>JAQISU010000009.1:7420000-8620000 GCA_029339505.1 Unio delphinus | reverse complement strand
CAATTTTTGCGTCAAATATCTTCTTCCTTTTATCTGTGTGTAATGTTACTAGTGCATTTCTCAAACATTGCTTCAAGAAGTAAATAAAACGTTGTTATCAACAATCCTTGTTGCCAGATATTGTATACAGTGTACACGAATGTTACCTTTTATGAAATATTCATCGTTTGAATTTGTCATAAGTGCATCGGAAACTTAAATGCAAATTTCATGTGAATGATAATTAACAAACGCATTTTACCATGACTGACAATTTTGTTTTATTGAAAACATAGAAAACAAATACCATTAGTGGCAACTGGGATGCCACAGGGACAAACACCCACCAACACCTATTCACCAACACCTACATATACTATCATAACCAACCGGCACTTGCACCTACTAACATAGGTGTAAATGTCGGATCGATCCAAACGTGATGAGGTTGGTGTGACATTAAAGGCTAGGGAAAGTAAGCAAAACTAAAACCGTACAATCATATAGGCTAAAAATCCTAATAACCGTGCAAACAGGGGATAGGTGTGGGTGTGTATATATGATAATAATAATAATAATAATAATAATAATAATAATAATAATAATAATAATAATAATAATAAAAATAACAATATGTATGTATGTATGTATGTATGTATGTATGTATGTATGTATGTATGTATGTATGTATGTATGTATGTATGTATGTATGTATGTATGTATGTGTTATATTTTTGTGTTCTGGATGATCAGATGCGTCTTTTGCAAACATTAACGCTACTTCAGACGATCTTGTGTAATCATCGGAATATCTTGCAAGACCAAGGATCGTTGTGGCAACGTCGACATTTTAAAGACACGATTCAAACTCTTTTCCATCAATCATCCAGTATGTAGCTTTGTTAAATAACGCTATTACACCGTTGTCAACAAAACAAATTTTATCATCATTTGCATAATTAGTCCCATTCGTCTTTACAATTTGACCCACGACTTCAATAAATGTTTCATAAGGCAAAAATTATCTACTTGTATCATGAACTTGTCAGTCAGTTCTTGCTCGCTTGTCGGGTGTACGCTCAGTATAGGAATAATGTTGATAATAACGCACAGATCCATCTCGCTTGACCGATGCATCCATATCAAATGCTGTATCAGATACCCGCGTAAACATTTTATAATAATTCGTTATCGTCTAAAACGAAGACCACTCCCTGCAATCAAACTCGAAGTTATATTTTTATATTTCTTCACCAGCCCGTGCTGCTATTTTTTAAAATTTATTTGCGGCTTGATTTAGTATTTTACTGACATTTACCGGCATAACTTCAGTGCTCGGTTATTTCACTGGTTGCGGTGGTCTGTGTATTAAACGTACTAATCTGTCAGTTTATTACTCTAATCATTCGGACTTTGCGATGAGAGTCGTATATGATCATTTTATATTATTAGTTATTTGTTTAACCACTAGTCACTATAGTATCCATCCCTTATAAACACCAATATCAATTATACCACCTTGAAATAATCGTTGATAGATATCAGCGGATTCATTAATAATTTCCCTGGAATTGTTACCGGTTCATTTACCAACGTCATATTATCTAACCGTTGCACATCATCGAGAATGGTATTGGGACACGGTGTGACTATGATTCCTAATCCTGTTTTGTATTGGTCGGTAGTGTTGCCATTGGTGGTGGTTGTTTCCGTGGTCGATAGCGCTGCCTTGTTGGCGTTGAAACACCCCGGATCGTATTAACATTTTCAACAAAATCGTCATACTCGCGCTTATATTTTTTTAATTACTGATTTATGAAATATCCTTGTACTCACGAAATACCCAGCGGACCAATCGTGTTCTGGAATGTTATAAACTTCTGGCTATAGAAGCTGATGCCGTAGTTGATATCCCGTCGCAGCAACAGTAGCAGGATCGGCCATAACTTGCATATAACCTTCCTGAGTAAAATATCTGGTCTTTAATTCTGGTTTAGATAGATCATCGACAATAGTTTTCACATAATCGATTTCAGCACGTGTTTTATTAGGCGACTCCACAGTTTCGGCAATTTGTTTTGGTAATTCCCCGATATCCTTTCGTGATGCTGTTGTAGCCATAGCGATTTCTTTTGTTGGTTCGAATATTGGTTTAAATAATTGTTCTATAGCCGTGCCAAATTCAGCTTGAGCCTCCTGACGTTTTTGTAATTTTTGTCATACAGAATCTCGCACGGAAAGAATTTTTTTATATTGATTCTAGTTGGTTTCGAGCTAATCTAGCGAAATATGCTTCTCCGATGTTTCCCATTATTGATATGATAATGATTTAATTTAAGGCGTGACCTCGATGAGACGTCACGAGTAAAACGAAATAACGGATATACCCCGGGATATATTTTTGGAGATGACAACTCTCGTTAGAAGAAGCCTTGGTTTTGTTTCTTTGCCGTTACTTTTCGGTTATTTTTTTTTTGTTTGGTAGGAGGTATTCGTTTAGCAAATATATACTTCCTTTTCTCTGGCCTGATCCACCGTGCTGCAGCTGTAACAAATTACTCTGCCGCTGTAGGAAAAATCAAATGCGGTTCCTGGCTATTTTACTTTTCAAATGATTAACGCTATGTGTAGGATACAATTAAGTTGTTGAAAATATTGTGTTGTATTGTTTAAACATCGGTGATGTAGTGTAATAGTGTTTCAACTGTGTTAAAGTGTTAAGCATTCTCCACATATAATATTCTTTATTGGATAACGTACTGTATATCTGTCAGAATGCCTTCTGCCCGTGTTCGTAAGCTTGTTAAACTCCATCAGTACCTGTGCGCTGTTTGCAAACAGAATTGTGCGAATGATTCGGTCCATTGTCTTATTGCAAAAGTTGGTTCATGCATTGTGTGAAAGCATCACTGTTAGTGAATTAACTGTACTTTCCGGGAAATATAAATGTATGTGCCGAGTTTGCATTAAGAACAATGATGGTGAAGAATATAGCTATACGAACTCCTGCTGAACGAGGTAAGTGATTATTGTATAGTTTGTAGTATATCTCCTTTATGTAGATGTATACGAAAAAGCATGTTTTCCATATGAGATTAAAAACGTAAGACGTTTTCACCAATTCACCATTGTACAAAATGAGACTTTAGGTTGTAGAGTTGTATGTATGTATCGTTATTAGAGTATTTATTTCTCCGTATGGAATCACATGTACTTTGTGAACCCAATAACGATTGTAATGCTGTTCATCCGACAACTACTTAATCTGAGTCAAATCATCTCCCGATAGTTTTTCTGTCCTAATTTGTTATGCTAAATGTCAAACAAACGTTAAATGACATTTTTAAAAATTAGTCATAACTAAAAATTATAATTGATTTAATATATCCGTATTTCCGCAAAATGTGTGTCCCTTTATATTCTGAAAAGCAAACACAGATTTTCAATCCAAAATTCGCAAAAAAAAACGAGAAGGACAAAATACAATAGTATAGCAGCCCTGTTATTTGTTTTTTTTTATATCTAAGTCTATACACTACAGATTTTGTAACATACATTATTACATTTCATAACAGTTATAAATATTTATATATTTATGTATGATTTATGAGAACGTTTATGCGATGTTTTGTGGGATTGTTCTCATAAACTCATAGATGCTATAATTTTGGAATCCGGATAGATAGACAGAAGAGAAGAACGAATTCCTTAAAAAAGGTGTCAAAAAGATTAAGAAAATGTCTTGGGGAATGGACGGGATCTGATCTGCAATGAGAGAGACAAATCTTTTCTAGCTTCAAGTCCAAGGGAACTTTATTTAAATAATCAACACACACACACACACACACACACACATATATATATATATATATATATATATATATATATATATATATATATATATATATATATATATATATATATATATATATATATATATATATAGATATAGATATATAAATAGATATATAAATAGATATATATATATATATATATATATATATATATATATATATATATATATATATATATATATATATATATATATATATATATATATATATATATTACATTCTAGAAATACATATATAAACTTTATATTCAAAATACATGAAATACATATAAACTTACACTTTCCTTTCAAGCTTTCCAACTCCATTCATTTGTATAATTTCTGTATTTTAGAATATATTACGAATAGTTAAATCTCGATCAATTTCATGATAGCCATGAGTATAAAAAGTAATAGCTGCAATTAACGTAACAATGAATTTAAAGAAATGTATTTCACTCATTTTAAAGCAGAATATTGATTTGGAATATGTTGCTAGATATTATTCTTTGTTGCTTAAAGAATACTTTATTTCAACATTAAATCTATACATGAAATTGGTAGCGAATTTGTCTTTTACAATAAAAATTACCACAAATATAATTAAAAATGAAGTCTTTAAAACAATTAAACATTCCATTACAATGTATTATAAATAAAAGAATTCAGTGAACAATGTTGCAAACATATGAACTTTACCATTAAAATCTCAAACATTAAAAATACCTATTTCTTAAAGAAGTTTACGAACATAGACAGTTCTTACCTATAATGAGAGACAAATCTTTTCTAGCTTCAGATCGAAGGGAACTGACCTGGGTGATTTGTGTGCTTATTTATATGTATCTAGGCACAACGGCAAGACCAAATATGGCCACCCCTCGGCATACCGATATAAACTTCATCCTAGCTAGAAAGATGTTCTCATCTCATCATAAGAACCATATTGGTTTTACGTCATTCGAAAGAAAGCTTGCTGCACTAGCACTTTTCCTTGAAATAATGCCAATGTTTAATCTTGTGGCTTACTGATTCTTGCTGGGTTTATAATACAGCACAGCAATCTACATTGCCTTTTGCTTGTAACAGCATTCACTTTTATTCCATTAATATAAAGTTGTGATTTAGAAATAAATGAAATTAATCTTAATATATGTTAGAAAATTACTTTAATATAAAAATGAGTGAAACATTACTTTAATACAATTTAGAGAAAATGTCAATCTTATTACCTTTACTAAAAATTCTGTCCTAATAATTGTATGATGCTTCTCCGTGTTATTAACCGTCGAGAAAAATGTATTTTACCGCCTCTAAAAAGTACTTTAGTTAAGGACACTTCAAGTCATCATATAAATTTCACTGCTCTTGGATTCTTGGAATGTAATTCACGCAACGAATCCGATACTTTGCAACTGTTTATGACCACAGGTGATCGGAACTGTTTGTTTAATGCATAGTCTATTGGAATTTGTGGCAGTGAAACGCACGTGCATTGAAATGTCCGTGAATTGTTACTATTATACCACGCAACTATACGACAAGGACTTTTCATTATGCTTGCCATCGTTTGCCGAAGCAACTGAGAACTGTGCGAAACTTGGTGGGTACTCTAGTGCATGGACTATTCAATCCGCAACCGAAGTTTTGCGGAGTGCAATAAACGCTGTGTATCCGTTTGTAAATGGCCAAGCGGACTTCAAAGCTAAATTGCTCACAACAACACACGAGCCACGGCAAAATGAAAATTCGTCTGAAGCGCTTTGTGTAATGTAGTCTAGACTAGGTTGCAGTGGCAGGATATAGCTTCCAAATAATTTTGTACCATTGATGTCACGCAAACCACTGACAAGAGAAGGTCAGTACCCCAGCCAAATCGATAAATGACACAAGCATGACGTGCGATCAATAATCATTCAATATCACATGCTGAACAAAATGTTGTCAATATTTCTCCCACCACGGCCAGTAGCAACATCGTGATTTAAGTGATGATACTTACGCTGATTGTGACGACACATCATCTTCTAGACACAAACATATTGCATGAACATATTCGTTACCAGCCGGTCGATCGCTACGTTCAGAGCAAATATTGTAAGTGAAATTGAAGCCGTGAACAAAAATTCCTTTAGGTGTCAAAGAGAATGTATATATCGTGCTTGACAATTCAGAATACACAGAAAGGAAATCTGCAAAACAGCCAAAGCTCTATTGAGACGATTGCAGTGTATAGGATTATAGAAAGGCCGTTGTGTAAAAATCAAAATTTATGATCAAAGGCGACGGAACGAAGAAAAGAAAAAAAAAACTCGTGCAGGTTATAGTGAAGGACGATGTAGTATACACTGCGACTCACGAAAACTGTTCAAAAGCTTTGAAATAGGTCGTTTCACAACCAGAGAAGACTGATAGAGTCATATTTACCAGGTAGTACACAGTATTAAAACGCTAAACTATCTTATAGAAAGCGGGTTACACACGTTGACTGTTCATTCAACAGAAATGTTGCCATTGCCGAGATACTGGACAGTATGCTACATCGGAAGTACTACACGGAAATGCACGGAAACATGCGAACGAACCAATTCACAAACTCTTCAAAAGATTCAGAAGGAGGTTCAGCATTAAAAAAACAAAAAAACAAAAACAAAACAAAAAACCAGTCAGGTGTATGGAAAACTGACGAACCCAGAAAAAAACGAATCATTAAATTATCCACACGATATCCGGCAGTGTCAGAAGGCTAAGGTTTGCACGAAGGCTTCAAAAAGTGGTGGAGTTGGTTCGAAGAATGTTGACAAATTTTTGAATGGTATACGTATGTTAAGCGATAAGCATCCGTATGTAGCTGAGATTATTCATTCAAGAGACAATCCCTTATCATAATATGATACACTAATGAACAAATACTGGACTTGAAGTCGTGAGGTGTTTGGGCATCGACAGAATATTTTCACTCGGAAAGTGTTTTGTCACAACCACGATATACGAATTAAACAAGGTACTGCGCAACGGAACTGGAGACGCGCCAATATTTATGGGGCCATTCGTGCTTCATTGGGATGGCCGCCAGCAGGAGTACTCCAGATTTTTTCGCATTTGAGAGGTGTGGTTGGCATGGAAATTAAAATTATTGACATGATCCTGGGAACTACGACGAACTGACAATTACCAATGCCAGAGAAATGGCATTTCTGGGATGCTCAAGAAAACTGTTTTCAAAACACCTAAAAGACAATATACTTCGACAAATGACTGACAAGATCCCAAAGAGTACCATTGTTAGAATGGAAATCGTTGACTTGATTTTCGGAGCAAATGGCGTTGCAACGGCAAAAGACTCGGCGACCTTTGAGGAGCGAAACATAGAGCATAAAAACAATCTTGAAGAACAAGACAGTGTGACCTCTGATGTCATTGACATGTAGGTTGCGAGATTTGTGCAGTCACGTGACTAAGAATACAATTGGCCAGATCCAGGTCAAATTTCAGCAACGATGTACTTTCGTCTCGTATATCAGCAGATTAAAGACGTAACGAATGCTATGTTCGCCAGTTTTTTTTAGAAAATAAATCATATTCCTATCGATTTCAATCAGGAATATCTCGATGAAAGATCGTTTAAGTTTGCTGGGCAGGCAAGTAATCGGCTACCCATGCCGATCCAACATGAATGTCCAAATATAAAAAAATGGGATCGAAATGGTCAGAGGAAACTCGGACTATTCTTAAACATGTCATCTTACTTTGTCACAATGAATCTGTCTTTGTCATACAATATCTTAAGTTTATTACATCACATTGGCATACTATATTCGATTAAATACTTATATTTAACTTATGTATTTTATATTACTGTCATAATGTTATTACGTATCTCTCAATAAAATAATTATTAAATGAAAATATTACATCTGGCTTTGTCACATTTAGAATGCTTTTGTCATACGCTGTGTGTTATATGACTGTCATACTCAATATACACAACTAAGGGTGCGAATTTATCATTTTTAAAAACAATAAAACAATTAAATATCAATACAAAGTTAATATAGTATAATGTATACGAATATGTACAAATAAAATAAAAAATAAACAAACTTTGCCATCCTTTGTCGGACTTTTCGGCGTTTAGTAGGACCCGTAGTATTCGAGAAACAATTTTAAGTGAATAAATTTGTTGATAATTCATTTCAATTCCATGTCTGTTGCGTAGTGTGAATAGTGCGATGCAATAAGGTTCCATTCTAAATAACAGAATCAGCAGTCCATTCCATGTCGTTTCGCACTGAATTGTAATTTTACTGAGGTACTCGCGACAGAAAAGCCCAGAGCAATCCGACTGGGTATTCATAAACTGGATTCGTATTGCGTTTTATAACCTGTAGAATAAGGAGATTTATAAAAGCAGTCTAACTAATAGACTGGTTCTGATAATGGTCTGTATTGAAATATAGACTTAAGAGAAAATGTAGCTTTGTCAGTCCATGTAGACGCATGGGAGACGACTAGATATCTAGATACTCACGAGATCTTACAACAATTAGAAGAAGATATTATATGTTACAGCGTTGCATTGTAGAAAATGCAGAGGTGTCCAACATGTCCACAGTGCAACAGCGTGTTTATTGCAAAAGGTTAAAACTGACAAGAATAATATACACGCCTATTTAATGCACTATTTCACTGCTTCCTCGGCCATCAAAAGACAACACTTGGACTCTAGCAACGGGATGAATTTTTTTCTCTCAGAATTTTCGAATAAATAAAAGTGGAATGTTTCCTGCATAATTCGAGTGTACAAATGTAAAAAGAAAATATTCATGATACAGAATCATCCCTGAATGATAAAGCAGAATCCTCCCATAATTAATATAGAATCTTCCCTGAATTAATATAGCAGAATTATCCTGAATGATACATCTTTTGTTGAAATAGTTAGTACAAAATCAGATGAGGAGGTGCCATATGTTGGAACTCCAGTTCACATTGAAAATCAAAAGTATATCTCGGTTGTTTTTTTTCATTCATTTTATTTGTTGTTAAGAATATTTTAATGACCTTGTAATGCATATGGCAGTGTAGCTAATTGAAGCTTTTTTCCTTTCTTTTATTCAATGAAGACCATGGTAGAGTACAGAGAAAACCTCTCCTGTTGGTCTGTAGCCATTCTTTCTGTGAGACATGCATCAATCAAATGGTAAAGGCAAAGAAGACCAGCATTGTATGTCCAACTTGTCTGGTAAGTGTTTGAAAAGTGGATTCTCTACAATTTTTAAAATAATTTGTATTTTGCTAATCCACATGTGTAAAACAATTCTTAGACTTTTTAACATGGAGACTTTAAATTTTTGGTTATGATTTGGATGCGGTCTGTATGTTTGCATTTACCATTTTATTGGATTACATTTGCATTCTAATGTTCTTTTGATGAGCTTTTTCACAACATCTTTATACATAAGAAAATCCACTACCATTTTGTTGCATCTTTCGGAAGAATACTACAAGATAATTGCTTATGTATTTATTCTTTTGTGCATATTATTGATTATCGAAAGAAAATAAGAAGACAAATTCAGATCACATGATCAAATCTAAGGTGTTGTACACAACTAACAAGTTGATCAAAATCAGATCTGAATAGTCCTTCATGGAGATATGACAGACACAGATAAAATTTAATGTTTTGGTGAGCTTGGGAATTTCCTATCCATCTATTTTTAGTAGCTTATCACATAAATGTTTCAAATTCATATTAGGGAGAATGATTGTTAGTAACAATATGTAATAGAATGACATATTGCTTTCAGATATGTGAACGTTTGGATTCCAATAGTAAACCACAAGTTCAGCAGAAAATGACATTTTATTGGTGTTCATCAGGTCTATATGTAGGTCTATGAAGATCGGATTTTAATCAGACTGGTTTTATGATCAACACTTTATGTACATCATATAAGTATAACATAAATGGAATATTTAGATTTGTATTGTATTTTATTTTCTGAATTATTACTCTGATTTTCTGACCTCAGTCACTGATATTTTTAATTTGTGGCTGATTTTACAATGGTGAGTTTGGACATTAACCAATACTCAGATTCACAGTTAGTCGTTACGATTTGTTCATGTGAATCTAAAAATTGTGTGAATGCCACAAGTGTCTGATTATAATTTTGTTGGTTACAAATGTGTCCTTTAGGTCTGCTAATGACTTGACCATTGGTAGTATGCTTTACAAGGAAGGTACAATATGTTAGCAAAAATAACATTGAAAATTGATATAAACCAAAATTTTTTAATTTCTTTCCAGAATCACAAATAAAATTATCCGAGGTTGTTAGATTCAGGTGTAATCTAGTTATCCTGGTTTCTTTCTTTTGATGAGTTTCATTGCTGCCGAAACAACAAAAGAGGCTTTGTTTGGCCATCCAAAGTTGGCCTCGGCAGCGACTTCAACAACACATGCACTCTTCATCAAAGCAAGACAGCTACACACTTCATCAAATTAAGTTACAAATAAAATTGCCTAACGTCGTTAGCTTCGGATGTAGCTTTTTTCCCTGGCTTCTTTCTTTTGACGAATCGTTCAATTTGATAGGACGACTCAATATTTGGCCAATCAAAATATTCTTTACACTACATGTAATTCACTCTACGTAGAAAGTGCGCGAAAGTAACATCCTCGAGGATTCAAAATTTGTTCAGTCGATTTACATCCTCAGTGTTTAAAAATGTCAGGTCTTTGCTCTTTCAACGATATCTGGCTTGAACAAGAGAAATACAAGGAATGACTGCGCAGAAGGATAAATTATGTAAATGAAAGATGTTTTGTACATTGTGTAAAAAGACGAGCAACTTGGCTTCAATGGGAAAAGGAGCCCTTGCAAATTAGTAACTACATACTGTTCATTTAGTGGAACAAAGATGAAGAAGTATAAGCTATTGGTAATTTTGGGCAAAATAATGTTAACTCATTACTCTTCGGGTATAAAATAAGATATTGTTCAGTTGGATGATTTGGAAGATATGGCAAAAGAGGGCCCGTTTAAATTTACTTATACCGTCGGTTTATTTAACACGTTTGAGGGACAAAAATCATTTTTGAAAATTTTGTTATACATAATAATGTTCCTTGGTGTTACGGCTATTGGATTTGAATTATTTATTTGCTTTTTAATTGTTAAATCCAATTTTGTCATTTCGGGTTTAATATTCATTAATTGAGAGATTTTTCTGGCAAATTCAGGCTGACCTACACTCTAATTGTAAACAGGTTTTGACCTTGGCTTGTTGATCTAATTCCTGACCTTGCTTTGGACATTGTCAACAAGCTTCTAAAACTATTGGTTAATTTCAAGGACAACTTTTTGTTTTTGGTAATTCGTGGCTTATTTTCTACTGGATCATTTTATTATTACGTGACTAGGTGAAGGTAGACTCTTCCTCTGACCTTCTATCAATTTCTAGAAAATCACGTGATCACTTGTTTATTTCAGAAAAACAGTTGTATATAGCTGTATATTGGAAGCTAACATTAGTAGAATCTCTGGGCTGTAAAGTTATTAGTTGTGTGTTTATGTTCGAGTTATAATTATCTTGTTCTGGACTTTGTGTCAATTCGTTGGAAAAGAAGAATTATTCTATTTATTTGGAAAAAGGACATGTGTTTCATAATTTCATCTGGATGATATTAAAATAAGAACTATATCACGTGACATTGTCAGCCATTTTGGATTACATCGTCAAGATTCGAACCTGGAACTATTAGAACATTTATTTATCAGGACTTGCAATTCCATTAGTGGATTATTTTGTGAATTTTATATTTGTTGGATTTGATTCTTTAAAACCGTAAGTTTATTTATTTTATGAAAATAATTGTACTTAATAAAATCATTGTTAAAGTTTTATCAAGCTTGTTAGTTTTCACTCTTTCTGTGTTGCTGCTTATTCGAGCCTAAGCATGTAACACTTGGTTTAATATAAAAAACATCCATTGTAATAAATTCAATTCACGGATAAACAGTTTCAAAGTGCACATGCGTACACTATAGTAGAGTTAAGCAAGAGTTGTTGTTCTTGAATTGCAAGTATTTAAAAAAACGTGTGCTGTGAAGCTTTAACTGTAAAAGTCAAGTCATTTGATTGGGCAAATATATAAAAAAGAATTAAAAAAACTTATTTCCAGTTGATAGAATGTCACCGTTTCTCATTGCCGACCCTGGACGTTTACCCCAATGGTATAATGATTTATTTTTTTTTAATAAAAAAAATCACATTGTCGAAATTGATTTGTGTATCTATAGTCTGACTATACATCCCCGTTTGTTTGTACCCCTATTGATTTCAAAAATGAAAATAATTAAATGATAAAAAGTGCACAGAACTAAGTCAACTGAATCATTGATTTATAATTTCTAACCTGAATGTGACCAGAATGGCACTAATACTGCCATCTCCTGCACATTTCATCATTAACGGACTTTCCAAAGAAACAAACGGGTTGGCATATTCGGACTATAATTGAATAGTGTCAGACAGTCTAGATGTTGGCATTACAGGCACTCTGGAGAACATTCCAAAGTTCTACATATTCCTTTCTTTTGGAAAGGACAGAATAAAACACTTCATCAAGGTTAGGCGTTTTGTTTCTCCATTTTTTAATAAACATTATCTATAAATCTAGTAATATTTCAAGCACTTCAATGTACTGGGCAAAACTGATTCAATTATAGTCCGAATATGGACCAAACTTTGTGGTAAGACAATGCCCTATTGATTTTTTTGGGTTAGAAAATCAGATGCTTGAGTAGAGTCACTGTGACTGGAAGGAAAATGATTTCTGCACAATAACACTATTTTACTTTACATATATGGACCGAACTTTGTGGATGGCTTGTGCATTTGGTAACATATAACATATACACATTTGCAATCATAGCAAAAAGACATTTGTAATATCTGAGATTTTTAATTATAACCTCTGGATCATTGTTCAGTCGAGCAGATAAGCAAGGCAGTTGCTGTGTTAAGAATTAAGTTTAGGAACCTTTTGCACATTCAATCAGACAAATTGCAAAATCATTTTTTGAGTAACTTGACTGCTGAAATTTGCTGGCTACTTCTGCCAGTTATGTGACAGTTTTAAACACAGGGATGGGTGGGTTGGTCTTGAGGAAGCTAAGTGTATGGAAGGATGCTGCTTCAAATGAGGCAGTATGTGTGAAGTTTTAGGATTTGTGAATGACATGCTTCAAATGAGACGATATGTGTGAAGTTTTAGGATTTGAATGACATGCTTCAAATGAGGCAGTATGTGTGAAGTTTTAGGATTTGTGAATGACATGCTTCAAATGAGGCAGTATGTGTGAAGTTTTAGGATTTGAGAGTGACTGATTTAAATGAGGCAGTGTGTGTGAGGTTTGAGGATTTGTTATTGACATGGTTCAAATGAGGCAGTGCATGTGAAATTTGAGGATTTGTGAATGACTGATTCAAATGAGGCATTATGTGTGAGATTGGAGGATTTGTGAATGACACTGCTTCAAATGAGGTAGTATGTGTGAGATTGGAGGATTTGTGAATGACACTGCTTCAAAGAAGACTGTATGTTTGAGGTTTGAGGATTTGTGATGGCAGGTAATTTAAGTTGCTTTAATTTGTAGAAAGAGACTCTCTTGCTTCAAGGAACAGATTGTGTGAAGAACTTGCCAGTAGATCTGTATTTGATGGGTCTTCTAGTCTACAGTCAGAAAACTCTCCTAGAGCAGTAAGTTGGATTCATCTCTTCTTGGACACTATGTTTGCTAGTGTTTAATCTGTGCTTTACGATGGTGACCTGACAAAGTACTCCAGAAAATAAGGGTCTTTGCTATTTTTTCTACTTTCATATTAGGTTTAGAAATGAATTCCTAATCTACCAGTGCATTTTATAAAAGCCATTCTTGGTCTGTTCTTCACATATGAATGTTTTACATTTCAAGATTATAGCAATGTGCCACACCCACTCCATTCTAGAATAGTACCTTGCTCTTTTTTTTTCTAGTACTTTTGGCTGCATTAAATTGATCAGTAGTAAATGCTGATCTGCTGGCACCTTATGTGACAACATATTTGGCTCAAATTTGTTTTCAGTTGGTCTTGACTTAAAAGCATGTATATTTGGTAGATTATAACTTTCTACTATTCAGGTTTCAATTATCGTATTAAAACCCTAATAATATGGACAACAATGTGCCCAGCCCTTTTATACAGGTTAGGGAGAATGTGGGTAGAATTGCTTAAGTGAATAATCATGGATATCTGTTTCCATGGACGCAGACAAGTCCTGAAAAGTCCAAATGGGCAAGGAAGGCCTCACTGTATTTAGTTGTTTATTTTTTACTGAAATTGTACATGTGGTTCTCTTTAATTGTACATGTATTTCACCTTGCATAAAAATTGTTCTCTGTATTGTAGGGAGTTAAGTAAGATAACCCAGGCCTCTCTGGCACAGACATTGAAGAAGAAACAGATTTCAGGTGAACCTGCTGTTGGCTCAAAGTTTTCTTCAGGTAGTTCATACTAACATTTACTTAACTCTGGAATACTGGGCCCTCAGATGTCATGTTTTCATTTGAATTGATGGATTTGTTTAGTCTGACAAGTGTTGTATTCCCAGTTATACCCCACAGAAATTAATATGGAATTGTAAAAATGAAAATACAGATGACAAACTATTTTCATTTATTGCTGCCAAATATGTTCAGGTTTTAATTAATATAATTTCCGACTTTTGGGGTATTCTTATTTATTATTTATAGATGTAGATTTAAAGAAGCACAGCTAACTTTGTCTATATTATTGTTTTGCTGATTTTCATCAGGTGATTGTATTATCACATGTGGAAACTTTCATGTGGCAGTCAGTGTTATAAATATAAACCAACTCTATGTTGTGTCTAAAATTTATAGATATAAACATTTTCGTAACATCTTTAAAGTTTAGCTGGTATGATGGGTGTCAGAAAAGTCATATTTTGAATCCAATTTTGTCTCTCCTGCAAAATAAGTCTATTTGTGATTTGAATACATCATTAATCGAATAGGGTACCTGCAGAGATTTTCTTTTTAATTATTTATTATTGAATTTGAAAAGTTCTCAAGTGTTAGCAGGTTTATACCTTTCTGACATTTAAAGAGGGTCCAGTGTGTGTGCAATGCTTCATTGTCATCAAAGAAACTTTTTTTTTGTAAATTTATAAATTCTGTATGTTACAGAACTTTCAGTTATTAAGTCTTTCACATATATTGGTTTTTAAAAATGTTTTTTTCCTACAACTTAGAGGTTTTTGAAACAATTTCAAAATTAATTTCATTTTCAAAGATTTTTATTTAGTATTGATAGAAAATCAATTGATTATTGTGTATCAGGCAGCTGAGGATAATGCCAAAGCAAAAGCATGAATGCAAGCCCTGTGAAAATTTCGAGTAAATTAAGCATGGCATATTTCAGATGTGCTGCCAAGGGACATGTCACAACTAAATGATAGGAATATAACTATCTAAAACAAAATCAAATAGTACAGATACTTATTTCATAAAATTTCCTCTGTCATTCCAATGTGTACAGATATAGGTTAATAATGGAAATCCTGCTTGTTATTACTAACAGACAAATGTGTGTACTAGACGGATTTGCACATGCAAATTTCATCCATTTCCAGAAGATGAGATCATAGTTTGTGACCGAGTGGAAAATTACTGCTTCTTTTCATTTAAGTCTGTGCTGGCATGAATGTGCAGAGTGATTGATATAATGAAAAACATGAAGAATGAAGCAGATTTTTGTGTGAAATGGAGGACAGTAGTTCTAAAACAACAATGTCAAATACTGGATTAGATGAACTCCTAAAGAAGAAACCCAAATTTGATGCAAAGTTTCAGAAATTGATTACATTACAGATGTTTAGAATACAACACCAAGACAGAAGGCATGTTTTGTAATATTTACAGAAATTGTGGGAAAAAGCAACACTTTTGGTCTGCAATCAGTATATGAATATTAGGACATCAGCTCTTTTGACATGCCAAGTTACCAGCTCACATGCATTTTAGAGCAGTGATATTCATGAAACAATACCTGGGAACTCTGGAAAATTGTACCAAAGATCAATAGAGAAGTTTCCTGATCCATGATCCTTAACAGTTTTCATCTTGCTGAAACTGACTAAGCCAGCAATGCCCTTTCAGATATCAGACTGTAAAAGAAGACTTTCAACTCAGAACACTGTCCATTCACAGAACCGGAACAGATCAAGATCATTAAAGGTCAACATATAATGTTTTTACACATAGATCAGAAAGAGGAAATCTTTAGAATTTTATTTAAATAGAGACTAAACAGAGTGGAGCAGGAAGAACTGAGATGCTTATTCATCAGTTGGTTGCGATTCCATAACCCCAAGTTTTTTAAATTGTGTTTTTGGTGCTAAGGGGTTAGCAGTGCCTCCCCCCCCCCCAACACACACTTCAAATATTATCCTGGCAGCATGTCTGTTATTATTTATTGAGTTCCATAAAATGCTGTTATGCAACAAGCATGATGATACTGATGTCCATGCAGTTTGCATGCTCTTTTTGACTACACATATTAATCACACAACAACTTATTTCATATGTTTTAATATTGCATTGGCAATATCATTACATAACACACTGTATATGCAAAACATTCAAGGCATCTTAACGTAGATTTAATTATATTCTGAAATTTTAAAAAGTAAAAAATGTTACATATGTACTCGTATGTAGTTTGAATTTTTTTTTTATATTTTTCTTTGCTTTGTATGGCTTGGTCAGAAAAATTTGTTTAGGCTATTTCATAAACATAAAAGCAATAGGCAATTCTGGTTTACCAAGAGTTGTGTACCCTACTTTTCTATTAGCTCTAGTTACTAGCAGGTAGTCGGACAAGTTTTGTCATTGATTCTAGTAGTTAGGTAGGAAGCTCATCATATTAGGTCGCGGAGTCAAACAGTATGTTGTACTTGACAAATAGGCTAGTGACCAAAAAAGTATGTGATGGAATTTTTAATGACTATTTGGATAATATTGTATAAGTTCTTTTTGTAAATGTAATCTGCAAGTTTTGCATAATACTGCTTGATCAATTAATTTCAGTGAGGTTGTTTTTGCATGCTGTTACATTTGTAGTTGGCATGTATATTTAATTGAATAACAGGCATCCACTCAGCCATCATGTCTCCACAATCTTGACTTGTGTATACTTGTTTAAAATTAAATCTTACACAAATTTATACTGTATGAAATGAATACAAAAATCACAGCATACTGATGGAAAGAAGTAGTTGATCATCACATCTCCAAATTTCATTGTTACACAGACCACTCAGTGACTTTATTTTTGCTTTAAAAATTTCAGTCTGAATCAGTAAGGTGGTCCATACTTGTTTCAATTTTCAGGGGAAGCAACTGCTGTTTTTTTAAGTGTAGATAGTATGTACTTTAAATCCCTGACTGCATTGATTATCATATTAATAACGGTTCAGTTTACAGAAGAAATGCATGTGAATGTAAATGCACTTATTACATAAGTATGAAAAGTCATAATAACAATAACTTATCATTTAGGTGAGAATATTGTGAAATCAGCTGAACTCTTTTTTTTTTCAAAACAAGATAATAAGGAAAGTAAAGAATTATATAGAAGTCCAGTTAATTAAAACTGAAGTCTTTGAAATTATGTTGATCTATAGACATCTGTGTAAAATCATTTTTTGTTGACTTTTTAATTCGTAATCAAATTACAACTTTCACATTTATGAAAGTGAAAAACATCATGCAGAACATGTTTTTAATGATAACTCTCAACATGATATTCAGTGCTTTATCTAATAGGTTAATTAAACGAAATGGATTCAGATTTCCAGATGTCACAAAAACATGAATCTTTTTCAGTGCTTGTCAAATCTACTAATTATACTTAAATCTCAGTTTGAATCAGATTTTTTTATATTCATAAACATTATATATATATATATATATATATATATATATATATATATATATATATATATATATATATATATATAGATATATATATATATATATATATATATATATATATATATATATATATATATACACCAATTTAAAAAAAAAATAATCTTCTTCCTTTTCAAAAATCAATTTGTCATTTTGCCATCACAACTGTATACCTCTGTCCAGTAAGGTGTTAAAACTGTCTCATTGTCAACACAAATCAGCTGTGTATACACTGTGTTTCAGTCAGTCTGTTTTAGGGTTAAAGCCATTATTGAAAGCAGTGGCTGTTGTTGTAGCAAGATTAAGAAAAATATTAATAATTAATTGAATTCCATTCAGCATGTTGAATATTTCCTTGTTTGTATTGATGTTACATATAGGTGTTGATGCTAAGTTGACATGTCTTACATTCCAGAATGGCTAATGTTGATATGGTGTTTGTAGTATGTACAAAGAACGACATGCTTCCCCTTGTTGCTGTGCTTCACAAAGTCAAACTTTTTCATCCAGGGTCTTTGCTTGCTTCACATATAGCTTATTCTTCCCATAATTAAGTTGTATATAGACATTTTGACCACAAATATAAATCAATGTATTCCAGCTAGTGAAATAAACATTCTTTGGATTTTATGTAGTAATGTTGTCACAGTTACTAATCAATGTATTCCAGCTAGTGAAATAAACATGCTTTGGATTTTATGTAGTAATGTTGTCACAGTTACTAATCAATGTATTCCAGCTAGTGAAATAAACATGCTTTGGATTTTATGTAGTAATGTTGTCACAGTTACTAATCAATGTATTCCAGCTAGTGAAATAAACATGCTTTGGATTTTATGTAGTAATGTTGTCACAGTTACTAATCAATGTATTCCAGCTAGTGAAATAAACATGCTTTGGATTTTATGTAGTAATGTTGTCACAGTTACTAATCAATGTATTCCAGTTAGTGAAATAAACATGCTTTGGATTTTATGTAGTAATGTTGTCAAGATTTTGAAATTTTCCGTTCCAGGCTTATAAATCTTGGACAGATTTTTGATGTTGTATATTATTGTGAGATTTCGCGTTATCATGAAATATATCTGTTTGAATTGTCAACATGAGCATTGTTTTAAATGCCCTGTATAGGGACGGTTTATACTCTTTTGTATTGTCGAAATTAAATATATTTTTTTATATATCTGTAATGACCGGATCTTGAAAACTTGTAGAATTATGAGTTCCCCCAGAATTGCCAAGAAACTATGCATGCATGCATGTATGTACGTACGTATATGTATGTATGTATGTATGTATGTATGTATGTATGTATGTATGTATGTATGTATGTATGTATGTATGTATGTATGAATGTATATATTATGGTTGTATGTATTGATTATTTGATTGTTAGCGAAAGTCCAAGTTTTATTAGGAAAACATTTACCAAGTTTCCAAACTGCAAGTGGCTGAAGATTAGTATGGACACTTGCATAATGTAAAAGTTCAGGTCTCATGTCAAGTTCAGATCTCCACATTGATTCTTTGCATCAGTGAACTGCCATTTCAATATTCCTCTTCCCGACTGGTTTCGGGGTAGAATGCGCTGTACAGGTGGAAAAAACCGCCAAGCTGGTATTTCAAAAACACGATATATATCTTTAACAAAACCAACGCTCTCGCTCTCATGTATCAAGAAGTCAAGGATTCTTCTGCTGAATATACTCTTCCATATAAATGAACCTTTAGCTCTGCAAATTTTATTGAACAAACCTAATTTGATTTTATCTAAATAACCCTCAATGGTCCACAGTCCAAGACTGCTAATTGTTGTTTCTGTACAAGAGCGCTGATCAAGACCTATAATTCTTCTTGCTGCTCAGAACATGAGCCCTAACTTCTCGAAACGACTTTCTAATTAATCTCCACAGTTTTGCTTTAATTCCGAAATGGAATAGCTTATAAAAGAGGCCATCATGCCACACCGTATTAAAGGCCTTCGCATTGTCCAGGAATGCAGCATAAACTTTTGATTGACCTTCTAAATAATGGACTAATCCCTCTTTTATAATAAAGGCTGCAGTGATGCCACTACTTTCGCTTTGAAATCCTTGTTGTAATGGGTGAGGGAAACCGATATTTTTGCTGAAACGTATTAGCGTTTTCAGCAATATTTTTCAAAAACTTTTTGAAATACGGGAATGATTGAGATATCTCTATATTTATCTAGCCTGTGCTTTTTCCCGCCTTTAAAAATAGATATAACATTTATAATTTTGAAGTAGTCAGGATACGTTTCCAAGGAAATTATGCTATTGTACACTTTGCACAAAATATAACTATTCGATTGACAGGCAAACATTCAATGCTCTGCACATATTTTGTCATGTCCATATGATTTAATTTTCTTCAGCTCTCTTACAGTCTTTTCAGTGTCTTTCGGTAGTATGGTTTCACACATATCATTATAAGCTCCGTCATCAATATTTGAATCCACAGTATGTTTCATTTTGTTTCTAATTTCAGCTGCAAATTATTCGTTAAAATTAATATCTGGTATTTCAATACCTAAAAGTTTAAAAAGCTGGCGCACACGTCACGAATTAAATCAGGGCCCCGTATGATTTCTCCTTCCATTTGTAGTCCCCTTTTTCCAGCTCATTGAATTGTTCTTGTTCGTACTGGTCTTTTGTCTTGTTTAATTGTTTTCTAAAATTTCTTTTCGAATTTTTGTATTTTGTATACGTTTTAAATTGTCTCCCACGTGGACGTTCATCTTTTATCAATAACAATCGTTTTCTTCTTATATCTTTATGTAGTTCAGCCACATTACTATATGTATGTATGTATGTATGTATGTATGTATGTATGTATGTATGTATGTATGTATGTATGTATGCATGCATGCATGCACGTACGTACGTACGTACATACGCACGCACGCACGTACGTATATGTATGTGTTATTGTATGCACGCGTTCGTTTGTATGTGTGTATTTTGTTTGTGTGCGTATTTTGTGTGCGCACGTACGTTTGTATGTGATTGGGTGTTTGTTTAACTCGTAAAAAGACATTATTCCTTAATAAAACAGTTTGTGTATGTTTTATTGTATGCACGCGTTCGTTTGTGTCTGTGCATTTTGTTTGTGTGTGTATTTTGTTTGTGCGCGCGCGTACGTTTGTATGTGTTTGCGAGTTTTTTTTCCCTCAACAAAAGAAAACTTGTCCCTGCCTAATGTGTTTGTTTTATGTGAATGTGGATTAGTGTGACTATAACATTTAACTCGATTGCTAACTCTTTTACCGGTAGCCTTGGTAGTATAAACAATGGAACGTGCAGGCAGGCGATATTTATCTTATTTCTCATGATGAAATGAGATGGGTGGATGACAATAATGACATGCGCGGTGACTTTGTTTTAAGCGAAGAAGAGTTGCGCAGTTCGTCGACCTCACTCTCTCGCACCAAACCATCTGAGTCCAGCAGCAAGACAAAGTCGAGACGACCGGAGACGGAGTTGAGTACAGTGGATGTCCAGGACGTCCTACGTGTCGCGTCGAGGTCTTAGCGCTCCACAGCGCTTTGCAGAGAATCGTCTTTCTACACTTTGACTAGCTTCTTGTTCCCCTGCGCAGGCTGCCAAATCTAGTCTTCACATGCTAGGTAGAAAAGGCCTAACCCACGGAAGGTTTAAGACCTGTCGGCTACCCTCAGACTGGTTTAGCCGGCCAGGGGATACCGTTTTCTGGGATGTGGCCGATAACTCAACTGTTAATGGTGTACTTATTTTGGTTTATGAAGTTTCTGTGCATGTCAAAATCTTAACATTTATATAGGTACAGCATTAGCAGACCAGATTTAATATAAAACTTGCAGGTACATTTCCGTTATCATATTTTTAACCAGCTCAATGTACGTCCAAGGTGACTAAAAATGTCGCTTATTTGACTGTTAATGGCATATTATTCATGCCAACCCGTAGCATGCGAGTAATGTATCAATGTCAGATTTACTAGTTGTAAACTACCATTTTATTATGGTCACTTTATTTTGTCCTAGCTATGCAATAAATACGGTTAGAATCATCAAAAAGTTGCTTGATAATTATCTTAATGCCGATTTACTCTATCCCAATGTACATTACTCCTTGTTTGTTTTAGGAATTGTTTTTACTGTTGTATTCGAGAATTGTATGTTTTAATGTTTCCATAATTCCAATAAAAGTGAAGGATAATTACTATTTTATTATGACCCTTGTAGAGAAAAACTGTAATCCGGATTAAATGTTATTTATCTTATTAAATGCCAATTATTTTTACTCAGAAATGTTGATAGTCAATTGCTTGTAATTTATCATAAATTACTAATAAATTAGCCAATAGGCTGCGACCAATTTTGTCATTCGGGAGGAGATCATTGCGTATATTTTGTTTTTGTTTAATTTCCTGTCCACCATTTCTTCTCATGACCCAAGTGTCCCATATAATTTACTGAAAGAAAGGACTATAATAAAGAAAATGAAAAGTTTTACTACTAGATAGAAACAATTTCCCTAAAAGATAAAATGGTCAATGCCTTACCGATTACAATTACCCATGTCTGATTGTACTTGAGAGCAGTTTGAAGTGGTTGGATGGGGATAATTAATTCAGTGAAGTGCGGGAATACCCTCCGGATTTGAATCATGGTACCATCAATTCCCTATTTTGCGTTATAAATGTAGATCCTTATTTATGTATGTGATGCTAATTGCAAATCAGTGGGAGACACACTAATCTAATGCCAAGCCGACGGTTCCTGGACACCAGCGTTTTATGTCTAAGAAGTAAATATATATTTCTTGTACATTATTTCGTGGTATAAATTTTTCGTTTTGTTTCTTTCGCCAACGAACTGTCGTGGGCTGTTTATTCTATGAAAAAGTACAAATATACATGTGTGAGAATCCAAAAATGGACTTTAACAAATTAACAGACAGTCCACCTTAGTTTTATCCTGCAACACATTTGAACGTATCCAGTGTACCGTAACATTGTACAAGTATTTAAAGAGGTTAAACTCTGCTACATTGAAATGAACTAGTGAGCATACAAATCTTTAAACAGCATTGAAAACTATTAGAGTTGTTAATAATTAATTTTTTGGTTGTTGAGGGTTTAAAAGCCGTCAGCTATGCATGGCGACCAATATAACTGGTGGAGGAAAAACCTCAACAACAAAAACCCCGGTAAGAACCACCAACCAGAGGAAAGCTACTGGTAAACTTTCTCACATACAAATATTGGCCGAGTCTGATAATCGAACCCGCGAACAGAGGTGAAATGACAGTTATCGGTAAAAGTGAGCGCTTCAGGCCACATGACCAGCCTCGGCCCCGTAATAACATTATAACGGACATTTAGCACAGTGTGATACAAAATTCTGGTAAATCAATTAAACTTGCTAGTATGGTTGGCAGTAGCTGGTCATGGGATATCTTATTGACATTTAATTAATACTATACCAGACTTAATAAAACCGACATCAAAGTTTATTCTTGTCTACTTTCAGACACAAAACGATTGTCGGAATGTTTAACGTAATTACCTGGTTGAATAAGCTTGTAATTACAGCCGTTATGAAAATAAATACAATCGAAACAATTTAAAATAATTTGTAATACTATCAAAAATCCAACCAAACCAGTACCGGGGATATATAACTGGAAGCAAATACTTAATTAAAAATGGGTCTGAAGAACATAAAGAGGTATATTAGGATTTTGAAGGACCTTCAATTTCTGTCGTGTAGACGGCTTACAAACGTCATTAAAACTATACGATAAGAACTCCCCCCCCCCAACAAAAAAAAAAAACACAAACAAAAAGAAAAAAAAAAAAAAAAACCAAAGAAACATAGGCTACACAATATATAGAGTCGCTCTATTTCGGGCGAAACAAAAACCCCAACAATGCATATGAAATGTTTGTGATCGTGAAATCAGCTAAACTATCAATCATTTTCAGGTGTCATCATTCTACCATTTACCTATTTGTTAAGCAAAGTAAACCCTTTGAATATTTCAGTGAATTTTATATAGAGTTAAACGATTACATGACGTGAATATAATTAGATACTTCAATGGATTTGTATAACATTTCCGTTGGGATTACCTCTCTATAAGCATTGAGTTCTGGTTTGGTAACATTCCAACAAATACATTTTGAAATACCAACAGAAGGAAAACAAAGAACGGAATAAAGTCTAAATAAACATGCACTGGAGGGTTTGCAATTGATTCACTTTACTCTTAGCTACAGTTGTGGCAACTGTTGTTATTACTAGAGTATATGTTTATTACATTGTTAAACTCTCATGGAAAATACGGGAGAGAGAAAGCAGAATTAAATATGCGACAAAATTTATCAGGATTTGTAAAGATGGCTGGTTAGAGATATGTCAAATTATATATTCCAACATCTCTTGTCAATGACATGTTATCATGATTTGTACATACATTTTCTGGTTATCATGTATATAGTATTTGACCAGTAAAACAAGTTCCTTTAATATTGAAAATTAAGTTGGTGAAATGAAAAACATAATAGAATATGGTCTACGTTGAAAACATCATTACCTCTACCTTAGGGTTTGATATAATTCAACTATCTCTGGTAGAAGTCAATAGATACAACGCCGATGTTTGTCAACGTCGTTTCGCGTTAATTATTTGAATCTACAACTTATGTTCTAATAGTTTCTAAACTTCGGACAGTTAGAAATGTACCCTGTGCTAAAACGAAATTATATTCTCTCACTGCAAACAACGGCATTGAAATCTCTCACCATTCCAATATCAATGATAACTTCTCGAAACGACTTTCTAATTAATCTCCACAGTTTTGCTTTAATTACGAGATGGAATAGCTTATAAAAGAGGCATTCATGCCAAATCTTTTATCAATAACAATCGTTTTCTTCTCATATCTTTTTGTAGTTCAGCCACATTACTATATGTATGTATGTATGTATGTATGTATGTATGTATGTATGTATGTATGTATGTATGTATGTATGTATGTATGTATGCATGCATGCACGTACGTACGTACGCACGCACGCACGTATGTATGTATGTGTTATTGTATGCACGCGTTCGTTTGTATGTGTGTATTTTGTTTGTGTGCGTATTTTGTGTGCGCACGTACGTTTGTATGTGATTGAGTGTTTGTTTAACTCGTAAAAAGACATTATTCCTTAATAAAACAGTTTGTGTATGTTTTATTGTATGCACGCGTTCGTTTGTGTCTGTGCATTTTGTTTGTGTGTGTATTTTGTTTGTGCGCGCGCGTACGTTTGTATGTGTTTGCGAGGTTTTTTTTTCCCTCAACAAAAGAAAACTTGTCCCTGCCTAGTGCGTTTGTTTTATGTGAATGTGGATTAGTGTGAGTATAACATTTAACTCGATTGCTAACTCTTTTACCGGTAGCCTTGGTAGTATAAGCAATGGAACGTGCAGGCAGGCGATATTTATCTTATTTCTCATGATGAAATGAGATGGGTGGATGACAATAATGACATGCGCGGTGACTTTGTTTTAAGCGAAGAAGAGTTGCGCAGTTCGTCGACCTCACTCTTTCGCTCCAAACCATCTGAGTCCAGCAGCAAGACAAAGTCGAGACGGCCGGAAACGGAGTTGAGTACAGTGGATGTCCAGGACGCCCTACGTGTCGCGTCGAGCTCTTAGCGCTCCACAGCGCTTTGCAGAGAATCGCCTTTCTACACTTTGACTAGCTTCTTGTTCCCCTGCGCAGGCTGCCAAATCTAGTCTTCACATGCTAGGTAGAAAAGGCCTAACCCACAGAGGGTTTAAGACCTGTCGGCTACCCTCAGACTGGTTTAGCCGGCCAGGGGAGACCGTTTTCTGGGATGTGGCCGATAACTCAACTGTTAATGGTGTACTTATTTTGGTTTATGAAGTTTCTGTGCTTGTCAAAATCTTAACATTGATATAGGTACAGCATTAGCAGACCAGATTTAATATAAAACTTGCAGGTACATTTCCGTTATCATATTTTTAACCAGCTCAATGTACTTCCAAGGTGACTAAAAATGTCGCTTATTTGACTGTTAATGGCATATTATTCATGCCAACCCGTAGCATGCGAGTAATGTATCAATGTCAAATTTACTAGCTGTAAACTACCATTTTATTATGGTCACTTTATTTTGTCCTAGCTATGCAATAAATACGGTTAGAATCATCAAAAAGTTGCTTGATAATTATCTTAATGCCGATTTACTCTATCCCAATGTACATTACTCCTTGCTTGTTTTAGGAATTGTTTTTACTGTTGTTTTCGAGAATTGTATGTTCTAATGTTTCCATAATTCCAATAAAAGTGAAGGATAATTACTATTTTATTATGACCCTTGTAGAGAAAAACTGTAATCCGGATTAAATAGTATTTATCTTATTAAATGCCAATTATTTTTACTCAGAAAAGTTGATAGTCAATTGCTTGTAATTTATTATAAATTACTAATAAATTAGCCAATAGGCTGCGACCAATTTAGTCATTCGGGAGGATATCATTGCGTATATTTTGTTTTTGTTTAATTTCCTGTCCACCATTTCTTCTCATGACCCAAGTGTCCCATATAATTTACTGAAAGAAAGGACTATAATAAAGAAAATGAAAAGTTTTACTACTAGATAGAAACAATTTCCCTAAAAGATAAAATGGTCAATGCCTTACCGATTACAATTACCCATGTCTGATTGTACTTGAGAGCAGTTTGAAGTGGCTGGATGGGGATAATTAATTCAGTGAAGTGCGGGAATACCCTCCGGATTTGAATCATGGTACCATCAATTCCTTTTTTGCGTTATAAATGTAGATCCTTATTTATGTATGTGATGCTAATTGCAAATCAGTGGGAGACACACTAATCTAATGCCAAGCCGACGGTTCCTGGACACCAGCGTTTTATGTCTAAGAAGTAAATATATATTTCTTGTACATTATTTCGTGGTATAAATTTTTCGTTTTGTTTCTTTCGCCAACGAACTGTCGTGGGCTGTTTATTCTATGAAAAAGTACAAATATACATGTGTGAGAATCCAAAAATGGACTTTAACAAATTAACAGACAGTCCACCTTAGTTTTATCCTGCAACACATTTGAACGTATCCAGTGTACCGTAACATTGTACAAGTATTTAAAGAGGTTAAACTCTGCTACATTGAAATGAACTAGTGAGCATACAAATCTTTAAACAGCATTGAAAACTATTAGAGTTGTTAATAATTAATTTTTTGGTTGTTGAGGGTTTAAAAGCCGTCAACTATGCATGGCGACCAATATAACTGGTGGAGGAAAAACCTCAACAACAAAAACCCCGGTAAGAACCACCAACCAGAGGAAAGCTACTGGTAAACTTTCTCACATACAAATATTGGCCGAGTCTGATAATCGAACCCGCGAACAGAGGTGAAATGACAGTTATCGGTAAAAGTGAGCGCTTCAGACCACATGACCAGCCTCGGCCCCGTAATAACATTATAACGGACATAGAGCACAGTGTGATACAAAATTCTGGTAAATCAATTAAACTTGCTAGTATGGTTGGCAGTAGCTGGTCATGGAATATCTTATTGACATTTAATTAATACTATACCAGACTTAATAAAACCGACATCAAAGTTTATTCTTGTCTACTTTCAGACACAAAACGATTGTCGGAATGTTTAACGTAATTACCTGGTTGTAATTACAGCCGTTATGAAAATAAATACAATCGAAACAATTTAAAATAATTTGTAATACTATCAAAAATCCAACCAAACCAGTACCGGGGATATATAACTGGAAGCAAATACTTAATTAAAAATGGGTCTGAAGAACATAAAGAGGTATATTAGGATTTTGAAGGACCTACAATTTCTGTCGTGTAGACGGCTTACAAACGTCATTAAAACTATACGATAAGAACTGCCTCCCCCCCCCCCAACAAAAAAAAAACACACAAAAAAAAACCCAACAAAAAAACCAAAGAAACATAGGCTACACAATATATAGAGTCGCTCTATTTCGGGCGAAACAAAAACCCCAACAATGCATATGAAATGTTTGTGATCGTGAAATCAGCTAAACTATCAATCATTTTCAGGTGTCATCATTCTACCATTTACCTATTTGTTAAGCAAAGTAAACCCTTTGAATATTTCAGTGAATTTTATATAGAGTTAAACGATTACATGACGTGAATATAATTAGATACTTCAATGGATTTGTATAACATTTCCGTTGGGATTACCTCTCTATAAGCATTGAGTTCTGGTTTGGTAACATTCCAACAAATACATTTTGAAATACCAACAGAAGGAAAACAAAGAACGGAATAAAGTCTAAATAAACATGCACTGGAGGGTTTGCAATTGATTCACTTTACTCTTAGCTACAGTTGTGGCAACTGTTGTTATTACTAGAGTATATGTTTATTACATTGTTAAACTCTCATGGAAAATACGGGAGAGAGAAAGCAGAATTAAATATGCGACAAAATTTATCAGGATTTGTAAAGATGGCTGGTTAGAGATATGTCAAATTATATATTCCAACATCTCTTGTCAATGACATGTTATCATGATTTGTACATACATTTTCTGGTTATCATGTAATATAGTATTTGACCAGTAAAACAAGTTCCTTTAATATTGAAAATTAAGTTGGTGAAATGAAAAACATAATAGAATATGGTCTACGTTGAAAACATCATTACTTATACCTTAGGGTTTGATATAATTCAACTATCTCTGGTAGAAGTCAATAGATACAACGCCGATGTTTGTCAACGTCGTTTCGCGTTAATTATTTGAATCTACAACTTATGTTCTAATAGTTTCTAAACTTCGGACAGTTAGAAATGTACCCTGTGCTAAAACGAAATTATATTCTCTCACTGCAAACAACGGCATTGAAATCTCTCACCATTCCAATATCAATAATAACATTAAAAATGACAGCTTACTCAACGGTATTGTCCAACAAGGCGGACTTAGATAATTTTAATTTCTTTACAAGGCAATGCATGATAAAATGCAATCGTGTGTACGAACAGTGAAGGGCCTAATATATTTATTTATTTGTAAAATCATAATGACACAAAAGGACACAATGAACCTATTGTTTAACGACACATCTGTATCTTGATGAAAGAAGTTTGTTTGTCAGGTATCTTTATTAGTAATTGAATACCCGGCATATGTTTTTTATTTTTCTGACGATGTTAGTAACTGCTTTGAAACTGCGATTAATCTTCAAAATCACACAACTGCTACTCAAAAACAAGACCGTTTGTTATGTTTTCGTCCCGTCGGGCATTTTGAAATTATACGGTTATTGATTTCTAGTCTTCTGATGCATAACAAATGACAGCAAGATGACAGTGGAAAAACTATCACAATCGTCCTTGTCATTTTGACATGAACGATATCGTTTTTCTAATTTATTTTGGGGAAGCTTCCCAAGGGGAACGTTATACTTAACTGTATTTATCAGTGGTAGAATGCCAATCATGTTCCACAAATGATAATGTTCAACACAGGTTACATTCATCAGTGTAAATCGTACAAGAAATAACACTATTGCGATGAAACTGAAGAGTGTATGGCTATGGTTGACCTCTATGCTTCTGGACCTAAAATATTTCCATGGAGCTCGTCCTAATGATTGTATGCCGAGGTCCACCTTCATGAGCCGAGGAGACTCAAATGGCTGGCGCTTGATAGGATTCGTTTTCCACTACTATGAGAAGATTTCGTTGGGAGACTGCGCCGAGGAATGTCTTCGCCGGACGAACTGCAAATCACTGAACTATAATGTTATTACCATGTATTGTGAACTGAACAAAGAAAGCTACACCACGATGCCAGCAAATATAAGTAGTGATTCCGAATTCTATCATAGCTTGAGAAGTACATGGGAAACGGTAAGAGCATAGGGATGTTTTTGACCGAGACCATCTAAAAAATCAAAGAGCTCCATTTCCGTCATTTTATCTTATTTGCTTGTCTTGTGCATGTACTTTTTAAATTCAAAACGCTACGCCTTAGTCAGTGTTGTATGCCCACTCTCTCTCTCTCTCTCTCTCTCTCTCTCTCTCTCTCTCTCTCTCTCTCTCTCTCTCTCTCTTTTCCCAATATGAAAAAGCAAACCATTGATATAACTATAAAAAACAGGACCAATAACAAATTAGCCATTAACGATTAAAAACAGTGGCGAGTAGAAAAAAGAAGAATGATCAATGATTTTTTAAAATAAAATTAGAGTACTATTTTATCGTAAAAATAATTCTAGTCAAAATAATTAAAATTATTTTTTTTATTATAAAACAACTTAGCGAAATGTTCTTTTTGTTAGCATTAAGATAAACTGCGAAGTGTAATGTAATATAAACTTTTAAGTGTTTGACTTTACTCGGATAACCTTGATAGAGGGTCGCTGACAATTACAAACGGGGATTAACCTGTTAAGTCGCAGGTGCAAATGTTGCTCTCGGAATGCATTCAAATCATATATGACATGTAAAACTTAAGAGTGGGAAAAAGCTAAACAAAACAATTTAAAGTTGCATTTTTACATCGCCAATGCACACTGTGTTGTACTAAAAACATCATTTTTATTTTTTTACTCCAAAGTATTGACCTTTTGCAAACCAGTTTGACTGTGTCCTATGTGTTAGAATCCCAAGCTAAACTTAAGCTCCGATGTCTATATACACGGCTCGATGTGGTATCAACTTGAACACCAGCTGAAGTAAGCTAACCACTGTTCCATTATATTGCATGTACACATCCAATCAAATTAAACATATCCTTTAATTTTTGTAGGGCAATTTGCTGCTGGGTTTCACTCTCACCACGTGTGCTGTCAACCAGAAGGTGTCTGAAAAAGACCAGACCACATGCATTATAGCTGGTATGTTCTTTCCAGGTCATCTATCTACATGAATACAAATGAATTTGCAGTTGTGTTCACTATCATAGTTTTGTAATCACTAATAGTTCTCAACATCGAATTTAACACCATTTTAAAACTAAAACAACACAATCATTAACAAAATATTTTCAAGAAAACCTATTATCTTCAGGTCTCAGCAAAAGTAGCGTTTTATCCAATATGATTTATACATACTGTGTGTAAGAGACTATTGAAGCTTGTGTTTTTATTCAGAATGCAATGATCCTCCTAAAAGACGATTTGCACAGTACACGAGCACCCTACGAGAAGTGAGTTCTGTCGTTTATTACAGCTGCCTCCCCCAGTACGGATCGTTGGGTAACGTCACCAGCACATGTAAGCCAGACGGCTCTTGGAACGCTAATTCATTCGAATGCTGGAGAAGTAAGAGATAATAAGTGTTATGGACTAGCAATTAGTTAATAATGTGTTATGACTTAAATTTGTAAATTATTAAGGTGTTATGGCTTCAATCAGTAAGGTGTTACGACTTCAATTAGTAAGGTGTTATGACTTTAATTAGTAAGGTGTTATGACTTCAATTAGTAAGGTAATATGTCTAATTAGTAAGGTGTAATGACTTCAATTAGTAAGGTGTTATGATTTCAGTTAGATAGGTGTTATGACTTTAATTAGTAAGGTCTTATGGCTTCAATTAGTAAGGTGTTATGATTTCAATTAGCAAGGTGTGATGACTTCAATTAGTAAGGTGAAATGACTTCAATTTGTGAGGTGTTATGTCTAATTAGTAAGGTGTTATGTTTAATTAGTAAGGTGTTATACTTTCAATTTGTGAGATATTATATCTAATTAGTAAGGTGTTATGTTTAATTAGTAAGGTGTTATGACTTCAGTTTGTGAGGTGTTATGTCTAATTAGTAAGGTGTTATGTTTAATTAGTAAGGTGTTATGACTTCATTTTGTAAGGTGTTATGTCTAATTAGTAAGGTGTTATGTTTAATTAGTAAGGTGTTATGATTTCAGTTAGTAAGGTGTTATGACTTCATTTTGTAAGGTGTTATGTCTAATTAGTAAGGTGTAATGACTTAAATTAGTAAGGTGTTATTAGTTCATTTAGTAAGGTGTTATGACTTCAATTAGTAAGCTGTTATGTCTAATTAGTAAGGTGTTATGTTTAATTAGTAAGATGTTATGATTTCAGTTAGTAAGGTGTTATGACTTCATTTTGTAAGATGTTATGTCTAATTAGTAAGGTGTAATGACTTAAATTAGTAGGGTGTTATGAGTTCATTTAGTAAGGTGTAATGATTTTAATTAGTAAGGTGTTATGACTTCAATTAGTAAGATGTTATAACTTCAATTAGTAAGGTGTTATGACTTTAATTAATAAGGTGTTATGACTTCAATTAGGAAGGTGTTATGGCTTCAATTAGTAAGGTGTGATGACTTCAATTAGTACGGTGTTATGACTTCAGTTAGGAAGGTGTTATGACTTCAGTTAGTAAGGTGAAATGACTTCAATTTGTGAGGTATTATGTATAATTAGTAAGGTTTTATGTTTAATTAGTAAGGTGTTATGCTTTCAATTTGTGAGGTGTTATGTCTAATTAGTAAGGTGTTATGATTTCAATTAGTAAGGTGCAAGGACTTCAGTTAGTAAGGTGGTATAACTTCAATTAGTAAGCTGTTATGTATAATTAGTAAGGTGTTATTATTTGAATTAGTAAGATGTTATGACTTCAGTTAGTAAGGTGCTACAATTCTTGTAGATGAAATATTTATCTTGATTACATGGTATTATTTTTCTAATCGGTTAAATGTCAGTTATTTGTATTAAACATTGTTTGATCACCAAATGCTAGCGATTCTTTAAACATCAGTACTAAATTGAAGATGCAATCGTTTTTATTTTTGGGTGATGGGGATGGTCATGGTTAATTTCTTTCTATATTTTGATGGCAACATCTATCTTCCCATGATATATATCAGTGTCCCATAGTATCTGATGAAAAATTTCTATTATAAAACGAAACGTTTCTCGACTTGAGATAATCCTTCTCCGTAAAAACAATGATTGATGCCTTGCCGATTCCTATTACATGTACTAAAGTTTTGACAATAGGTAGGAATGCATGGATGGGAATGAATAACCCATTTAGATGTGAGAGCAATTATTTAAATTTGCAAAATTTAGTGTTATGTTGTTTCTTTTGCAGATTGCACTCATCCTCCAGTTGTTAATCATGGCACCATCAAACCCCTTTGGGCGCTAGAAACACAGATCCTCAATTATGTATGTGACGCTAATTACGAGGCAGTGGGAGACACACGGGTCTACTGTCAAGCTAATGGTTCCTGGACTGAAATGAACCTTTTGTGTCTAAGAAGTAAATATTGTTTTATTATATAGTAATTCCTGGAAAAATATTGTAAATTTTGTATACGCCAACAAACTAATATGAACTGTATGTCCTGTCCAGTAACGTAACCTTCCTTTGAAATCTTAGAATTATGTTTAGCTCACCGACCCTTAATGGCCTTAGCATGCGACAGGGTTCTGAGTCCGTCGTGTGTCCGTTATTCTTAGTGGTAATCTTTAAATTTGTATTCCAGCTTCTTTGTATCGAGATGATCTAAGTTTGCTACAATTATGTCAATATAAGCTTAGAAAAGGACAACAATGAAGTACACAAACCTCACAGTAAAATCTGTTTTAATTGTTTATACTTTTTATTTATACAAATAAATGACAATGAAATAGTGGACATAAAATATAACAAAATTAACTGGTAGTACACCTTATACCCAACAAAGAAAAGAATCTGGGCGACACAGAAGATAAAATAGCGACAGCCTTATTCATGTAAATTGAACAACACAATCAGGAGTTGCAAATACGCAACTGGACTCTGCATTGGGGCTACTTGTAAGACATGTACTGATTAGTACCTGGAGACAATATGAACAAAGCACAAATTAAGAAAAGCCAAGAAATCTTTGTGATCGTCAATTAAGCTAAACTATTAATAGCAATATCAGATGACGTCATCTTAGAATTAACATATTTGATGAGAAAGGCGAACTCATTGACAATGTACATGAACTACAGATAGAACCGAAAAGATTACGTAAAAGATTACTTTACGTTACTACAATTGTAAATGTTTAGCAGCTCAAAGCAACATAATGAATTTCAATGACTATCGTTTCATTTGCGATTATCATTGTATGAAATGAGCGCTATCTTGATAATATTTATATATGTACATTTTAAAAATACAAGGGACAGAAAAAAACACGATAAACGAATATTTCAAAAATGTATCATGTATATTTCCAGGTGATATATTATCCCTTTGGTCAAAGTTGTGTTAACTGCTGCTATTACCTGAGTGTCTATTTATTGCGTTGTTAAACCATTCAGAAAAAGAATAGGGTAATGATTCAAGTTATGATAAATTGCAATGGAAGGGCCTGGTCGATTTTTTAACCTATAATATCAAACGACACAAGTGGACGTAATCAACCCTATACTGTTCTCCTTATTTATAAACGATATATGTACCCCGTTGACGAAACGGTATGGTTCAGGTATCTTTCTAATTCATTCAATACCGGATGTGTTATGTTCATTATTTTCTGAAGCTATTGGAAACTGCGACGAAATTGTTATAAAACGTTTCGAAAATCAACTAAATGCTCTAAATATTGTGTCGTATGTGTGTAAACTTAAAACGGAAATCCAAGTTGATTTTCAAAATACTGGTTCTCTTCGAAAATACAAAACGTGGACCTATGATGGTTCGAATTTTAGAATAACTTACGTTTATAAATATATAGGTCTTCTATACACTCCAAAATTATTGTCTACGCCTTATAAATTAAAACTTAAGTTACAAGCTTAAACAGCTTTGATTGTTCTTACAAAACGAAGCATTTAAGCTATTTGATTATATTCTAAGCCAGTCCTAAAAAGGGAACGTTAGAGAAGATTGGGATTTTCCTTACTGCTTAAAACGCCTGAGTATTTGAGGTTAACTGTCGACGTCATTTAGTGCATTAAAAATTCATACTTTGAAATAACCTTTTGCGAGATAAATTAAATGTAATTCACATAATACTTTGAATAGGTTGTGGTATATTAAATGACGATATTGACAATAAACAATTGCTCATTCTGCAATATATGTCGCTGGGGGTGAACCAGAAAGATAACATGATTGTTTATTACACTGTATACAGTATATGACGATCAGAAACTAGAGTTTAATAATGTTGCCTAATTTTTATAGATGCAACTTTTTATACTGATGGGAAAATTCTTACAATCGCTTAAGATCAACGAAAAGAGTTTTTTTTAAGGCGGTCCAAACGTAATTGTAACTAAGAAATGCGTTCAATCACTACTTCACAGCTGTTGTATCTCGGGTACGTATTTAATTACTTTTTATGTCACCCACGTGAAAGTTAAAGTAATATAACCCGATCCCTAATCTCCCTACCACCCTACATGGTCTCTACCAATGACAGCATCTTCTTAATGTTTTCCCCCCCCCCTCTCATTTGTTGTCTTGTAAATATACAATATATATATATATATATATATATATATATATATATATATATATATATATATATATATATATATATATATATATATAATATTGGGCAACATGCTTCTTTTGTCAATACATATAAGTTATTGTTTGACATTATTACAATATTGTATCTGCAGTTTTACTGTAATATCTTATTCGCATATTTCATATGTTCGCAAACTTACGACCTCATTATTTGTACCAGCCACGTTATAAAAAGTAAATATTATTGTTAAATTGTTAATCAGAACAGAGCTATTATTCGTTACTACCACACAGTTACATTTTTGTTGATTCATAACCATTTAATGTTTTTTTATTACCTGATAGCTAATGAGAACATTTACATTATTCCGTTGCCGACAAATTTACGAGATAGTAATAATATTTTAATATTTCATGTCAGTTTGTGAGAACCCTCCACTTATACCGAACTCCAGTCCTAATGCCAGCCGAACCCTTGACGGTCGTGCAGTATCATACACCTGCCATGTGGATTATGTTGGTTTTGGAAACACGGATGTATTCTGTCAGCCAGACAGCACTTGGAGCAACTCTACCTACGTTTGCGTTAGAGGTACTATGCGCCAGTCATTTTTGTTTGCTTTCTGGTTATCACAATAAATTATGCAAAATGCAAGTATTACTTCTTCACTCTCTACAGTCACTCAATAAACGTAATTTGCCTTTCTCTAGCATACTGCTTTATATTTGAGGTTCGTAATCAACTCCAGAGTCTACTTTTACTATCTGACTCTCCTTTTGATTCTACGATCTAGTCGCGGGTGAGGGTGGGGTGGCGTGGGTAGGCCAGGAGATAAAGTGCTCAATAATATTCTTGGACTAAACGTTTAATCGGAATCGCGGTTAATTCAGTAAAGGACATATTGAATTATATTATTGCAATACATCAAATGAATGTTAACACATCACCACATTCCAGGCTATTGGCTAATTAGCACCATCTAGAATACAGGCACATCAACACACACATTCAATATTTGAATATTTATTTGGAATACCACTGGAATCAATTTGGAACTTTTGATAGAACTTGTATGACTATTTGGGATTTAATTTATAATACTGTAATTTCTTCTTTTAAACTTCCGCTTCGCATTCCAGCGAAATAAATTATTTGTTGAATTCTACAAAACTTGTGTATTCTCGCTCTTTTCTCTTGCTTAGTTAAAAACTATAGAGTGGAAGAGGTATTTGTAGCACTTCAAAAAAAGAAGTTTGTGGCCCTAGTGAAAACGTTGACCAATGCTTAAGAAGTAGACCAGATGCGATTTATTAACATCACACCTATATTTACCATGGCGTTCTTAATAACTTTGACAGGATTTTTTTTATATTAATATCTTTAAATCTGCTTAGTTTATTAGAATAAGCTAGTATATTTTTTTTTCAATCGGTGTATTCACTCAAAGCACATTGAAGAGTTTGCTTTATTTCAGTTTATTATATTTCATAAGATGGACAAAATTGAAAAAACAACAACAGAATGTTGTTTCCGGAAACCACACAGGTCTTTCATTTGAATAAACAACTTATGATTATATGTAAATCTCATAATGTTGCTTAAACGTTGCAAACAAAGCTAAAGAAACAGACATAACTGCAAAACGTTACCAGTCTGAGCTAGATAGACTGATATACAAGGCAACACTATCTACTCTTCCCACATTATTGGTGGAACATAGAAGATACACTTTCTCTGAGAGAGAGAGAGAGAGAGAGAGAGAGAGAGAGAGAGAGAGAGAGAGAGAGAGAGAGAGAGAGAGAGAGATGACATACAACACTGACTAAGTTGTAAATTATATATATGTGTGTGTGTGTGTGTGTGTGTGTGTGTGTGAATTATTTATCATAATTTTAACCACTTGATTGTAAAATAATTATCGAGTTACAAATTATATCCACGAACTCTCGATTTGCGATATGCTTTTCTAATCGCGCTGATACGTGACAGTTGTATGATAGAGCTCTGAAAACTCTATACCATTTTGTGTTAGGTATAACTACTCATTGCCCTGCTTTGTGATTGGTTCAAAATATTTGTCCTCATATAAAACTAGCTTGAATATTGAATAAAAAGATTTAATGTATAAACTGACAAGCACATGCATCATACGCACACCTCTTTATGTGTATAGGGCCTTTCGTATTTTGTACAATAGAGTAGCCACAGAATGACTGCATGTACCCTTGATAACATGGCGGAGCTATATCTCAGCTGAAATAAAAATGCTATGGAGAAGAACTGGTACAAACTATCTTAGCCGATCTGAAATTTACTTCGAAGGTGATTTTAAACTTGAACCTGAGAATGTTTTGAGAAATCTATTTGCGGTGGCAGTGGCATTTCGACAAACGGAAGAACAATCGGAAAAGCAGTTTCATTTACTACTTCATTCGAAAACAAAATGGGTTTTTTTTCTCCGGTTTATATTTTAAATCCCTGAACTCTAGGAACAAAGGTATCGTTAGCAGAGTGTGCATTGCTGTTTGTTTGAATGCACTCTGTATAAATCATGAAATAAGATCTGAAAATGTTACAATGCCAAGGAAGATATCAGAAAACCGGATATTCACTAAACCGGAAACATGAACTCTCTCTATTTGTAAAAGTAATTGATTGACTATTGTTTATACAAACCAGTTATATGGGAGAAAAACGTAGAAATCTCCAATGGCCGTGACGTCCATAGTGCAGTGTAACTGGTCCAGTAAGAAAAGCGCATGAAGTGTTTTATTGTTTTTGGGGTTGGTTCTATATATTCAATTATATTTTTTAAATAATGTATTTTTACATATTGCAATTCGTTCCTCATTAATTTCCTTTTCCATTTCTCAAAAATGGTGGGATTTTGTTTAATATGGTCTCAAAATACACGTTTTAAGGAATAGCCTGTCTGTGAAACCTTTTATCTGAATTTATAATAGCATGTTTTGAGTTTTTTTTAAAAAAGGCACAGTGGTGTATGCTTTTCATGTTGGATGCGCACGATATTGCTCCAAACATACGAGCAAGAATTATCTACACCAAATTGATACTTAGTTTGCGAGTGGATTAAGCCATTATTCTAGTTAATAATTATTCTAATCGAGCTAGACAAATAGTAAAAAGTTAACACCTACTAGACCTAACTATTCTGATTCAGAGAGTTACATTGTACGTTATTGCGTTGCTGTCGAGTCTCCAACCATCTTTACACAAGTGCATATAATCATATTTATACGTTTTAGGACGGATCAGTCTCGTAATAATAGGATTGCAGTTAGTAGCTACCATAAATCTAATTTACAAAGAATGGCTTTAATTTGGATATTTTTCATAACGTCTATACATTAGCGCAGAAAAATATAGGCTACGCAAAGCTTAATGGAACAGACATTTGTCACACGAGATTTTCGCACATGATGCTTAGGTCATAGCAGCTTTTTCTAGTTTGCTTGTTTACAAGTGAATCAGTCCGATGGGTATGTCTAAATATCGTTGGAGAAATAGTTCAATCCAAAACTTGGTTGTAGTCACGACTATGGTGACTTCATATTATCCTTCATGTTTATATTTCTGTATGCAGTCCTGTTTCTTTCGCTTATTTCTAGAATGTAAAAATCCACCCACTGTACCAAATAGTATTCCAAGCGCAACAAAGGTTCTCCATGGAAATTCGACGGTCTACTCGTGCAACACGAATTATGTTTTATGGCCACCTGACACGCGTTCGGAAGCAAGATGCGAGTCAGACGGCAGATGGACATTTTTGGCGAATTTCTCATGCAAAATAGGTTTGTAATAGCCCTATTATCGTTATTTGTCTCTTTTTGCATGTTAAGCCTGTTTCAAATCTCAAGCATAAAGACTTGAATCCTTTTATTTTCTTAAATTTATTTTTATATATTTAATTTTCTGTACTCACATATAAAGGATAAAAAAATAAGAGAATGAGAAGGATAAAGAGGAAAAACAAATATCAAGCATGAAACATTAATCATATCTCTACATTATTAATTAGCCTTTAGCACCAAAGGGTTTCATATTATAAATAATTTATTTCAAGCACTAAATACAAATAAAGCATACCGGTCCAAAATCATTGTAGTTAATGTGACTGATAAGAATATATAAATATTATCTTTACACTAAATTAAACACAGATTGTTTGGTTAATTTAATTTTTGGGTAAAACCCCTATGTTATAACCTCTGTATAGTATTGATTTGCACTCAGTTTCCAAACGCTTTCGCCAGATTGTAAGCACGAGTACTTGTTTTTTTTCTTCGATTGGATCATTTCAACTTTTCAGATGCCTGTTGTATTGTACTGTTTTCTATTGCATGTCTAGGCTACATACAATAGAAAACATGGTCTCGAATGCATAATAAGTCGTTCTTTCCTGTCACAAGGCAGTTTAATTAATCGAACATATGAACACTATATAAAGAAAAGATTTTTATTAGGTCCGATACCAAAGCCCCGCGTTTTAACGCATCGTACTCCTTTATCATTGAACCGTGATATATTTATTAACTGGAAACGAGGCTTGCAGACTTTCCTTTTCATTGACAAATTTATACAACGAGTGGTATATAATTGACACAGCGTACATACTATACATATATTTTATTTATATCACATACAAATGCACATATTTGCCCTTTGAACTGAATAATATATGAACCGACAAATGTGTATTGACCGAGTGAATGAACTCCTTTCTTTATTGCTAGTGAGTCAGCTAAAAATGTAGTTCTGTGCCTTTTCTTGTTGTTCACAATCACATTTGCATACTGATAACTTGATTATTTGCTTTTTCAGTTTGCATTTGTATTCACACTAATTAACTATGAGACACTCTTAGGATTTAGACATGAACGATTGTTTTTATGAAGAAAGTAGAGCACTACGAGCACATTAACTTCTTGAACACACTGAATGCTCAGGCATTCATTTATCTGCGTTTGGAAATTGGCGTATAACAGAAACTAAGTAAAATGACAAACCAATAATTGGTAATTAAAACATTGTAATATATTTATAGTTGATCTAAGTTATTATCCTGCTTTTGTTAACATTAATACTGACTAATCAATTATGTCTGTTTGTCTCTCTCTTTCAGAGAGAGAGAGAGAGAGAGAGAGAGAGAGAGAGAGAGAGAGAGAGAGAGAGAGAGCTTGGGTGGGGGCACCTTTTACAGGGACCGTTTACAGATTTTCATATTTAATGTGAAAACAAATGTTTTTATAATAGTTATTTAAAAAAGAAAACAACATTAAAGCATTAAATATGTTACAGTAAGTGTACCTCATGTCCAACAAATTACAGTGTCGATATGCTATTGCAACTATGATCATTGATAATCTGAACACTGTATATGGATCACGAGGAAAGTGTAAAATAATACCATAATGACAAACCATATTCTTTTGTTTTTTCTTGGTGCAATTCAGGTTTGTTATTTTCTGTGTATATTGCCTCTTATGCATGTAAGGGGAGAGATGAACTTAAAATCAAAATGTGTATCATGGCACAGTAACCATTACCTTTTTTCTCATTATTTTCATCCGTCATTAATAATTCATGAGTTGAAATTCATCATTGATCTATAGGCCTGCACTTGAAAGAATGTTTATATGTGCGTATGATTGCGCCATGGACGGATCACAATATGATATAAAATTTGTACTGGTATATCCATTTTCTATATGCCAACACTTTAACTGCAATGTTGTTTGTGATGCATGTGATATATATATATATATATATATATATATATATATATATATATATATATATATATATATATATATATATATAGAGAGAGAGAGAGAGAGAGAGAGAGAGAGAGAGAGAGAGAGAGAGAGAGAGAGAGAGAGAGTGTGTGTCGTATGGAGAATAACATACATTTCAAGTGAGTCAGCGGTTAATTATGATAAATTCAGTAAACTGACAATGCACAGTGCAAAATTATTGTCTAACTGGCCTGAGCGCTTTCGGCTCTTAATAAGGCTTTTGCATCATCATCATCATCATCATCATCATCATCATCATCATTCTCTTGACCTAGTGGGGTCGTTGAGGCACTGTGCTGCTGAACATCTGACCAGTTCCCTCCACCCTATCGATCATGTGTCAATACCTGTGTTTCCACAAAATGTTTCCTGGTCCATTCTGTGATGTTGTCAGTCCACTTTTTTCGTTGTCTACCTCTCCTTCTGCCATCTTGGACATTTCCCTGCAGTACTGTTGTGGATAGACTGTTGGCTCTAGTGACATGGCCATACCATTTCAGCTTTCTCTTTTTGACCTGCCTTGTGCCTGATGGTGTTACGCACTTCTTCATTTGTGATGTGGTCCATGTAAGAGAAGCCAAGTATGGTTCTGTATCATCTCATTTCAAGTGCCTGGATTCTTCATTGTAATCCTGCTGTAAGGCTCCAGGCCTCACATGAATACAGAAAGATTTAGATTACTAGTGCTCTCAATAGTAACATTTTAGTTTTCAGACAGATATTCTTGTCTCTCTAGACGGGTCTTAGCTTTGACATAGCTGCCGTTTTGCTCGTGACAAAATTTCTGCTCTTGATCACTCTTCGGTGATTATGGAACCAAGATATTTGAATTGGCCCACTGTTTCCAGTTCCCGTCCTCTGACTTTAATCTTGGTTGCGATTTGCTTGCCATTATTTGTCATCAGCTTTGTCTTCTTGGCACTTATCTCCATGTCAAATCTGGAAGATGTTTCATCCAGGTTCTTCACTGAAGAGGCAAGCTAATCTTCACCGCCTGCCAATCCATCAATGTCTTCTGCTGCAAAGCATAGATTGGTGATGTTACGCCCACCAATGCTGACTGTTCCACAGTGGTTTCCCAGGGCTACGCTCATGACATCCTCTTTTGCATAGCAAATACAAACATAGACAAGACAATATATATATATACATATATATATATATATATATATATATATATATATATATATATATATATATATATATATATATATATATATATGCACAGTTAATTGTATGGTCTCGACACTTACGATTAGAGTGCATTCTTACTTGAAAGTTAGAATAAATACAGCTTTGGTGGAAGCTGGGGTAGGGAAAGATTAATTGTAGAGTTAAAACAAATTGGAATAACATCGTTTTATACTTAAGTCCAGGAATTAAAGCGTAAGTATAACGGCATCAGGATTGATCTTCCAGTTTTCCCGTGCTGCCTTTGCATTTCACACACACACACACACACTGTAAAAACGGTCTAGAAATCCAATAAAATTAGAATTATCTCTATGTACGCGCCACTGCATGGCCAGTCATTTTATCATTTTAACTTAAACCTAAAACGAGTTTTGCCTCAAGAATCTAAGTCAAAATACACTAAAAAGGTAACAAAATCTGAAGAATTTCTTCAAAGAATATGAAAACTGAATGATTATATCTACCAGATTTCGTTTCTCTAAGTAGAGTTTCTGTTACGTAAATTTGTTAACAAGCACGAGGTGTGCATGAAGACTGATTTTATACAATAAATACTCAACTATTGCATATTGAGTGGTTATAAAACAGATGGTAATTCGTCAAACTATGACACAAACGAAACAAAGTTTTAACAAACTATTTTGTCTTACAATTTATTATTTTGTTTTGGTGTTCTACAGGCCCTGTACTGGGTACCGTTCAGTTCTATACTCTCAGCCGCTCTGACTTCATTTTAACTGTGAAAACAATGAGATTTCGAGCGTTTGAAGAGGAGCATACGTTTCTGGATGAGGTTAACACAAGGGCGAGATTAGATGTGTATGTCGGACTCGAGTCAATCGTTGTACTGTATATATCAATCAGATTGTGTGTTTTAATCTGGATCGAACTTCTAAAGTGTATTATATTTCATATTGAAATTCTATGCCAAACGTTACTCAGGATATACTCTTGTTTGTTTCTGTAAACAATGAGTTGTGGTAAATAGTTCCAAATGGGATCGGCCCAAAGTAGGTTCCTGAGGACCTCAAGGCAACGCACTTTAACGTGTTATCTTCATCCTGCACATTATCATGATTGAAATTGCAACCAAATTTCCCTTTTGCAGATGCTTGTCTTCTGCAGATTAATTAAAATCGAGCAAGTTACTAAGATATTACAAAATGGCATTCCTAAACTTGGACGGAGGGGACTAAAATGGAGTAGGCGATTCCAACAAAATAATGCAAACAATAGCCAAAGAAATGCATATTTTAAAACATGCTCGTACAGTTTGGGCCCACTATTCATTTTACAAGATGTAATTGAAGAGTCCAAACGCTAGTAGCTAGGTTTAGTACATGCAATTATGACATGAAGCATGACCCCATCATTAAATAAGTTGTCTTGGAAGCCATTAAAAAGATAGATACTTAAAAGTATATTTTTATTGTTCGTACAAAGTTTTTAAAAACAAGGCAAAAATATAATGTCAACATTTACTTAAAGACAAAACCTTTTTAGAAACCAATCTAAATATATTTGTACAATACATTTTGCAATGAAATTCATCTTTTCAACCAAAACAACGAAAGAGTGGACTTCTTTACCCCAATATTAACCACAATTGCCGAGCCATCATAAAACCAAATTAAAAACTAGCATGGAAACATTTTTATTACGTCCATTCGAACGTTACCTGAAACGGCCTTACCGTACGTAGTCCAATTATACGTAGTCATCTCAGTAGGGTTGGCCAATTACCAATTCTGTATAATCTACAATCTTAATTAGAATCATGCATACCTTTAGGTTATACATTTCGTATCACTCCTAATATTTAGGTAGAAATGTAATAATGTTCAAAATTAGGACGAATAAAAGGTCAAAGTAACTCAATGAATTCTGTTATTTTTGTTAGGAAAATAAATGGTTTGAATTTTGCTCGGTGATAAAAAGAATCAGAGTAGCCTGATCATATTTTCAAGCCAAAATGGGACCCCTGATAATGATGCATTTAGATTAGTAGCCCTTTAAAGGGCTTTTACGACGGCAGTCTGAAAGTTTGGCGACGGTTTTACTCTTCTTTATAATCCGTTGCACTACGTCTTTCCTCTAATGCCTCAAATCCGTCTAGTTCTGTCAGTTGTTGGGCGGCCTCGATAAGGGTGGACTGGGATTGTTGATGCTTACTTCAGTGTTTAAAGTTGCCTCCAGGCTAAGTACTTCACTGTACGGCCCTGAAATATCTTGTCAGTCTGTTACCTCACCCTTTTCGTCCCAAACAAGATGTAAAGTAGTTCTTTTAAAACCGGCTCTCAGACTCAAGCTGCTAACCCGAGCCTTACATAGGGCCCTAATGACCTGTAGTTATGGCAGCTAAGATGGCGTCGCACCATGTGTTGCGGTGATATTCCTTCCTTCACAACGTGCTAGCTAGCTTTAACTATACTACTATTTTATCTTTTCTTTCAATTTTCAGATACAGGATGGCACGATAATCACAAGCAATGTTCCACTTCTACCATATAAAAAAATATTCATTAGGTTAATAGATTTCGAAAATTATCTCTGTATCTTTGAGTGTGATGGAGACCATGTCTGGTGTCAGTAATCAATATCACAGTTGTAATAGACATCTGCGGCAATCCAGATAAACGTAAAGGCTTGCGTTAGCAGAATTTAGAACACCGGAAAGCTCAAAATACGTCGTCATGCAATAGTTCTAATCGTTAGATGCTATGAATATTATGTTAGTTATGAGGCTCTAAAATTCACGTATTGAAGAAAGCACATTCTTTGATGTGATTAGTTAATTTAGCGAGTAGGCAGCAGAAGTGCAAGGGTTCCGTTTTGCACGTCGAGAGTAAATAGTTTTCGCAAGGTTCTAATATTTTCTTTGATTCTAATTTTTTCTTTGGCTATGTGATGGTACCGTCAATACTATTTGCTTTTTGTTTTCGAAATTTAGCAGTAATTATAGAAAGCTACATTAAGATATTGCATATATTATTTTTATTTTCTTTCTTGCTTTCCTCAGAATGCATGGATCCTCTTTCACTAGCTTTCGGAACAACCAATCAAAGTTCCGCTCTGGAAGGGTCATCAGTAACTTACGTGTGTGATACTGGGTTTGATTCTGTGGCTGCTATCAAGAGCATGTGCAATGCAGATGGAAACTGGACCACACCAAGTGGACCTTGTCTTGGTGGTGAGTTACGATCTAATAATATTTATTTAAGTATATTAAAATAATAATTGTTTACTTTTTAAATACGAAACTGTTAGTGCCCTTTTACTACCTCGCTCGAAGGAATTAATCTGAATGCTCAGACTGAGTCTTTTAAAAAAGATTCAAATTATCACCTCACTCGAATGAAACAAAGAACTCTCGTCTTCGAGTGTATATTACACACCTTGATACCTCTTTGGCTTTAAAGTAGAACTAAGTCTAAAAGGCATATAGACATTATAGCTATCGATACGTCTTTCACCTCCACCCCCCAATAGCCCTGCCGTTTTTTATATTGTTGCTCCAGAAAACTGTTCGGGTAAAAATGATGCATTGATAGTCAGTCTAATTACACCCTTAGTGGCGAGATCGTGACTCTCATGTTTATATGTTCCTCACAGCGATCTGTCGTTTCAATACGCAGGTGTGACTCTGTACGTGTTACGTTGCTGGTGATATTGTAAAACATGTGCGCTTGGCAAACAAAACAAATAATAAAGAAAAACTGTACTGAAGATGGTTGGTGAAAAAACATCCCGAGACAGACGAGTTTCTTTTCTACTGGAAGTAGAACGAACGCGTTACAAATATATCATATGTGGACAATTGTACAATTGTCAAGTGCTCTTTTTATGGCATCCATTTTCTTGTGCTTACTCTGCATTTGAGCAGGAAAATGCGAACTATGCGGCGTTTAACCTGAACGTTCATATTTTCTTCCAGTCGGTTGTCATTCTAATCTAGCATGAATATCTCTCAAAACTGACACTTGTTTTTGGTAGTTACCAGTGGCTTACCAAGGGTAAATGGTGCCCGAGGAGACGATGATGGACGCCAGTGGTTCTTCTGCAATTTATTTTTATTTAGCTGTTTTGGTGTCCCAAGATCTCTGGCGTCCAGGAAAACCTCCCTGTCCTTCCCCTCCACATAAGTATGGTACTGGTAGCTACGTATGCGGCTTGCTAAATTATATATACAGTATCACGCATTACAGAAAAGGGTATTCAGTTATGATTATGTGTCACACACCCTACAAGCCTTTACAAAACCTATAAGGCCGTACTTACTACAATTTTCACTGATGTAAATTATAGTCTTTAGTGCCCAATACCAACAATATTTCTTTAGAAACCATGTGCAAAAAGGCAACGTCTATATTTAAGAATTCAGGGTCAGGGAAAAGGTATCACAATGCCGTCATGGACATGCTGATGTAGGTGCGGCCACTTAGAAGCAAGTTATAATTAACTTGATTGATATCGACTGAAGTTGTGAGGCGAAGGGGTGTGTTGTAGGACACCAATCTTAACCGAACCTGGCGATAACTGTGATTTACATTGGAAATAGAGGATGCTCCTGTTTTTCCAGCATGCAGGAAGATCTAATGGAAATACGTTAAATATACCTAACTGATACTCCGATCTGTTCGATATTTATTTACAAGGTACTACTACATTAATTGAGCAAATCAGTTGTTATTAACTCCTATATTATACCTAAAAGAATGTGATTAAATTGTTTGTTCCGACTTTTCATGAATATTTTTCTAACCAGTGAAGAATGATCATTGCATTCCAAAGAAAGTCTAACAGAAAATTAACTGTGTATGGAGATCAGCCTTTTGGAGGTTTCGTAGTTTGCCAAAGGAAAGATATGCGGTTCGATGGCGCCCGATAATGTCACATGCACTAAAGGTTTCAATCATTTCATTCAGATACAAATATTTGCAAAACATGCAATGTAATCCGTTCTGATTACTGTATAGTTTGTTGTAGTTAGTACAAGACTATTGGTGCATAAGATCTTAGACAATTTAAACAAATTCCCAACATTAATGAATATAAAAGGCTCATAATGACGTAATTGTTCCACTGTACACATCGTGTGGAGTATAAACAAGAGACTTCAAAATTTTATCTCCCGTGACTATTCTGTTCGTTGTGATTTTTGTTATTATAATTTGTCCCTCTCCCACTCTCCCCCCAAGCAAAGAAAGCTAATAATCTTTAGCTTTTTCAGCCGCTCTTGCATTAATTAAATTAAATCTTATACTCTTTAAAAAAAAACAACATTGAGTAATATTTTCTCTAGACTGATATATTCAAATTCTTATCTCAGATGCAATAGGTTGGGCATATTCAATTAAGACGGGGGTGGGGGGGGGGTGTCATTTCATCACAGAGTTCCCTTCAGAAAATCGAAGCCATCGCTTTGTTTGCAGACATGATTTTTTTTTAAAGAACTTCATCTTTTTTTTAAAAAATCAGTTTGTGAGAATCCTCCACTCGTACCGAATTCCAGTCCAAATGCCAGCCGAACCCTGGACGGCCGTGCAGTGTCGTATACCTGCTATGCGAACTTTGTTGGTATTGGGAACAATGAGGTGTCCTGCAAGCCAGACGGCACTTGGAGCAAATCAACCTACGTTTGCAAAAGAAGTAACTATTATAATTCGATCTCTTTTGTTCCCCTACCTGTCATCACAGGTTTATGCAAGATTTTGGTATTACTTTGTGACTTTGTTCAGCCAGTGAAATATCGTCATTTACGTTCTCTAGTGTACTTACTGTTCACCATTTGACTTTGGTAAACACTGCCTCTGTCTACCTATACCTTTTGGACCTGGAGTCTGTCTCGCTTTAAACGCATTTTTGAATCGTCACAATGGTGATACCTTGTAAAATATCGGTCAATTTAAAAACCAATGTCTGTATTACTGAAAGTAAACAATTCATACAAAGTACCATCCATCAACAGCAGAAACAGGAACTGTCAAGAAAATTGAATTTTGAAATGCTGAAGTGATGACTATTAATAATTTATATATCGTATATAGTTGCTATCATTGAGGTGTTATAACTGGTCTAACAAACCAGGTGAGAAGCTTACAGCCTGATTGTGATGACGAAAATAAATTCACACCTAACCGGTGATAGCAATGATTGTTATCTGTTAAAGTTTGATTGATGGGGCGGGGGTAATCGGCAATTCATCACTTGCTACTTAACTCACTTTTTGTGTTGAAATTTGACTCGAGAACATGTTATGCTAAAAATTACTGTGCTAGGTCAGACTGATTCAGTCTTTTAATTGATATTTGTTTCCGTTACAATTTGCGGATTGCTTGAAAAAGGAGTTAAAAGCAAGAACACGCGTTTTAGTAGGGATCTTCTGGTGGCAGTTGTAGTTTCTAGATACGATAGATCCACGAGGAGAAATAGTTTTGTTCACTAGTTCTTTGAGAAAGGTATTTTTGACTCTGTATATCTATAAAAATTCCTCAACATTGATGACAATCACACGGGTATTAAGAAACTAATACATCTTACATAGCGCGTGCATTGATTGTTGTTTGAATTCATTTGTATAAATCATAGAAAAATATCATTAAAAAATGTTACAAAGCGAATCATGCAGAAGATTCTCGCGTTAGCCCATATATTTTTAATAAACCGGAAACAGGCGTGTATTATGTTTTAAGCGTAACTGACACATCAACAGCAGATCTAAAACACCAACAAAACTGGTGTAGTAACCCAAACGCAAACAGTGGCATAAACTGGTCAGGGCTGAAGAAACATTCTCAGTCTGAACAGATCCAAAGAGACGAACTGGTACCCTACATTAAATGTAAAAGGGCATGGCATGGTCTCTTTTGTAAGAAAGGTAGCCAGTCCACCCAGGTCCAATATGTCGGAATAATGTTGTTATAATAGTTATCTGAGTTATCCTGTTTGTCAGCGCAAAAGTCGTACATTATTCTTCACGATTTGCAAATTCTGTACGTTTAAATGGTAGTAAAAGTCACGAAAATCTTATTGTAAGGTCAGTGACTTTTCAGACTAAGGGTGCCATTAAGATTTTAAGTAGAGATTCGGTTGTAGATTTCCGCCTGATAAAGCAGTTAGGTTACGAATTTGATCAGTAAGTTTGAAAATTATTCTTGTCCGTAGTGAACTATGACATCGGCGATAGATTGCATTAATCGGTTCTTTTACTATCAAACTTCCAGGGGATACTTGAATGGTGAATGTATACAGAATATATCCTGGTTGAGCCTGATTAGATATTTCTGTGTTTGTCTGATAACTTCCATTAATTTCATCACATACACGATTGAATGCGATCACATATGTTATATTTACTATTATCGGTAATATATGTTTACCACCGCCGTATGGATCATTGTTGTATCTGAGAACAGTTGCCGATGGTAATTTTGTCTCCATGCTGCAAGTATTTCAGGTAAAAACTCACCGATGAGATTACTGAGCGATTTTTCTTTAACTCGTCTTGATTATACCCGGGAAATTTAACATTCGGTATATCTACCTCTGTTATTGAAAATGCATCTAAAAAGTTTTGTTTCTGTTCTAACCCTTTAGTATCAATTGTTTCCTGAATTGCTCGATAGTTAATATCTTTCATATCAGATACAAGCTGATTTAATATTTCAATTTGTTTAATGATTTCCTTGCGTAAACTTGTGATATCAAAAAGATATTCAGTGGAACTTTGCCGTAGTTGTTCTCATTATATTTTATGCTCTTGATTTATAATTTTAAAATATTCAATAATTTCATATATGCGAATAGTCACATATTTAAATACTCCAAAACCGAGATGTTCCTGAAACATGAGCCAAGTTAATAAATTCTTCGCTTATTTTATTATGCAAGTCTTTTTTAATGAAGCTAAGATAACAAGTAAACTTTGCATTTTTTGTATATCAAGTAAAAAGTTTTGTATGATGTGATAATTTCGTGGTATGATTTTTTATCCGTCGTAAAATGAGACAATTTTAGTTCGAGTATTGGTAGTGGTGCCTCCGTTCAACTTCAGGCCACCCTAAAACGGTACTAATTGATGATTGATAGATATCAACGACATAATCTTGCGAATTTATTTCTATAGCAGCTGAATAATGTTGGTTCATGAACCGTTTGAGATATTTTTTATTCTTTTCCTGTAATATATTTTATCCTGCACTGAAATACATCATTAATATCTTCAATATCATCAGAACCTTTTGGTATTCCAATAACCAACCAATCGGGTGTTCCATCTGGTTTATTTTTATTTGCAAATACCTCTGAATTTTTTGACCGTTGACCCCCTATTGATTTTGATCGGATATTTGGCCAACTATAATATAACTACGATCTGTTGTTATAGTTCTGTCGACATTATTCGTATTATTATTATTATTATTTTCTGATCTGATGATGCTTCAACGTAAATTAATCATCGTTGTGAACTCGTTATCTGATATTATATCGTCGTTAAGACTCGATGATATCAGCGATGATAGCTTGGAATACGCAGCCGTGAAGCCACTTAACTTTATTATATACTCGTTTAGTTTATTCTGGCTACATGTAGATATTTGTTTTGCAATGATATAAAACACCAGCGATTGTTGTTGCCGCTGAAACACAAATTGTTACAATTACTAGGTGTTATTGTCGATATCAATAAACCTGTTCCAGCAATAACAGTTGAAACTGAATATACAATTATATAAACTATGACTACACGCCTGCGATTTTTTTATATTTTGATTGTATACTCGCCAATTATATCTTATCAAGCCTTTCAATGATAGCAGGAAAATCACTAACGCTAGTATCATATGTTTCTTTAATCTTCTGTGGAAAAGTGGATAAGAAGGCTTGTGGATTTTTTATTCTTCTTCTTATTTTCTTTTTTTTTTAGCGCTGACTCAATTTTGTCTTTTCACAATTTGGTGTTTTCTTTATTCTTTACATTTAAGGTGGCAGGATGAATTTTAAAAAATGTTTACAATTTCATTTTATTCACTAGATCTACTTTGAAAGGTCACTCTCAACCTCTTTCCCATGCTAATTTGGATGTTTACATTTTTTTTAAAAAATGTCAGTCCATACACAAATACTTTTGTTTCTTGAAATTGGTTTATATTTTCATGAACAGGTTTACCTCATTTTTTTTTGTTTGTAAGGGTGATCAATTTCAGACATTGAAAGTCTATAACTCTCCTCTGGTCGGCCTGGTGTCAGGATAATGTGACTGGGTGGGACATCATGCTACATACAGTACATGTCTGCGGCATAATGCCTCAGTGCTAGACATCACTTTAAGCTGCCACATCGTAGCAATATGACTGAACACGTATTAAAGCTGCGTTAAAAGTCATAATATCTCTCTCTCTCTCTCTCTCTCTCTCTCTCTCTCTCTCTCTCTCTCTCTCTCTCTCTCTCTCTCTCTGTGACACACACACACTAATCCAAATATTTGATGTTCTGGCAGTTTTAAGAAGTAAGGGGAACCGACTTAGGATCAATCCAGTTATCCTATACTTTGCTCTCTGGTACTGTTGCAATGGTTATCTAAATAAATTTGTCGCTTATTTTATTATGTAATTTGATTTTTTTTATCAATTAAGGAGTGAAAGAGTCACTGTCTATCCGAAGAAGATTGATGTCAGTCTAGAAACACACCAGTTTGTTCTGGTGTTTTATTTATAGCATCAGCAATTCTTCTTATCCATAATGGAAATATGTGCAGTTGTTTTAGAATACGTTATGGTAAAGCATTTATATAGATTATTTTAGTTCACTATCTTGATTTTTTCAGAATGCACTAATCCTCCATCGCTCACGTTCGGAACAGCAAATAACAGCTATGCTCTGGAAGGGATGTCAGTGACCTATATGTGTCGAACTGGGTATAATTCTGTTGCTGCTATCACGAGCAGGTGCAATGCCAATGGAAGCTGGACCGTACCAACTTCATCTTGTTTAAGAGGTATTCGCTAATATAGAACCAAAATGAAATAAATGCATATTGTTTTGATTACATTTAAAATAATAATTGTTGATTATAGTATGAAATTGAAATCACGCTTGTACAAAGGTCTAACGAAACTATATATATATATTCAGGCTTACCCTTGACAAAGTTTAAATTATCACCTTCATAAAATATGAATTCATAAAAGTCTCTCTCAAATTTGTAAATCATGACTTATTATCGCATTGAATACTGTAACTAATTTATTTCAAACAATAATACAAATATTGCATTCCGGCCCAAAACTAATTAAAAATAATTTGGCTGATAATGATAAATAAGGATTGTCTTTTCACTAAAATTTAATCAGACTTTCAGGTTCAGTTATCTTTTTCTCTTTTTTGGGGGGGCTGGGGGTGGGTGGGTGGGGCGTTCAAATTCTTTTAACGAATAAAATACTCAAAGAGCTATTCTTTTGAGTTATTTCGGTATTTGCTATTAGTTTTGGGTACAACTTATCAATGGGATGAATACAGAAATGCAACAGTAGACTATCAAGTGTTTAAATAACATGATGTAAAAGGAAGAAGGATTTCAACTACACATATAAAGGATCATGTAATTAGACTTGGATTTGGTAAAATCCGGTTACAAAACATAAGCTGTATGTTAGTCGAGCAGGTGACTGGGATACGATATATATATATATATATATATATATATATATATATATATATATATATATATATATATATATATATATATATATATATATCGTAGTATATGTTGAGGTAAGGTGTATTTGCAACACAGTCAAGGAAGTGCTCAGGTTAGAGTTTTTCTCTACCAATATCCTTTATGTCTTTATGTTCCCAACTTCAAAACATACATGTTATCATAAGTAAGAAAATATGTTGTTTAATTGATTTAATGTATGACCGTGGATTTCTTAACGAATTTTATATGAACTGTGTCTTTTTCACTTTTCATATTTCTTTTATTCGCTCCCCCCACTTCAGGGCCATTTGTATTTGGTATGTTCAGTCAATATTTAACACATCACATTGATCAATGCTGTCTCATGCAACTTGAGACACGTTTAGTCAAGATCATTTTCTCAGAGGTACTTGATCATTTTACATGCAGGGTGGGAAGTGAAGACAATATTTGTAGTTTCGGATATTTTAAAGCGGAAATGTACGCGAATCTAAGGAATGTTTCTGTCAGTTTATCATATCCGCATATCTAACATGTCTATCTGTGCTGTTGAAAACCTGCCACAATTTCTTTTGCTTAAGATAAACTGCATTTAAAATACAAAATATTATACTGATGCAAAATAAATTTACTTGGAAATATTGAATTGCTTTGTTTTCTGGCACATATTTATGTTGTGACATAATTCAACCTTCGAAAATATTGTCAAAATAGCAAACAATGACAATCACACAAGTTATTTCTGGATTTCGTCTGTGGAGAAGTGGATAAGAAGACTTGTGTTTTTATTTGATTCTTCTTCTTTTTCTTTTTCTTCTCCTTTTTCTTCTTCTTCTTTTTTAAAGAGTTGACTCATTTTTGTATTTTCGCAATTTGGTGTTTTCTTTATTAATTACATTTAAGGTGGCAGGATGAATAAAAAGGAAATGTTTACAATTTCATTTTATTCACTGAATCTACCTCGAAAGGTCACTCTCAACCTCTATCCTATTCTAATTTGGATGTTTACTAGCAGTTTTTTTTTATTTTAGTCCATACGCAAATTTCCTTGGGTTTTGTATTTTGTTTATATGTTCATGAACAGGTTCTTTAAATTTTTTGTTTGTTAAGTTCATACATTTCAGACATTGAAACTTTATAACTCTCATCTGCTCGGCCTGGTGTCAGGATTATGTAACTGGGTGGGACATCATGATACAGGTCTGCGGCATGATGCCCTAGTGCTAGACATCACTATTAACTGCCACACTGCAGATATCGCAGACATGACTGAAAGATTATTAAATCCGCGTAGAAAGCCCTAATCTCTCTCTCTCTCTCTCTCTCTCTCTCTCTCTCTCTCTCTCTCTCTCTCTCTCTCTCTCTCTCTCTCTGTTTGTGTGATTGTGATGTATATATATTTAGCCAAATACTGGAGAAGACTGACATAACGAATCCGAATTGCAATTGGTATCAACCAGATTAACATCTAAACTTTAAACACTGCCTATCCGTATTGTATGAAAATTACAATAATGGCAAAATTAAAGGAGAAACACATCATCATCCAGTAATTCCGAGTAGTTAGATGGTATGCATAACATGTTAATTACAATTTCTGCAATGATGGACTGCATCTTTAAACAGGTTCATAATATCATTGAACAATTATGCTTAGTTTCAAAGTTTTCGCCTGCTAGTCTGAAACGATATCACGGACATAATCCAAATATTTGATGTTCTAGCAGTTTTATGAAATAAGAGGAACCGATTTAGGAACCGTATTGAAACGATCCAGTTATCCTATACTTTGCTGTCTGGTACTGTTGCAGTGGTTATCTAAATAAATTTGTCGCTTATTTTATTATGTAATTTGTTTGATTTAATCAATTAAGGAGTGAAAGAGTCAGTGTCTATCCGTCGAAGGCTGATGTCAGCTTAGAAACACTTCAGTTTGTTCCAGTATTTTCTTTGTAGCATCAGCAATTCTTCTTATCCATAATGGAAATATGTGCAGTTGTTTTAGAATACGTTATGGTAAAGCATTTGTATAGATTTTTTTTAGTTTATTATCTTGATTTTTCCAGAATGCACTAATCCTCCATCGCTCACGTTCGGAACAGTAAATAACAGCTCTGCTCTGGAGGGGATGTCAGTGACCTACATGTGTCGAACTGGGTATAATTCTGTTGCTGCTATCACGAGCACGTGCAATGCCGATGGAAGCTGGACCGTACCAACTTCATCTTGTGTAAGAGGTATGCGATAATATCAAATCAAAATGAAATAAATGCATATTGTTTTGATTACATTTTAAATAATAATGGTTGATTAGAGTATGAAATTGAAATCACGCTTGTACAAAGGTCTAACGAAACTATATGTATATTCAAGCTTACCCTTGACAAAGTTTAAATTATCACCTTCATAAAATATGAATTCATGAAAAGTCTCGCATAAATTTGTAAATCATGACTTATTATCGCATTGAATACTGTAACTAATTTATTTCAAACAATAATACAAATATTGCATTCCGGCCCAAAACTAATTAAAAATAATTTGGCTGATAATGATACATAAGGATTGTCTTTACAAAACTAATTAAAAAAAATTTGGCTGATAATGATAAATAAGGATTGTTTTTACAAAACTAATTAAAAATAATTTGGCTGATAATGATAAATAAGGATTGTTTTTACAAAACTAATTAAAAATAATTTGGCCGATAATGATAAATAAGGATTGTTTTTACAAAACTAATTAAAAATAATTTGGCTGATAATGATAAATAAGGATTGTCTTTACAAAACTAATTAAAAATAATTTGGCTGATAATGATAAATAAGGATTGTCTTTACAAAACTAATTAAAAATAATTTGGCTGATAATGATAAATAAGGATTCTTCTTCTTTATGTCCTTCCGCGCAGTGGGGCGCATAGGGCAACAAGCTTCCTCCAGTCATCTCGATCGGCAGCCTTAACCTCCGCTGCGTCTAAGTTGATATTGAAGGCTCGCAGATCTTTTATAAATGTCCGTCGCCATGTCTTTCTCGGTCGTCCAATGCCTCGTTTCCCACGTGCTGGCGTCCACCACATCGCCGTCTTTGCGTGGCGCGTCTCGGCCATTCTCAGAACATGTCCCGCAAAACGTAATCTTCTTTCTGCGACCACTTCTCCCAGGCTTCGGGTGTTTGCTCTTCTGAGGATTTCCTCATTAGTGATGTGGTCGTGGTAGGTGACACGAAGAATACGTCGCAGACATCGCTGTTGGAATACGTTCAGCCTGCTGACCAGCTTCTTCGTGCCTTTCCATGTCTCGCAGGCGTAAATGGCGGATGGGATGACGATAGTGTTGAAGAGGCGAAGTTTGGTGTTTGTGTGAATCGACCGACGTGTCCAAATTGGGAGAAGACATTGGAATACGGCTGCCGCTTTGCCAATTCGACATTTGACGTCTGCATCAGCTCCACCTTCCTTGTCGATGGTGCTTCCCAAGTAGGTGAACTGCTCGACATGGCCGATGGTCTGGCCGCCTACGCTGACCCGCACAGGTGTCTTCCGGTTGACCGCCAGTGTCTTCGACTTTTCTGTGCTAATTCTTAATCCAACTTTAGCCGCCTCCACCTCCAGGTTGGTGGTCATTTCCTGAAGAGATCTCGCATTCTCTGCCAGCAGCGCAATGTCGTCAGCAAAATCCAGATCTGTCAGGCGTGCCTTATCCTTCCACGTGATGCCATATTTCGGATGGTCCATCGCCCTTCTCATGACAAAATCTATTGCCAGAAGGAATAAGAAAGGCGAGAGTATGCATCCCTGACGAACTCCTGTCTCAATGCCAAAGAAGGGTGTGTGGCCAGCGTCCGTTCGTACGCAGCAGATGGACTCGCGATAAAGATTCTTGAAGATGGCGATGAAACGAGGTGGAATGCCAAATGACCTTGCAATGAGCCACAGGGATTCACGGTGGACGCTATCAAAGGCCTTTTTGAAGTCGATGAAGTTGACGACAAGCGGCTTTTGGAATTCAGTGCATTGTTCGAGAATATTTCGGAGGGCGAAGATTTGCTCACTGCACGACCGGCCGCTTCGAAATCCAGCCTGTTCTTCCCGCAGGGCCTGGTCCGCAGCGCGTTGCAGGCGTTTGAGGATGATAATGCAGAAGACCTTGCCAGGAACGGAGAGGAAATTAATACCGCGCCAGTTGTTACAATCGGCCAGGTCGCATTTCTTCGGTAGTTTGACGATCACTCCCTTTCTCCAGTCACTTGGCACGCACTCGCTATTTCAGCAGTCATTAAGCAGTTTGGTGATCCTCTGCACAACAACATCTCCTCCTGCCTTCAGCATTTCTGTTGAGATTTGGTCGATGCCGGGCGCCTTATTGTTTTTGAGGCGACGAATCGCTGCCATGACTTCGGCGGTATTGATGTTCTCCATATTTACATCCAAATTTGTAGGAGGTGGTGCATCGGTGAAGTCGAAAGTGGAAGGTGGCAGTGGCTGATTGAGTGTCTCACTGAAATGCTCCATCCAACGCTCATCTTGCTCTTCTTTGCTGGCAAGGACCTTGCCGTTTTTGTCTTTGATCGGAACGTTGGATCCACTTTTGGCCCCTGTAAGGTCCCTGACCACCCGGAACAAAGTCCTTGCATCTCCACGGTCTGCCGCTTCCTGGGCCTCGTCTCCTTTTTGCTCCAACCAATCCTTCCTGTCTATTTTACAACTCCGTTTGACCAATCGGTCCAGTGTTTGGTACTCCTGTGCCGTTTCTTCCTTTTCTTCTTCTGTTTTCGCCTGGTCTCGTTGGCGTTTCTTTAATTTCCTTTCGTCAATCAGCGCCCATGTGTCGTCAGTGATCCACTGCTTCCGTTGTGTGCCTCGTTTCCGTCCGACCACTCTTTCTGCTACCTCGGTAACGGTTTCTCTGAACTGCGTCCACTGCATTTTGATATTGTCCGAGTCCTCGAGCAGTTGAAATCGATTGGTCAGTTTGATCCGAAACTGTTCGGCGGTGGTTCTCTCTTTCAATTTTGCCGTGTTAAATGGTTTGGTGACTGTCTTCATCTTCATCGCTTTCAGTTTCAACTTGATCGTGGCCACAAGGAGGCAGTAGTCGGATCCAACATCGGCCCCGCGGAAGACTCGTACATCGCGCAGTGCTGATCGCCACCGCTGGTTGATGCTGATGTAATCAATTTCATTTGAGGTGGAACCATCCGGTGATCGCCACGTCTTCTTGTGGATGGTCTTGTGAGCGAAGTACGTGTTGCCGATGCAGATATTGTTGATGCCGCAGAAGGATAGAAACCGATCACCGTTGTCACTTGTTGTTGTCGCTGACCCATGCGGACCTATCACCTCCTGCCATCCTCGTCGGACACCATCAATTTGGGCGTTCATGTCCCTGAGGAGGATCTTGATGTCGTGGCCAGGGGCACTCGTGAACACATCTTGTAATTGATCGTAGAAAGCGTCCTTCTCTTCATTTTCAGCTTCATCGGTCGGCGCGTAGGCTTGGATGATAGTAGTTTTCGCATGCCGAGATTGAAGACGGGCGGTGATGATACGGTCACTCACTGGTGTCCAACTGATCAGTGCCCTGGCCGCTACTTTGTTCAGCACCAACCCCACACCTCGCACGTGGTGCTTATCCTCGCCGGAGTAGATGACTGTCTTCTCCTCACTGACGATTTTCCCACTTCCTGTCCATCGCATTTCGCTGATTCCGAGAATATCCAATCGATAATTGTCAAATTCACGGAGTAACTGTGCCAGCTTGCCACACTGATACAGGGTCCTCACATTCCAGGTTCCGATTCGGACTGTTGTTTTGGCGTCGATGATCCCGTCTCGCATCGGGCGTTGGATGACCTCATGGCTTTGTTCTGACACCGTCATGAGAACACCGTCGGTGTTGAGTACGGGGGCATCTTGCCGATAAGATTGAGATTCATGGTTTTCGTTTGTTGTTCCGGTAGCGGTTTCGTTTTTACGGGGCCGGGGTGCTAACCCGGCTCCCAACCCTCCTCCTTCATCCAGGCTTGGGACTGGCTGTAGCGGACCACATGCGGAGTTGATAAATAAGGATTGTCTTTACAAAAAAGTGATAAATAAGGATTGTCTTTACAAAACTAATTAAAAATAATTTGGCTGATAATGATAAATAAGGATTGTCTTTACAAAACTAATTAAAAATAATTTGGCTGATAATGATAAAAAAGGATTGTCTTTACAAAACTAATTAAAAATAATTTGGCTGATAATGATACATAAGGATTGTCTTTACAAAACTAATTAAAAATAATTTGGATGATAATGATAAATAAGGATTGTTTTTACAAAACTAATTAAAAATAATTTGGCTGATAATGATAAATAAGGATTGTCTTTACAAAAATAATTAAAAATAATTTGGCTGATAATGATACATGAGGATTGTCTTTACAAAACTAATTAAAAATATTTTGGATGATAATGATACATAAGGATTGTCTTTACAAAACTAATTAAAAATAATTTGGATGATAATGATACATGAGGATTGTCTTTACAAAACTAATTAAAAATAATTTGGATGATAATGATACATAAGGATTGTCTTTACAAAACTAATTAAAAATAATTTGGATGATAATGATAAAAAAGGATTGTCTTTACAAAACTAATTAAAAATAATTTGGATGATAATGATAAATAAGGATTGTCTTTACAAAACTAATTAAAAATAATTTGGCTGATAATGATAAATAAGGATTGTCTTTACAAAACTAATTAAAAATAATTTGGCTGATAATGATAAATAAGGATTGTCTTTACAAAACTAATTAAAAATAATTTGGCTGATAATGATAAATAAGGATTGTCTTTACAAAACTAATTAAAAATAATTTGGCTGATAATGATAAATAAGGATTGTTTTTACAAAACTAATTAAAAATAATTTGGATGATAATGATAAATAAGGATTGTTTTTACAAAACTAATTAAAAATAATTTGACTGATAATGATAAATAGTTATTGTCTTTACAAAACTAATTAAAAATAATTTGGCTGATAATGATAAATAAGGATTGTCTTTACAAAACTAATTAAAAATAATTTGGATGATAATGATAAATAAGGATTGTCTTTACACTAAAATGTGCTCAGACTTTCAGGTTCAGTTATCTTTTCTTCTTTTTTTTTGTTTAGGGGGCTGTAAAGGGGGTAAACTCATATATTGTTCGCTGAAAATAATATCGATTACACCCAGTCACATTATCTTAACACTAACATATTAATGCTGAGCGCCAAGCGAGGCAGCTGTTATTGCCATCTTCAAACGTTTTAGGTGTGTCTTGGTAGGGATTCGAACCCCCAACCTCCATCATTCGAAGTGTACGTTCTTACCATTTAGCATTGAAATAAATATTTGATTCGACCAGATACATGCAGTTACGATTAGCGGGAATTATTAAATGAAAGGTAGGACAAATATTACGTTGCTGAAAGAAGGGATTAGAGAAGGATGGATTATTGTTCAAAACAAATCGAAAATAGCTGAGTTTGACCTTAAAGTCCTGAAACAAAAGCCTAAGCCTAATATCGCCATGATGCCAATATAGGCCACATGTTGCTGCTGTCAATAAAAATACCTGACAATTTTCCTGTTCCGACCATTCTTTAAACACGCACACACACGCGATGACTGACGCTACATTACAAGCAGTTCGCAAAACATCCAATCAGATCATCTAGATACACATACGTCATCACCGTATGTCAAGTCATTTGTATGTGGTCCTAATAACTTATCCTCCCCTCCTTCAAAATTAAAATTCAAGTACACATAAAAAGTGAATAAATGTACATCAGGTATTCAAAAGAATATGAAAACCGATGATGCAGTTAAATTGACCTAGCACATTTCATTTATCTGGGTAGATTGGTTATTACGTATTCGAAATCGAGACGTAGGTAACGCCTGACAGTATACGATAAATAAATCACCACTGCATATAGAGTGCAGCATAAACTGAATAGGTGGCATTTCTTAAAATTATCACATAAACGAAACAATTTTTTCTTATACAAAGGCCTGCAAGGCCAGATATCTCGTTCGAATCACCTCAGCATGACGACCATGTCCTTGGCTAGACCGTTGTTGAGCAACATCCGAAATTGTTTACAGATATTGTACAAATGAATCTTCCGCCATAGAAAAATTTAGCATGTTTCCAACACTTTTCAGCACCATTTAGTAACTCTTTGGAAATATGTTGGCTGTTTCAAAGTACACATCCCAATTTTGTTCACAATTTCTTAAACCATGCAAACTTCTGCAAGTTCAGAATAGGTGGTGGACTTAGGATGGATATCAAAGAAAGCAACACTGATGTTGTTGGAATGGTCTTTTTGTTCCTGTTTGTTGAGAACTTATTGAGATAGTGTTCATGGTTCAAATAATTATGATGTTGGCAGTCAATCAGCAATTTTTATGATGGCGATAGAGATGGGGTAGACGGGAGCTCTTGCTCTGATTTGTGGACAAGAATAACAAATGCTGTCAACGATATTCATCACTATCTTGAGATAATATTAAAATATTCTGGTGGGAAAGAAAATCTCAGCCCTACTTGTCCTCCCTCCACCGAAAAATAAATGGTACGTTCCTTATAATCGGTGTAGCATATATTTTCTTCTCTATTTTTCAAGATTTCTTTTTGGATGATATATTAGTTTTGTGCCTAGTGGGTTTTGAAACCGCTAATTTATTATATATACTGCTAGGAGGAGTCTTCATGCTTTAAAACTTTGACGAGAGAGAGAGAGAGAGAGAGAGAGAGAGAGAGAGAGAGAGAGAGAGAGAGAGAGAAGTTAATTTTAATTATCGAAAGATATATGAATCGTATATCGTCTCATTTCATTTATCACTGAATTATATTGAAATGAATACAAACTGACTGTATAATCATATACATGTATAAATGTGCTGTTTAAAGCCCGCATCCCACCTCAGATCTTAAATTTGAAGACAGCGATCAGCACCTAAATAATGTTTACCAATGACATCGATTTTTTGCGCTATAAGATATTTAGGTTATATCGACACATTTTGTTTACAAAGCTCTTTATCTGAAATGACTGGTACAAATATGTTTACTCCACCGCTCAGCAAATATTCCGTGTTATAGAAATAGTACCTAGTTAGTATTTCAAAAGTGTTTGGATCATAATCATCCCTAGAAAACGTAGGTATTTCCGAAGTTAATTGTTTTCAATTTGTATGATACTTTTGTGAGTGCACATCGAGTAATGTCTTTTATACCTGAAATTCTCGCAAACGTAAAAAAGTAGGTCTTTGCCGGCCAGTATTACGGATACGGACATTGCAAAATATTATTTATATCTGCTCTTTACGAGCATCATGTTTGATTCTTTTGGTGTCAGTATTGTGTTATAAATATATTGCATCGCAAACCAAAATAAAAAAAATGATTAATTTTATTATTTTTATCGACGTTATTTTGTCTTTATTTATTTGTTTCTCTAAGAGTACTACGGCTGCATTCGTTAATACAATAATCTAGCACTCAAACACTCCGTACAATGGCAACGAAACATTCTAAGATTATATCTGTCTCTGACAGAACCCCCTTTTGGGCGGGTACAGATGAATTCCTACTGAAGACACGGGGCAGTAACAGAACTCTCGAGTTAATATTGTGTGTGAAAATTACAGTTGCCATGCTGACCTTTTCACCCTTTTTTGAACCCAATTCATGAAAAATATACTGGAAATCATCCAAGCACATTTACATTTTATCTTGCTGGCAGGACCGGTACTGAAGCCACCACCCCCTTCGACTCGCCCAAATGAACAATTTTATTTTATATCTGCCTTGCAGGAAGTACATAACAATGTATGTATTGAAACCGGTGTCGCCAGCGTCTGTTAATAAAGACGCCAGTATCTCTTGATGTAGTCAGCAGTGTCGCTTGAAGTAGTCTGCAGTGTATGTTGGTATAGTCAGCAGGTTAAAGTTAGTGTTGAAGGTTTTGAATAAGGCTAATGAACCAAACATTAAAATTTCACCATGCAGTGTTCCCTATGCCTGGTCTCATTTAACACTCTTACCTTTGGTAGAAATTTAACACGTTTACTGCACTTAATGGGAAACATTTGTGTTTAAGACTTTAAAATCATTCAGTATTGAAAAATGTTTTTAAATTGCACCTATGTGCGTTAAATAAATGTCTGCCCATATCAGTTGTCACTATTTTGTTTTGTACAATTTATTATCTATATTTTTTTGCTGAAGTTGTATTTAAGGTTCACTTTACGCAAACAGGAAGTTCAAGTTTGTTGTTGATGGTTTGTATATTTCTTGTAAGGCGGTAACTATGACTTGATTTTATTTTTAAAAATTGCTCTCCATTTGACAGATTTTGGGCTCTACCAATTAATCACACGTGTAAAGGTGTCTGAACATTTCACTGTTGAAGGTCGAATGCATTATCAACGCACCATAGTTTACTTGCTCATTTTATTTGTACTGTCATGAGTACCAGCTACAAATTTTCAAAATATGTACAACAAGTGTACAAGTTTCAAAAAGTATTTGTCTACATTGTTTTAAGTTTCTGTCTCGATTTTCGCAGAATATACTGATCCTCCTTCGCTGACGTTCGGAACAGCCAATAAAAGAGTTGCTCTGGAAGGGCCATCTGTGACCTACACGTGTGATGCTGCATATAATTATTTTAAGGATATTAAGAGCATGTACACTGCTATGTGAAAGTAGACCGCCCCTAGTCGTGTAGTAGAATGAAAGTACATTTTGTACCACAAAGCTATCCAAATTTCACGATTATCAAGGCACTATTTTCAAGGCACCGTTTTTCTGTTCTCAGTTGATTTTAACCGTCATCAGTAATTGCCATCAATTTTACAAAGATATGCATCAATTGCAAAAGTTACGTTAACGTATTTATATACGTTGTTTTAATGTTTTGTCATGATTTTCCCAGAATGCATCAATCCTCCTTTGCTGACTAACGGAACAGCCAATACAAGCTCTGCTCTGGAAGGGTCATCAGTGGCCTACGTGTGTGATGATGGGTATGATTCTGTTGCTGATATCATGAGCACGTGCACTGCGAGTGGATTCTGGACCCCACCCAGTTCATCATGTCTCAGAGGTATGCTAACATCGAATCTTCAAGGAATATATATATATATATATATATATATATATATATATATATATATATATATATATATATATATATATATATATATATTGAAAGTGTTGATTAACAAATGCAAACAAAAGAAAGGCCTTGAGAGGTTTCGCAAACTTTTACAAATATTTTAAGAAGTTACACCGATCTCACATGGCGATGTGTGATTATAACTCCTCTTGTAATATATTGGTCGTCATATTGTAAAACATGACTGCTGTGCATATATAATGAATGCCAAAGCAAAAGGTTATTGAATATATAAAGTGGAAATAAATGAAGATTCAATCCGCCTTGTCGTGTTGTAGAATGAAAGTACAGTTTGTCCCACAAAGCTATCCAAATTTCACTAAGTTTAAAATGATATTTCATTGCCAAAGTGGTCCCGCCTCGAAATTCAAGCCCTTTGGCATGGAAATAATGATTGAGTCAACTAGAGACCGAGCTTTCCTGCACTGAACATCACATTTTATTACGTTTGCATTACACTTTATTTCCAACCAATAAGTGGTACGGATCATTTGCGAACGAGTATGACGTTTTCCAAACACTAATTTCCCAATGCTTATATACAATTATTTGGGTTGCCAATGTGAAATACTTGGTAAACGTTGGCATCCCGTTTTAGACTACTCAGGTGACCTAGTAGTTAGTGCGTCCGCCTCGGAGTTGGGAAGTCTTGGGTTCGAACCCAGGCTGGGAAGTTATGTATGTATGGATGAACAACTGTTTTGTACGAAAAATCAACATAATATGAAAATTGAACTCTGGAGAATGAAGTGATGGGAGTTTTCATTGTCGCTTGATGTAGTCGCCATTGTATGTTGGTATAGTCAGCATGTAAAATTTTGTATCTAAAAATTTGAACAAGGCTATTGAACCAATGTTTCATATTTTACCCTACAGAGTGCAGTATGCCTCGACTTATGTGATGGGGAAACAATTTAATTAAAGTTTGCGTTTTAAGTTTTTGAGAACCTATACGAGTGAACAATGTGTTTAAATTTGACTTACCTGCATTAAATAGTGTCTGTCTGACCTTATCCAATATTTTCAAAACTCTATGTTATAGTCTTGAATTGTACAATTAATTGCTATTTTTCGTGGCTGAAAAAGTCGTGTACATGAGTTTAAAGTTGGTGTTTAAGGTTTTGTTTATTGCTTGTAGTAAGAACTTGGAATGTACATGACTTTAAGATTTTGGCTACCGAGTTTCACAGATTTTTTGTTCTTGTTGTTGTTTTGTTGTATTTTGGCAATTAACCAAATGTACTAGGGTATCTATACATATCCCTGTTGAATGTCAGAGGCACCATTATCAAGGCACCATTTGTCTTTTCCCAGTCAATTTGAACCTTCATCAGTACTTGCCATCAATTTTCCAAATATATGCATTAATTGCAAAAGTTTCGTTCACGTATTTATATACATTGTTTTAATGTTTTGTCTTGATTTTCTCAGAATGCACCAATCCTCCTTTGCTGACTAACGGAACAGCCAATACAAGCTCTGCTCTAGAAGGGTCATCAGTGGCCTACGTGTGTGATGATGGGTATGATTCTGTTGCTGATATCATGAGCACGTGCACTGCGAGTGGATACTGGACCCCACCTAGTTCATCATGTCTCAGAGGTGTGCTAACATCGAATCTTTAAGGAATATATATATATATATATATATATATATATATATATATATATATATATATATATATATATATATATATATATATATATATATATTAAAGTTTTATTTTAAAGAGTGCTGATTAACAAATGCAAACAAATGAAAGGCCTTAAGATGACTCATGAGTCTTTAAAGATAATTTAAGAAGATTCTCTTACACCGATTTCACAAGGCGATGTGTGATTATAACTGCTCGTGTAATATATTGGTCGTCATATTGTAAAACATGACTGCTGTGCATATATAATGAATGCCAAAGCAAAAGGCTATTGAATATATAAAGTGGAAATAAATGAAGATTCAATCCGCCTTGTCGTGTTGTAGAATGAAAGTACTGTTTGTCCCACAAAGCTATCCAAATTTCACTAAGTTTAAAATGATATTTCATTGCCAAAGTGGTCCCGCCTCGAAATTCAAGCCCTTTGGCATGGAAATAATGATTGAGTCAACTAGAGACCGAACTTTCCTGCACTGAACATCACATTTTATTACGTTTGCATTACACTTTATTTCCAACCAATAAGCGGTACAGATCATTTGCGAACGAGTATGACGTTTTTCAGCAGTTTTGTTTTAACACGAGTTTTCTTATGCTTATATACAATTGTTTGGGTTGTCAATGTAAAATACTTGGTAAACGTTGGCATCTCGTTTTCAGATTACTCAGGTGGCCTAATGGTTAGAGCATCCGCGTCAGAGTTGGGAAGTCGTGGGTTCGAACCCTGGCTGGGAAGTTATGTATTTATGTATGAACAGTTACTTTGTACGAAAAATAAAAAAAAATATGAAAATTGAACTCTGGAGAATGAAGTGATGGGAGTTTTCATTCTCGTTTGATGTAGTCGCCATTGTATGTTGGTATATTCAGCATGTAAACGCTTGTATTTGAAAATGTGAAAAAGGTTATTGAAGCAATCATTTATATTTTACCCTATAGAGTGCAGTATACCTCGCCTTATTTTACAAGTAATGGGGAAACAATTTAATTAAAGTTTGTGTTTTAAGTTTTTTGAGAGCCTATAAGAGCAAACAATGTGTATAAATTTGACTTACCTGCATTAAATAGTGTCAGTTTGACCTTATCCACTATTTTCAAAACTCTATGTTATTGTCTTGAATTGTACAATTAATTGCTATTTTTCTAAGCTGAAAATGTTGTGTACAGGAGTTTAAAGTTGGTGTTTATGGTTTTGTTTATTGCTTGTAGTAAGAACTTGGAATGTACATGACTTTAAGATTTTGGCATTCCAGTTTCACATTTTTGTTCTTGTTGTTGTTTTGTTGTATTTTGGCAATTAACACATGTACTAGGGTATCTGAAAATTTCCCTGTTGAAGGTCGTGGGCACTATTTTCAAGGCACCGTTTGTCTTTTTCAAGTCATTTTGAACCGTCATCAGTACTTGCCATCAATTTCCAAATATATGCAATAACTGCAAAAATTACGTTAACGTATTTATATACATTGTTTTAATGTTTTGTCTTGATTTTCCCAGAATGCACCAATCCTCATTTGCTGACTAACGGAACAGCCAATATAAGCTCTGCACTGGAAGGGTCATCAGTGGCCTACGTGTGTGATGATGGGTATGATTCTGTTGCTGCTATCATGAGCACGTGCACTGAGAGTGGAAACTGGACCCCACCAAGTTCATCGTGTCTTAGAGGTGTGCGAGCATCGAATCTTTAATATATATATATATATATATATATATATATATATATATATATATATATATATATATATATATATATATATATATATATATATATATATATATATTAAAGTTATATTTTTTAAAAGTGTTGATTAACAAAATGCAAACAAAAGAAAGGCCTTGAGAGGTCTCACAAACTTTTAAAATTATTTTAAGAAGTTACACCGATCTCACATGGCGATGTGTGATTATAACTGCTCGTGTAATATATTGGTCGTCATATTGTAAAACATGCCTGCTGTGCATATATAATGAATGCCAAAGCAAAAGGCTATTGAATATATAAAGTGGAAATAAATGAAGATTCAATCCGCCTTGTCGTGTTGTAGAATGAAAGTACAGTTTGTCCCACAAAGCTATCCAAATTTCACTAAGTTTAAAATGATATTTCATTGCCAAAGTGGTCCCGCCTCGAAATTCAAGCCCTTTGGCATGGAAATAATGATTGAGTCAACTAGAGACCGAGCTTTCCTGCATTGAAAATCACATTTTATTACGTTTGCATTTACACTCTATTTCCAACCAATAAGCGGTACAGATCATTTGCGAACGAGTATGACGTTTTCCAAACACTAGTTTCTCAATGCTTATATACAATTATTTGGGTTGCCAATGTGAAATACTTGGTAAACGTTGACATCCCGTTTTAGACTACTCAGGTGACCTAGTAGTTAGTGCGTCCGCCTCGGAGTTGGGAAGTCTTGGGTTCGAACCCAGGCTGGGAAGTTATGTATGTATGTATGAACAACTATTTTGTACGACAAATAAAAAATATGAAAATTGAACTCTGGAGAATGAAGTGATGGGAGTTTTCATTGTCGCTTGATGTAGTCGCCATTGTATGTTGGTATTGTCAGCATGTAAAAATGTGTATCTAAAAATTTGAACAAGGCTATTGAACCAATTTTTTATATTTTACCCTACAGAGAGCAGTATGCCTCACCTTATGTGATGGTGAAACAATTGAATTAAAGTTTGTGTTTTAAGTTTTTTGAGAGCCTATGCGAGTGAACAATGTGTTTAAATTTGACTTACCTGCATTAAATACTGTCTGTCTGACCTTATCCAATATTTTCAAAACTCTATGTTATTGTCTTGAATTGTACAATTAATTGCTATTTTTCGTGGCTGAAAATGTCGTGTACAGGAGTTTAAAGTTGGTGTTTAAGGTTTTGTTTATTGCTTGCAGTAAGAACTTGGAATGTACATGACTTTAAGATTTTGGCTACCCAGTTTCACATTTTTGTTCTTGTTGCTGTTTTGTTGTATTTTAGCAATTAACACCTGTACTAGGGTATCTGAACATTTCCCTGTTGAAGGTCAAAGGCACCATTATCAAGGCACCATTTGTCTTTTCCCAGTCAATTTGAACCTTCATCAGTAATTGCCATCACTTTTCCAAATATATGCATTAATTGCAAAAGTTGCGTTAACGTATTTATATACATTGTTTTAATGTTTTGTCTTGATTTTCTCAGAATGCACCAATCCTCTTTTGCTGACTAACGGAACAGCAAATACAAGTTCTGCTCTAGAAGGGTCATCAGTGGTCTACGTGTGTGATGATGGGTTTGATTCTGTTGCTGCTATCATAAGCACGTGCACTGAGAGTGGAAACTGGACCCCACCTAGTTCATCGTGTCTCAGAGGTGTGCTTGGATAGAATCTTAAAGTTTTAGATAAATATTTATTAATGTATATTTTATATAATTACTGGTTATCAAATGTAAACAAAATCATGACTCGTAATATAATGGTCGTCGTATTGTAAAATATGCCTCCTGAGCAAATATCACTTACAATAAAGAAATATGCTTTGTACAATGAGGAGACACATACTTAGACCCAAGCTTTCATGTCACAGAATGCATGAAAATACAATAATGTGCCACAAATCTGTTTAAATTTCACCAATTTTAAAATGTTGTTTCATTACCAAAATGGGATTGATGGAAGTTTCTTTAAGTATATTTGAAGCAATATATTTTTGATTAAAGTATAAATTGACTGCAGCATTACAGCAACATTGACAAAAATATCTGTATACTCTGACGGACCCGGGTTAAAAGCTTGAAATGAACAGCGCTCTCCAATATGAAATCAAAAAGACTATCTATTAATTTAACACATCATAACATTTTATCGGAATCCAAAAGACTATATTAATATTACGCATCATAACATTTTATCGGAATCGAGATGATTATTTATTAATGTTACACATCATAAAATTTTATCGGAATCCAGAAGACTATCTATTAATGTTACACGTCATAACATTTTATCGGAATCGAATTCAGATGGAGTCATTAAGGCAAACCAATACCAACAGAGAAATATCAAATTGCTTTATTTTCTAAAACATTTAATTTACGTTAGAAATTATATTAACTATATATTGTCAAAATAGGAAGAATGGACATCGTGAAACAATCTTTAATGTTTCGCAGTTTTATGTTTCATTTCATTACCCACACACACATGACGGCCGGATTAAAAATGCAAGATATTTGCAATGTGAAACATATAATTTTAATGGCTGAATATATTATGGAAATATAATCTCTCTCTCTCTCTCTCTCTCTCTCTCTCTCTCTCTCTCTCTCTCTCTCTCTCTCTCTCTCTATATATATATATATATATATATATATATATATATATATATATATATATATATATTCACTCTTGTTGATACACTCAGCAATCAATATATACATAAATTTGCCGTTTTAAGTACACCAATGCTGAAGTATCAGTAAGGCTATGGTCGTCGGACAATTAACAGTTTATTCCAATTGGCGGTCACCGAACTCATTGATGAAGTTTATACATGAGAATGTTCCGTCCCATAACATAAATTATTCCGACGACCATGAATGTACTTTGAGAACGTTGACATCAATCATCCGATGCGCGCCATAGGAGTTTGTGCTAAGGGAACACCTCGCTACAGCTGATAAACGGGATCTGAGAGAAGACATTACTAAAATCAACATCCCCTTGGTGCAATAATAAATGTATAGGTCTTACTTCTCATCGACCAGTTTGTGAGGCAATTATGAACACATATATGTAATATAATCCTTGTAACCCAGTTTCATTAATTAGGCCAGGTCGTATAGGGTAAAACATGACACAACTAAGATTGAATTTTAAGTGTTGATGGCGACTTGTATTTATTATTGTCTCACACATGTCATATGCTCATCTAATGTCGTCAATAGAACAAGTAGATTACTCTAGTGTTATGTTTTTTATTTTTATTTTTATTTTTTGGGTATGCATCAGATATTGTTATCTACAATTTACTGGTGTACATAAGAGAGACACACAGCAATATTAGGGTTTGGTTTGGCTAAGGAAGCTTTTAGGAAAATTTGCCTGAAAGGTATTGGTGTGCATCAGAGACGGAAAACAACAGTTGTAGTTTGTTTGATATTAACTGATCACTTTGAACGTGTTTTCCCACTTGACTTTCTTGGCTTTTGGTCTTATTTTGCTACTTTTTGGTCTAAAAGGCACTGTTGAGCTCTGAAACCGTTCCGATCTTCTGGTCTATTGTATCATCTACAATTCCTGCAATGACCTTTGTTCATGATTAGCATAAATATATGTAGAATAAAATACAAGTGTGTTTATTACTTTTTTTAAAAAGTATTTATGATACAGTTAATATATAATATTTTCACAAAATAAATGAAATCGAAAATAGTCTGCCTCGAGTACAATAATTCTTCTACGAACTGTAATAGAAATAATCTTCTTCAGAATGCATCGACCCACCGTCTCCTCTTCTAAATGCTACGACAACGGCAACCTCGACCTTGGCCGGACAAGCTATCGTCTACATGTGTGATGATGGTCTAAGTTCAGTCAACGTCACCGAAATGATGTGTCTGGAGGATGGGAGTTGGAGCGAAGCAAATTTCCTCTGCGAATGAACAAACCTATCCTTAGACGATTTATATGTTTTCTTTCAATAACGTTTCGATGTTTCCTGTATATTTTCCCTTAAGTACTAGTTTGGTAACAATGTGAATTACTTTTAAAACGAATGCCCATGAATTGGAATTTATTAAACAACTGAACAATTCTAGAAGGACAGGAAGTGTATGTGATTCCCCAATGTTCTTGAAAGAAAGTTAAACATGGTATGTATGTATATATTATCATTATCGCCCAAATGTTTGTATTTTTGTTCCTTTTGTTGCAAACACGACCGATTGTGGATTACAACCAGAGTTTTCATATTTTTAAGAGAACCACTTTAAAACAATGATATTGCAACCCAAATCGGGAGAGTACGTTACTCATATTTGTTCAGGGTAACGAGACTTGGTATGTACGTAACTTGTTTAATTGGAGCTGTCTAGCATCTTAAACTTGCTAACAGCAGTAAACTGTTACAGTCTGAACAAATTCATTGAATAGTTGAGTGACTGAAGGAGAGTGCCATTCATCTAAATAAAATAATCTCAGAAAAATGTGTCAGCTAGGTCAAGCGCACCATGTATAATAGTTACTCATTTTCATGTCTCATTCATTTCGTATAGTTCGTTATTAAAGACATACAACTTTCTACAAGAGTAATTATTAAATGCTATTTGTTTCTTCGTTAACTTTCCATTGTCAGAATTGTTCAGTATTTTGCGATATTGAACTAGCGTGTACTTTATATTGCACTCATAAAGGAGCTACTGTGTATCGTAATTAAACAATGGAAGCTGCCCACTCGCTGCTTCAGTCCGATGTATTTCATCTAGAATTTGCGCTGATAAATCCAGTCCACAATCACAAAATTTCGTAGAATCGTCAAAAATACCAAAATCTACTCATTCCAGATCAAATGGAAAAGTTGTTGCTATACACATTTATTAACAATATGACTCCAAATTTCAATTTTTCGAAAATTATGTTTAGCGCGCGACAAAGTTCAAATTTATCTGGTGAGAGTTATGTGCGCATTAATAATGTTGTTATGTAATGATGAATCTGCGGTTGTGTATTCAGTTTGGAATACGACATACATTCAGTTACTTTGTTTCTGGTAGTGTATTTTTGTTTATGTAATTAAGCCTTAAGTATAAGAAAATGAGCATATAATAGACAAGGTTATTGCATTTGTATGGAAAAAATATGAACTCGTTTATAATTTGCCATACAAAAGTATTAACCTTTGATTATTACGCTGAAACTGAATAGAACTTTTAAGAATATAAATCAAATCTTCAAAATTCATAATTACCAATCTTTAAACAATCTTAAGATGCATGTATGTCGGCATCTGGGTTTTAAACGCAACATTTGAATTCATGATTTTCACACACTGCCTCACGAATACAGTTTTTGCGTCAAATGTCTTCTTCCTTTTCTCTGTGCGTAACGTTTCTTACTAGTGTATTTCTCAAAAATTGCTTCAGGAGAAAAATAAAACTTTGTGATCAACATATCTTGTTGCCAGATATGTTATACATTGTGCTGTCGATAGGGTTTCCTTTTAATGAGATATTCACCGTTTGAATTAGTCGTAATTGCATGGAAACGTAATGTAAAGTTCATGTAAATGCTAATTAACAAATTAATGTTACCGTAGCCGACAATTTCGTTTTATCGAATGCATGGAAAACAAATACCATTAGAGGCAATGGGGGATACCATAGGGACAAACAACCACATTTATTCCTTAAAACACACCCGCACCTATTCACCTACACCTACATAAACTAACCATCATCGCATCATCGACACGTACTATCAAGCACTTGCATCTACTAACAGAGGTGTAAATGTCTGATTAAATATAAAAGGGATGGGGGTGGAATGACACCCAGCTCTAGTAACAGTAAGCAAAATTAAAACCGTACAATCCTATAACCCTAAAACCCTGCAAATAATGGATATGTATATATTATTTCTCATCTATCTACACAGTAATTGCTTATATATATATATATATATATATATATATATATATATATATATATATATATATATATATATATATATATATATATATATATATATATATATATGACTGATATACGAACATTAAAGGAAAGACTACATATTTGCATATGTTTATCCATAAAATCAATCAGTGTTTTAAATACAATTTCAGCTGCAAGCCTTAATATAATAACAAATAACTTCCACTACAATGAACAATGTAGTCCCATTATGGCCATTAGATGCATATAAAGTCGTTAATTATCAAAACTCAATTATAACAGGCGGAAGAAGAACCCGGGAAAACCTGGTATTAACCATCAACTCTCAGGAAGCAACTGGAACATACCTATATAACCCAAACCCGAGACAGGAACCCATACAGATAGAGGTCAGATGGCAGTGACCAGTAAAGGCACGCACAAAGAACATTCCTTGTTTAATAGAGACTTCAGTCATTCAGCTTATCCATCTCTATTTTACTGTAGTCGTAAGTCCGAATACTTTAGACTTCAGTCGGAGATATTCAAGAAATTTCCATTTGTCATACTGTTTTATCATAGTTTATTTAAATTCTTGTTAAGTTTAAAAGGCAATTCCATACGGACATTCGATGTAGATGTTTGCAAAGTTCGAGAGTAGTCGCATATCCATCTTTTTCCACAGGGAAAGCTAAGCTTATCCATCTCTATTTCACGGTAGTCATAATTCCTAGTACTTCATACTTTTAAAAATTCCTAAAATGAATTACATTATGTATGTTAAATACTAAATATCTGATTTTGTCTTAAAAATAAACCCTCCTATTTTTGTTTCTTCATGTTGATATTGTTCCAATTTTTGGCCGTTGAGTATTGTATTTCTCTTTTGCATTTTAATAAAACAACTCAAGGCACTACTTGCACTTGTTTGTTAGACACCTTATTCAATAAGCACTATTGATAATTTATTTGTTTAGACACCTTATTCAATAAGCACTATTGACAAATTATTTATTAGACACCTTATTCAATAAGCACCATTAACAATTTATTTGTTTAGACACCTTATTCAATAAGCACTATTGACAATTTATTTTTTAGACACCTTATTCAATAAGCACTATTGACAATTTATTTGTTTAGACACCTTATTCAATAAGCACTATTGACAATTTATTTGTTTAGACACCTTACTCAATAAGCACTATTGACAATTTATTTGTTTAGACACCATATGCAAAAAACACTACTGACGATTTGTTTGTTAAAGATACAGTATGCAATGAGCACTACTGACGATTTGTTTGCTAAAGATACAGTATGCAATAAGCACTACTGATACTTGATTCGTTAAAGATACAGAATGCAAAAACACTACTGATGATTTGTTTGTTAAAGATACAGTATGCAAAAACACTACTGACACTTGATTTATTAAGACACCATATGCAATAAACACTACTGACACTGTTTGTTAAAGACATTATATGCTATAAACACTATTGACACTTTGTTAAAGACATTATATGCTATAAACACTATTGACACTTTATTTTTTATATACACTTTATGTAATAAACACTACAGACACTTTGTTTGTTAAAGACATTATATGTTATATACACTACTGACACTTTGTTAAAGACATTATATGCTATAAACACTATTGACACTTTATTTTTATATACACTTTATGTAATAAACACTACTGACACTTTGTTTGTTAAAGACATTATATGTTATATACACTACTGACACTTTGTTAAAGACATTATATGCTATAAACACTATTGACACTTTATTTTTATATACACTTTATGTAATAAACACTACTGACACTGTGTTTGTTAAAGACATTATATGCTATAAACACTATTGACACTTTATTTTTATATACACTTTATGTAATAAACACTACTGACACTGTGTTTGTTAAAGACATTATATGCTATAAACACTATTGACACTTTATTTTTATATACACTTTATGTAATAAACACTACTGACACTGTGTTTGTTAAAGACATTATATGTTATATACACTACTGACACTTTGTTAAAGACATTATATGCTATAAACACTATTGACACTTTATTTGTATATACACTTTATGTAATAAACACTACTGACACTTTGTTTGTTAAAGACATTATATGCTATAAACACTATTGACACTATTTTTATATACACTTTATGTAATAAACACTACTGACACTGTGTTTGTTAAAGACATTATATGTTATATACACTACTGACACTTTGTTAAAGACATTATATGCTATAAACACTACTGACACTTTATTTTTATATACACTTTATGTAATAAACACTACAGACACTGTGTTTGTTAAAGACATTATATGTTATATACACTACTGACACTTTGTTAAAGACATTATATGCTATAAACACTATTGACACTTTATTTTTATATACACTTTATGTAATAAACACTACAGACACTTTGTTTGTTAAAGACATTATATGCTATACACCGGATCAAAAGGCTGCACGCAATCATGGATCAACCGAAGCCCACATCTATTAAATATCATCTCCGGTAGCCAAATATTATCTTCTACATTAAACGACGACTGTCAGTCACCCATAAACTGATTGACTTACTGGTATTTACATTCGAATTGGATTTATATGGTGCCATATCTATCTGTCTGTCTGTCTGTCTGTCTGTCTGTCTGTCTGTCTGTCTATCTATCTATCTATCTATCTATCTATCTATCTATCTATCTATCTATCTATCTATCTATCTATCTATCTATCTATCTATCTATCTATCTATCTATCTATCTATCTATCTATCTATCTATCTATCTATCTATCTATCTATCTATGCATTCACGAATTCAAGCCGAAAATGAAGACAGCAATATTGAAAAAGAAAATGCAAAGAGATAACCGGAAAATTCTTGACTGACACAAAAATGGAAAACACGAAAGACAATTGACATAAAAGGACGTTTGAAACGTATTTGAATTCCAGAGCCGACAAATAATTCCAAGTATTTTTTTATGTTTACACTGATATAATGGATCAGAAATGCTACTGATTAAATATCTGGATATTTTACAAATTAATTGAAATATGACTTAATGATATCCGATAAAATTAGTTCTTTGAATTGTTGTCGGGTCAAGTTAGGCTTTATTATGTCTATCCCGAGTGCGAGGTTGCATGTCAGTTTCAAGAATGCTAAAGAAAACATGTTCAAAGAAAGATTGACTGCGAATCACAATTTAATTGTGCCTTTAACCAGACTCTTTACAATAGACGCTCACAGAACGTATACCAGCAATTCAAAGAAGGGTCCCCGAGTGCCCGAGTGGTCCATCTCCGTTACAGATCACTGCCATCTTACCTCAGTCTGCGTGGGTTCGAGTCTCTAATTCGGCGAATGTGGCTATGTGAGAAAGCTTGCCAGTAGCTTCATGTATAGCCTATCTTGTGCTAAAAATTGACGTTAAACCCTACAACAACAACTCTCAAAGAAATTATACCAGTTAGTCACATTCAACTGTACATTAACCACACTCGTCACAATAGACGCACGAAGGAAGTGTACTAGTTAGTCACATTCAATTGTACATTTAACCACACTCGTTACAATAGACACTCAAAGATAGTGTACCAGCGAGTCACGTTCAATTGTACATTAGACCTCACTCGTCACAATAGATGTTCAAAGGAAATGTTTCAGAGTCACATTCAATTGTACGTTTACAATAGACACTCAAAGGAAGTGTACCAGTTAGTCACATTCAATTGTACATTTAACCACACTCGTCACAATAGACGCACGAAGGAAGTGTACCAGTTAGTCACATTCAATTGTACATTTAACCACGCTCGTCACAACAGACGCTCAAAGGAAGTGTACCAGTTAGTCACATTTAATTGTACATTCAACCACACTCGTCACAATAGACGTTAAAATGAAGTGTACCAGAGAGTCACACTCAATTGTACATTCAACCAGACTCGTTACAAGTGACCCTCAAGGTGTATCAGAGAGTCACATTCAATTGTAGATTTAACCACACTCGTCACAATACACGCTCAAAAGAAGTGTACCAGCGAGTCACATTCAATTGTACATTTAACAACACTCGTCACAGTAGACGTCACAGTTGAGGTAGCTGTTTACTATTCAGTGAAGTTGTACAGTGAATAGAAAAGATAAAACAAAGATGTCCACATCTCAGTAATGATAAAGTTAGAAATCTTGAGTCCAAAATAATATTGTACCTTCAAGCACTTCACAAGGTAACCATTGCTTGACCAGGAAAACGTGTTTCTTTTTATCAGAATCTGAGAGCCCGTAATGAGGCACATGGAATGGGATGATCAATATGTAGGCCACTGTAACTGACACCTTTAGGTGCCACAAGAACCTGGTGGTATTTAAACACACTCAGTTTGATATCGTTGCACTCAGTGTGTCAAATGTCGCGGAGACACAGTGAATGATGTTACATATACAGGCATTTATGGTAGAGACGAATCTAGAGTAAGCGTTATGGTTACGTGTCATTATTTGCAGCAGACCAAGTTATATCCCGCTAAAATATTAAGTCAAAAGTGATACAAAACTGGTGTTCATTAGTTTGTGAAACTTTCCAGAATTAATAAAATGTTATTCTGAAGATGTCTGTAGATGTAAGAAATGAGAGAAAGTCTGCGTTGGGTTACATTTGAATACCATTACGAAAAATTTGGTTCGCTTATTTGAAATTCATCAGATTTTCCTTTCGATTGCTTTGCTATTATATTATATTATATTATATTATATTATATTATATTATATTATATTATATTATATTTTACTATATTATATGATATTATATATTATATTATATTATATTATGTTATGTTATGTTATGTTATGTTATGTTATGTTATGTTATGTTATATTATATTATATTATATTATATTATATTATATTATATTATATTATATTATATTATATTATATTATATTATATTATATTATATTATATTTTGTTATCTTTAGTGTTGCGTATATGTGCGTTTTATTTATTATAAATCGGTCAATAATTCGGATTTTTAAAATTATAAATTATTGTTAAAAATAATAAGAAGCAATGAATTAAACGTTTTCTATAAGTTTAAAATGAGTTGATTTCACGATTCACTGTACTTCTTTCAGCATTGGTAAACTTTACTAGAGACTTTAGCTAGGAACTAACATCACCACTATTTTGGCTATTGACCTATTTTCATTTCAGAGTAGAACATTTCAAATTATACAACTCAAAGGAGATGGCGTTTTGTTTAAATTATGAATAATAAAAAAATAAAACCTTTACGTACAAGAGTAAACTTAAACGACCGAATCTTTAGAGATAATTGGCAAATTTAGATTGTACTTGTAAGTGGTAATACGTTTCCATTTGTTATAAATTAAATATATGTTTATTCATGCGTACAAAGCAAAACAACAACACCCGCCAACAAAAAACAAAGAAACAAATCTACAAGGATAACAAGCAAACATACATAGCAGAGCGTCAACATTACTTCTTTGAAGTTCTAAGACAAGGTCGTCTCTAAAGTCATTGGCGCAAAGTGGTCGAATACATACTCATCAAAACAAGCTTGTAACATGAAGGAATCGATCCTAAACTTGACTTTGTCAAAATCTCTTTGAGTGAAAAAAATTGAGTTAAGTATGTATTCATAGTTGAGAAGTTTTTCTTTATTTAAGGCCAGACAGTGTAAGAGGAACATGTACACACGGATAGATACGGTACTTCGTTTCAAAGAGTATTGAAATATGTGGACCAATCTCGTAGAAGCGCTTTTAACACACACACATACAGTTCAATTACAGCCGTTCTTGGGGCTATCTTTGAATTTTTTTATTTTGAATATCCATTCAAGTTACAAAGGCATTTCCTTAACTTTCAACTGAACACATTTAATTCTGCCATTTACGACTGAATTCATATCAACAAAATTAGTTGAATGCACAACTCGTAAATTATAAGGATCCTGTGAGAAGAAACGTTATGCACGCTTTTCTTATTATTTTTGGAATAAATTTTGATTCGTCTTTTATTGTCTCAGTATAAATCGTCAACATCAACATGACAGAACGCAATATTCGAGAAGCTAAAATGTCGTCTACTGGTTTATTTTTTTAATGATGATATTCTCACGTGTAGTCTTTTAAGTATACTGTAATTCAACAGCAAAAGACATGCAAACGAAGTTGGTAATGGACGAAGCTTATGGACTTTCTATGAAAATGCGATAACGTGCATAGCTGGTAACCGCTCCGGTGGCCTCAGTGAAAAGAACCGTCCGCATCATATAAGGGAGGTCGCGTGTTGAAACCCCTGCCGAGTCATGCAAAGGATATAAAAATGGCACATACAGGTGCTCAGCATTAAGAGGTTGGTGTTAGGACTGGTCCGACTGGTGTCTGGAAAATGTGACTGGGTGGTACATCATGCTACATGTATGTGACGTGATGCCCCAGTGCTAGACATCACGTATTTATGATCCCTCTAGTACACACTTTGTATTTGACTTTGTCTCTTATTTCATATACGTTTTACAGAATTTTTTTAGTTTTAAAAAATGTATAGTTCATCTTGCTGTACCGCAGGCTTAAATTTAAGCGGAAGCGTTTGTCTACCTAATGTCTGAGTGCAATTTTCCATTTTAACATTTTTCAAAACTTGTACTTTAGTTGGCACTGTATAGCCACTAATGTGCTTATGTGTACAAAAATGCCACAACATAATGTCATCCAGTATAACGTATTTTATGTTTGATGAAAACATAAATAACATTTAGAGAGTAAATACAAATGTTCTAATTGTTTCCAACATAACATAATGCAAACAAAATAAAACAGCGTTACAACGGGCCAGTAACGCACAATAGCCTATTACAATCCTGTATTTGTTGTTGATGGAAACTATTTTTCTTCATTATCATTAGAATCTTTCTGCCAAACGTAATTAATCATTGAAACGGATAGATCCACTGGAACAATGTTTGTCCGTGCAGCAATAAGTGACGTTATTTATTGATTTTGAGAAATGGAAGCTATGATAAATAATTAACATGTTCCGTTAAAATAGGCTCTGTTTGCATTGAGCTTCTGAACTTTTGGCGGCGTGATCAAATGTTTAGCGACCAGAGATATGATATCCATACTAAGAGATAACGTGCGGATACATGTATAAAACTCACATTCAGTTGGCTAGGCAATTGAAACATGTTTGTGTAAAAAGTTAGGAATTTTACATTTCGCTGAACTGATTTCTTGAAACAGACATTTATTGTATAAGTGTAATAAATGAGTACATGTCTTCCAACTTAGAAATATATTTCAGAATCTGGCTCAACAACTTCCCGTATCTCGATTTACTACTAAAGAATTACTCCATACCACTGTCCGTATCTAGATATAGTGCGAGGTCTGGATCATGATGTAGTACGAAGCGTGATTAAACCGTTGTTCGTATCTTGATATAGAACGAAGTATGACTCAACCCTTGTCTGTACATGTATCCTGATATAGTACGGAGTCTGACTCAACCACTGTCTGTATCTAGATATAGTATGAAGTCTGACTCAACCACTGTCCGTATCTTGACACAGTGCGGAGTGTGACACAACCACTATGTCACGTTTGCTCAGCTTCAGTTAATATGTCGTGTATCAACTAAGGTGTCAATGTTGCAGGTTAGAGACAGTGTCTTATGCAAGGTTACCGTGACCCGAAGAATGACCAGAAATTGGAATTGGCATAATCGACTGCTCGCGTCATTTGACAAATGCTTGTAGTCATAACACCTGTGTGTTAATAGTTAGTCTAAGATCAATGAGGGGTTCGCGAGGAGAACGGGGCGTGTTCTAAACTCGTCCTCACGTGACAGTCAGCGAGCAGGACATCGTCTGCTAACTTGATTGGATCGGGTCACAGCGATACTCAATCGGAACTGAGATAGATATTGTGGTAACAATTTAGACCCGAATTATAACTTCTAACTAGCAAGTAAAACTTTAATCTCGCTTAGATAGATTCCCGAAGCAACATAGGGTTAATCCGAGAAAGGCGCTCGTAGTTTGGTGGTAAAGCGAACAAAGGAAATTCTAAGGAAACAGTTTCTTTTATGTCAGTAAGCTTTTTGCTCAATTTTGTAAAATTATTACGGCCTTGTGATTGTAATTATGTTTAGCATGTATACTTAATCACCATGAGCATTTAGTACATCCTATGTAGTGGATAATTTGCATGCGTATTTGAGAAATGAGCTAAGTTGTATGAAGATAATTGTGTAGATTATTAGCTTGTGGTCAGAATTAATTTTGTAATTCGCTATTAGGTTACCTCGTAGTAAACTAGTACATTTATTCATGTGATATATTTTGTAATTCGCTATTAGGTTATTTCATAGTAAACTAGTATATTTATTAGAATGTGATATGTTATAATTTATACATGTTTAAATTGTGAATTTAGAAAATGGTTCAAGTGTATATGTAGTCAGGAGAGAGTCGATGAGTTGGAGGAAAGGGAGTCGAGGTGGAGAAAGTGGGGAAGGAGGAGGAGTATAGAGAAGTCGAGAGGAGAACAAATTTGGATCAAGTCGGGAGGAAGAGGAGACGGAATAGGAGGAATAGGAGAGAACACACAAACTAGTAAAATACATGGACAGGTGAAAAGCTATCTCACACTACTAATCAAGTGATGCAATAGGCTATCGCAGAGTTGAGGGGGTAGGGAGTGCTTGTAAAATTGTATCACTCGACTATTGAATTGTATTAAATTGTTATTCGTTGAATTTAACTTTTTTGTATCTTCAATCATTTAACCGTCGGCATTGCTGACTGGGGGCTCGGAGCTTACATCTATCTTTCACCAATTTAACTTCCAACCAAAACTTCTTTAAGCATTTAAATAAAATAGTGGGACCAGCCCACCCCAACCTTTACACACCTACCATAGTATCGGCGTAATAAAGCCCGTCACACCACACACTCCGTACCTTGATATAGTACGGAGTCTGGCTCAACTATTGTCCATATCTTGGTGTAGTACGAAGTCAAACACAACCACTTTCCATATCTTCTTATTGTACAGTGTATGGCTCAACCACTGTCCGTATCTTGATACAGTACGGAGTCTGACTCATCCACTGTCTGTATATTTCATAAAGTGCATATATTGACTCAACCAAACCATTGTCCGTATCTTGATAGGTCTGATATGAAGCCACTGTCAAAATGACCCAAGTATTCTGCTTGCTGGTCACATATTATGGTGTCATTGGAGTTATCGATGATCGACGATTGTTGTCTAGCGAAGCCAATCAAGTGCAATCGCTCAAGTTGTTTGTATGCCATTTACATAACATGTACATTTTTCTTTCGTCTATTTCTCTTCGCATCATCTTTAGCGGTGTGATAAAATGTTTAGACACCAGAAATGTGATATCTATAATATGTACTAAGAGATAACGTGAGGTTACATTTATGAAAGTCAGATCCAGGCTGCTAGACAACTGAGACGTGTTTTTAAATGAAGCTAGTAATTTTATGTCACTGAAATGATTTTTTGAAACAAACAAACATTTATTGTATCAGTGTAATAAATGAGTGTCTTCCCATTTAGAAATTAATTTAAGAATCTGGCTCCAACTGCTCTCCGTATCTTGATATAGTAAGAAGTCTTACTCAACCAGTGTACGTATCGGGATACATTTCAGAGTCTGACTCAACCACTGTATCTAGATATAGTACAGAACAAGACTCAAAGATTGTCCGTATCCTTATATAGCGAAGAGTCATACATGTACAACCACTGTCCGTATCTTGAAATAGTACCGAGTCTGACTCAATCATTGTCCGTATCTTGATATAGTACGAAGTCTGTCTCAACCGGTGTCCGTATCCTGATAATGTACGGCGTGTTGCTCAACTTCTGTCTGTATCTAGATATAGTACGGAGTCTGATAGAACCACTGTCCGTATCTTTAAATAGTAAGGAACCTGGCTCAACTACTGTCTGCATCTATATATAGTACGGAGTTTGGCTCAACTACTGTCTGTATCTAGATATAGTACGGAGTCTGGCTTAACTACTGTCTGTATCTTGATATAGTACGGAGTCTAGTTCAACGACTGTCTGAATCAAGATATAGTACGGAGTCTGGCTGAACTACTGTCTGTTTCTATATATATATATATATATATATATATATATATATATATATATATATATATATATATATATATATATATATATATATATATATATATAGTACGAAGTCTGATACAACCACTGTCCGTATCTTGTTTCTCTGTCTACATCTCCTTCTGCCACCTTGGACGCTGTCCTGTAGTACTGTTGTAGATAGACTGCTGGCTCTAGTGACATGGCCATACCATTTCAGCTTTCTCTTTTTGACAGAGGTGAGGAGGTCTTCATAATGGCCTAGTTTGTGCCTGATGGTGTTACGCACTTTTTCATTTGTGATGTGGTCCACGTAAGAGATGCCAAGGATGGTTCCGTAGCATCTCATTTCCAGTGCCTGGATTCTTCGTTGTAATTCTTTTGTCAGAGTCTAGGCCTCACATAAATACAAAAATATTAAGATGACTAGTGCTCTCCATAGTTTGATGTTGGTTTTCAGATATATATTCTTGTCTCTCCAGATGGGTCTTAGCTTTGACATAGCTGCCATTGTTTGTGCTGCTCGTGACAAAATGTCTGCTCTTGATCACTCTTCGGTGATTATGGAACCAAGATATTTGAATTGGCCCGCTGTTTCAACTTCCTGGGCTTCACTCATGATGTGCTCTAAGTAGATGTTGAAAAGCGTTGGTGACAGGAGACAGCCTTGCCGTACTCCAACTGTTGTCTTGAACCAGTCCCCTACAAAACCTTTATCAATTACTGCATTGGTAGCATTGTCGGACAGCTGCTTGATTGTATTGGTTAACTTTTGACCCATGTTGTAATTCATTGTGGCCCACAATGCCTCATGCCACACTCTGTCAAAAGCCTTTTTGAAATCTATGAACACATGACAGATGTCTTGCTGATGTTGTGAGTACTTTTCACACAGAACCCTAAGATTGAATATTTGTTCTGTTGTGCTTCTTCCACGCCGGAACCCTGCCTGTTCTTCAGCGATTATTTCTTCTGCTTGTGGGTTCAGTCTGTTCAAAATGATCTACAGCATCACCTTACTAGCATGGCTGATCAAACTGATAGTTTTGTAATTTTGGCACAGCTGGAGATTGCCTTATTTGGAGAGTGTTATATCAGTGACTGAGGCCACTGTATTGGCCATTCGTCTGTCTGCCAGATCTTGTTGCAGATTTGTATTAGTAGCTCTATCACTGATCCCCCCATTCTTGATAAGTCCAGCTGGGATGTTGTCTACTCCAGCTGCCTTCCAATTCTTCAGTGCTCTTATTGCTGACTTTACCTCTTCTTTTGAGAATAGGGAAATCATCATCATTTGTGAAGTTTGGTACTTCAAGCACCTCTGGGTTTCCTGTGAAAAGATGGTTGTAGAGTTCTTTACAATACTAAGTCCATCTTTCTGCAATGTCACTTGGTTCTGTGAGGCATTTTCCATTTTCGTCTTGAATAGTACTGACTCTTTGTTGCTTCTCTCTGGTGAGGTCTTTCACAATTTGGAATGCCTTTTGGCTGCTATTCTTTATCAGACTGCTCTATATTTCTGGTCACTTTTGTCCACTCCAATCTTCTTTTGCTTTCTTCAAGTTGTTTCTGATACTCTTGTTTATTTCTCGATACTCCACTGCCCCTGTTGTGTGTCTGGTGTTTTTGAGGTCTCTTCGAGAATCACACAGATTCAGAATCTCTTCTGTAACCCAGGTGTTTTTCTTTGGGCGATGGAGGCCAACGATATCCATGGCAGCTTTTGTCTTGACTTGTTTGAAAGTGTCTGTCATCACTTTAACATCAACATTCATCACAAGAAGTGGAGCAAATTTTCCTCCAATTGTGGCTTGGTGTGACGTGCAGATGTAAGGTCCTTCAGTTGTTCAACGTTGAATTAGAGCCTGATGTTCTTTGGCTTGTTCATTTTCTTCAGCATCACTCGAAAGTTCAAAATGACGAGGTCGTGATCACTCCCAACATCAACACCTGGGAGCGTTCTTAATTTTGCTCTATTGATGCCAGATCGGTAACGGTTTTGTACAAGTATGTAGTCGATCTGGTTATGATGGGCTCTATTTGGTGCGTGCTATGTCCAGCATTGTGAAGCTTTATGTTGGTCCATGGTGTTGGCTGGTACCAAGTTGTTGGAGCTTGCGAACTCGAGCAGCCGTCTCCCTCTTTCATTGGTAAGCTCATAGCAAGAAAGTTCACAATGATCATCCCAGTCTTTTAGAGCATCATTGCCAACTTGGCATTCCAGTCTCCTTGGATGATGATGATGTCTTTTTTGCTTATCATGTTTATTATACCCTGGAGTTGTAAAAACTCCTCTATTTCTTCATCATCATGATCAGAAGTTGGTGCATAGACTTGGATAATTGCGATGTTAAAGGGAGGTGTATTTAGACAAATGAAGATGATTATTCTATATATGAGGCGACATTCAAGCACAGATCCCTTGATGGTTTTGTTAACAAGGAAGCCTACTCCATTTATGGACTTGTCCAACTCTCCACTATAGTATAACATATGCTCATCTTCAGTTTGGTTTTCTCCTAGGGCTTTCCATCTTACTTCACAGAGTCCCAAAATGTGCCATGTGTAGTGTTCAATCTCATGTGTCAACTCTTGGAGTCTTCCAGTTTGCGCCAGAGTTCAAATGTTCCAGGTGGCAATGGCAACGCTGTCTCTCGCTCTGATTGTACGCAAAGCACCAGTAGCACACTTGCCACCTCAGTCCTGGTGGACAACGGCAGGCGCGGTCATTGTTGACCCGGGCGACGACCCATCCGGTATGGTAATTTCAGATTTGTCTAGCATTATCAGTGTGTCCTGGGCAAAAGTCGCCTGGCGGAGCCCATTCCTCTCCAGACCAAGGAGTTGCCAGAAGTGAAATGCTGCAAGACAAAACGGGTGCATGGTATACAAGAATACTCAAGTGAAAAGGAAGAAACCTTTTTTGTAGGAAAGTAACAAAGGCAAACCCTGAAGTTAAAAAAAATGATACGTAATTCAGACTCTTCAAGGTACTGATGTCAGATTTAAAACTGATACCGACTCGCAAGTAAACATCATTCCAAATCACATGTTTGAAGCTTTGCACATTAAAAAGGTTGAAGTAAAACCAATCAAGATCTGTTGCACAAGCTGCTCTGGGAACAAACTAATGCAAATGCAAATTAAACTGCATGAATTAAGAACTTGGTTTTTATATTACAAAATCAAACCAATCGCCTATTCTTGGTTTCAAAGTGGCTCAAAATTTCCACTTAATACAAGTTGTTTGCAATGTTTACAGGAATGAAAACATTCATATAGTGAAAGACTTTCCCAGTGTGTTCAAAGGTAAAGAATGCCAAATGCACAAATATCATTATCGCAATTGACAAACCAGGTATCAATCCACCCAGAACGGTTACTACAGCTTTACGAGAACAACTTAAATAATCTTTGGAAGAGATGGAACGGAAAATGTAATGCTGAAAGTAGATTAACCCACAGAATGGGTCAGTTCATTTGTAGTATTTGAAAAACTCAAGTCGTGAAAACTACGAATTTGTCTAGATCCGAGAACTTTGAATCAACCTCTCAATTGAGAGCTTTATCAATTTCATACAATTGAAGATATAACCACAAGGATGTCTGGAGCTATGTTTTATTGTCTAAAAAAAGCCTGGATGTAGAAAGCCAGTTATTGACAACATTTAACACCCCATTTGGTAGATATTGCTATCTAAGAATGCTTATGGTATTAAATATTATCATGAAGTGTTCCAGAAACGCATGGCACAGTATTATGTGGACCTGTCTGGGGTGAAGACTGATATATATGACATAATTGTTTGGGGTAATTTAAAGGAAGATCATGATTGAAAAATGAAAACTGTTTTAAAGAGATGCTAGAAAAAAAAATCTGACACTGAATTTGGTCTAACAGAGGTGTGTTACATGGGACACATGTTGACATCATCATGTATTAAACCTGACCAATATAATATAATAGCAATCACATAAACATTCGCTGCCACGAACAAGAAAGGAAATGAAATACTACTGGGTACAGTCAACTACCTTGCGAAATGTATCCCAAATATATCTGCAGTGACAGATCCAGTCATAGCACTTCTGAAAAGTGACACTAAACTTTGCTTCGAAAACTGCACAGAAACATGCTTTTGAAGAGATCAAACGGATTATAAGCAAAGAACCTGTGTTGAAATACTTCGATGTTAAGAAGCCTGTTGTTGTTAGTTGTGATGCATCAAAATCAAGAATTGAAGCAGTGTTAATGCTGTCCGAAAAACGCATAGTATTTACATAAACTTTATCGACAGATAGAGAAACAAGGTATGCACAGATCGAAAGAGAACTGCTTGCTGTGTTATTTGGTCTTGAAAGATTTAATAAATATACTTATGGTCGTCCAGTAGAAGTTGATTCATAAATCTCTGGAATTAATCCACAAGAAACCTGTAACTGCCACACTGCATAGACTTCCGACATCGCTTTAAAGACTGAAGAAGTACATATTTGACTTAACGTATTGTCCAGGAAAAGAGTTAATTGTAGCAGACACATTGTCGAGAGCATACAGACAGACAAACACGACTGATATAAATATAGATTGTGAAATTGAGTGATATTTGCACATGATCATATCAGATATACAGATTGCAGATACAGAGATCAATAAAAAATGGAACTAAATGTGATAACAAAATGACCAAATTACGAGAAATGACTCAAAGGGGATGGCGTGATAATAAACATCTCGTACCTTTTGAAATCAGAAATTTCTGGAACTGCAGAGATGAAAGTTTATGAATGGGCGGATTAGTTATAAAAAAGAAAAGATAGTAATACCAGATGCTATCCAGAAATAAATGCTTAAAGGTTGCACAAAATTCATATGAGCATTGAGAAGAGAAATTAAAGAGCAAGATGCATTATGTATCTGCCTGGCATAATACGCAAATTGCAAATACAATATTTAATTATTCTACTTGCAAGGAATACAGAAAGACAAATAAAGACCCATTGTTGTCTACTCAACCTACTGCACCATGGAAAATTGTTGGGACATATTTATTTATATAAATATAACTATGTCTTGACAGTAGCCTATTGCTCCATATATTTTGAAGCTGTGAAGTCAGAAATAACACTAGCAAGCAAAGTAATCACATATACAAAGTCAGTTTTTGCACGACATGGAATACCACGAGATGTAAGGAGTTATAATGAACCACACTTCTCCTGAAAACAAATATGGTCAGTTTGCAAAACCTGGGAATTCAAACACACTTCGTCAAGTCCCAAGTATAATGGTTTAGCAGAAAGAATCATTCAAACTGTCAATGGAATTATCAAAAAGGCAAAGAGAGATGGAAAAGATCCACATTTATTAATATTGGAATATCGAAATATACAAATTGATGATATATGATCTCCGGCACAAATACTAATGGGTCAAAGATTTCGATCGACTTTTCCTACTAACAACATACAGCTACTTCCGCAAGTTATAAAAGAAAGAAAACTTCGAGTTTAAAAAGGTGAAAGATAAACCAGAGAAAGAAACAGTATGAAGAACAGCTAAAGAGCTTCCAAATCTGACTTCTGGAGATAAGGTTAGAATCAGAAGGCAAGATCTTTGGGAACCAGCTGTAGTCGTCAAAATGTAGCACTCCAAGGTCGTATGATGTGAAAACCCAGACTGGTGCTATATACATGAGAAACCGAAGATATATGTACAAACAAAAGATACATTACCAGAGATATATGATAACACGAAGATGCTAAGAAGGAGGTCACTTAATGAGCCAAACTAGCCAAGAGATTCGAACGAGGAGTGGACGTCTAATAAATACGCCTGAAAGATACAGAGATTTTGTTATGTGAACTTTAGAGTTTTTCTGAATTATATTGCGTCTTGTGAATATTAGAAGTGGTCAAGGGCATAATAATACACCTGTTATATCATATCAATTTATATGCAGTGATGACAACTAGATTGAAAAACAAAAAATTAGGACTATATATTTTAGTGGTAGTGCCAATATATAACCATGTGTTTGTTTTCATGAGTGTAAGAATGATTGTGAATGTCATAAGGCTAGATCTTAATTTGAATTAGTAAAACTTTTACAACTCACCAGAAAATCTTCAAAAATATAATCATGTGCAAAAAAGAACTTTGTCAAGTAAAATGTTTATACATTTATTAAAAAGAAAAGGAGAAATGAATACGTGAATTTAACAGAAAAACATAAAATTAATTTATAAGGGGAGTTGTGTTCATATACGGTAGTAACATTATGTACCTACAAAGGTGGTGCGGCATTTGGACCATCGAAAATGCCCTTATCGGGGTGGTTTGAGTTTGAAATCCCTTTTCTAGACATATTTTCTGACGTGCTTTTGTTTTCTTGTCATATATATGCATGTGTGTCAATGTGACTTTTTGCGCCGTCTTAATTCGATGCATTTTTAAAGACACTATCATTTTCTTGGCTCAATTAATGTATTTGCACCACAAATTATGTTTTCTACCCATTTTCAAGATTTGTACATTAATTCTAGAATAGAGACGACTCAGATATTTTGTATCTCTTGTTTTGATGTTAAATCTTGATTTTCTAGAATGCACGGATCCTACTTCGCTGACCTTTGGAAAAGCCAATGAAACCTTTGCTCTGGAAGGGTCGTCAGTGGCCTACATGTGTGAAAATGGGTATGATTCTGTTGCTGTTATCAAGAGCACGTGCACTTCAAGTGGAAACTAAGATCGAATCTTAAAGTAACAGATGGAAATTTCTTTAAGTAAATTTTAAATAATATTTCTTTTGGATAAAAGTATAAATATGAATGAGGGATTCCAGCAACACTGATTAAAATATCTGTATATTCTGACTGACCCGTGTGAAAAGCTTGAAATGATCAGCGCTCTCCAATGTGATATCCAAAAGATTATCTATTAATGTTACACGTCATAACATTTTATCGGAATCCAAAAGACTATCTATTAATGTTACACGTCATAACATTTTATCGGAATCCAAAAGACTATCTATTAATGTTACACGTCATAACAGTTTATCGGAATCCAAAAGACTATCTATTAATGTTACACGTCATAACAGTTTATCGGAATCCAGAAGACTATCTATTAATGTTACACGTCATAACAGTTTATCGGAATCCAGAAGACTATCTATTAATGTACCACGTCATAACATTTTATCGGAATCGAATTCAAATGGAGTCAATAATGTACCAATATCAATTGAGAAATATCAAATTGCTTTATTTTCTGAAACATTTAATTTATGTTAGAAATTATATATTCCATAATATTTTCAAAATAGGAAGTATGGACACCGTGAAACAATCGTTAAACTTTTCGCAGTTCTATGTTTCATTTCATTACCACCACCACCACCATCCACACACAAAAGGGCCAGATAAATGCAAAACATTTGCAATGTGTACCATATAATTGTATTCGCTGAATAAATTCTGGAAATTCTCTCTCTCTCTCTCTCTCTCTCTCTCTCTCTCTCTCTCTCTCTCTCTATAGATAGATAGATAGATAGATAGATAGATAGATAGATAGATAGATAGCTTTTCACTCTCGTTGATAAACTGAACAATTAATGTATACTTAAATTTGCCGTGTTAAGTACACCAATGCGGAAGTATCAGTACAGCTATGGTCGTCAGAAAATTTGACCAGGTCAGTTTATCCCGATTGGCGGCCACCGAACTCATTGTTGAAGTTTATACATGAGAACTTTCCGTCTCATAACATAATTTATTCCGACGACCATGGATTTAATGACATAGATTACTGTACTAATTATAACTGAATGCAGTCCTTTAGTACTGCACTTTGACAACGTTAACACCAATCACTCTATGTGCTCCACTGGTGTTTGTGATAAGGGAACACCTTGCTACAGCCGATAACGGCATCCGCGAGAAGACATTACTAAAATCAACATCACAGTGGTTGCATATGCTGATCTAATGTTGTCAATAGAAAAAATAGATCTCTTTACTGTTATTTTTTATAGGTGTGCATCATATATTTTTATCTACAATTTACTGGTGTACATAAGATAGACACACAGCAATGTTTAGGGTTTTGCTTGGCTAAGGAAGCTTTTAGGAAATTTTGCCTTAAAATTATTGGTGCGCATTAGAGACGGAAAGGAACATTTGTAGTTTGATATTAACTGTGCCCTTTTAAGGTGTTTTGCCAAGAGACTTTCTTCGCTTTTGGTCTTATTTATTTATTTATTGTTTGGTCTACAAGGCACTTTTGAGTTCTGAAACCGTTCAGATCTTATGATCTATTATATCTTAACCAGTTCCTGCAATGGCCTTTGTTCATGAATAACATAAATATTTGTAGAATAAAATACAAGTGTGTTTATTACTTCTTTAAAAGTATTTATGATACAGTTAATAAATAATATTTTCACAAAAAAAAAATGAATCGAAAATAGTCTGCATCGAGTCCAATAATTCGTCTATAAACTGTAGCAGAAATAATCTTCTTCAGAATGCACCGACCCACCGTCTCCTCTTCGAAATGCTATGACCACAGCCGGACAAGCTATCGTCTACATGTGCAATGATGGTCTAAGCACCGTCAACGTCACCGAAATGATGTGTCTGGAGGATGGGAGTTGGAGCGAAGCAAATTTCCTCTGCTAATGAACAAACCTCTCCTTAGACGATTTATATGTTTTCTTTCAATAACGTTTCGATATTTCTTGTATACTTTCCCTTAATTACTAGTTTTAGTAACAATGTGAATTTGTTATTTGATGAAAAGAGACGGGACGCAGTGCCATTTTGACTTGACATTCTTTTCTCGAACGATCCTCATAAAGAAAGCTTTGAGAAGCAGCGGATAGATTTCTAACTATTTAACAATGAGATGACTGTATTGTCATCAGTTTCTAACATACGCATGAATATTTGTTAATACTTCTTAAACGAATGCGTGTGCCCATGAATTGCAATGTAGAAAACAACTGCGAACAATTCAAGAAGGACAGGAAGTGTATGTGATTCCCAATGTTCTTGAAATTAAGTTTAACGATCCTCATAAAGAAAGCTTTGAGAAGCATCGGATAGATTTCTAACTATTTAACAATGAGATGACTGCATTGTCATCAGTTTCTAACATACGCATGAATATTTGTTAATACTTCTTAAACGAATGCGTGTGCCCATGAATTGCAATGTAGAAAACAACTGCGAACAATTCAAGAAGGACAGGAAGTGTATGTGATTCCCAATGTTCTTGAAATTAAGTTTAACATAGTATGTATGTATGTATGTATGTATGTATGTATGTATGTATGTATGTATGTATGTATGTATGTATGTATGCGTGTGTGTGTGTGTGTGTGTGTCTGTGTGTGTGTGTGTCATATTTTTGTGTTCTGGATGATCAGATGCGTCTTTTGCAAACATTAACGCTACTTCAGACGATCTTGTGTAATCATCGGAATATCTTGCAAGACCAAGGATCGTCCTAACGTCGACATTTTAAAGACACGATTCAATCTCTTTTCCATCAATCATCCAGTATGTAGCTTTGTTAAATAACGCTATTACACCGTTGTTAACAAAACAAATTTTATCATCATTTGCATAATTAGTCCCATTCGTCTTTACGATTTGACCCACGACTTCAATAAATGTTTCATAAGGCAAACATTATCTACTTGTATCATGAACTTGTAAGTCAGTTCTTGCTCGCTTGTCGGGTGTACGCTCATTATAGAAATAATGTTGATAATAACGCACAGATCCATCTCGCTTGACCGGTGCATCCATGTCAAATGCTGTATCAGATACCCGCGTAAACATTTTATAATAATTCGTTATCGTCTAAAACGAAGACCACTCCCTGCAATCAAACTCGAAGTTATATTTGTATATTTCTTCACCAGCCCGTGCTGCTATTTTTTAAAATTTATTTGCGGCTTGATTAAGTATTTTACTGACATTTACCGGCAAAACTTCAGTGCTCGGTTATTTCACTGGTTGCGGTGGTCTGTGTATTAAACGTACTAATCTATTAGTTTATTACTCTAACCATTCGGACTTTGCGATGAGAGTCGTATATGATCATTTTATATTATTAGTTATTTGTTTAACCACTAATCACTATATTATCCATCCCTTATAAACACCAATATCAATTATACCACCTTGAAATAATCGTTGACAGATATCAGAGGATTCATTAATAATTTCCCTGGAATTGTTACCGGTTCATTTACACACGTCATATTATCTAACCGTTGCACATCATCGATAATGGTATTGGGACACGGTGTTACTACGATTTCTGATCCTGTTTTGTACTGGACGGTAGTGTTGCCATTGGTGGTGGTTGTTTCCGTGGTCGATAGCGCTGCCTTGTTGGCGTTGAAACACCCCGTATCGTATTAACATTCTCAACAAAATCGTCATACTCGCGCTTATATTTTTTTAATTACTGATTTATGAAATATCCTTGTATTCGCGAAATACCCAGCGGACAAATCGTGTTCTGGAATGTTATAAACTTCTAGCTATAGAAGCTGATGCCGTAGTTGATATCCCGTCGCAGCAACAGTAGCAGGATCGGCCATAACTTGCATATAACCTTTCTGAGTAAAATATCTGGTCTTTAATTCTGGTTTAGATAGATCATCGACAATAGTTTTAACATCATCGATTTCAGCACGTGTTTTATTAGGCGACTCCACAGTTTCGGCAATTTGTTTTGGTAATTCCCCGATATCCTTTCGTGATACTGTTGTAGCCATAGCGATTTCTTTTGTTGGTTCGACTATTGGTTTAAATAATTGTTCTATAGACGTGTCAAATTCAACTTGAGCCTCCTGACGTTTATGTAATTTTTGTCATACAGAATCTCACACGGAAAGAATTTTTTATATTGATTCTAGTCGTTTTCGAGCTAATCGAGCGAAATATGCTTCTCCGATGTTTGCCATTATTGATATAATAATGATTTAATTTAAGGCGTGACCTTGATGAGACGTCACGAGTAAAACAAAATAACGGATATACCCCGGGATATATTTTTGGAGATGACAACTCTCGTTAGAAGAAGCCTTGGTTTTGTTTCTTTGCCGTTACTTTTCGGTTTTTTTTTTTTTTTTGGTAGGAGGTATTCGTTTAGCAAATAGATACTTCCTTTTCTCTGGCCTAATCCACCGTGCTGCAGCTGTAACAAATTACTCTGCCGCTGTAGGAAAAATCAAATGCGGTTCCTGGCTATTTTACTATACAAATATGTTCATGCAGTATTGTTCAAACAGTAGTTATTTAATCAACATTTAATTATATACTGGCGTCGGCAATCTCAAACGTTGGAAATGTTCCGGAAATGTCGCGCCTTCCGCGGTTTCGGGCTATATCAAAGATATGTATTGATTGCATCAATTAACAGACTGGTTAAACACCTGACATTTTAAATTTGAAGATTATTATAATATAGCCAAGAAGAAGTAAAAATCTTCATCAAAAGCAAGATTCAGTTACGGTATTATGCTTCAAATGATTAACGCTATGTGTAGGATACAATTAAGTTGTTGAAAATATTGTGTTGTATTGTTTAAACATTGGTGATGTAGTGTAATAGTGTTTCAACTGTGTTAAAGTGTTAAACATTCTCCACATATAATATTCTTTATTGGATAACGTAGTGTATATGTCAGAATGCCTTCTGCCCGTGTTCGTAAGCTTGCTAAACTCCATCAGTACCTGTGCGCTGTTTGCAAACAGAATTGTGCGAATGATTCGGTCCATTGTCTATTGCAAAAGTTGGTTCATGCATTGTGTGAAAGCATCACTGTTAGTGAATTAACTGTACTTTCCGAGAAATATAAATGTATGTGCCGAGTTTGCATTAAGAACAATGATGGTGAAGAATATAGCTATACGAACTCCTGCTGAAATAGGTAAGTGATTATTATATAGTTTGTAGTATATCTCCTTTATGTAGATGTATACGAAAAAGCATGTTTCCATATGAGATTAAAAACGGAAGACGTTTTCACCAATTCACCATTGTTCAAAATTAGACTTTAGGTTGTAGAGTTGTATGTATATATCGTTGTTAGAGTATTTATTTCTCCGTATGGATTCACATGTACTTTGTGAACCCAATAACGATTTTAATGCTGTTCATCCGACAACTACTTAATCTGAGTCAAATCATTTCCCGATAGTTTTTCTGTCCAAATTTGTTATGCTAAATGTCAAACAAACGTTAAATGACATTTTTAAAAATTAGTCATAACTAAAAATTATAATTGTTTTAATATATCCGTATTTCCGTAAAATGTGTGTCCCTTTATATTCTGAAAAGCAAACACAGATTTTCAATCCAAAATTCGCAAAAGAAAAAAACAAACAAGAACGACAAAATACAATAGTATAGCAGCCCCGTTATTTGTTACTTTTATATCTAAGTCTATACACTACAGATTTTGTAACATACATTATTACTTTTCATAACAGTTATAGATATTTATATATTTATGTATGATTGTTTTATGAGAACGTTTATGCGATGTTTTGTGGGATTGTTCTCATAAACTCATCGATGCTTTAATTTTGGAATCCGGAAAGATAGACAGAAGAGAAGAACGAATTCCTTAAAAAAGGTGTCACAAAGATTTTGAAAATGTCCTGGGGAATGGTACGGGATCAGATCTGTAATGAGAGAGACAAATCTTTTCTAGCTTCAGGTCCAAGGGAACTTTATTTAAATGATCAACACACACACACACACACACACATATATATATATATATATATATATATATATATATATATATATATATATATATATATATATATATATATATATATATTACTACATTCTAGAAATACATATATAAACTTTATATTCAAAATACATGAAATACATATAAACTTACACTTTCCTTTCAAGCTTTCCAACTCCATTCATTTGTATAATTTCTGTATTTTAGAATATATTACGAATAGTTAAATCTCGATCAATTTCATGATAGCCATGAGTATAAAATGTAATAGCTGCAATTAACGTAACAATGAATTTAAAGAAATGTATTTTACTCATTTTAAAGTAGAATATTGATTTGGAATATGTTGCTAGATATTATTCTTTGTTACTTAAAGAATACTTTATTTCAACATTAAATCTAAACATGAAGTTGGTAGCAATTTTGTCTTTTACAATAAAAATTACCATAAATATAATTAAATATGAAGTCTTTAAAACAATTAAACGTTCCATTACAATGTATTCTAAATAAAAGAATTCAGTGAACAATGTTGCAAATATATGAACTTTACCATTAAAATCTCAAACATTAAAAATGACTATTTCTTAAAGAAGTTTACGAACATAGACAGTTCTTACCTATAATGAGAGACAAATCTTTTCTAGCTTCAGATCGAAGGGAACTAACCTTGGCGATTTGTGTGCTTATTTATATGTATCTAGGCACAACGGCAAGACCAAATATGGCCATCTCTCGGCATACCGATGTAAATTTCATCCTAGCTAGAAAGATGTTCTTATCTCATCATAAGAACCATATTGTTTTTACGTCATTCGAAAGAAAGTTTGCTGCACTAGCACTTTTCCTTGAAATAATGCCAATGTTTAATCTTGTGGCTTACTGATTCTTGCTGGATTTATTTAACAGCACAGCAATCTACATTGCCATTTGCTTGTAACAGCATTCACTTTTATTCCATTAATTAAAAGTTGTGATTTAGAAATAAATGAAATTAATCTTAATATATGTTAGAAAATTACTTTAATATAAATGAGTGAAACATTACTTTAATACAATTTAGAGAAAATGTCAATCTTATTACATTTACTAAAAATTCTGTCCTAATAATTGTATGATGCTTCTCCGTGTTATTAACCGTCGAGAAAAATGTATTTTGCCGGCTCTAAAAAGTAGTTTAGTTAAGGACACTTCAAGTCATCATATAAATTTCACTGCTCTTGGATTCTTGGAATGTAATTCACGCAACGAATCTGATACTTTGCAACTGTTTATGATCACGGGTGATCGGAACTGTTTGTTTAATGCATTGTCTATTGGAATTAGTGGCAGTGAAACGCACGTGCATTGAAATGTCCGTGAATTGTTACTATTATACCACGCAACTATACGACAAGGACTTTTCATTATACTTGCCATCGTTTGCCGAAGCAACTGAGAACTGTGCGAAACTTGGTGGGTACTCTAGTGCATGGACTATTCAATCCGCAACCGAAGTTTTGCAGTGTGCAATAAACGCTGTGTATCCGTTTGTAAATGGCCAAGCGGACTTCAAAGCTAAATTGCTCACAACAACACACGAGCCACGGAAAAATGAAAATTCGTCTGAAGCGCTTTGTGTAATGTGGTCTAGACTAGGTTGCAGTGGCAGGATATGGCTTCCAAATAATTTTGTACCATTGATGTCACGCAAACCACTGACCAGAGAAGGTCAGTACCCCAGCCAAACCGATAAACGACACGAGCATGACGTGCGATGAATCGCGCATCAATAATGATTCAATATCACATGCTGAACAAAATGTTGTCAATATTTCTCCCACCACGGCCAGTAGCAACATCGTGATTTATGTGATGATACTTACACTGATTGTGACGACACATCATCTTCTAGACACAAACATATTGCATGAACATATTCGTTACCAGCCGGTCGATCGCTACGTTCAGAGCAAATAATGTAAGTGAAATTGCGGCCGTGAACAAAAATTCTTTTAGGTGTCAAAGAGAATGTATATATCGTGCTTGACAATTCATAAAACACAGAAAGGAAATCTGCAAAACAGCCAAAGCACTATTGAGACGCAGTGTATAGGATTATAGAAAGGCCGTTGTGTAAAAATCAAAATTTATGATCAAAGGCGACGGAACGAAGAAAAGAAAAAAAACTCGTGCAGGTTATAGTGAAGGACGATGTAGTATACACTGCGACTCACGAAAACTGTTCAAAAGCTTTGAAATAGGTCGTTTCACAACCAGAGAAGACTGATAGAGTCATATTTACCAGGTAGTACACAGTATTAAAACGCTAAACTATCTTATAGAAAGCGGGTTACACACGTTGACTGTTCATTCAACAGAAATGTTGCCATTGTCGAGTATACTGGACAGTATGCTACATCGGAAGTACTACACGGAAATGCACGGAAACATACAAACGAACCAATTCACAAACTCTTCAAAGGATTCAGAAGGAGGTTCAGCATTAAAAAAAAAAAAAAAAAAAAAAAACAGTCAGGTGCATGGAAAACTGACGAACCCAGCAAAAAATGAATCATTAAATTATCCACACGATATCCGGCAGTGTCAGAAGGCTTAAGGTTTGCGCGAAGGCTGCAAAAAGTGGTGGAGTAGGTTCGAAGAATGTTGACAAATTTTTGAATGGTATACGTATGTTAAGAGATAAGTATCCGTATGTAGCTGAGATTATTCATTCAAGAGACAATCCCTTATCATAATATGCTACACTAATGAACAAATACTGGACTTGAAGTCGTTTTTATCATCGTGAGGTGTTTTGGGCATCGATAGAATATTTTCACTCGTAAAGTGTTTTGTCAAAACCACGATATACGAATTAAACAAGGTACTGCGCAACGGACCTGGAGACGCGCCAATACTTATGGGGCCACTCGTGCTTCATTGGGATGGCCGCCAGTAGAAGTACTTCAGATTTTTTCGCATTTGAGAGGTGTGGTTGGCATGGAAATTAAAAACATTGACATGATCCTGGGAACTACGACGAACTGGCAATTACCAATGCCAGAGAAATGGCATTTCTGGGATGCTCAAGAAAACTGTTTTCAAAACACCTAAAAGACAATATATTTCGACAAATGACTGACAAGATCCCAAAGAGTAACAATGTTAGAATGGAAATCGTTGACTTGATTTTCGGAGCAAATGGCGTTGCAACGGCAAAAGACTTGGCGACCTTTGAGGAGCGAAACATCGAACTTAAAAACAATCTTGAAGAACAAGACAGTATGACCTCTGATGTCATTGACATGTAGGTTGCGAGATTTGTGCAGTCACGTGACTAAGAATACAAATGGCCAGATCCAGGTCAAATTACAGCAACGATGTACTTTCGTCTCGTATATCAGCAGATTAAAGACGTAACGAATGCTATGTTCGCGATTTTTTAGAAAATAAATCATATTCCTATCGATTCCAATCAGGAATATCTCGATGAAAGATCGTTTAAGTTTGCTGGGCAGGCAAGTAATCGGCTACCCCATGCCGATCCAACATGAATCTCCAAATATTCTTAAACATGTCATCTTACTTTGTCACAATGAATCTGTCTTTGTCATACAATATCTTAAGTTTATGACATCACATTGGCATACTATATTCGATTAAATACTTATATTTAACTTATGTATTTTATATTAATGTCATAATGTTATTACGTATCTCTCAATAAAATAATTATTAAATGAAAATATTACATCTGGCTTTGTCACATTTAGAATGTTTTTGTCATACGCTGTGTGTTATATGACTTTGTCATACTCAATCTACACAACTAAGGGTGCGAATTTACCATTTAAAAAAAAATAAAACAATTAAATATCAATACAAAGTTACTATAGTATAATGTATACGAATATGTACAAATAAAATAAAATAATAAACAAACTTTGCCATCCTTTTCGGCGTTTAGTAGGACCCGTAGTGTTCGAGAAACAATTTTAAATGACTAAATTTGTTGATAATTCATTTCAATTCCATGTCTGTTGCGTAGTGTGAATAGTGCAATGCAATAAGGTTCCATTCTAAATAATAGAATCAGCAGTCCATTCCATGTCGTTTCGCACTGAATTGTAATTTTATTGAGCGCTTCCGATATCCGAGGTACTCGCGACAGAAAAGCCCAGAGCAATCCGACTGAGTATACATAAACTGGATTCGTATTGCGTTTTATAATCTGTAGAATAAGGAGATTTATAAAAGCAGTCTAACTAATAGACTGGTTCTGATAACTTTCTGTATTGAAATATAGACTTAAGAGAAAATGTAGCTTTGTCAGTCCATGTAGACGCATGGGATACGGCTAGATATCTAGATACTCACGAGATCTTACAACAATTAGAAGAAGATATTTTATGTTACAGCGTTGCATTGTAGAAAATGCAGAGGTGTCCAACATGTCCACAGTGCAACAGCGTGTTTATTGCAAAAGGTTAAAACTGACAAGAATAATATACACGCCTATGTAATGCACCATTTCACTGCTTCCTCGCCATCAACAGACAACACTTTGACTCTAGCAACGGGATGAATTTTTTTCTCTCAAAATTTTCGAATAAATGAAAGTGGAATGTTTCCTGCATAATTCGAGTGTACAAATGTGAAAAGAAAATATTCATGATACAGAATCATCCCTGAATGATAAAGCAGAATCCTCCCATAATTAATATAGAATCTTCCCTGAAATAATATAGCAGAACTATACTGAATGATACCTCTTAGGTTGAAATAGTTAGTACAAAATCAGATGAGGAGGTACCATATGTTGGAACTCCAGTTCACATTGAAAATCAAAGTATATCTCGGTTATTTTTTTCCTTCATTTTATTTGTTGTTAAGAATATTTTAATGGCCTTGTAATGCATATGGCAGTGTAGCTAATTGAAGCTATTTTCCTTTCTTTTATTCAATGAAGACCATGGTAGAGTACAGAGAAAACCTCTCCTGTTGGTTTGTGGCCATTCTTTCTGTGAGACATGCATCAATCAAATGGTAAAAGCAAAGAAGACCAGCATTGTATGCCCAACTTGTCTGGTAAGTTTTTGAAAAGTGGATTCTCTACAATTTTTAAAATAATTTGTATTTTGCTAATCCACATGTGTGTGAAACAATTCTTAGACTTTTTAACATGGAGACTTTAAATTTTTGGTTATGATTTGGATGCGGTCTGTATGTGTGCATTTACCATTTTATTGCATTACATTTGCATTCTGATGTTCTTTTGATGAGCTTTTTCACAACATCTTAATACGTAAGAAAATCCACTACTATTTTGTTGCATCTTTCAGAAGAATACTACAAGATAATTGCTTATGTATTTATTCTTTTGTGCATATTATTGATTATCTAAAGAAAAAAAGAAGACAAATTCAGATCACATGATCAAATCTAAGGCGTTGTTCACAACTAACAAGTTGATCAAAATCAGATCTGAATAGTCCTTCATGGAGATATGACAGACACAGATAAAATTTAATGTTTTGGTGAGCTTGGGAATTCCCTGTCCATCTATTTTTAGTAGCTTATCACATAAAATGTTTCAAATTCATATTAGGGAGAATGATTGTTAGTAACGATATGTAACAGAATCGAATGACATATTGCTTTCAGAAATGTGAACGTTTGGATTCCAATAGTAAACCACAAGTTCAGCAGAAAATGACATTTTATTGGTGTTCATCAGGTCTATATGTAGGTCTATGAAGATCGGATTTTAATCAGACTGGTTTTATGATAAACACTTTATGAACATCATATAAGTATAACATAAATGGAATATTTAGATTTGTATTGTATTTTATTTTCTGAATTATTACTCTGATTCTCTGACCTCAGTCACTGATATTTTTAATTTGTGGCTGATTTTACAGTGGTGAGTTTGGACATTAACCAGTACTCAGATTCACAGTTAGTCGTTACGATTTGTTCATGTGAATCTAAAAATTGTGTGAATTCCACAAGTGTCTGATTATAATTTTGTTGGTTATAAATGTGTGCTTTAGGTCTGCTAATGACTTGACCATTGGTAGTATGCTTTACAAGAAATATGTCAGCAAAATAACATTGTCCATCATCAAGACCTGAATATAAAATAACAACCTTAGAAGGATTGAAAATAGTCAGTAAACCTCCTGGAGATAGTTACATACAAGTAAACATAATCTGTTGTATAGAGCAGGTATGTGTGAACACTGCAATGTTGTCTGCTGTACTGTACTGCTTTAGTTACGACACAAGTCATCACTTTGCCAGTAGTGATCTTGTACTGTGCTTGTTGTGACATGCAACTTTGTTCAGGTAGGCAAATGTTAATACAACTTGGTACTTACTACTTAGACTTGACATAAATAGTTGATAAAATAAATTTGTTATACACACTGGTCACTGGAACTAGCATTCTATCATAGTTTTAACTGTTTTGATCAAGAAAGTCTTACAAATGCATGTTTAAAATGCTGGCTAAGTAGCCATCTTCATATTAGAAACCTGACATTTTTGTATCTAAGCACTGATTTAAGAAAGTAAAACTTTGGCAGAGTTCGCATTAGTTAAAAAATCTTTTTTTGGAGCAGAGATAACCAAGGGACATTCCCATGAACTGTGCAAAATCACACATATAAACCATTAAGAACAACTTCCCAACTTGTTGAAGCTGGCTAAGCTAATTATGCATATACAGACAACAGAATGAAAAGGGTTCTCAGCACGGAACATTATTCATTAACAGATAATTAGTAGATTAACCTGTGCAACTAGCAGCAGATTAATACATCTTAAAGAGTTATCTCTTAAGGATTTTGACAGGGTTTGTACGGTCTTTGAAGGTCTTTGAGAGTTTGGGAAAAATGGGGTAGCATTTTCAAGGCCTTGAAAGTTTGGGAAAATCGAGCATATTACCCTGAGGTCTTTAAAAGTCTTTGAAAATTGAAATAAACCCAAATTTTTTAATTTCTTTCCAGAATCACAAATAAAATTATCTGAGGTTATTAGATTCAGATGTAATCTAGTTATCCTGCATTCTTTCTTTTGATGACCCGTTCAGTTTCATTGCTGCCGAAACAACAAAAGAGGCTTTGTTTGGCCATCCAAAGTTGGCCTCGGCAGCGACTTCAATAACACATGCACTCTTCATCAAAGCAAGACAGCTACACACTTCATCAAAGGAAGTTACAAATAAAATTGCCTAAGGTCGTTAGCTTCAAATGTAGCTTTTTTCCCTGGCTTCTTTCTTTTGACAAATCATTCAATTTGATTGGACGAGTCAATATTTGGCCAATCAAAATATTCTTTACATGTAATTCACTCTACGTAGAAAGTGTGCGAAAGTAACATCCTCGAGGATTCAAAATTTGTTCAGTCGATTTACATCTTCAGTGTTTAAAAATGCCAGGTCTTTGCTCTTTCAACGATATCTGGCTTGAACAAGAGAAATACAAGGAATGACTGCAGAAGGATAAATTATGTAAATGAAAGATGTTTTGTACATTGTGTAAAAAGACGAGCAACTTGGCTTCAATGGGAAAAGGAGCCCTTGCAAATTAGTAACTACATACTGTTCATTTAGTGGAACAAAGATGAAGAAGTTATAAGCTATTGGTAATTTTGGGCAAAATAATGTTAACTCATTACTCTTCGGGTATAAAATAAGATATTGTTCAGTTGGATGATTTGGAAGATATGGCAAAAGAGGGCCCGTTTAAATTTACTTATACCATCAGTTTATTTAACATGTTTGAGGGACAAAAATCAGTTTTGAAACTTTTGTTATACATAATAATGTTCCTTGGTTTAATATAAATAACATCCATTGTAATAAATTCAATTCACGGATAAACAGTTTCAAAGTTCGCATGCGTTCACTACAAAAAACGTGTGCTGTGAAGTTTTAACTGTAAAAAGTCAAGTCATTTGATTGGGCAAATATATAAAAAGAATTAAAGAAACTTATTTCCAGTTGAGAGAATGTCACCGTTTCTCATTTCCGACCCTGGACTTTTTCCTCAATGGTATAATTATTTAATTTTTTTTAATAAAAAAAATCACATTGTCGAAATTGATTTGTGTATCTATAGTCTGACTATACATCCCCGTTTGTTTGTACCCCTACTGATTTCAAAAATGAAAATAATTAAATGATAAAAAGTGCACAGAACTAAGTCAACTAAATCATTGATTTATAATTTCTAACCTGAATGTGACCAGAATGGCACTAATACTGCCATCTCTTGCACATTTCATGATTAACGGACTTTCCAAAGAAACAAACGGGTTGGTATATTCGGACTATAATTGAATCAGATTTGCCCAGTACATTGAAGTGCTTGAAATATTACTAGATTTATAGATAATGTTTATTAAAAAATGGAGAAACAAAACGCCTAACCTTGATGAAGTGTTTTATTCTGTCCTTTCCAAAAGAAACGAATATGTAGAACTTTGGAATGTTCTCCAGAAAATGTTGTTGTCACATGGGCAGGCAACAGTGGAGAGAGGATTTTCTGTCAACAAGCAGGTATCTGTTGAGAACCTCAGTAGAGAAAGCCTCAGTTCAAAAGCTAATCATTGACACGATGAGAAAAGCAGGTGGACCTTTGGAAATCATCATTTACAATGAAATGATAACATATGGTTCCTCTGCAAGACATAAGTACCATGCCTATCTGGATAAGAAGAAAGTAGAGAAGGATGACATGAAAACCAAAAAGGAACGAAACAGGAGTTAGCCTTGGATGAAGAGGAAGAACTTAAAGCCAGAAAGCTGCCTCTTGAAGCTAACATTGCCAGCCTACATGCTTCCTTTGTACAGAAAGCAGAAGAGGCAGAGTTAAAAAGACTCATTGTGCTTGACACAGAATCAAATGCTCTTAGGAGAAAAGCAGAGGAAAAGATGACAGTGGTGATGTCTCTTTCCAAAATGATTGAAGAGAAAAAAGCAAATATAATAATGCATTTAAAGCAATGCTGATGTCTGTTAAGAGAACAATTTATTTTGTATTAAATCTGACAAGTATGTTACATATTTCTGAAAGAACAACGAATGTTAACCTATCTTCCAGATAATTATAATACAATTTTAGGAAATTAATTATAGTTTTACTTTAATCAGTAATTACTATTGTAGTATTTGTCATTCATTGTCTTCTCATATAATCTGTATGCACAATATTAGCAAAAATAGGTCTTGGAAATCTCTGTTTGTGGTCTTTGAAAGTTTGGGAAAAGTCTTTGAATTTATCATTCATAGTTCAATATGAACCCTGTTTGATTTCACTAGAGCTTTCCATATAGAACATGCAGAGAGAGATGGCTATGATAGTGCTAAGTGATTATTGAATTCTGGCTGTTTCCTCTTTCCTTTTTTTATTTTCAACTACTAACTCTTATTTTGGTGATAATAGGGTGGCAGGCTCCCCCCTTCCCCCCCCCCCGTGATAAATTTATGGCAGCACACATCTGCTGTGTCTGTAAGCCAGGATAATTTTAACAGCAACACTAATCCTTTCTATAAACCTTGATATAATGCCCATTTTATTGTTGAAAATGATTGATTGGATTTTAAATCAAAATTATGAAATTCTCAATTTTTAAAAAGAAGTCACATGTTTGTTAAAGTTTCTTTACAATCAACATTCTTAGTACATCATGAATAAGAATTATTGATGAAATGTTGATGAAAGAAAATGGCACTAATGCCTCGTGGAGGCAGCACTTAAATAGATACGTAAAATAAGTTTTAAAAAGCGGAATTTATATTTTAGGTTAACTTTTAGTTCTATTTTAGTTTGGTTTATGTTTAATCTGCATAAATACGATGTGCCCTCATGTATTCAGATGTTTATAATGTCACTGTACTGTAACAGCTGTTTCTGTGAACATTTCTTCAAGAACCTAATTAAGTGCCAATTGTGTCTTGATATCTGACTAGCAGAAATATTTGTTGTATTGTTGCACTAATTAAAAGCAGACATGCTTTGTATTATCACAATAAATACGTGTTTTGTATCAAACAAGGAGGGTGTACTAAAATAAAAGTTAAAAGAAATGCCGATCCAACCTGCAAAAGAGCTACAGCCCCAGTCATGTGTTGGAGCAACTCATATTAATTGATCAGTCAAACACTAAAAATATTATTGTCTAAGTAATATAATTAGACTACCTTAAATTAACCTACTTATTCACTGATAAATACATGTAGCAAGGCAACTAAGCTAATTGATTACTTGGTAAAATAAAAGCTTTGTTTCACAGATGCAGTTCACTGGATAGAAGCAAGTTTCAGAGCCTTTAGTTTACTTAAAAATTCCTAAATCACCACTCAGAGATTTCCATAAGAATGAGAACTTTCGCTATTACTACTATTACTTGCATTGAAATCACAGCATCAATATTTTACTAATAGAACAATTTAAAAAAAAATACTTTTGACTTTGACAGTTAGTTCTTTGAAAAAGGATTCTTTGTTTGGGTGTGAAAGGAATTTCCAACAATTTGGTTCACTGCTATGTATGCTCCCAATGGGTAATGAATGAATTTACAATTCGGCTGTTTCATTTAAACTCTTCCTTTGCTTTTAGTTTTGTTGATAACTGAATAAATAATATAATAAAATAATGAAGTTGTTGTTGAAAAGTTTAAAGTAAAATACTGACAAAATTAATTCACAGTTACAGATTATATATTAACATGTACAGTTATCGTTAATATTCATGCATCTATATCATGTACATATTCATTAATATGCCCTGGAATATTTTGGATTGTCCCGTATTCTGACGGACATCTGTGTCTAATCTAAACCATCTGAAACACTGATTTTCTCATGAAAATGAAAATGTTATGATCAGCTTGAGTGGAATAGCTTTTGTGAGTTGTCGCAGCATGATATTATTCCTTTATAAAAAAAATACTTTAACACATTGAGCCCTGGTGCCGCTTTTACGGGGCAGGAGGTTGTACCCTACTGCCAAGCTCAAGAGCATAAAGGTCATGTATGATACACTAAAGTGAGTGGTATTATAGAAAGGTACTCAGATTTTGCTCTACAATGATACCAAATAATCTTAACATTTTAGTTGCACTACAAAATACAGTGGGAAAAAAACTAATTTTTTGGACCCCGTTCTATTTTCACCCAAAATTCGCCCATGGTTGGAATCTGATTTTCTGTCCAGATTTGAGACTTTATGGCCTCAGATCTAAGGCAGACCGATCTGAATTGCACACAGCCAGGTGAACCTGGGCAAAAAGTAGGATCATGTGGGTATTTTTAATAAAGAGTGGTCTCCATACGAATATGATATGTCTATTAAGCAAAACAAACAAGCAAAATAACCAATGGAAAACAATGTTCTTAACACAACTGGGCATTAGGCTAATAGATAATTGCTTGGAAATCAATGTATTAGGATGTATTCAGAAATAGTCCCCAAAATGTGTTTCCTACTCTTGTTTCATGCGAAAACAGCAAAAACCTCCAGGGGTTAATGTGTTAATAATGAAATATGATCAGGGAATGAAAAGAGTGTCAGACAGTCTAGATGTTGGCATTACAGGCACTCTGAAAATTATATTTTTCACACTAAACTCCTGACAACATTGATCAGATGGCTGAATTCTTGTTAATCTATTCATGGACAAACAACACTGTTCAACAATGACAGACATCAAATGTTTTTACAGCAACAATACTATAATGGGATAATGGGACAGGGAGATAACTGGGGAAAGCATAGAAATAATGCAGATTGACTGGTTTCAGAATGTCCATATTTATTTTTTACATTAGAATGATAATATAATGTCATTCATATGAATTTATATAATGAGATGAAATAGAATTTTTTAAATCCTTGACATTAGTACATGTTAGATGTATTTGTATTATATTGGAAAGAGGTGATCAGTACTTTTACCTGGAGACCACTGCAGTGGTCAAAGTGGTTTCATTGTCTGCCTTGAATGCAGGAGGTTGAGGGTTTGAACCCTGGCTGAGTAATACCAGAGACTTATAATAATGATACTAGCATCAGCATCTCTTGGCACACAGCATTAATAGGTTAGTGTTAGGACTGTCAGTCTGGTGTCAGGATAATGTGACATGGTGGGATATGATGCTACATGTTTGTGGCATGATGCTAGACAACACTATAAACTGCCAAACTATAGACATCAACGCAATATAATTTTTGAAGCTTCATTAAAAATTAAAATTAAACACACACACTTTACCAGAAATGGGAATTACTTCCATTGAAGTGCAGATTTTTTCTTTTAGAAAGTTATTTTACAGCAGAGTTCAGTTTTCCATTGTTCTCCTGTTCTGCCCATTTGTCTTTTACTAGTTTCATTTCTGCACACTAACTTGAGGTTCCCCTGCTAACAGTTATCACACTTTGAGGAAGGGTTGCACTTGGGTACATCAGAACCAATTTGATTATTATGTTAGAGGTCAAGCTCGCTGACTAAAAGAAGGAAAATGATCAAAGCACACTAATATCAGTTTTATTTCACATACATAGACAAAACTGTTTAATGCTTGGAATAGGGGTATGGCAGAACACAATAAATGTTGTGATCAGAGGTCAAGTTCACTGGGACTTGCACTGTGGTCAGAATGACAAGTCAAGGTCAATGACTGATGGAAGAAAATAGCTTCACAACATCATTAGATTTACTGTACATATATGGACCAGACTTTGTGGCAAGACAATGCCCTATTGATTTTTTGGGGGTTAGAAAGTCAGATGCTTGAGTAGAGTCACTGTGACTGGAAGGAAAATGATTTCTGCACAATAACACTATTTTACTTTACATATATGGACCAAACTTTGTGGATGGATTGTGCATTTGGTAACATATAACATATACACATTTGCAATCATAGCAAAAAGACATTTGTAACATCTTAGATTTTTAATTATAACCTCTGGATCATTGTTCAGTCGAGCAGATAAGCAAGGCAGTTGCAGTGTTAAAAATTAAGTTTAGGAACCTTTTGCACATTCAATCAGACAAATTGCAAAATCATTTTTTGAGTAACTTGACTGCTGAAATTTGCTGGCTACTTCTGCCAGTTATGTGACAGTTTTAAACACAGGGATGGGTGGGTTGGTCTTGAGGAAGCTAAGTGTATGGAAGGATGCTGCTTCAAATGAGGCAGTATGTGTGAAGTTTGAGGATTTGTGAATGACATGCTTCAAATGAGGCAGTATGTGTGAAGTTTTAGGATTTGTGAATGACATGCTTCAAATGAGGCAGTATGTGAAGTTTTAGGATTTGTGAATGACATGCTTCAAATGAGGCAGTATGTGAGAAGTTTGAGGATTTGTGAATGACATGCTTCAAATGAGGCAGTATGTGTGAAGTTTTAGGATTTGTGAGTGACTGATTTAAATGAGGCAGTGTGTGTGAGGTTTGAGGATTTGTGATTGACATAGTTCAAATAAGGCAGTGCATGTGAAGTTTGAGGATCTGTGAATGACTGATTCAAATGAGGCATTATATGTGAGATTGGAGGATTTGTGAATGACACTGCTTCAAATGAGGTAGTATGTGTGAGATCGGAGGATTTGTGAATGACACTGCTTCAAAGAAGGTTGTATGTTTGAGGTTTGAGGATTTGTGATGGCAGGTAATTTAAGTTGCTTTAATTTGTAGAAAGAGACTCCCTTGCTTCAAGGAACAGATTGTGTGAAGAACTTGCCAGTAGATCTGTATTTGATGGGGCTTCTAGTCTACAGTCAGAAAACTCTCCTAGAGCAGTAAGTTGGATTCATCTCTTCTTGAATACTATGTTTGCTGGTGTTTAATCTGTGCTTTACGATGGTGACCTGACAAAGTACTCCAGAAAATAAGGATCTTTGCTGTTTTTTCTACTTTCATATTAGGTTTAGAAATTAATTCCCAATCTGCCAGTGCATTTTATAAAAGCCATTCTTGGTCTGTTCTTCACATATGAATGTTTTACATTTCAAGATTATAGCAATGTGCCACACCCACTCCATTCTAGAATAGTACCTTGCTCTTTTTTTCTAGTACTTTTGGCTGCATTAAATTGATCAGTAGTAAACGCTGATCTGCTGGCACCTTATGTGACAACATATTTGGCTCAAATTTGTTTTCAGTTGGTCTTGACTTAAAAGCATGTATATTTGGTAGATTATAACTTTTTACTATTCAGGTTTCAATTATCATATTAAAACCCTAATAATATGGGCAACAATGTGCCCAGCCCTTTTATACAGGTTAGGGAGAATGTGGGTAGAATTGCTTAAGTGAATAATCATGGATATCTGTTTCCATGGATGCAGACACATCCTGAAAAGTCCAAATGGACAAAGAAGGCCTCACTGTATTTAGTTTTTTTTTTACTGAAAATTGTACATGTGGTTCACTTTAATGGTACATGTATTTCACCTTGGATAAAAATTGTTCTCTGTATTGTAGGGAGTTAAGCAAGATAACGCAGGCCTCTCTGGCACAGGCATTGAAGAAGAAACAGATTTCTGGTGAACCTGCTGTTGGCTCAAAGTTTTCTTCAGGTAGTTCATACTAACATTTACTTAACTCTGGAACACTGGGCCCTCAGATGTCATGTTTTCATTTGAATTGATTGAAAAAAGTTTTTAGTCTGACAAGTGTTGTATTCCCAGTTATACCCCACAGAAATTAATATGGAATTGTAAAAATGAAATACAGATGACAAACTATTTGCATTTATTGCTGCCAAATATGTACAGGTTTTAATTAATATAATTTCCGACTTTTGGGGTATTCTTATTTATTATTTATAGATGTAGATTTAAAGAATCACAGCTAACTTTGTCTATATTACTGTTTTGCTGATTTTCATCATTTGTATTATCACATGTGAAAACTTTCATGTGGCAGTCAGTGTTATAAATATAAACCAACTCTATGCTGTGTCTAAACTTTATAGATATAAACATTTTCGTAACATCTTTAAAGTTTAGCTGGTATGAGGGGTGTGAGAAAAGTCTCATATTTTGAATCCATTTTCGTCTCTCCTGCAAAATAAGTATACCATATATACTCGCATATAAGCCGAGAAATTTAGGACAAAAATAACGCCTGTAAGAAGGGGGGTCGGCTTATCTGCGGGTCAAGTTCCAAACCTGAAATTTATAATGCTTTTTCCCCTCGATTTCCAATATTTATTGTTTCCGTCGATCGCCGAATATGAGATCACATGCCTAATGATGCCACATGGCTAAGATTTGTCCTGACGTGAAGTAAAACAAATATTTTTTTTCTAACATAAGTGGTAGGATAATGAATGAAAAGCATGTTTTTAACGTACTTGACGTCTATTTGACAGATGTCCATCCACCAGAAAATACAGCCATACGTGTTATTTGAACCACCCAAATACGTGTATTTTCCAAAAGAACCGCCATATTAGTAATCTCTATTCAAGTATTTAACCCTCAGCTGAGCAGTAATCATTAAACTACATTTTCGTAGAAATGCACGCTAGTTTATTTCAGTGTAAATATGAAAAGAATCTACGTGAAAAAAATAAAAGAATTACGATACTGAAGGTATACAGCCATACGTGTTATTTGAACTACGGAAATACGTGTATTTTCCAAAAGAGCCGCCATATTAATAATCTCTGGTCAAGTATTTATCCCTCAGCTAATCAGTAATAATTAAACTCTATGGTTTCGTAGAAATGCACACTAGCCTATTTCAGTGTAAATATGAAAAGAATCTACGTAAAAAGAAATAAAAGAATTACGATACTGATGGTATATGGTATATACGACAAACATTTTGATCGAGAGTAGAAATACATGTATGACAGTCTTCGAGAAACAATAGCGAGAGGCTCCATAGGGTTTTGTTGCGCGCACGCTTAGGAATGGCAAATAACAGTGCACGAGTCAGCGTGAATAATTGTAAAACAATATAATTTGTTGGATTTCTTTGACAGGTGTTTTAGAAGTAATCGGGAGCCACAGTTTATATACAACTATTGTTTAGTTGTTTGTAAAGCAAAGTGGTTTGTTAGCGGAAGATTGTTGTACAATAGCTACCATATGCTTAATCTGTGGTAAATGCCTTGGGGATAATAGGTTTGTTTTGTTGCACAATGCCAATGACTTAACTAATAGATGCCAACTCTCAGATGTATTGTTTAATGAGATATGGTAGTGGACATGGTTTATGCTCAAAGTTATAAACTGTCACGATACTTGAATAATGTCCACGCTGAAACCAATCATAGTTTGATCGATTGAATCACACTACCCGTAGTTTAAAAAACACAACACAAATAACAATGATAAATAATTATCAAATACGAATTGAAAACCAACCACACATAGAAATAATTACAGGATAAGGTATATAAATAGTATACTAGTACTGAAAGAAATTATTTCAGTTTAATCTCTGTAGAAGTTTATGTTCAATTCAATCGGATAAAATTAATAGTGTTGGAAGTAAAAGATAGCGGTCTGCTTATGATGCAGTATTCAAACTTAAAGTTATTGAATATGCATAAGCAAATAACAACTGTGCTGCAGCACACGAATTTGTTGTGAACGAGAAGCAAGTACGGGGGGGGGGGACGACGTATATGATGAAAGCACGCCCGTAACAGAAGCCGAATTTCGTGAACTGTTTTGCGAGTCTGATACAGAGGCCGATTTTGAAGGATTCTAAAAGTGATCAAACTTTTATATTTCATGATTTTAGAATGAAGATTAATTAAATTTCCATGAAGACTTAACACTTCAGAATTGTTTTTATTTCAACATATAAACTAGATTTCTTTATTTTATTTTATTTAATAACGTGATTTACCTAAATAAACGTATTCAGAACTCACTTTGTGCATCTTGTGATGTACCGTTTGTATAAAAATTATGAGTCGGCTTATATGCGGGTCATGCGCTTTATACCACTTTTACCAATTCAGTTTGGGGGGGTCGGCTTATACGCGAACGGGCTTATACGCGAGTATATACGGTATATGTGATTTGAATACATCATTACTCGAATAGGGTACCTGCAGAGATTTTCTATTTAATTATTTATTATTGAATTTGAAAAGTTCTCAAGTGTTAGCAGGTTTATACCTTCTGACAATTAAAGAGGGTCCAGTGTGTATGCAGTGCTTCATTGTCATCAAAGAAACCTTTATTTGTAAATTTATAAATTCTGTATGTAACAGAGCTTTCAGTTATTAAGTCTTTCACATATATTGGTTTTTAAAAATGTTTTTTTCCTACAACTTAGAGCTTTTTGCAACAATTTCAAAATTAATTTCATTTTTAAAGAATTTTATTTAGTATTGATAGAAAATAAATTGATTATTGTGTATCAGGCAGCTGAGGATAATATAAATACAAAAATCACAGCATACTGATGGAAAGAAGTAGATAGTTGATCATCATATCTACAAATTTTATTGTTACACAGACCACTCAGTGACTTTATTTTTGTTTTAAAATTAGATTTTTGTTTAAAACACAAATAATAAATGAATTTTGTAAAAGGTAAAAAGAGATTTATTTTATTTATGTGTATTTATATTGAAGGAATAGTAGAAGAAGAGCCAATGCAAATAGTGCTTGCAGATAATTTTTCTCCTTACATGTGCATACATATCAGGAAGATTTGGCATCAGTTAAATATTTGTACCATACATACAATAATAAAGACCTTCTATATAAGGTGAGGTGTCCAGTATTTATCATTTTGTGCCAAAATTTCAGTCTGAATCATTAAGGTGGTCCATACTTGTTTCAATTTGTTTCAGGTTGGTCTCCAGGGGCCTCGAGTGGCCGAGTGGTCTGAAGTGCTCTCCATTATGGATCACTGCCATCTCACCTCTGTCTGCATAGGTTCGAGTCTCGGGGTTTGGCCAATGTGGGTATGCGAGAAAGCTTGCCAGTAGCTTCTTGGTTGGTTGGCAGTTTTTTCCAGGGTTTTTCTCGGGTTCAACCTCCATCGTTAATAACCGGCCACCATGTATAGCCTATCATGTGCTGAAAAATGGCATTAAACCCCACAATAGCAATAATATCAGGCTGGTCTCCACATACTAAATAGACAGCTTTCAGAAAGTTCATTTTCAGGGGAAGCAACTGCTGTTTTTTTAAGTGTAGATAGTATGTACTTTAAATCCCTGACTGCATTGATTACCATATTAATAATGGTTCAGTTTACAGAAGAAATGCATGTGAATGTAAATGCACTTATTACTTAAGTATGAAAAGTCATAATAACAATAACTTATCATTTAGGTGAGAATATTGTGAAATCAGTTCAACTCTTTTTTTTTTTTTTCAAAACAAGATAATAAGGAAAGTAAAGAATTATATAGAAGTCCAGTTAATTAAAACTGAAGTCTTTGAAATTATGTTGATCATCAGTGTAAAATCATTTTTTTTTTACTTTTTAATTCTTAATCAAATTACAACTTTCACATTTATGAAAGTGAAAAACATCATGCAGAACATGTTTCTAATGATAACTCCCGACATGATATTCAGTGCTTTATCAAATAGGTTAATTAAATGAAATGGATTCAGATTTCCAGATGTCACAAAGACATGAATCTTTTTCAGTGCTTGTCAAATCTACTAATTATACTTAAATCTCAGTTTGAATCAGATTTTTTTATATTCATTAAACATTTTATATATATATATATATATATATATATATATATATATATATATACCCCAATTTAAAAAAAATATATAATCTTCCTTTTCAAAAATAAATTTGTCATTTTGCCATCACAACTATGCCTCTGTCCAGTTAGGTATTAAAACTGTCTCATTGTCAGCACAAATCAGCTGTGTATACACTGTGTTTCAGTCAGTCTGTTTTAGGGTTAAAGCCATTATTGAAAGCAGTGGCTGTTGTTGTAGCAAGATTAAGATAAATATTAATAATTAATTGAATTCCATTCAGCATGTTGAATATTTTCTTGTTTGTATTGATGTTACATATAGGTGTTGATGCTAAGTTGACATGTCTTACATTCCAGAATGGCTAATGTTGATATGGTGTTTTTAGTATGTACAAAGAACGACATGCTTCCCCTTGTTGCTGTGTTTCACAAAGTTAAAGTTTTTCATCCAGGGTCTTTGCTTGCTTCACATATAGCTTATTCTTCCCATAATTAAGTTGTATATAGACATTTTGACCACAAATATAAATCAATGTATTCCAGCTAGTGAAATAAACATGCTTTGGATTTTATGTAGTAATGTTGTCACAGTTACTAATCAATGTATTCCAGCTAGTGAAATAAACATGCTTTGGATTTTATGTAGTAATGTTGTCACAGTTACTAATCTTGTCATTACTCTTTACTGAAGATGGCTTCAACATTATCATTAAAAGCAATGACGTGTAATAACTTTTGTACTTCAACACAAATGATTTAGCTGACTTCAAATTAATTTGGTTGTTCCACATTTTACATGCTACCTATGCAGATTAGCCTAATTGGCTCCTCCACATTGGTGTTAAAAGAACTTAGGATCATCCTAGTCATAATAATGTGTGAAATGTGGTTGTTTATCACTAACTGCCTTGCCATTTATTTAACTATAGAATAATTAGCTGAATAAACTGACCAAAGGATAGTTTTAAATGAGCTCAAAGCAGAAATTTTACTATTTCTATGATATGGTAATATATTGAGGTAGTCAAGAAATCTTTACCTGTTTTCTTTCTTTCTTTCTTAAGATTACTGAAAATGTGTTCTTTGAATCCCGGCTGTGTCAGGGAATTTCAGTGTAAAAAATCTTATTTTGGCAGGTATTGTTGTTGTAGGGTTTAATGCCATTATTCAGCACACAATAGGCTATACATTGTGGTCAGTATTAATGGTTGAGGAAGAACCTGGTAAAACCCCTGAAAAGAACCATCAACCCACAAGAAGCTAATGTCAAGCTTTCTCACATACCCACATTGGCCAAATCTGAGACTCAAAAAGACGCAGACAGGTGAGATGGCAATGATTCATAATGGAGAGTGATTTCGACCACTTGGCCACTCAGGGCCCCTTTGTCAGGTATGATATATGATGTAGGACAAGATAACATAATCAAAGTGCCTATGATGTTGTATTGCTTTGTTTGAATAAGTTACTGCATGAGTTTGTGAACTTTTCAATTAATGTTCACAAATAATTAGTTGTAATACCCAGCCCCAAAAAGAAATTAAATCATATTCTTTTGGAATGTTCTCTAAATAAAAAAAAAGCAATCATTTTTGCCTCCACTGCAGTAGCAGAAGGGGACATTTTGTGCTGCTGTCCATCAGTATTTACATACATCTGTATGTCAGTGCATATGTCCCAAATTTGTTTTAGTGCTAAATTGCAAAACATTGAATTCAGGCACAGAAATGGACATACTTCATAGTACCTTTATGGTGGCCTAGTGGTTAGAGCATTTGCCTCAGATGTGGGAGGTTGCGGGTTCACACCCCACATCCGAGTGATACCAAAGACTTAAAAAGTGGTGCCAAAATCTGCCTTTTTTGGCAGTCAGCATTATGAGGTTAGTATTAGAACTGGTCAGCCTCCTGTGGGGATAATATGATTGGGTGGGACATGATGCTGTATGTATGCAGATTGACAGCACTATAAACTGCCACTCTGCAGACATCATAGTTGAAATGTTTTTAAAGTTGCATTAAAAATTGAAATCACACGCATACACATCATCATAGTTATACATGTACAAAGATAATCTGATTAAATGTGAAGGTGATTACAGCATATTTACTTTTACACATTTTAAAATCTTTCTGACAAAATTCGTTTTAACACAGTTAAGCAAAAGCCACTAGGGGCATACAAATAACATTGAAAGTTATGTATGAATGACCTGACAAGATTTTCAAGCCATAACAGCAAATTTCAATGGAGTTTTGTTATAGCTGTACTAGTCTAGACCAGAAGAGAAGATCTGTTGTCTATATGCCCATTAGAACAGGTTTGTTGTCACTACTCCAAAACTACTTGAATGATTGAAAAGAAACTTTACACACACCTTCATCATCCCATTGCCTAGTTGGTCCTAATGAAAATGGTGCCATTCAGACATCAAATATATTGCCACTACAGGCAAAAATAATAAAATAGAATACATAGATGAATACAATTCAAATGACAGCGCTGAAATTGCAATAAATAAAAAAAGAGTAGCAGCTGTAATAAATGTAAAGATATAGTTGTAACATATTTATCAAAAGATTTTATTTCTTTTGTTTATTCATCAGTAGCTATTGTTAACTGGCTTGTAAGTATTTAAAATATGGCTGTGGAAAATAAAAGATTTAGTACTAGATTATCATGCAGAAATGGAAAATTAATGTCAGTCAGAAATCAGGTAAATAGATTTTCAGATTCTCTGATTTTGTTTTAATTTAGCATTTGTCATAAAGCATTCAACATTTTTGTATTTGCATTCCCATTTTGCAGTCATCATTTCATTTCCATTCTGCATTTTGTTGCATTAATTCATCATTTGGTATTCATGTCACGGGTAACATTACTGGTTTCTTCATAGTCTGCACCATACTGCGGGTTGTATCTTTAATATCGGAATCGGCACCATCTTTAATGTCAGAGTCGGGCTTAATATTTTGTTTTTCATAAAGTTACTTTTTTCTCTATAATTTAAGAGCCATTATGGATTTTCATGGTCAAGGTTGCAGGACTGTATTTTAGGTTTTATTAACATTCACACTTCTTCTCATTAACGTTTGAGCTAAGATAAATTCATGAAACTGATTTATTTGTCACTAGAAAATGTGTTGTACTGGGCACTACATTAACGGTAAAGATTACAGGTATATATTTCATGGTTCTTTATTATTTTTATTCAGAAAGCTGATTTACTGTATAATTTCTTGGATTGTAATGGAGCTGTTAACACATTATTAAATATTAATTAATTAAAATGCAGAGGACATGGCAGCTGAGTACCTTTTCCAAGATGACACACCATTGCAGCTGATCTGGGCAGGAATCCATTCTGTGGCCCTTGAATTTACAAGTCTTACACTACCAGCAGAGTTGCCATGGCATCCAAAAACTGTTAAGAGTTTTATGATTGATTTAGTACACTTATATTTATTTATATATTTGATGGCATCTTGTGTTTCACAGTTTTGTGTTTATCTTCAAGGCAAAGGTCACTTGTCAGTATCTTTCTCTATTCACTTCTAAATTAATTCCCCTTTGAAACAGTCTAATGAAACTTATTTTCCATATCTGTCTAGTAACTCTACAGTTCTTATAAGGTCACAGCTAGATTTCACCACTTTATACTTTTTCTAACCTCATCACAGTTGCTGTGAGGATAAAACAACACTAATTTGCTTCTTTTATCTGATTTTATGAATTAGGGCATTCAGTATTAACACTATTCTTAAAAATAAATGGCAGTTTCAATTAATACTCTAATGAAAGAAATACTCAGCATTGGTAGTTAACACAAATTATGTTTTTATTAGTTTGCCCTTATGATTTGTAATTATTTATTTTTTATCTTTTATAATGTTCTGAAAGTTTTTATTTATATTACTAATTCTTTGGTTAAAAGTTTTGCAAACGTACAGCAAGATTAAAGTTCTCTATATGAAATTAAACTAAAATACCATAACTTTTTGTGTTAATGTTTTCTTTGAAGATGATGGTGTATAAAAAATCAGAAGTTATAAAAAATGACAATTGAGTTGTTTCAATGTAAGGGTCACATGTTGCATTATTTATATGCCTTTGCTTTGTATTTCTTATTATTGGTAATTTCAGAATGAGAATACTCATCCAAAAGAAATATCAATAAATTTTTGACAATGGTGGCTAATTTTAATGTGAATACAGTCCTACCCGTTTATCTCGACATCCTCGGTCCCGAGGAAATATTGTCGACATAGGCAGATGTCGAAATAAGTGTTGAGGGGGGGGGGCTGAAAAAAGATAAAATTTAAAATTCGTCAGCAAAGGGTGACCTGTCTTCAGTGAATAGCATTTACACTTTGAGAAAAAAAATTAAAAATTTTTAGTACATGAAGACAGAATCAGTGTGAAATACACTTGTATATTGACAAATTACATTTTGGTTACCTTTGTGTAATAAAATCCAAAAAAATATTTTGCATTGATCACATCCTGATACGAACAACATTAGATATTCAACGTCGGCATTAACACATGGTTGAGAAAAGTTGTCAGTTACATGCTTCATGTACATGTACTTAAATTGGCCTCGATTTTGGTCAGTCTGTTCCCATCTTATTGAGGCTACCAAGGGGATAGGGCTATTCACAAGGAAATGAAAAACTGTCAACAATACATGTATTCTCCACAAATACTTTTGTATCCGATGCTATGACGAATATTAAAGCGACTGCACCAATCACTTGCTGCAGCGAAGTTCTCCGCTTTTTCCGATAATGCTTCATTGAACCGTTTAGATGCTTCCTCGACGTGTCTTCAATCACTTACATGCTTCGTGTACATGTACTTAAATTGGCCTCGATTTTGGTCAGTCTGTTCCCATCTTATTGAGGCTACCAAGAGGGATAGGTCTATTCACATGGAAGTGAAAAACTGTCAACAGTACATATATTCTCCACAAATACTTTTGTATCCGATGTTATGACGAACATTAAAGCGACTGAACCAACCACTTGTTGCAGCAAAGTTCTCCACATTAAGTTTTTTTGAAAATGCTTCATTGAACCATTTGTGGCTTCCTCCACGTCTTCAAATGTAGCAGTCTTGCTTCTTCCTTTGAGGAGCTAAGTTACATTCAACTTAGTCTTTCTTTATAGACTCTGCAGCTTTCATCCTTCCTGGACGTGTTATTTTTAAATGAAAAAATTTCACAGACCTCTTTGCAAGATGTTCATCCCTTAACTTCATTGACAGCCAGATATTTGGTTTCCAAAGACTAAATTTAATTTGCATTTAACCCTTCTGTCGGTAGCCATCGTAAATGTAAATAAAGTTAAAAACGAAACTTTCACAGCGAAAATCACCGATCACTTTCAAAGGTCTCGGAAACGCGTAATCCGTATTTTCACGCATTTTTTATATATGGGATTCAGAAAATCACGTATACAGGAGTCCTCTTTACGCATCAATTTCCTGGACGGCAAATTTAAGGGCTTGCTAGTCCTGCTTCGACCACCTGTTGATTGGGAAATTGTATTTATCAATTGATACTTTTCGCTGTGCTGATATATTTACAATCAGAAAATTCAGTGGCTGAAAGACCCACAAATGTACATGCTGTCATTGTAAGAGTACATGACCCACAAGCTAGGCGGCAAGATCAAAGACTTACCGTATTTTCCAGCCTATAGGTCGATGTGGAGTATAAGTTGAATTGACCAATTTTGTAAATTTTCCATCCTTTGTCCATGTATAAGTCGATTCGGAGTATAAGACGAGGCCAGGTCAATAACTTGGCTTTGTATTTTATACTACCGGTAGTAACTTCCGGTTGCATGAATATTGATGGTATCGTCGTATGATATTCCATATTACCAGCAATATCCATTGCAACAAGAGCTATGATCATTCCTTCCAGTTGAAAGTTTAAACTTACGGTAATTTATTTGAGAAACTTTGTCAAATACAATTACATTACTTTATTCAGAGAACCATGCATTGGTACATACACATGTCTAATTTATATATACATGTATAATCTATTGCATGAAAAGAGTATCATATGAAACATATGATTTGGGGGATTCAGTAGAATGCATGATCTACATTATTTTATAAATAATCATAGAACGCTCAAGTTAATATGGATTACATCCCTTTGTAGGATCAATTGGATCAATAAAAAAAGCTATGCCGGTAATTGCTCACGTGTGTCTCAACATTATACTGGAAAATCATATTAATGGACCAGTTATTTCATATCTTTTTTATTTTTAGGAACAAACAATATGCTTTGAATTAGTACAGTACACTATAGAGTATAGACTGTAAGTGTGCTATGCGGCCCGGTGAAGTTTTTACCGGTAATTGTTTTCTTTTATTTTGTGTTTGAGAAATAAGAAAAAACACGCAGAATGCAAAATAAATAATGACAAAACTTACAAATATAAATGCAGTCATATTATTTTATGACAATTTATTGATATTGTAATTTAACATGAATTTCTATGTGACCTGTTTTCGATTATGCCGATTACAGAGCAATATCAATAGCATACCGGATACTGTAATCCATATATAAGTCGATGCAATTTCAATGACAAAATCCATATATAAGTCGATTCGGAGTATAAAACGAAGACCGAACTTTCAAGTAAAAAAGTCTCGACTTATACGCCGGAAAATACGGTAACTAGCTGCAGAGTGGTGAGGAAATGTGCTGCTATGGGTTTGTTTGTTTTTTTATCCGACCGCCACATTAAAGCCTGGCGGCAAGATCAACTAATTGTTGAACAAAGTATTGGTCTTAATTGGCAGCTTGTCGACATAAACGTTTTGAAAACAAAGGATTTGTTCAAGCTGGGACCAGGGGCTTCTGTCGACATATATGTTTTTCTTTTATCTCGACGTCGACATAGGCATGACAATTTGATAGTAATAGTAGACCATGGGACTGGGACTTTGCTTTTTTGTCGACATAGGCGGCTTGTCGAGATAAGCGATGTCGATATAAACGGGTAGGACTGTAATAGAGAAATTAGTGTTTGTATCTGCAGTGTAGCAGTTTATAGTGATACTTTGGATTGGGGCATCATGCTGCAGACATATAGCATCATGTCCTACCCAGTCACAATATCCTGACCAGTCCTAACACGAACCTCTTAATGCTGAGTGCCAAGCTAGACAGCTGTTAGTATGACTGCCAAGATTCAATCCTGTGACCTTCCGCATCTGAGGCAGAGACTATAACCACTAGGCCACTTATTATTTTAGAGCAATCAATTACTTATATATCCTTTTAAAAACAACTTTAATACACAGCTACCTCATAAGAACACGAGTCCCCCAAAAATTGAGCAATACGAAAATTCTTGGTAGAGCTTGGTTCTTGGAGCCCCATGATACATACCCAATTACAAGTTAGTTATCAACATGTTACGATAAGGAAGTTCACTTTATATTGAGGGTTGTTACAATAAGGCTGGGTCATAGTTGTGCACAGACAACCACAAAATAGGTATTTCATGTGGTGTAAAACCTCATTATGATTGATTCTAATGAGTCAAGAACTAAATTTCAATATAATTGGCTCTAATGAGCCAAGAACTAAAGTTGACTATTCAAGTCATTAGTCATTATTATTTGAAGTAAATTTAGACAACTGAATGTTGCCCATACCCATGGTGCATGTGGGGCTACAGTATAGTAAGGGGTTTTATAAAAAGGGACCACTGTATAATATTTCCCAAATGAAAAACTGATAAGATGTACATCTTGGTAACACATTATTAATTTTTTGATTGCATGCAAATTTATTATGTACATTCATTGCATTAATCTGGATCAGTAAGTAATAGCATGAGAAAACAATTAAAAAAAAGACCACCAAATGTTCTTCTAAACCATAAAGGTTATCGTGCTAAAAAGAATATATTTTTTGTGCCTTTGTAGATAAATTATGCAGAGAGTGTTCAACAAAACTAGCTACATGCAAATGTACTAGATGTGACTGTATAATGTGTGCAACATGCTTCAACAAGGTAACTACATTGATATTTAGTATTCTTATTTGATGTGACATTGATATTTAGTATTCTTATTTGATGTGACATTGATATTTAGTATTCTTATTTGATGTGACATTAATATTTAATATTTTTATTTGATTTGTCATGGTATAACTGGGGCCCCGAGTGGTCTAAAGCACTCACCGTTACAGACCACTGCCATCTCACCTCTGTCTGCGTGGGTTCGAGTCTCAGGCTCGGCTAATGTGGGTATGTGAGAAAGCTTGCTGGTAGCTTTTCGTGGGTCAGTGGTTCTTTCTGGGGGTTTTCCTGGGTTCTTCCTCCACCATTAATACTGGTTGCCATGTCTAGCTTATCTAGTGCTGAAAAATGGTGTTAAACCCTACAACAACACATGATATAACCATCTGATTTATTTTTTCCCTCTTTTTTTTTTTAAATTTTATTTTCAGGTTACCTTAGCTCATTGAATAGCAGACGTAAATATTGCTGCATTTTATATACCTAGCTATATTATGTTATGGCATTGTTGTTGTAGGGTTTAATGCCATTTTTCAGCACACGATGCAATATACATGTCTTAATCGTGGAAGAAGAACCCGGGGAAAAAAACCGGAAAGAACCACGACCTAAAAGAAGCTTTTCCTGTGAATAATCTGATTGTATATTGCACAAACTGCTTATACTGTGTATCAATGGCTTATATTGTGTATCAATGGCTTATATTGTGTATCAACTGATTATACTGTGTATCAACTGGTTGTACTGTGTATCAATGGCTTATATTGTATATGAACTGATTATACTGTGTATCAACGGCTAATATTGTGTATCAACTAATATTGTGTATCAACTGATCATACTGTGTATCAACGGCTTATCTTGTGTATCAACTGACTATACTGTGTATCAACGGCTTATCTTGTGTATCAACTGACTATACTGTGTATCAGCGGCTTATACTGTGTATCAGCTGATTATACATGTATTGTTTATAAATTAATTTGATTAGAATTAGAAACTGATTATATTCTGTATAAACTGTTTACACCATGCATTAACTGAATATACTGTATAAACTGCTTTTATCATTCAACTGATTATACCATACATTAACTGATTATGCCATTCATAAACTGACTGTACCATGTATAAACTGACTGTACCATTCATAAACTGACTGTACCATGTATAAACTGATTCAATGTATAGCTTTGATTATACTGCATATAAACTGATAATACTGTATCTGTGTGATTCTATTTTCATATGACATTTCCCTGTAAATAGATTCATACATTCATACACTTGCATATAAATATAATTCATGTAATCTATTTAAGGTGCACAGTCTCTCCACATCCTTACGCCAGCATCAGCCTATGCCGCTTACTGAAGACAGGTATATTTTCCACTTATATACATGTATTTGATAAGGGGTTATATTTACTTTATCGCTGTGAGAAAATTATCATGTCAGGAACTACATTCATTTCCCATTTTGGGAAATATATCTGCTTTTAAATAGATCTGCTTTCCATTTTAGCTCACCTATGAGATAATGTACTACACACAATGGGGCATTAGGGTCCGCATCCATGTATATAAAACCAAAAGCATGTTTATCATCTTAGTGCATGCAGTTCTCAACCAGACTTTCTTTTAGGTCATAGGTCAACTTGATTGTATTTCATACAGCTACCCACTAGAGAGGGATTAAAGGTTAAAACTTTGTACATTTACATTTTGTGTAGTTTTTTGTTTTTTTTAGCTGTTTCCACATTATAGATACTGCTGTAATTGGAATCATAAAACTTGAGGAGAGGTTACATCATGTACTACAACCTGATCTAAAAAGTGGGGAACTGACTTTAGTTAATTTTTGTGGTTCAGGTTCATTTCTGTTTTTGTGGCATCATGATGTCAAATTAGATGATTGTATATATGTCACTGTTAGTACCAAACTCTTTCCACAATGAAGGTCACCATAAATAACATGATGATGGTCGGGCTTGGCTTTTTTTTCCCAGCATTTTATAGTCATTATTGTCTTTGTTCCAAGGAAATGGGAACTTCAAGGTAGACGTCATCTGACTGGCCATGCTGGGTATCAAAGCTACAACTCTTGGGTTACAAATTAGATGCTCTGCCAGGTGAGCTGGCTTAACTTTTGCATATAGCTCATGATCAGGTGGGTCTTTTGCATCTAGTGAAGGGGTGAGTCTTGCTGAGTTGTAGACTGCCATTTCAAAAGTAGGTCATATTGACTTTTATTTAAGGTTTCATTGACTAATGTAGAATTGTGTATTTGAAGTTTATTGGGACCATGGGTATGCAAGTAGTCTAAGGTGCTTCTGTTAACAGATCACTCAAATCTCACATTTGTCCATGTGGGTTCAAGTTTCAGCCCCACCAGTGTGGGTATGTGAGCTTGCCTGTAGCTTCCCAGGGTGTCCGTGGTTCTTCCTCCACCAAAATATACTGGCTCCCATCTATAACTTGAAAAATGCCAAGAAATCTCTCAAAACAAAAGACATGTTTCTTTCTTTTAATATCATAAAACTATTATGACTGTATGGATCTCTATTAGTACCACATCTTTGCGACACTAATATGACTGTATGGATCTCTGTTAGTACCACATCCTTACAACACTAATATGACTGTATGGATCTCTGTTAGTACCACATCCTTACAACACTAATATGACTGTATGGATCTCTGTTAGTACCACATCCTTACAACACTAATATGACTGTATGGATCTCTGTATGGATCTCTGTTAGTACCACATCCTTACAACACTAATATGACTGTATGGATCTCTATTAGTACCACATCCTTACAATACTAATATGACTGTATGGATCTCTATTAGTACCATGTCCTTACGACAAAAAAGATTACTGTTACATACATTTTGCAATTTATTTGCTTGGGTTAGGTTTTTGTATTTAACTCATTACCAGGTAGTATTTTTGCACTTGTATAGAAGATAACTGTTATACCTGGATTCATGAACTAGCTGGGGGAAACGTTCCTTCAGGAGTACTACAGCATCACTGCAGAAGTAGGTTTTTATGAGCCATATTTCATGTTTTGCAGACTTTGGTTATGTTTTGTGTTTACATTTGTTTCTCAAGATTTGTCCATAGATCAGTCATGACACTGGATGATTATGTGTATCTGTTAGTACCACAATCTTAGAAAGAAAGGTCATTGTAGCCTATATTTCATTCATTTTTTATGGCTTATGTTAAGTTTTTGAATTCAGGCCCTCCATTAACATTTTGCTGGTGTAGGCTATGTTTTTGTATTTAGCTCAAAACCAGATACGTTTAACACTGTATAAATACAGTTATACTCAGAGAAATGCAAAAGGAGGTTATTGTGACCCATTTTTCATGCTTATTTGGGTTTATTCTTTGGTACATTTTCATGCTAGAATCATCAAACTAGGCGATTGTGTCCATTGCCATTAATACCATACCCTTAAAAGAAAAGGTAATTTTGACCTGAGTGACAGGGTGGTCTAAAACGCTCACTGTTATGGATCACTGCCATCTCACCTGTCTGCGTGGGTTCGAGTCTCAGGCTCAGCTAATGTGGGTATGTGAGAAAGCTTGCCAGTAGCTTCTCGTGGGTTGGTGGTTCTTTCTGGGGTTTTCCTGTGTACTTTCTCCACCAATAATACTGGCCGCCATGTATAGCCTTTTTTGTGCTGAAAAATGTCGTTAAACCTTACAACAACTACAACAACAATTTTGACCTACATTTATTATTTTACTAGCTCGTGGGTTCTTTCAAAAGTTCATGACCATATTGGATATTTATGTATTCTATGATTCTGTTATACATGAAATCATGAAACTTGTTTAGGGAATACATCTTCAGAAGCACTACACCATCACCTTGAAAGTAGATCAATGTGATCCATTTTTCACATTTTATGAAATTTAGCTAAGTTGATGCTATAATTATTAAACTAGATGACTATGTCTCTTAGTACTACACTCATGCCAAATTGGTCATTGTGACCCATATTTTACATACTTGGCAAAGGTTAAATTTCTGCATTTATTGCATAACTGCATCAGTTTTTTTTTATTGCTATGTACATATTATTCCATCTAGAATCATTAAACTTATGGATGCATCTTAATGAGCCTTTTTATTTAGTAGGTCATTTTGACAACTTGTGCTTCATTAATTTTAGCTTTGATCTAGAATTGTGAAATTGGTAATGATATACCTTTCTATTACTACAACACCCTCAAAACAAAAGAGGCTGACAATGACTTTTATTTATATTTATTTATATTCTTATTTACTGCTTTTCTGTAACAGTAGATAGGTTGTTTTGTTGTATGCTTGCTTGCTTGCTTTAACAATATGTCAGTACAACATTAATTGAAAAGTGCCAATTTAAAATTAATATTTTAATTTGATAAAAAATAAAAGTTAAAAATGAAGAAAAAATTGCAAATTAAAGAAACCACACTTGAGTTAGAAAAGGGTTTAATACTTTTGTCTGAACTTGTTTTCTGCATGATTAATAATGTTTGCTATCGTTACTAGAGTTGACTACAAGCTTTGTAGAGATGAGAATTTTAATCCTTCATATTTCACTGGATTTCAGCGGCAGATGCTCACAATTAATAAAATAGAATTTACTTGCTTAGTTGAAACTGTTAACATGATGAATTATTTGATACTCTTTCAGAAGCGTTGAAGTTTCCCCACTGTGTAAAGTTCATGATGGCCGACCGATAGAATATTATTGTGAAGATGATAACATCCCCATCTGTTCTCGTTGTGTCATTTTGGGTGACCACAAGGGGCACAGTATTACCTCAATGGAAGACAAGGTAAGTAATAGCATAGAACAGGCTTAGCAGGTTGATAATTAAAACCATTGGAATAGCCTTTAATTATTTTAGGCCCAAAATTTAGCAGAGGATATAATGTTAAGATATTGGCTATCTGTATGTTAGTCAGGTTTGTCTTTATGATATCAGAGAGACTGTTTTATTTTGGAATCAAAAGGTTAAAAATCAAGGTAATTAGGGCTAAAGTAAATAAAAACATTTAATGGTTGTAGTATTACAATACCTTTATTTTAATTGCATTGCAGTTTTTTTTTTTCTTACTAATTACCCGTCTAAGGTGATTCATCCGTCCTCCAATTAGTCATTAGAAATCCGAAGTAAAATACATCATGATGCCAATCTGATACCATGGTATCCAAAGTAAAATACATCATGATGCCAGTCTAATACCATGGTATCCAAAGTAAAATACATCGTGATGCCAATCTGATACCATGGTATCCAAAGTAAAATACATCATGATGCCAATCTGAAACCATGGTATCTGAAGTAAAATACATTATGATGCCAGTCTAATACCATGGTATCCAAAGTAAAATACATCATGATGCCAATCTGATAATGTGGTATCCAAAGTAAAATACATCATGATGCCAATCTGATACCATGGTATCCAAAGTAAAATACATCATGATGCCAATCTGAAACCATGGTATCCGAAGTAAAATACATTATGATGCCAGTCTAATACCATGGTATTCAAAGTAAAATACATCATGATGCCAATCTGATACCATGGTATCCAAAGTAAATTACATCATGATGCCAATCTGATAATGTGGTATCCAAAGTAAAATACATTATGATGCCAGTCTAATACCATGGTATCCAAAGTAAAATACATCATGATGCCAATCTGATACCATGGTATCCAAAGTAAAATACATCATGATGCCAATCTAATACCATGGTATCCAAAGTAAAATACCTCATGATGCCAATCTGAAACCATGGTATCCAAAGTAGACTACATCATGATGCCAATCTAATACCATGGTATCCAAAGTAAAATACATCATGATGCCAATCTAATACCATGGTATCCAAAGTAAAATACCTCATGATGCCAATCTGAAACCATGGTATCCAAAGTAGACTACATCATGATGCCAATCTAATACCATGGTATCCAAAGTAAAATACATCATGATGCCAAGCTGAAACCATGGTATCCGAAGTAAAATACATTATGATGCCAGTCTAATACCATGGTATTCAAAGTAAAATACATCATGATGCCAATCTGATACCATGGTATCCAAAGTAAATTACATCATGATGCCAATCTGATAATGTGGTATCCAAAGTAAAATACATAATGATGCCAGTCTAATACCATGGTATCCAAAGTAAAATACATCATGATGCCAATCTGATACCATGGTATCCAAAGTAAAATACATCATGATGCCAATCTAATACCATGGTATCCAAAGTAAAATACCTCATGATGCCAATCTGAAACCATGGTATCCAAAGTAGACTACATCATGATGCCAATCTAATACCATGGTATCCAAAGTAAAATACATCATGATGCCAATCTGATAACATTGTCATCTGTCATTACATAAATTATCCTTCTTTTCCTTGGACAAGAAGGCCCCTTACAATCAATTAGTCATTTTATTGTTTTTTTTTTGTTGTTGCTCTTGTTGAAGTCCCTTTGCAGGTTCTGAAGATGTTCATGAGAATTGTGGGCATTGTGTATGCCAATGTTGAAATCTGTTCAGGTGTTTTGCATGGTCCAATGCATACAGTTTTTTCAAACACTTTTTTTAGAACTTGCCAAGTGACTGAATTTTAACAACAAAAATCCACTAAAAATAACCATGAGTAAAATATCCAGATGATATTAACAACAAGTATACAAACTGCCATATATACATACACACATGCTTTGAAAATGAAAGAATTTTAGTCTCTTATGAATAGAAGTTATTAATATTTAAGTATTTTTAAAAGTACTTTATGTATATTTTGATTAGTTCTGGTAAATGTGTTCTTTCTTTTTGCAGTAGTATGCATATACCATCCTGTAGATTTATTATTAATCTAGTGCCTTCCCAAAATATGATTATCATATTCTGCTTTCCTTCCCATGTAAATAAAAACTAGTGTCTACCTTTTATCTACATCCATCCAATAAAGAAATTATTGATATGCTAAATCTTCTGCATGATATCTTCTGTCATAAACAAATGTGACCTACTTGGTGCCACATCAACTTGATCATTGCAGTTCATTTTAAAGTGCACATATATTTTGGCAGGACAATTGACATCAGCACATGTTGTGTTTCCAGACCTTGAGTGATGTTTTTGGCTGCCTTGAATGGTCATTATTAACAACAGATATCTGTAAAGAAAATAAACTTCAAAGTGCACTCTCAGAAAGCAAGATACTTAGGTGCCTCTTAATTTATTGTCATGTTCCAACCTTTGCAGAATTTGATTATAAATGTGTTAAAAAATTACTTTTGTGTATATAATAAGTGTTAATAAACATTTAAAACAAAGTTTCAAATAGAAAGAAGACCTAAAAAGTTTTTCTTTGTACTGGATTTTTAGCATAATGTACAGTATATTTTTGTGATGCAAGAGATATTTGGTTTGTAACATGGGCTGATTTGGGCACTTGGTGTTTTTGTTATCTAAGTTTTCTTGTGGTGTATCTGCAGTTAATTGTTCCTTTGTTTGTGTTTATTCAATATTTACTGTCCTTGCTTAATTTTGATTTCTACTGGTAATGGACAGAATAACATAATGGATGGCCTGTTGTCCATTATCTGTCATCCAAGATACAAGATCTTTGACACAAGTTTGTTATCACTAATTGTCCTAAACTACTTGGAGGATTGCCTTGAAACATTACACACAGTTAATCTTAAATAAAAATGGTGTTACTCCTATCATGTTATTTACCATATGTTCACGTATAAGCCACCCCACCCCCACCCACCCCAAACAAACTGAATAGGTAAAAACATTAATAATTGCTGAACCATGAATAAACCTACCCATCAGTCTGAGATGACATCACAGCATGAACACATTAAGTTCTAAATGCATTTATTTAGACAAATCACATTACTAAAATCAAATAATTTCTTCAAGCCTAATGTAAATTAAAGTATGTACATTAATTATATAAAAAGTCAAAAACAAGACTAAATATTTTTAGTCTTAAAGTCTGAAATTTAATAATGAATTCCCTTTTGCAAAAATCCTGAGTTATTTTAAAAAAATCTTTTTTAAATATCTGAGTTGCCAATAAGTTAATAAAACTCAGTTTCTGTTGTGGGTGTGCTCTCGTCATAGACATCATCATTGTCATTAGAGTCATCTGATATTATGTCATTTGGCTTCTCATTCTCATCATCATCATATGAATCAAATATGGCATCATCCTCAATTTCATCCATGGCATTACTGATACAGAACTTTCGAAATAATTTGGCAATCATTTCTGATGGAATCGAGTTACATGCATCTTTGACCAACTAAGTGACCATGTTGATTATCTGGTTACATCATATTGCAGCTTCCCTGCTCCTGAACAGACTTTGTGGCTCTAATACATGTATGGTGTCATTTTCTGGTGGATGGACATGTATCAGATAGAACTCAAGTACAGCAGTGCCTGTTTTTTACTCATTATCTGACCTGTTGTTGTTGTAGTAGGGTTTAACGCCATTTTTCAGCACATGTTTGGCTATGCATGGCAGCCAGTATTAATGGTGGAGGAAGAACCCGAGAAAACCCCCGGAAAGAACTACAGACTTGTGAGAAGCTACTGGCAAGCTTTCTCACATACCTACATTGGCCGAATCTGAGACTCGAACCTATGCAGACAGAGGTGAGATAGCAGTGATATGTAACAGATAGCGCTTTAGACCACTCTGCCACTCGGGGGTCCATATTATCTGACCTGTAAAGTTAGCAAACATACTTGTTTGACTCTATGACAGCAATTATTATATGAACTGTTGGTCATCATTAGGCATGTGATCTGTGACAGCAGTTATTATATGACTACAATAACAATAAATACTGGTAATAAAAATGAGCTTTTAAATTTTTTAAATTTATATCTTGGTCTGCAGATCATCCAAACCCATTTCTTTCAGGCTTTAATTCGTCCCAATTGTTCGGGTTACACACAAATATATGTGGTAGGATTCAGTCTGGTTTGATTTTCACCATTTTCTATCTGGTGTTATGACCTTGTTTGGCTTAGAACTTGCCCTTTTATCGAATATAGTTTTATTTCTGCTTAATAAATTTTGAAGGATATAATGGATTCAGGCAAAACTTGGTATCAGGCTTTCCATTATAATCTTGGTAATGTTTGATTTTTGCCATTTTTCAACTTGTCTTTACATAGTTATGACCCCTGTTTGACTTGGAAATATTTTTCTTCTCTTTGTATCATAAATTTTTATAAATCTAAACCAAAATTTGCTATATGGCTTTAAATTAAGAATGCCTAAAATCAGTTTTCATTATTTTTCCAACTTATTTTTGCTGAGTTATGGTCCTTATTTGAACTCTCTAGTTTGCCCATCTGATTAATTTTCATTTCTGATCAAGAGCCTTTGAGACTTTACATTAAAATGATCATGGTCATGTTTGACTTTCACAATTTTCCATCAAAATATTAATACCCCTGTTTTAGAGAGAATGGGAGGGGTTGGTTCACTGATTTGTTGAACAGAAATCAGTTTTGGTATACAAGTCTCCAAGAAACATTAGATTAGGTTCAGCTCTCACTATTTTTTAAGACTAAAATTTAGATTTTTAGTCCCTGCTTGTATTTTAAAAATTTGCCAGTGAATTGTATCACATTATCAGGGAATCAACACTGCTTCTTGCTGTTATTTATAAATTACTTAACCAGTCTGCAAGTATGTGTGTCTGTGTGTGCGCATGATTCTGAATGCTGATAAAAGACACTTAAAGACAAATAAAGACAATCGGATCAAGATAGACTGCACATTTTTGTTTCAGAATAAGACGGTTATAAATGAGATGGAACCATTGCTGCAAGTGGCCAACCAGGTACACAGGAGAATCAAACGACTTGATAAGGTAAGTATCACTATAACATACTTGTGGATTGCCTTGAATTCAAGACTTTAATGAGTGAATGTTAATGCAAATAGATAGAAGTTAAAGTCGATAGGTTGTTTCATAGTCCCATATGTTTTACACTGTCCTATTATATAGATGACTGTATTTAATATTCGTGGTTCTTTTGTGAACAGATACATGCTAGTCAAAGTGAGTGAAAACAAAAGTGTATATATATATATATATATATATATATATATATATATATATATATATATATATATAGACACACACATATACAGTCCTACCCATTTATGTCGACATCCTCGGGCCCGAGGAAATATTGGCGAGATAGGTGGATGGCGAGATACGTGTTTGTGGGGGGGGATGCTTAAGAAAGATAAAAGTTAAAATTCGTCAGCAAAGGGTGACCCGTCGTCAGTGAATAGCATTTACACTCTGAGAAAACAATGGATATTTTGAGTACATGAAGACAGAATCAGTGTGAAATACATTTGCATATTGACAAATTACATTTTGGTTACCTTTGTATTGTAAAATCCAAATTAAAATATTGCATTGATCACATCTGATACGAAAAACATTACGATATTCAATGTCAGCATTTGCACATAGTTGGATAGTTGTCACTTACATGCTTTGTGTACATGTACTTAAATTGGCCTCGATTTTGGTCAGTCTGTTCCCATCTTATTGAGGCTACCAAGAGGGATAGGTCTATTCACAGGGAAGTGAAAAACTATCAACATTACATGTATTCTCCACAAATACTTTTGTATCCGATGTTATGACGAACATTAAAGCAACTGAACCAAACACTTGATGCAGCAAAGTTCTCCACACTAAGTTTTTTCGCAAATGCTTCATTGAACCATTATGTGTCTTCCTCCACGTCTTCAAATGTAGCAGTCTTGCTTCTTTCTTTGGGGAGCGCAGTTACCTTCAATGTAGTCTTTATTTATAGACTCAGCAGTTTTCATCCTTCCTGAATGGGAGTTATTTTTCAGTTAAAACATTTCACAGACCTCTTTGTGAGATGTTCATCACTTAACTTCCTTAACAGTCATATATTTAGTTTCCAGAGACTGTAAATTTGATTTGCGTTTTATCCTGCTGTTGGTAGCCATCATAAATGTAAATAAAGTTAAAAACGAAACTTTCACAGCAAAAAAAACCCCACTTGTTTTAATCACCGTTCACTTTCAAAGGTCTCGGAAACACGTAATCCGTATTTTCACGCAATTTTTATATGTGGGATTCAGAAAATCACGTATACAGGAGTCCTTAGTGCGCATCAGTTTCCTGGAAGGCAAATTTAAGGGCTTGCTAGTCCTGCTTCGACCACCTGTTGATAGGGAAATTGTGTTCATCAATTGATCCTTTTAACCGTGTTGATATTTACAATCAGAAAATTCAGTGACTGAAAGACCCACAGATGTACATGTCATTGTAAGAGTACATCTGAAGAACATGACCCACAAGCTAGGCGACAAGATCAAAGACTTAACTAGCTGCAGAGTGGTGAGAAAATGTGCTGCTCTGTTGTTTTTTTTATCCGACCGCGACATTAAAAGCCTGGCAGCAAGATCAACTAATTGCTGAACAAAGTATGGGTCGGAACTGGCAGTTTGTCTATATAAATGATTAGAAAACAAAGGATTTGTTAAGCTGGGACCATGGGCTTCTTTCGACATGTACGTTGATCTTTTATTTCGACGTCAACATAAGCATAACAATTTGATAGTAATAGTAGACCAAGGGACTGGGACTTTGCTTTTTTTGTCGACATAGGCGGCTTGTCAATATAAGCGATGTCGATATAAACGGGTAGGACTGTGTGTGTGTGTGTGTATATATATATATATATATATATATATATATATATGCATACAGTACCTTGACATTTCTTGGTACAAATTAGACAAATATATATGTTTGTGTGGCACATAGAATTGTCAGAACCATGAAAATTTAATTAGTTTTTTTCAGTTAAATGAAAAAAGAAATTGACAGCTGAAGTAATGCCAGGTTATGCAGAATTTCAGTTAAATGATAATAGAAATTGACAGCTGAAGTAATGCGAGGTTATGCAGAATTTCAATTAAATGAAAAAAGAAATTGACAGCTCAAGTAATGCGACGTTATGTAGAATTTCAGTTAAATGAAAAAAGAAATTGACTGCTGAAGTAATGCCAGATTATGCAGAATTTCAGTTAAATGAAAAAGAAAATGACAGCTGAAGTAATTCAAGGTTATGGAGAATTTCAGTTAAATGAAAAAAGAAATTGATAGCTGAAGTAATGCGAGGTTATGCAGAATTTCAGTGCACAACAGCTGCCTCAGTCATGTACACTACTCCTTCATTAACTCGTGGATCCACTTTCAACGTGGGGTTAGGTGTGGATCAGAATTAGTTTTACAAGAAAATACACAAAAATTAAATTTTATTTGTTGAACATGAAGAAAACAATCAAAATTGGTAATTGAAACCTTGTCATATTGGTCATTTTATCATTTTATTGTCAAAAAAAGTTGTTTTTTCTTCAAGTTTTGTTTTTATCTTTTAGTTTGCTTTATGTATACTCTTCATAAATACAATGTGCTCTAATGTATTCAAGTGGGAAATATTCCAATCTACTATAACAGTAATGTCTATGCGTGTTTCTCTGAGAACCTAATTAATTGCTGAGCTTGTTTTGATTTCTGACTTGCCAAAGTATTTTTTGTATTGTTGCACTGAATTAAAAGCTGGCCTGCTTTGAAATATCATGTTCATTAAGTCTTTTGTAATAAATAAACGTGGTAGAATATTTTTAAAAAAATTAAAAGCCACGCAAATGATACATGTATAACTGGCAACCCTGGATATGTATCAGGTTAGATCATTTCAATTGATCAATCAATCACTGTCATAAATATTATTATGTAATTCATATCAATAAATCAATCAATCACTGTCATAAATATTATTATGTAATTCATATCAATAATAGGACCTTGACTTATCCTACTCATTAAAAAAAAATGTGATCATGATAGTATTTCAACTAAATCAAATGAATATTTGGTGAAATTAAAAGATTTGTCTTATAGATATGGTTCATTGTGGAAGGGTGAGTTTCAGATTTTGCAGTTAACTCAAAAATCCTTAATTGGCATTCATAAATTTCCTCAAGAATGATACATTTCACTTTTACTTACAATGAAATCATGGCATTAATAATTTACTAATATAAAAATTAGAAAACATGAAATAAAGGGCCTTAAGTTTTCAAAAAGTAATGTAATAGTCTTTTTGTGCACTTGTGAAGGTTGTTTAAACCATTTGGAATAATGTTAACAGTCTTTCATAAGTGTTGGACATCTTGAAATTAAAGGCAATTTAAATAGAAAATGAAACAACTTCTTTAGAAAAAAATGATTTATTGGCAATTATTCCCAATGTGATTATAGCATGAGTATTCAACAATTAACCAGCCCACTTGCCCTCCCTCTTGTCTCCTGTGGTTTTCCTGATGCCCAGCGAATTGGCATCATTTCTTTTTTTCTCAAGGTTCTTGTTATCTTGTACACGAGATATCGAGGGAGAGGTGTAAATTGCTTTTTAAGGTATTTGTAATGAAGAAAGGGAACTTTAGCTTGAAGGAAGAAATAGATTAAGTTAACATTTCGTCATTTATTAATTTGAAAACAAAATTAGTTTAGAGAAGAGAGAATTTATTGTTTTAAACACTCGTTGTTGTTGCAGTGTTTAATGCCATTTTTAAGTACACGATAGGCTATACATTTCAATTAGTATTAATGGTGGAGGAAGAACCCGGAAAACCCCCGGAAAGAACCACCGACCCACGAGAAGCTACTGGCAAGCTTTCTCACATACCCACATTGACTGAATCTGAGACTCGAACCTACACATGCAGAAATGAGATGGCACTGATCCGTTATGGAGAGCACTGTAGACACTGGCAGTTGGAGACAATAATATGTGAATAGTAAAATGAAATCTGCAAGCTCCAGATTGGAAATTCCATAATATAGACTTCCTGTTACATCCATCTCTGTGGAGGTGGGTATATATATAAAAATCATTTTGTCAGTTTGTCCATCTGCATATCCAACCATCGATCCATTCAGCACAAATGTTAATGTAACTAGTCCTTAGAGTCATTGCTCTTAGCTTATCTTGCAGAAAACGAAGTGAGATTATAGCATGGCCTATGTCTCTTAAGCATTGTTTCTCTGTCCATCAACACTGGTGAACTGGAGGCTTAATTTCTGATTAGATCTCAATCATACTTGGTTTGCAAGTTGATATTATAAAGGTCTTGGACGAGTTGATTTAATGGGCACATCCAGGGATATTTAATGAGGTCATCTTGCATTGAATTGGTTGAGCTTGTGAACACTTTATTTCTGATCAGATTTTGTTGAACTGATATCATCCAGATCTCTGATTGTTTGAATTATGGGTGACATTCATTCATATTTATGTAGCTTATAGCTTGCATCTGATTTTCTGAGATTGTGAACACTTTTGATGACATGCCAATTTCAGAATATGAACAGACCTGGTTTGAAAGCATGTATCATCAAAATTATAGATGAGCAACATTCATGCATAGTATTGAGGTGATCTCGCATCTGATTGGATGAGTTAGATTCTCAGTTTGATTGTAAGCAACATTCATGCATAGTATTGAGGTGATCTCGCATCTGATGCATAGTATTGAGATGTTCTTATATCATTTTGATTGAGCTTGTTAAAAAAAAAAGCCTTATTTCTCATCCGATAACTGGCAAACAGAGAAAGAAAAATGTCGAAGTGAGTGTTTCATTACCTTTTTATTTTATGTATTACTGCTGTTGAATGTATTGGTGGGTGTATAATGTATTTATGGGTATAATAAATCTTTATGATAGTAATTTAAACATTTTTGGACAAGATGGTACTGCAGAGTACATTTACATATTTTTATGCACCACATCATCATGTTTTGTAATGTCTTAAAATGATTTTATCATTCTTCTGGCTTCCATTGTGTATTTTTCTTCTCTGTGGTAATTTCAATAAAAAAATTAATAGAATAGCAAATTTTTTACCCTCTTGTTCTGCTTTCCCAGGTTAACAATGGGTATATCTGCCATCTGGTATGTGAATTGTGTGTGTGATTAGGGTTTTTAATGTAACTTTAACAATTTTTCAGTCATATCATTACGATGTCTACAGTGAGGCAGTTATAGTGATGTCTAGCACTGGGGCATCATGCTGCAGATATGTATCATGATGTCCCACCCAGTCACATTATCCTGACACCAGGCTGACCAGTCCTAACAATAATCTCTTAATGCTGAGCTTCAAGCGAGCCAGCTGTTTGTACCATTTGTGTCTTTGGTATGACTTGGCTGGGTATCGAACTCACAACCTCCCACTTGCTAGACTGACGCTCTAATCCCTAGGCCACTGGAGCAGTGAATTGTAATTTACACATATTTTCTGGTCCAGTTTGGATATAGTTATTGTGGTTTTTTTTTATTCATCAGTTTTAACTCACTATTAGAGCACACTGTTGTAACCATCACATCTTCAGGAACCATTTAACATATTCTAATGGAATTTGGTATGAGCTTTACTTTATAGACTTTGATGTACCTATTATGGGTTTTGTCATGTCAGCTCCATTTGGATAAAGTTATGGTTCTTGACAATTGACTTACATCTTTAGAATGGAATGTTCCTTACAGCATAGAACAAAGGTATACCATATATACAAGTCGGATTCATTTTAAAGCTTTAGATCGGGGCCTGTGCAGTTTGTTAGGAGTCATTACTTGAACAACATTATACACTGATCTGATTGTGCATTATGTGATAGCAGATCAGATTCTGTGTTGTATGCAGTTGGATCAGATTTGTACACGAGTACATATCACCTGTTTCTTTCTTGTGTTAAAGGAATGTATTCAAGCATTTTTCTGCATTTTACATGATAAGACATTAAAAGTTCAAAGTATACTGTTTCAGGGCTTGGTGAACTATCTCCCTGATATGAAAACAGAAACAGAGAGTGTTATAGCCGATGTTTACAAAAGATTCCAACATCTCCATGGTCTCTTGCAAATCAGGTATGTTCACAATGCCATCTTGTAAATCTGGAAATATCCAAAAATATGCAAATTTCTTAAAAAGGAGATTTTATACAGTGAAACATAAATCAGACCTTTGTTCTTTATATTCTGTAACTGATCACTCAGATTTATTTTCTATTTATTTATTATAAAACTTAATTTTTGTTTTCTTGTTTTTTGTGTCTGTTTTTTCTTCTTCTCATTCTTGCATGGTTCGATGACACTTCATCCTACCTTTCATATCAAGAGCCTCATTATCTTTTTTTTTATTAAAATTCCATGCAACTCTTTATCTGTGGGCATATCCTTGTGTGTCACCTTTAGTGACATTTATAGTTATAAATATTAAACAGGCCTCCAAATTTGTTTTCTGTGGGATTTCCAGAGCTAATGTCTCGGATATATAAGGATATAAAGGGATAGATATCACTGGGAGTGGGTTCCTGGTGCCATCTATCTCCAAACTGGGAAAAATGACAGCAGTTCATGCTGGTTGGAAGTTTCCTTAAATGCACTCAGTCATGCAATATGACACATTTGCATTATCATAAACTCATCTCTTGAAAATTTATTCTGATTCCATCCAAGTATTGTTTTTTTTGGTTTCTTATCTTTCTTCTTTTGGAGTTCATTTAAATGAAATGGGTAATAAAGATTTCCCTGTATATGTGTGTTTGTATGTCTGTTTGTGTTATATGTAAGGGAAACATTATGTTCATGTTTTCCACTTTTTTTGTTTGTCATTGTTCTGGTTCCAAACTTTAATGGGCTCTCCCACAGTCCTGTTCACTTCGTGTTGCATCATGTGATGAAGCCCTGTGTTACCAATGCTAATAACTTATCTGGTATGCAGGTTCCCTGTCCCTTGTCTGTGTTACTTGGTGTTCCTATTAGAGGAGTGTTATAATTAGTTTTAGCACATGTGTTGCCATTATATGGTAAAGTTATTTGTTAGGGTTTTAAGAGGGTAAACAGAGAGAGATATCGTTGATCAAATTTTCAGAAATACTCTTACCCCACACCCCTGTGCATATGACATGCGAGTGAGGAGCCTCTGCCCACTCACTGGCTGGAACTGCTCCAAGGGAGGGTGGGAGATGAACTGGGATTCAGCTCAGATGAACTGGGATTCAGCTCCTACATTGGTCTACCCAGGGTGTTGGAATCATGTCTTATTTGTTTTATTGCCTTAAATGTACAATTTAGCCACATTTTAGCATGGTTTACATGATATAGTATGTTACATTCAGTAATAGTTTTTTGTCTATCTTTCTGTCTAGATATAGAAGGTTGTCTCACAGTATGTTGCGAACACAAATTCACAGAAGTTTAGCATTTATTTAGTTTTGTGAAGTCCATGTATTCAGAGAGTTATCTGAAAAAAATCCTTAAGTTTAATCTAAAGTTGGTTTTGTTTCTGAAAATACCCTGAGATTCTATTTTAAAAAGCAAAACAATGCTGCCGAATTTCTTCAAAATCCAATTGAATTTTATCAGTACTGTCAAAATAATATTACTCAAATGTAGTTTAAAAAAGAAAAGAAGGTTTGAAAATAATTTGTTTAAGAATTTAATGTGATTAAATTGAATTGGTGAATTGGTAAATAACATTAATTGATATTGGAAAGAATGGTGTCACTTTGCATATGTGGCACAGTAATTGGATAGACAATACAAATGGGTGGCCTAGGTAACACCTGACCTATCATGAGCCATTTATATGATAGTAAATGGAAATGTGATATACTTTATAGTGGTTGGCATAAAAGCATTGAAGGGAGACCAAATGAGGTAATTTGCAAGGCTTGCAAAAGATTCGGAATATTTTCAGCACAGATGAAAGTGCTTTCAAGTCTCCTATGAAAAATAAGAAATACAAGAGAAATATGAGTTTGTATAATGTTACTTTGCAGTAATTTTATGGGATTAGGATGAAAAGTGAGGCTTCTGAAACAAAACCCACTTAAGTGACAGAAAATCATTGACCTTCCAGAAAAACTGATAAAAAAAATTCTTGAGAAGTCCTTGAAAATGATATCTTTAGAGTTGGAATTTGCAATTTAACTATCACTTGTTTCTTTATTCTGTAGATGCAAACTTTTGTCAATTTTAGGGAAACACAAGTTTTAGAAGAGGTTTACACAAGATTTAGGAAGGGAATCGAACCAGTACAGCAGATGGTAAGTGCATTACTAGACTTTGATCTCAGATTCTGATGATAGTGTTAATATGGTCTTACTAATATTTTTGTGTGTCCTCTTTTTAAGTGACTGGTCATTTTTCCAACAGCAGCATCAATGTTAAAAGTTTAAGGTTTTGATTAAATGATTTCATTTTTTATATTTCCTACATTCATATTTGGAATGAACCATTAGGAAGCTAAGACAGTTCAATCCACACCATCCTTACCTCTTTTACCTTGGGGTCAGGGTCATAGTCGTAGAAAATTTGTGTTCATGTTCTGGTTAAGTTTCTTTTTCATTTGCTTATATTTCCATGGCCTTTGATGGATTTTATTTAGGATGATTCGTTATGAAGCTAAGACAATTTATTTGATGACATGTATGCATGTTCCTTTGATCTTGTGGCCAAGGTCACAGTCATAGAAACTTTGTGGAAAGGTTTGTTTTACATTTTTTCATTTGCTTATGTTCCTAAATCCTTTTATAGATTTTGTTAGTTACATTTCATGTATCTCAGACTATTCATTCTGTGACATGCTCACCTTCCCCATTTGACTTTGGGTCAGAGTCACATGGTTTACTTCAACCTTTTGATGATGGATTAACATGGAGGCCCAGGATTTCTTGTTAAAGGTCAAAGATCATGTCGGCTAAAAGAATTTTCATTTCGAAATGGCTTTAGTGATTTTGTTTGTAAAGCATAATTTTATTATGTACATCATAAATGGTAATATTTAGACACAGTAAAACATGCAGATAAAAACCTAACATGCATGAGTCCATTTAATACATATAAAAATAAATGTATATTTTAATTCTTTTGAGAACATGATTATGAGAAAAAAAAGTCTCAAATAAACAGATATTTTCAGTCCTTGATGTGTGTAATTCTGATAATGTCATGACCCATTCCAGCGGAGTATCATTACCAGTAACACATCTGAACCATCAAAGGGATGTTCTATAAGATGTCAGAACATCATAAAATAATGAATAAGAGGATCACAAAAACAGTTGATATTGCGGAGTTTTTATTAACTGAATTCAGATATTTTAAAACTGTAGAAGAATACTATTGTTAGAACTGTCAACACATCATTTCTTGAAAGGTTCTTAAGCTTGAAATACAAAGAGCTTTCAGTTCTGCTTCCCAAATTCTGTTTACAAGGCTTTGTAGAGCCTTTGTTATGTACATTTTTGTTGTTAACTCAGAGTGACTTTTTTCAGAACATTTTGTTTTTCAAATCATGAAATTAGAAATGTTCTTTATTTGGTATTTATCCATTGCCAGAGAGAAACTTTACAAGAAGAAACAAAGGAGTTGGAAAGGACGATAAGGGGTAAATATCATTTCTATTAAAGGGGTATTTATAACTTTTCTGACATCATATCTGTAGTTTGGTATCAGGTGTAAATCTCTGTCATACTTTTTACTCAAGTTCATATTATTAGTTTACTTATAGCGAAGCAGGACATTTTGGCACGAGCCGGTTTGGTGCTGGCCACTTTGGTGCCGAGCAATTGTTATTCCTGTTGAGTGAAATATAAAGTAAAAAATATAAGTAAAATTATTCCAATAATCAGCCTGTTTGTTATTAAAATAACTTTAACTAAAACTATAAGTGAAACATAAAAGTGAAAAGTTCTTGATTTGTAAATTTTATTCAAAAAGCAACATAGGTCTGAAAGCTGATTGGTCAGTAATTATTGTGTTTAGTCCATTAGGAAATTATGAGCCAGTCCATGTAGATATTCGTTAATGTTTCTTGATGAAAGAGATGTAGTGTGTGAAGATGGGCTCTACATTCGTTTTTTAAATCACATTGCCAAAATGTTTTAAGCTTATCGGCACTGTATTTATCAAAAACATATTGATATCCAGCGTGCACATACTTTTCTTGACCATGCTTCGATTTCATAACGCTCATTTTCAAAAAAGACTTTTACGTTAATACATTTGACAGCACACTTATATAAACGAACAACTATATAGAAGTGGGTTTAAGACTGAATGGCTAAATCATTAATCCTTTGTGTGGAATTTATTTACCTTATCATTGCTTTCATTTTCGAATATGAATAACACGTTAGACCTCAAAAGTTTAAATTGTTAATCATTAAGTGGTCATGACTCACAGGACAATATACTAATAGAGTCAATTATCTTAAGCGTCCTGCTTATATTATTATTTCTTAATTCTTTTGTAAATGCTGACAGACATGGCCTCTAATTATCTTAAGGATAATGTGTAAATCTTTATGTTAATCCTCTTGTCGGTGCCAAAACGGCCGACACAAAAACATGCAAGCGCCAAAAAGGTCGCGTCAAACCGGCCGGCGCCAAAACGGCACGGGCTGTACTTATAGAATGTTTGGACCATCTTGATCCCCATACACACTCAGCTGAAGTTGAAGTCAGTCATACATTTTGTATAATCCCTGTAAACTGTCAGCTGAATATGAAGTCAGTCATACATTTTGTATAATCCCTGTAAACTATCAGCTGAATATGGAGTCAGTCATACATTTTGTATAATCCCTGTAAACTATCAGCTGAATATGAAGTCAGTCATACATTTTGTATAATCCCTGTAAACTATCAGCTAAAGTTGAAGTCAGTCATACATTTTGTATAATCCCTGTAAACTATCAGCTGAATATGAAGTCAGTCATACATTTTGTATAATCCCTGTAAACTGTCGGCTGAAGTTGAAGTCAGTCATACATTTTGTCTAATCCCTGTAAACTGTCGGCTGAAGTTGAAGTCAGTCATACATTTTGTATAATCCCTGTAATCTATCAGCTGAAGTTGAAGTCAGTCATACATTTTGTATAATCCCTGTAAACTGTCTCGTAATGAATTGATTACCCCATAAACCTTCCTTAAATTTATTTCTTTAAAGAATGAAACATAAGAACCTCTTAGCTGCCATCATTGGCTTTGCATACAATTGTTTACTAACATCATACTAGTTATAGCAGTCACCTTCATTGGTCCCCCGACAGATTCTGCCAAACAACTGATGAATCAGCATTGATTTATGAAAATCTACCTTCTTTGGGGAGGGGGGGGGGGCAGGGATTTCCAATGATAATAAACTGGTAACTCTTTTCTGTGTACATGTAAAATAAAATTATTCAATATATTTAATACATAAATTAGATATTTGAATTTTATCTGTTAAAGCTGAGGTTGTGTGCCATCTTACATTACCTATTGAATATTGCTAATTTCGCCAGAATCACTCCTGTGAAACTGCACTTGTATCTTTGATTGCTAAATAACTGAAAGCGTTAGATCAAGGAGAAATGGTAGGTACTATTATGGTTGATTTTCGTAAAGCTTTTGATCTTGTAGACCATGAAATTTTACTTGAAAAACTAAAAGTTTATCAATGCAGTGAAAACACCCTAAACTGGTTTACTTCTTACTTAACTGATAGAGTACAAAAAGTATCTTTAAATGGTCAACTTCTGAAAGTAAAAGTATTAATTGTGGAGTACCACAAGGCTCTATCCTTGGACCTCTGGTATTCATTCTATTTATCAACGATTTACACTTAAGATTGGAACTTCAATTTCTTCCACTGACCTCTATGCAGATGATACTTCACTGTCTGAGATTGGTAAAACCAAAACGGTACTTGAAAATAACTTACAAGATGCTCTCAACAGACTTCAAGTATGGTGCAAGGAAAACAGTATTATCATAAGTACAGACAGAACGAAAGTCCTACTAGTTATAACACAACAAAAACGAGCAAGACTAGATAGCAACAAACTTCATGGTTTTTTTTTTGACAATGTGAACCTTAACATGACCTCTCAAGATAGAATTCTTGGTGTATTCATAGATAACAATCTTACATGGCCTATTCACATTAAACACATTTCAAAAAAGGTTAATTCTTATCTTTGGCTACTGAGGAAAATCAAAACATACATTTCGCTTCAGTGTAGGGTCATCTATTTTTAAAAGTTATATCCAGCCACATCTGGACTACTGTAATGTAAATTGGGGTAATACCTCTAATACAAACATAATGACACTTATAAGGCTCCAAAAGAGGGCTTGCCATTTAATTCTTGATCAATGTATAGACAATTTTCAGGATGCAATGAATAATATAAAGGTTTTAACAATACATGAAAGAATATTTCTTAGAAATGCCAAATTGATGTATAAAGTATCCAGAAAAGCCATTCCTGTCTATCGAAGCAATATCTTTAACCAAACAGATGCTGATGGTACTCCATATTTAAGGTCCATAAGAAAAAACAATTACATTATACCAAGGCCAAAGAATGCATTGTTTAAAAAAAAGTTTTCAATATACTGGTCCAGTAGTATGGAACAACATTCCCAGCGACATAAGGCAGGCTCCTAGGATTTCTTCTTTTCATAATCAATGTCTTAAATGGATGAAATCTTTAGAAAATTGAACAGTGCTAGTACCAAAAGAAAAAAAAATACTGTGCTGCTTTTCTGTAATTTTGCATCATTTTCAAAGCTGAATGTTTCAATGCAGAATGATATTTTGTTTTTTATATGTTTATGTTTTTACAGACACCTGTGCATGTGTTCCAGGCTTGATACTTTGAATTTTAAAATTCCCTAATTATTTAGTGTCAAGCCAGACTCTTCACATCATGTTGTATGTATTGTATATATTGTACATAACAGATAGAAGGCCTCAAGGTCGATTAGTTCTGTAATTGAGTTACCTTCTCTAAATAAAGTCTTTATTATTAATATTATTATTATTATTATTATTATTATTATTATTATTATTATTATTATTATTATCTTGTGACTTCTTATATCAAGGTAGATTAATTCTGTAACTAATTGAGTTACCTCCTCTAAATAAAGTCTTTATTATTATTATTATTATTATTATTATTATTATTATAATTATCGTGTGACTTCTTATATCCCCTTAAAAGTCACGTGATCAAATTATGACCTTGTTATTCTGAAATGGCATTAAAATAATGTTTAATAGAAATTCTGTATTTTATATCTTGGTATTGACCAATCATATTTTTAGAAAATTGTTTAGGATGTAATAATGTATTATATACTTTATATGTACATGTCCACTATTTTATTTACCCAATGCTTTAGTAGTGAAGTTGATTATTTAACGGTGCCCTGAGTGGCCATGTAGTTTAAAGTACTCACCATTACGGATCACTGCTATCTCACCTCTGTTTGCGTATGTTCAACACTCAGGCTCAGCCAGTGTTGGTATGTGAGAAAGCTAGCCAGTAGCTTCTCATGGGTCGGTGGTTCTTTCCAGGGTTTTCCTGGGTTCTTTCTCCACTATTTATACTGGCTGCCTATCTTGTGATTAAAAATGGCATTAAACCCTTAAAACAACAACAAAATATTTATTTCATTAGCGGCCCTAGGTGGCCATGTTGTCTTATAAATGCTTGCCTTTACAAATCACCGTCATCTCACCATGGTTCCTGTGGGTTTGAGTCTTAAGGCTTGGCCATTGTGGGTATGGGAAAAAGCTTGCCAGTAACTTGCTTGTGTCTGTGGCTCATTTGGGATTTTCCTTGGTTATTCCTCCAGCAGTTATATTGGATGCCATAATTTGCCTGTTGTGCTGATAAAGAAAGTTAAACTCGCAATAACAACATCATTTGCCCAGTAAATCTTTTATGAAAGGGTTTATGTGATCCTTTTGATCATGGCATTATTAATATTTCACATTAACTCCAACAGTTTTCAAGCTCAAGACTTTATACCTTGTGATCTGATTAATGCTGGTCTTATTGTACACAATAAATTTTAACAAATTTTGATACATCCTCTTGGAACAGGACAATGGCAGGCTAAGTTTTACATAAAGGCAGAATAACCCATTAGGTGTTAGTTTTACATACAGGCGGAATAACCCATTAGGTGTTAGTTTTACATACAGGCGGAATAACCCATTAGGTATTAGTTTTACATACAGGCGGAATAACCCATTAGGTGTTAGTTTTACATACAGGCGGAATAACCCTTTAGGTGTTAGTTTTACGTACAGGCGGAATAACCCATTAGGTGTTAGTTTTACGTACAGGCGGAATAACCCATTAGGTGTTAGTTTTACGTACAGGCGGAATAACCCATTAGGTGTTAGTTTTACGTACAGGCGGAATAACCCATTAGGTGTTAGTTTTACGTACAGGCGGAATAACCCATTAGGTGTTAGTTTTACGTACAGGCGGAATAACCCATTAGGTGTTAGTTTTACATACAGGCGGAATAACCCATTAGGTGTTAGTTTTACATACAGGCGGAATAACCCATTAGGTGTTAGTTTTACATACAGGCGGAATAACCCATTAGGTGTTAGTTTTACATACAGGCGGAATAACCCATTAGGTGTTGGTTTTACATACAGGCGGAATAACCCATTAGGTGTTAGTTTTACATGTCTGAAAATTGTATGTGTTATCATTAACCAGGTAACATCACTGGGAGCATAAAGTTGCAGAGACATATTCATAACTTTGAAATTATCAAGTTTCACACTCTATAAGCACATAGACACTAACTGGTCATGAAATTACAAATTCATATATGTGGCTACTGAAGGGCCCCCAGGTCAAAATATGGATAGTGTAAAGATTCTGAACCTATTCTCACTCAGTAACAATGGGCATTCTAAATCTTTCCTATCATAATCGGCTTAAGCATGATTCTTCATTTGAGTTGTGCTGGCTTGGAAACTACGTCTTTGTAGCCAAATGGATAGACTAGTTGTCCAGGCTTATACAAGATGCGAGATACAACAATTTTTATTTATCTCTGTTTGTCTAAATAAAGCACATGCAACATTAGCTCTCAATAGGCTATTCTACAGACATTACATCTGTATTGCCTAAGGGATACATGAGCTGTCCATGCCTGTAAGCTACATCTGTATTGCCTAAGGGATACATGAGCTGTCCATGCCTGTAAGCTACATGTGTATTGCCTAAGGGATACATGAGCTGTCCATGCCTGTGAGCTACATCTGTATTGCTTAAGAGATACATGAGCTGTCCATGCATGTAAGCTACATCTGTATTGCCTAAGGGATACATGAGCTGTCCATGCCTGTAAGACACATCTGTATTGCCTAAGGGATACATGAGCTGTCCATGCCTGTAAGACACATCTGTATTGCCTAAGGGATACATGAGCTGTCCATGCCTTTAAGCTACATCTGTATTGCCTAAGGGATACATGAGCTGTCCATGCATGTAAGCTACATCTGTATTGTCTAAGGGATACATGAGCTGTCCATGCCTGTAAGCTACATCTGTATTGCCTAAGGGATACATGAGCTGTCCATGCCTGTAAGACACATCTGTATTGCCTAAGGGATACATGAGCTGTCCATGCATGTAAGCTACATCTGTATTGCCTAAGGGATACAGGAGCTGTCCATGCCTGTAAGCTACATCTGTATTGCCTAAGGGATACAGGAGCTGTCCATGCCTGTAAGCTACATCTGTATTGCCTAAGGGATACATGAGCTGTCCATGCCTGTAAGCTACATCTGAATTGCCTAAGGGAGTTGTGCATAGCACTCTACAAGCATGGAAACTATATCTTTACAACTTAAGATAAATTTTAGTTGTGAAAGGCAGTCTACGGGCTTGGAAAAAAAACCTGTCCGCCTGAAGGGAACTCCGGTTTTACTTTACAGGTTTGGAAACTACATCTGTGTAGCCTGTGGGAAACTTGGAGATTTCTTTTCTGTTTTTTTAAAGAATACACTTCATAAATATTTCTTATTCAGATTTGGTGTCAATTCATTGATATTAAACTCTGTTACCAGGTGCTCAGCGAATCATGAACAACAACAATGAGATTATTGTGAATACGAAAGAGATACTGGAAAAACTGGAACATGCTAAAGATGTTCCCTGCATAGTCATCCCAGCAAGTACCGAAACTTCAGAAAGAATCTGGTAAGTAAGCCTGTTTCCGGTAGTGGGTTTTTATAGCTTAAGTATGGTGTTGCATTTATATCAGTGATGTCACCATTTACAAAAAAAATAGTTCTGATTATGTTTTGTATTCTTGTGTCAACTATGATGATGCAATTCTATCAATCATGACGGCAATATCACCATTAACATTAAAGTTTTATGCCAAAGATTGATACAGAAGGGCTACAATAGTAGTGTGGGTCATGAAGGGCTACATTAATAGTATGGGTCATGAAGGGCTACTTTGTTTGTTTGTTTGATTAGGATTTTTAACGTAGCTTTAACAATTTTTCAGTCATATCGCTACGATGTCTGCAGTGAGGCAGTTTATAGCTATGTCTAGCACTGAGACATCATGCCGCAGACATGTAGCATGATGTCTCACCCAGTCACATTATCCTGACACCAGGCCGACCAGTCCTAACACTAACCTCTTAATGCTGAGCGTCAAGCGAGGCAGCTGTTAGTACCATTTTTTTAAGTCTTTGGTATGACTCGGCCGGGGATCGAACCTACGACCTCCCGCTTCCGGGGCGGACGCTCTAACCACTAGGCCACCGGAGCGGTTCATGAAGGGCTACAGTAACAGTAGAAGTCATGAAGGGCTACAATAATAACATGGGTCATGAAAGGCTACAATAATAGCATGGGTCATTAAGGACTACATTAATAGTATGGATCATGAAGGCATACATGCCAACCATTACGTTTTTGGCGTAATCATTACGCTTTTTGTCACTAAATTACGCGTTACGCTTAAACATATATGGATTACGCTTTTATGGTATATCCACCTCCCCCAAAAAATCAATTATTTGTTTTCTCGTTATTATTAAAATTCCATTAATCCCACAGACCGTATTTTAGAAAAGACGGCTTTTATGTAACTACAATATAAGAGTACGCTTGACCGTGGACTTTCGTAACAGTATCATGTTCTATTTATAGCTAACCTGGTTCTACTGTTGACCTCGAGTTATATTTATAGAATCTGCATGCTTAGTAAGGAGAGAGCAGACTGGTTTTCCAAACTTAATCTTTACTCACAGATTTCATGTTCTAATTCATATTTCTTGCAGAACCAGTCTAAAGATATTTTAGCGCTTAAAAAGTATATTTTATTTTACTCTATGCATTTATGTGAGCAAAAATATCCCTTTTCAAAAGTTTCCCAGATAAATTAGAAAAAGGCAACTGGAAACCCCCCGAAACAAAATATAACAGAATCCTCTAAATATTAAGAAAAGAGTACAGCATCACATGACGTCTCTTTCTGGCCGTATCGAAAGAATTTTAAAATTTAGCGCTAAATGTCTTAAGATGATTTCTAGTCGATGTGTGTAATGCTAAAAGTGCTACATATGAAAACTTGAAACAGTAAAAGATGTTAAAAGACGAGAAGGGCAAATAATCGTTGCTTATTGAAATTTTAGCATGTTATATGTGGATTCCGCTTTTTCTGCCTAGATTCCGCGTTTTGACCACTTGGATTATGCCATTTCCTCGTCAGGGGTTGGCATGTATGTGAAGGGCTACAATAATAGCATGGGTCCTGCAAGGCTATAATACAGGTACAAGTCATGAAGGGCTACAAGTCATGAAGGGCTGCAATAATAATATAGGCCATGAAGGGCTGCAATAATAGTATGGGTCATGAAAGGCTACAATAACAGTACGAGTCATGAAGGGCTACAATAATAATATAGGTTATAAAGGGCTACAATAATACTCAGGGTCAAGAAGGGCTACATTAATACAATGGGTCATAAAAGGCTACAATAATAGCATGGGTCATAAAAGGCGTCAGTAACAGTATGTGTCATAAAGGGCTACAATAATAGTATGGGTCACAGTAGATATGTCATATTCCTTGGACTGCTTGTTGAAAAGAAAACTATGAATTACTTGTTTGTTCTTTAGGGATTTCATCAAAGTATTGGTAGTTTTCTTTATGTTTTGTTTTTGTTTTTTTTGGTTTAACGCCATTTTTCAGCACAATATATAGGCTATACATGGCGGCCAGTATTAGTGGTGGAGGAAGAAACCGGAAAAACCCCGGAAAGAACCACCGACCCACGAGAAGCTACTGGCAAGCTTTCTCACTTAACTACATTAGCCGAATCTTAGACTCGAACCCACGCAGACAGAGGTGAGATGGCAGTGGTCCGTAACGGACAGCGCTTTAGACCACTCGGCCACTCGGGGCCCCCTACTTTTCTTTAAGGACTTTCTTCATATTTTGTCAGTGATCACATTAATACAGTGGTATACGTCTTCCAAGACTTAAGAGTGTGTGTGTGTTTAGGTTTTAATGGCACCTCAGTACAATCCTGGATATACAGAGCATAGCAAGTTTTGACATCACAAGAAAGGTATACAACATAAAGTGAAAAAGGGTTAGTCACAGTTATTTATAAATCAAACTCTTTTTAAAACAAAATGATTGAATATGTTTATGATGATATTTGAATATCATCATGGGATACATCCCATGTCAAAACATTTGCATCCATTAGTCACCTCTTCTGACCTCAAGTCTGTTCTGCATACCATAGCCTTCCTCAATTAGTCCTCATATGCATGAATACAGACAGTCCTCTTCCCCAAGCCCACAGGAGATGATCTTATGGGAACTTAAAATATTTTTGTTCTTGTGAATGACATGGTTATTTATAGCTGTTTCTCAGGTATTTGCACTTTGAAATATGAACTGAAATTTTGGTCTTTGAAGACAGGTTTCCATAGAAGACATGTATTAACTGCAGTCCTTAAACTAGATCGACTTTTATGGCTTGCAATCACAAATCATTTCCCAGATACCAAAAACCTATCCTACATTTTAACGACCTTCAGGCTGTGGCTGGATGTTTTGTCACAGAATATTTGAATGTATCTGCATTTAAAATTTTAGTAAATTTGACCTTTTTAACAATAACAACTAATTTAAGGGATACCCATCCTATTACTATGGTTACAATATGAACATGGCTATGACAAGAAATTCAAACCAGCTATTTAATAAAGAGAGTATTGTAGAGCATGACAATTTCCTCAAAATGTTTGACTAGTACTGACAGACTTTAAACTATTAGAACATTCATTGTACTAATTGGTGACCTACTTTTCCTTTCAGTTGTTATTGTTGTCATACATCACATTGCATCCATAAGTGAACTTACAAGATTATGCTTATCTGACAGTTCTGTTTTATGTACTCAGAGGTATTTGAAATTTGTTTAAGTTTTAAAATGTATATTGTGGAATGAATGTATTTTTTAAAAAAATTAAACAATTTGATTGAACAGAAGTTTGATTACATATATACTTTAGTGGTTCCAGAATTAAAGAAGGGTGGTGGATGGGGGTGAGTAAAGGAAAAGCACACACTTTCATTATATATTGGTGGTGGTGGTAGTAGTAGTAAAAATAACAGAATCTTTGTAACAGTTCCTTCAGATGCTTTTAGTCCTACAGCATTAAAGTATCTGATTCTGGAATGATGCAGACCTTTAGTAAATTTCATTTTATTTTTATTTCAGTTTTGATTCTGGAGGGGAGTCCTTGGATACATTAATACTGAATTATGGTTCAGTTGTAGGGTCAGTTCCACAAAGGTAGGAGTAAAATAAGTTTAATATTTGATATACTTTTTAATTTTACAGTGTTTTTAATAGGTCCTTAAAGACAAGCTTAATAAGTGAATGATCTTTTCAATCTTTTCCAGTGTTAAGGTATCAAAAGTTAAGAAATTCTGGAAAGTTTTATTTTGTTTAAGCTTTGTTAATGAGATTTATTGACCGTTTGATATTCAAACTGTAGGCAGAATGTTCATGGACATACTCTTTGTGCTTGTCTCAGTTTTAAAGGGCAAAATTTGGAGAGAGAGAGATCCAGAGTCGTTAAATCTTTCGTAGGCAGCATAGCACTTTTGATAAATTTGCCACCTCACAAGAGCTGCCAGCAAAGCCCATGGGATATGTTACATTAAAAAGTAGTTTACAAGTGCTCAAAATCAAAAGCAGTCTGATTTTCTGTAAAACATTTTGGAATTTTGTCTGAAAATAGTGGTTTCAGTGTTGGCATTTATATAAATAGCAATTTAAAATATTTGAATTTTGATGACAACAGCCAGTTTTTTTATACCTCCAGCAAAACTTGCTTTTCCAGCATGTGCTGAATCAGATTGATTCTTGAGCTGAAAATTTTGGGGTGGGTAGGGTGGAATACTCCTCCATTTGAAAAAATAATTGGCAACATTTAATTAATGATTTCAGTCAGATGCTGCTAAATCTCTAAAATGTATCCACTGCTAAAATAGCCATCTATATTGTATGTGAATTTTCATAAATTATCTCCCCTCTCAAGCATTCTGATCATGGCCTGTACGAACACATTTTCCCACCATTTAAATTCAAAGATCTAACAATTTCTTAAATGAAGCAAACTTGATTTTAATGAAATATTGAATTTTAATTGTAAAAGTGGGAGTAGATGTCATTACTTTTTGTCCTTTTCAATTATTTAAGAAGAACGTTGATTTAAATTAAATCCTCAGATTCTTCAGAATTTTTCTGTCATAATTTTTATGTCCTTACATTTTTTTTAAAAATTGGTAAGTTTTAACCTGTCTCAAAGATCAGCTGAGCTTATGGTATGGTCCTGCATCTGTCATGTATATTTGTCATCCATTGACACTTACTGTTCTCAATCTCTTCTCAGAACTGCATACAAATTTCATCCAAATTCACAGAGAGCATCCTGGCACTAAGGGCTTTCAGATTTATACAAATAATGTCAATCCATCATCAAATATAGAGCCACTACTGAAAATAGAAAAACCTTTAATTCATTAACCCCTGGTGCCAAGTTTATGCTTCATGAGGTTTTACCCAACTTCTGAATTCTGTAGCATCAAGGTCATTTAAGATATACCAAAGTGGGTTTTCTTACAGAAAGGTAGATGGATGTAGCTTGATGATGATACTCCATCTTTTGCTCTTCTGTACATGCACTAGCGAAATAGCCAATGAATAACAACTTTTTTTAACCCATCTAGGCATCTTGCTCAACAAAAATCTCTTGAAAGGAGATGTATTTGTATTTATTCAGAAGTAACCCCCAAAATGCTTTTCAGGCAAAAATGATTACCGTATTTTCCGGCGTATAAGTCGAGACTTTTTGACTTGAAAGTTCGGTCTTCGTCTTATATTCCGAATCGACTTATATATGGATTTTGTCATTGAAATTGCATCGACTTATATATGGATTACAGTATCCAGTATGCTATTGATATTGCTCTATAATCGGCATAATCGAAAACAGGTCACATAGAAGTACAAATTCATGTTAAATTACTAGGTCAATAAATTGTCATAAAATAATATGACTGCATTTATATTTGTAAGTTTTGTCATTATTTATTTTGCATTCTGCGTGTTTTTTCTTATTTCTCAAACATAAAATAAAAAAAAACAATTACCAGTATAAACTTCACCGGGCCGCATAGCACACTTAAGGTCTATACTCTATAGTGTACTGTACTAATTCAAAGCATATTGTTTGTTCCTAAAAAAAAAAAGATATGAAATAACTGGTCCATTAATATTTGATTTTCCAGTATAATGTTGGACACACATGAGCAATTACCGGCATAGCTTTTTTTTATTGATCTAATTGATCCTACAAAGGGATGTAATCCATATTAACTCGAGCATTCTATGATTATTTATAAAATAATGTAGATCGTGCATTCTACTGAATCCCCTAAATCATATGTTTCTACGGTACTTTATCATTTTAGCTGTGCTGATATTTACAGTGACATAATTCAGTGGTTAAAATACAGCCAGTTCTGCCTGCTGTATTTATTAGAGTACATCAAAAGAACATGACGCAATAGCTGGGCGGCAAGTTCAAAGAACTTTGACTAGCAGCTTGGGTGGGAAAATGTGCTGAAATTTACAATGACTGAATTCAGAGACAGAAAGATCCTGAGATGTACATGTAGTTATTATAAGCATACACTTTAGCTTCCATTATTTAATCTACGGACATGTACTATTTCATCATTCATTACGTACGCCCGTTACGTAATTTTTGTTGTTTTCTTTTCATTGAATTCAGTCATATAATGATCTGTGACAAAATTATTGAATATTTTACATCCGTGTGTGGATATTTTCGATGGAAATATTTGTATTATGGATTCAATGTATGTTACAAGATTCGCTGGTGAGTACACGGTGTTGATACTCTTTTCATGCAATAGATTATACATGTATATATAAATTAGACACATGTATGTACCAATGCATGGTTCTTTGAATAAAGTACCATAATTGTATTTGACAAAGTTTCTCAAATAAATTACCGTATGTTTAAACTTTCAACTGGAAGGAATGATCATAGCTCTTGTTGCAATGGATATTGCCGGTAATATGGAATATCATACGACGATACCATCAATATTCATGCAACCGGAAGTTACTACCGGTAGTATATAATACAAAGCCAAGTTATTGACCTGGCCTCGTCTTATACTCCGAATCGACTTATATATGGACGAAGGATGGAAAATTTACAAAATTGGTCAATTCGACTTATACTCCGCATCGACCTATAGGCTGGAAAATACGGTAAAATATCCAGAAGTTAAGTTAACAAGTTAAATAACTTCCTTTAAAAAACTGCTGAACAGATTTGGACCGAATTTGGTTTAAAAAATCATGACGTGAATGGCTTTCAGAATTGTACAGATACTGATGATCTGCCAATCAAATATAGGCACAGATACTAAAAGACAGAAAAAAAACCTTAAATCACTGAATTTGACAGGAAGTAGAGAGCTTTTGGCAATAATGCTGATAATATAGATGTAATTACAAAAATAAGAGCACATCATTAAACAAACGGCTTAAAATCATTTGACAATTTTCTTTTAAAGCATCCAGGCATGAAGCTTTCAAATTGTAAAGTATTGCTTATCTGCTATCAGATATGACCACTGTTACTAAGTATAGATCAATCCGTAAACAATGTCTCGACATAACCTGCTAATCATAATTTGAACAAATTTGAATGAAAGCATAAAGGGCTTACAAATGATACTGTTCTGCAATAAAATATTACAGCTGTTACTAAAGATAGAAAAATATTTAAATTAATTTTTTGAAAAAAACACTTTAAAGAATGGACTAAATTTGACAGAATCCAGCCTGGTATAAAGAGATTTCAAATTTGTACAATTAATGCTGATCAGCCATCAAATCTGGCTACCATTATTAAATATTAAAAAACAACTTTTAACAATAACAGTGTCTTAAAACTGCTCAACAGATATTTACCAATTTAATAGAAAGACTTGTACCTTGATTACTATGATTACTACAAATTAAAAGAAATAGAACAATTTTACTGGACAAAAGACCTATTCAATTTGGAAATAGAAAACATTGTGGCCTCTTAGTATCAGATAAATGAGGTTAATGTGCCATCAAATCTGGGTGAAGATACAAAAGGAATAAAGCTTGCTATAACTGTTTTTTGGTTAATTGCATTGGAAGAAATTTCTACAGAAAGCATTCTACTGATTTAGATTTCTTGGTCAATTACTTTCACATTTGGGTGTTGAGGCAAATGTCTGCAATGTGAGTAACCTCAGGCCTACTAAAGTTTCTTGTTGTTCCAGGTTTTCATTGCAGACTCACAGACAAATGCCAGAGGAGTTTCTCAATGATGAAATAGAGAGTCTTGGATCGTATACTCCTCATGACTCAATTAGTATGGTCTCCACAAGGACTGATGCATCAGATGATATTATTATTGAAGGTATGAAATATTTGTTTGTACCCTGTTATACTTTTGTGTCATTGACTATTCTATTTCAGTCTAGAGGGAGATCATGTAGAGGATGAATTATGTATTACCCCGCCATCATGTTTAAAAAATATGTTTTAGGAAAATGCTTATTTTTTTTTGTTGCAGTGTTCATCCAGGTTGTTAAATTTACCCTAGTTTAGCAAAATTGTATGCATTTCAGTTCACCCTAATTGTAAATTTAAATTACCATCATTTTAATTCACCCCAGATGTAAAATTAATTTGAATTACCATTTGGTGTAAATGTGTTCATTTTTAGTTACTGTTGGTTGCAATATTTGAGTGTCAAGAACAATTTCATTTTTATAACGATGAGTTCAGGATATTTGCAGCATACACTATTGCAGATGAAATATTGTCATAATTTTTACATGCATGCATGTACTATTTGTGAATAATAGTTTCACATATTCAGTTTTCTCATCAAAATCTGTGCTGTCAAAAAATTCTTTTACATTATTTTCATGCTAGACTTTTCCTGAACATCTTTTATTCTGTATTGTCGTAATATTATAGGCTACCCTTCAGTAATATTTTACGGCCTGCTTTTCGGCAAGCAGTTGGGCATCTAGGCAATATTGTGATAGTTTTTAAAAAATATTATTAGGGATATTATACCCTTACAAAGGAGATATCAGCATTGGAAGAAAGTTTAAGTTTTGACACAAAACAGAGATATGACTTTTCCCAGATGATTATCACATACTTTCTGAATACTGATTTATTTATATTAATTAATTTTTTCATAATTCATTAATTCATTCAATCATTTTAGCTCTGCTTTTTGAACCAGGTAATCTTTTAAATGGAATGGCCTTAATCTTGCTATACTGACATAATTAAATCATAAACTTAATCATCACATACATATTCTAATGGCCATTGTCTTGCTTTAATGACATTAATAAAATTGCTATAATCCATGGAGTCTTGTGGGAGTCTTGGTACCTTAGTTGGTAGTAAGTCCGACTCATAATCTAAGGGTTGCAGGTTTGATACCTGCCCAGACAGCTAGTTACCATTTCCTCTGCATGATGTAGCCAATAGTTTGTTAAAAAGTGCTGTTTAGAATCAATCAATAACAACTGAGAGATGTTTGATTGATGGAAAATGGCATAATGAGATGTGGCATGATAATATTGCAGATGAGCAGGAAATTGTCCTTGATGAGACTGGGTCGGAAAAAAGCTCCAGAAAAAATAGCAAACAACAAAAGAAGAAAAAGAAGGGTAGAGAAGATTTGCCACAAAAAGTTCACGTGAAAGGTGAGTGAAAGAAACATGTTGTCAGCTGTGTTTTAATTTTGTTTCACATTTTAGTAACAAATGGTTGTTGCTTTACGTAATATCTATTTAGTAGCATTTTGATGAAAAAGAAACAGTTTCCATAATTTTGCATTCTTCTCATGTAACAAGAATAGTAAATCAAGAAATTTCGCTGTTTTTAAATATACTTATAATGCACTTGACCAAATTTGACAGAAAGTATTCTGTGATCAAAGCATTCAAGCTGATAGAAATAATGCCAACCTGCCATTAAATATGGATCAAATTACTAAAAGAAAAAACCCAACCTTTTAAGATGATTTCGTTCAAAATGCACTGAACAGAATTGTCAATTTGACAGCAAGTGCTTTGGGTTAATGGCCTTTAAATTTGATACAAATGATATCCAATTTGCAATCAAATACAGCCAGGAAAAACTAAGAGAAAGAAAAACATTTGATCAGTTTTATCGCATAAACCACTAGAATTTGACCAATATTAATAATTAATTAATTACTGATAGTTATAGTGCTAGACACATCATGCTGTTACTGCCATTTAATGTGGATGAAGGTACCAGAAAGAAATATTGAATACAATTGTTTATATAACATGTAATTAACAGCATTGCAAGAAATTTCCATAGAATCCATTCTGCTGGCCCATTCATGACCAACTGATGTTGTATTTGTCTGTTTGTCAGATGACCTTCTATCAACTTGGGCCACTTGTTTAAATTTGTAAAGTTAAGATTATGATACCATGTACTGAAGATTTGCAAAATAGAGGAACCTTCAAATAGATGTTTTCATAATATATACAATCAAATATATGAAAGAAATCTTACAGAAGCGATCCTAGTGTCTCCGATTTCTTGGCAACTTCTTTTGCATTTCGGTCAGCCGGCACCTATTATTTACTTTGTTTTCAGGCCACAACGAACAGGTGTATGTGTCTCACATCAGGAACCCATGTCACTTTGTTGTGCAGTTGAAGAGGGAAGTACCCAGGCTTCGCAGCCTTTCTTTATATATCAACAATTGGTGTAACGGTCCAGATGCCAATAAACATCTACTGAAGGAAGTAGATGTTGGTATGTAATTAATTTCTTTTGCTAAGTTGAATTTATTTCATTTAGCAGTCATATTTGTATGATGCCCTCATGAGAATGATCTATTTCAGGCACTAAGTCCCACATTGTGATGCAGGAAACATATAGTACGTACATTTCAGTCCCTCAGTCTGCCACATACCATCCTGTCTGTCAGTCCATCCATCCACACTTATAACCAACATAGCTCTGCAGACTTTATATATAATTTGATAATCTAGATTTGACTTTTAGAGGCTTCACTTTTTCAATCAAAGTAACAGTTATTGGCCTTTTTAAATCAAAGTGATGGAGTTATTGTCCTTTTTCAAAGTGACAGAGTTCTTGTCCTTTTTCAATCAAAGTGACGGAGTTCTTGTCCTTTTTCAATCAAATTGACTGAGTTCTTGTCCTTTTTCTGGAGCTAAACATGTATCAGATGATGCTAGCAATGGTGTGCCTAAAAATGGAAGCATTGTAATGGGGGGTTCATTGAACATCAAGAAAAAAATATTTGTTCAATTCAGACTGTTAAAAACAGTTATGGCTGGGAAAGAATGAATGAAACGAGATGCTTTGCAGTTGGCATGTAAAAACCAAAGAAAATTCCTTCACACTTGGAAATACTGATTTCAGGACATCAACTCTTGAGAGGCACCTTGAATTCCATGCTTACTGTGGTATATATTTATTTTGTGTGCCTGACATTTGTCAATAATTGAGGATAAAGTTTTGGTTTGTGCCTGCTTTATATCTTGTTAGTAAGCTATAATAAACATGTTGTTTATTTTGGTTTCAGTTCAAAATCCAGCCTCAATTATGACCTTAGAAAAATCTTGGATTTAATTGGTTTACAGTTTGGGGTAATTTTCTGTTAAGATGATTTAGTTTTTTAGGAAAGGTTATTGTGCCATAGATCAAGTGGTGATGTATATACGGTTGAGATCAAATAAGATTATTCATACCAATTTTAGCATCAGTCTTTATGGAATCATTTATAGTTGTGTTCAGTTATAATTTGAGAGGAATCGTTTATTTAAATTATTTATGGGAATTGCAAATTACTTACTGACAAATTGGACTAAAACAATATTCAAAGCACTTGAAACATCAGTACATTAAGATCTATTGGAATTCATTCAGAGCACTTTACTTTTAGACATGTGAAAAAACTTTTAAAATTATTTGAGATTTAATTCACAGTACTCTTAAGTTACTCTTAAATAGCATTTTTATAAATTAGAAGTCTAAATTATTTGTCTAAGTTACTCTTAAATAGTCCTTTTATAAATTAGAAGTCTAAATTATTTGTCTAAAATACTCTTCAATAGTCCTTTTATAAATTAGAAGTCTAAATTATTTGTCGAAGTTACTCTTAAATAGTCCTTTTATAAATTAGACATTTAAATTATTTGTTGCATTTTTAACGAAACTTAATGCTTTACATTTTCTGTTAATTACTTTAAGTTCACTGAGTCCTAACACTCACAAACAAGCTAGTCAGGATTTGAACCTAGATTAATAAAACTCAAACTACACTCATTACAACTGTTAGTGTGACATGCAGGAAATACTTTACAGTTTTTTAAAATAAAAGAATGGACAGGTAAGGGATACTCTTGTTGTAGCCAGTGGTTTGATTCTTTAATGGTTGAGTTTGTGGAGAAAGTTCTGTTATTAGAAAACACATGCTTTGTATTTAGTGTTATACTGTAATATACAGAAACACATGATTTGTATTTAGTGTTATACTGTAATATACAGAAACACATGATTTGTATTTAGTGTTATACTGTAATATACAGAAACACATGATTTGTATTTAGTGTTATACTGTAATATACAGAAACACATGATTTGTATTTAGTGTTATACTGTAATATACAGAAACACATGATTTGTATTTAGTGTTATACTGTAATATACAGAAACACATGCTTTGTATTTAGTGTTATACTGTAATATACAGAAACACATGATTTGTATTTAGTGTTATACTGTAATATACAGAAACACATGCTTTGTATTTAGTGTTATACTGTAATATACAGAAACACATGCTTTGTATTTAGTGTTATACTGTAATATACAGAAACACATGATTTGTATTTAGTGTTATACTGTAATATACAGAAACACATGCTTTGTATTTAGTGTTATACTGTAATATACAGAAACACATGCTTTGTATTTAGTGTTATACTGTAATATACAGAAACACATGCTTTGTATTTAGTGTTATACTGTAATATACAGAATGCCTGTTTTTAGTATGATTATGTTATATACAGAACGCATTATTAGCATTTAGTGTTGGGGCCTCAAGTAGCTGAGTGGTCTGAAGTGTTCTCAGTTACGGATCACTGCCAACAAACCTCTGTCTGCGTGGGTTCGAGTCTCAGATTGGCCAATGTGGATATGTGAGAAAGGGTTTTCAAAGGTTCTTCCTCCACCATTAATACTGGCTGCCATGTATAGCCTATCGTGTGCTGAAAAATGGCATTAAAACCTACTACAACAACAGCAACAGCATTTAGTGTTATACTGTATTATACAGAACAAATGATATACATTGAATAGACTTCTTACATTTACTTTTGTTCAGTGTGAAACTGTTGAAGTTTTTTTTTTAAACACCATACTGAGAGGTCGGACAGTGTCACTAAGTTGGTCCCATTTTTTTCAGATTAAATGGCTGCATATACTCACATTTACGAAATCCTAGATGCAACCCTGCTATAGTCGTTCTAAGGAAGTAGTTTGATTTGCATTTATTGCACTTGGGTACTTGCTAAATCATAACTTGTCTATGCATAAATTAGGATTCTTTTTTCTGAAGAATGGTTGTAATATTGAATGCAACTACATAATTGATTTTGTTGCTGTTCACATTTTTCATATTATCGCAGTCTTTTACAACAATAATTGTCAAAAATTCATTCTTTTTCCCATCTTATCAAAATAACAACAAGGCAAGTTCTTTATCTTGTTTTCACAATTGCAGATCACTTTTTTTTCTTCAGGTGATCTAGTTTTGGCTCAGTATTCTTTAGACAAGGAGTGGTATCGTGCTAGAGTCCGGCAGGTGGTTTCATTGGCTGATGACTTTTCTCAAACTCAGGTGGAAGTTGTGTACATAGACTATGGTAACACAGAAGTCATAACAGTAACTAGGTAGGCAAACTTGAAAACTTTCCCCATTTGTAAGTGTCAAGGATGATAATTTTCTTTCTGTTTTGGTAAACATACTTGAAAGGTTAAGACTGGCTCTTTACAAAGATTATTCAGAAACTAATACATCATAAGGGCAAAAGTAATGATCATGCATTGTATCTTGTGATTACCGTAAATTAGCAAATATAGCATACATCCAAGTATAATACATACTCATGTAATACCGGAGTTTTTGTAAAGATTAATAAATTAACAAAATATGTGTTGGCTTCTTTTCATTATGAACATAGTATAAAATAGGTATAATGAATCATCCTTTGTTTTTCTGTTGGGAATTGGGATTAAAACAGAATTTAAATGCTGATAATTATGTGCAACTACCGTATTTTCGCGCATATAAGATACACCCAATTATAAGACGCACCCGTATATAAGACGCGGGTTTTGCCGATTTGTGTAAAAATATTTTACATAAGACGCACCCATATATAAGACGCGGGTTTTGTCGATTTGTGTTTAAAAAAAATTACATAAGACGCATGCGGCCTGCCATCTGTCGCACTGAGCAATTTATATCCAGTGGTTTCCTTTCCTTTATCATAAATGAAAATTTGTCCAATGTTTCATCACCCATCGGATGTAAACAAGGCTTCATTACCATTTTTAGCTTAGATCATATAATTGTCAGAGGCAGGACCGCAACGATTATTGTTTATTCTTATCTGCCGCCGGGCCAATAGCGGATGGGTTGAGTACCTGGTATCTAGATTCTAGAACAATAAACGCCAGATGTAAAGGCGGCTTATTGATCTGCTAGGAGGCCAAGTCTTCAGCGAATGGGATTAGTACCGTACATAGACCAATAAATGCCTGATGTATGCGGTTAGCATATATAAACGTGGGAATGGTCTCTTGTTACTGGTATATATAAATGAGAGATCAATTTGCATTTTTAAAATTTATAAAATCTGATTTTGATGCAATGGCTGCCCATAAGGAGACAACTGTGCAGAATAACAACAGTGCTGGAGCCCACATAGCCATTATCCCAGGTGGTCTGACTTGCAAGCTACAGCCCTTGGATGTTGCTGTCAATCACCCGTTTAAGACTTTTGTTCGTGAGGAATGGGATCGTTGGATGACTAGCGGTAAACACACATTCACGCCAGCTGGTCGACAACGTCGTGCAACGTACGTAGAGGCATGTAATTGGGTTCTTCGGGCATGGGAGATAGTGAAAATTACGTCAATCATCAATGGCTTCAGAAAGTGTGGGATAATTCTCGAATCGGCTAGCTATATCAGTTCTTCGGACGACGACTCAGCTGCATCCGATACCACTGACGCCAATGAGGATCGATTAGCATCAGTTATGGAGTTATTCCGTGGCGACGACAGTGAATTTGATTCAAGTTTCAGTGGATTTGAAGCCGAAAGTGACGACGATGAAAATGAAGACGAATAGAACAGTTCGGTATATTAATTTTTGATCAAGTCACACACTATTTAGTAACAGTTTATTATATTGTGTTTAATAAAAAAAAATTAAATATATGGTATAACTGATTTTCATATTTAAGTCCAATATTGAATAAATTCTTGTTTTGTTTTCGAACTATTTTGTCTTGTCTTGTTTTCGAACGCACCCACCAAACGTACTAAAAATTTACCGGTATCTTTTAACCCAACCGGATGTATAGGTAATATAGCCGCCGTAGTTTTTGCTGTGATAATTAATAACAATAAACAAAACTATTTAAACATACTATATTATATAAATTTAAAACATTTACTCCGACTAAACGTAGATCTGCAATAACTACAGTATACAAAACATTGAAATGACAGGATTTTAAATTTGAAGTGGTCAGCATTGGATTGGTACACGTGGTAATTACTGAACACTTACCCAGTTGTTTTTACAACTAGGAATGAAAATTGTGAAACGTAAATATCGACCGCAAAAATCGTCCTTCAATATCACACACTGTACCGTTCGTTCGTGTTTAAAAAAAAATACTTACCGTATTTTCGCGCATATACCCATATATAAGATGCGGGTTTTGATGATTTGTGTAAAAATATTTTACATAAGACGCACCCATATATAAGACGCATCATGGGTGTGTGGTGTGTAAAATGTTGTATAAGACGCGTCTTATATACGCGAAAATACGGTAGTTTTGCATTTACGGTATGCTTCTTCAGGCACAAAATGTTTGAAAGAAACGGATGATGTCTTTATATTTTAAAATAACAATTACATCATTACATCATAAATGATATACATCATTATAACGATTTTATATATATATAACAGGATCAAAAGATAAACAAGTCTCAAATGAAACCTTAATCAGTAAAATGTAAAATAATAATATAACATAGAGACAAACATACATATAATTATGTTGTTATAAATGAAATACAATTTATCAGTTTAAAAGAAAAAGTACTTTATGGAATTTTATATAGTGCCTTGGTATTAAAGCCATTAGGATACAAAGTATCAATCTTATGAATCAAATAAGTTTCTTTCATGAGTCTATTCATGTCTCCATGCACAATATCTATTGGCATGAAAGAAAAATGAAGTAGAGAGTGATTATTGGTATTAAAATGTATTGAAATATCATAGGAAAACTTAGAATATCTATACTTTTTTTTTATACGAACATTTTTATTATTCATTTACTTTGAAACTTGATGAAGTGTTTGACCAACATATTGCATAACACATTTCAGGTTATCAAATAAATTGCATCAGTTGATATGCAGTTAGTATTATAACATTGAGAAATACATCTTTTGTATTAGCACTACTGAAAAGAAGTCCTTTCTCATATGTTTGCACTTGGAGAGAACCAGTGTCTGTTACATGATGAAAACTTTTATTATTTTCTGTCTGTTCTAATTAGAACATCTTTCCAATTCTTGGGTCTTCTATAACTATGAATTGGTTAGGGATGTTAATATCAGTTTTTTTCCAAAACCAATTATCGTTTGTAGAAATCCGATTTTAAACCGATTATCGGTTTTTGTCCTACATTGAAAATTACAAAAATATATTCTTATAATGCAAGTTAGTGAATGCCTCTTGCGAATGAAAGATATTCATTACATACCATAACGTGTAGACGTGCATCGTCTGACGGCATGGAGGACGATATTGTGGCTCCACCAAAGCCATCAAATCACGGAAGGAATTGGATTCAACAATCGAAATTGGTAGCATGTTTTCAGCGACAAACTTAGCTACAGCAGCAGTAACTTTTTCTTGATGACTGTCAGGACAGTTTTTTTGTGTTCCAATAAATGTTGTTAATCGCGGCTGAACATATTTGAAGGAGCCGCAGTTCCGGGATGTTTGCTACGCAAATGTGCATGCAATCCAGTAGTAGTATCACCGCTCCAACTTGTTTGTTGTGAACATAGTTTACAGCGAGCCATGCTTGAAGAACTTAGCGACCGGTCGGTTGACTAACTATTTACATCCTTCAACAATAAATGTATTCATTTACAAACACGCTGCATGGAGCACTCACAAATTTTAAACAAACACACCTTATCTGCTGGCCATATTGTATTAAAATGTAAACACTAAACAAATGCATGAATGAATTTTTTTCTGGCCTTTTTTAAAATTTTCACTATAAAAATGGTAAAAAATATTGAATTCGATTATCGTTTTGTAAAAACAAAAACCGATAATCGTTTTCAAAACCGATAATCGGATTTCCGATTTTCGTTTAACAACTCTAGAATTGGTTTATTTTTGTAAATTGATTTTACACTGTTTTTATATGTTAAATTTAGGAGACTCCAATATTTATTAATTATATTCATTAAGGTTCCACATACTATATTTGATAAAAGAACACTGCAGTAGAGCCACTTCAACCAAACTGGATCATTTCAAAATTAGTTTCCTCCCCATGAGCAGTCTCGACCATTCCATGGTGATGTCACATGTTTTCTTTGTTGGCCAAAGCTGCACCAATCTGTTAATACGAAATCAATAAAATAATCACCTATCCATAAATAATCACCAGATAGCATGAATCTACACATCTTCTGATTTTTCAATAAACAGTGCAGTCATTTAACATAACATTATTGTCTAATGTCTTTGCCCTTTGTACTTACCACTGGTCTTTGATGTCCTTTTTGTAAAAAGCAATACACATTACTCTATTACCAGTATATAACACCTATATAAACCTCAAAGGTTTCATACTTTTTCAGTTTATACAAGTAGTCTAAGAATATATTTTTAAAGAAGCTTAAGCACAAATTTTATACAGCCAAATTTAAACTATCTGTTGTTAATTATGCAAAAGAAATTGGCAGTAGAGCAACTGGCAGAGACTTTTCAGTTAATGAAAGTCATTGTAGGTGTATTTGAGAAAAATGTATTTGTAAAAAACATGGACCAGCAGTGGAAAATTGCTTATTTATGAGTCGAATTAAGTTGTGTGCTCCCCTTGTCTCGATTATGCTGTACCAGTTTTCAAATTTGAACAATTTAATTTTGATTGGATGCGGCAGCATAATGTAATTCACAGAACTGAAGCACAGAAATACTGGATCGAGATGCCAGGTTGTAGATAGGGTTATGATATTGGAACTGTGGTTAGCGAAGATGGCAAGAATAACACTGGCTACTATTCACAGTTAATTCCTTGAGTGTGGAGTTCTTCCAGAAGTTAATTCTTTTAGCCCTGAATCCAACTGACAGCATAGGACTCTACATACGAAGTGCATAGGATTGATTTTTTAAGATATAGTGTTTTATGTATTTTTATTTATTGTTATATAGCTTTACAGTATGTAACATTAACTTTTTGGGGCACTAACGAAGTTCATAAATTGTAATTAATAATTATTCATTTTTTTAATATTATTGACATTAATTTACTGCACTTTAGAAGTTCATATTCTTGTCTTCATGTTATTATATTGTCTTTTAAGTTAGGCAAATTTACAAATTTAGCTGAAATGTAAAACATAACTGTATAATCAAAATTAGACTTGATTGCTACTTCATACTTGGTGCATTGATGTAAATCAAAAACGAGTCTTTTAAAATATATATCAACATGGTAATATGAGTAAGAATCAAGTTGCATAACACATGGACATATATACCTCACAGGTTCGGTGCATTGTACCGAAAAACTTGGATAACGTGTGTGCTATATTTTCTAATTTATGGTAACAATGACATCCCTTCTCTGTACGCATAAATGATGCATTGTATTGTATAATTACCGTATTTTCGCGCATATATCCCGCGGGTTATACCAGATTTTACAAACCCCGCAGGGGGGGGGGGTGCGGGTTATATAAGGGTGCGGGCTATATCACAATTTTTTTTACACATAATGATATTTCAACATATTGTTTGAAAAACGTAACTACATAACATATATTGTTCTAGTTTTGTTTTGCTAGGGTTGGATATTATGGCTACTACGGTGACTTTACAACAACTTACGGTATCGGGACCAAATCAACATTTCGGGATAAAAACTTAAAATTTCGTATCCGTCACGTTTTCATAATCAATATTTTCTGTTTTCAATCGAAATAACTACGGTACCTAATTTTACCGCTGGGCCACGATCCACTGCTTCAGGTCAGCTTCAAGGTGAGGCCACTTTGCTTTAGGTCCGCGACGAGCACGTTTTCGTGGATTCATCTTATCCAACGTTCCTTTTTCTTTTCTCCAACCTCGGATTACACTCTCATCAATATCAAATTTTGTGCCTGTGGCTCTATTGCCATGCACTTCAGCATACGCAATGGCAGTTAGCTTGAAGTCGGCTGTGTAAGACTTTCGTTTCGGCATTTTTTAAATTAAACAGAAAGAAATTATTTAAACTCGAATCTACACTTCACAAGAATACAAGATTATTTAAAAATGTCCGTGTTTATGTAGCCTGTAGTTGAGGCACAGCTCCTACGCACACAAGCACTGTGTACCGTGTTTTTCCTGACTTTTATTGAGCAAAGGTCGTCGGCTTACTTTGATGATGGCGCCGCTAAAGGCTCCAGTTGAAGGGTGAAACAAATACCTGTTTGTTATTGCTGCGGCAACTTTAGATAATTGTAGAACATTGAAACAGATTTGTTTTATTTGTTTAGTATATATCAGTGCTTCAAAGGTAATCAGTTCTCTCTGAAGTGTCAGCAAACGTATTTTTTCTTCTTCCATCTGGTATTTGTTTTTAAATTAGTGTCATCTGCTTGACTGTACTCATTTTACGTTTCCGCCTTCTGCGGATTCGGATTTTGACTAGTCAGTGGCATAAAGTAATAAGGCCAGATATCATCATTAGCGGATTATGATATAACAGTGCACTGTTAGTGTGGTTTGCCAGTATGAGACAAGGACTTGTTATTTTAACAATATATTCCAGTACATTGTTTCCTGTCATGGTGCCTTTGATTTTCTCTACTCCAAACGCAAGACTGTATATACGGTTTTTATCAGCCAAAATTGGTGTCGCCACAATATCACCAGATGGTATATTTTGTCACCAAAACGGAAAACAGAATCGCAGTTTGCTACATCAGCGAAGCCCCGTGATCCTGTAATTGATTTCATTTCCGATTGTAGCTGTATAAATATATCTATGGTTGCGGGTTATACAAAGGTGCGGGTTATGCCAACGATTTTTTACACAAAACCCCAAAACCCGCGGGCTATATGAGGATGCGGATTATCTGCGTGTGCGGGATATTTGCGCGAAAATACGGTAACAGTAACATCTAGGGATGGGAATCGATCAGAAATTAATCATCAATAATCGGTTCCTATTAACCAACTGATCATCAATTAAAATCGATTACTAAAAGCAAATTTTAATTTTTGTTACACAGTTATATCTTTGATCAAGAGTTCAATATGTTTATAAATGTACAGGAGTAATCTCTTTTAATGACATGTATACTTTAACCTGACAATAATATTACATTGTGTTATTTTTGTTCTACAACCTTGTTAAATGAACATAACATTTTATGGCTGATCAGTCATATGTAACTGAAATACTGCTACAATCCCCCGAAATTCTTTCGTTCATATGTTTATAATTTAAAGTATAGAAGGACATGATTTTCTTGTATGTCATTGTTTATAAAAACTGCAAAAGATGTTGCAATTTAACTGAAACAAACCAACAATTTATTAACTCAACAATTTAACAACTTGACCATGTAATAATGACTATATGTTCCTAATTATGAATCATAAGGATTTTTATTTGTAGTTGTTAAGGGATTAAAAAATTTCCGGTCAACTTTAGTGGCTGGGAGTTTTACTAACCATCGTGCTTTGCATACACCTAAAAAGTAGTCTACCTTTACACTCAATCGATTATGGAGTTCACAATCAATTATCTTATTGGTTTGCTCAGCCAACTGATGATCGATTATATTCGATAATCGGAACAACACTAGTAACATCTTCATCTAAACACCGAGTTGATGCATTGTATGTTGTGATTAACATTGACATCCCTTGTCAATTTATCTAGCTGTAAACCACTCTAATTTTGGCAAAATCGTTCCTAATTTCGCAGAAATAATTCCGCTGCAATCACCTCTGTCAGATTCCAGTATTTCAATCCAAATTGTTTCTCTTTGGACAGACCATAATGGTGAACATTGGTGTATCTAGAATACTGTAATGTTTGCAATGTCTATTATAATTCTTTTAACAAATTGTATGTGAAGTGCTCATAGCACACTGAGTATTGATCATTTGAAAAATGTATCTGTTTGTGCTCGAATTCATCTAAGTTGTGAAATATATTGGTGGTTAGTGAGGGTTATTCCTTGACAAAAATATGGAAGAAAATCAAAATGGTATAGCAGGGCATTAACACTAGAGGAATACTTGCCTTTGCAGTCCATTCTCAATGGTCTGTATCATGTTAGACAGTAACAACAAAGACCCAAAGGATGTTTCAGTGAAAAGCTGATTCATTCCGATTTGATTCTTATTTTTCAAAGTTGAGATTCCTATTTCATGTTGTCAGACATCTGTATAAGTGATACTTTCAATGAAAGATATTTAGATTGCAAAGTAATTCTTTTAATGGGTTTAACAAGCAGAAGCTGCATGGTTTGATATGTGCATTCTTCCATACTTATTAGTAGAAAGGGTTACACATCTTTCCTTTTGGAAAAAAGCACTGGTATGTTGTCCATTGTCAGTACATCCAATAGCACGTCATTTCACACACACACCCGACACACAAGTCTTGTAGGCCCTTTACAAAACTGGTAAAACTGGTAACATTCTGACATCCAATTTAACTACCACAGCCTTCCAGAAAATCTTGTCAGCTTCGCTCCTGTACAGATAGAAGGTCATGTCAGTACGGGTTTTTCATTGAAAAACTTATTTCGATGTTTAATGGTCCGCAATAAAATTGGTACCAATCTGACATTCGATACGGCAGCCTTGTGTAAATCTTATCACTACTCCTGATGACTGGAAAGTGATGTTGTCATGGAGATTTTCACCACATGACTTATGTTGGTATCTAGTTGGTTCTATATTAAAAATTATGCCAAAATGACATCGATATTGCCATCATTTTAGCCATCTTGAAGTCATTTTTATTGATAATCCTCTTTTTAAGTCTTTTTATGACATCTATTTGGTTCTGAATGAAAATGGTGCTAATCATGCATTCAATATGGCAACCACAACCACCATCTTGAAAATCTTATAGCTACTTCAGATGACATAGACTTTTCATCTTTTGATATCTAGTTGGTCCTTGATAAAAGTAGTGAAGATCCTGCAGATAAGACCACTGCAGTGGTCATCTTGAAAATCTTATCATTCAAGATTATTATAGATGTTTTCTTTGCTCAGAGCTAAAAAGAAGACTCCATCTTATCTTTAAGTCCTATACATTCTTTTCAGCTTGGAGAGCATATGTCTCTTCAAGGGACTCTTCTTCTCTAGTTTAATGTTGTTATATAAGCTTGAAAAATAGCACTTTAAAAATCTATTTTCAGTTTAAGAAACATGCAGGTCAAGTTTATGAAACATCCCGAGTTTGCTTTTGAGTGTGGCTTGTCTGGCATTGTTGCATCTGATAAGGTAATATATTGTTTCTATAAAACACACACACACACACACACACACACACACACACACCAGTGTTTCACATAGACAGTCCAGCAGTAGACAGAGATATTGCAAGACCTGAGAATTTAACAGCCTTCCCAAAGATACAATCTCAGAAGCTGAGGAATTATTTTTGGAAAGTAATTAAAATGTTAAAGAGGTAATACTGACCCGATCATAGTTCGGGACACAACTTCCATCCCCCCAGTTACATCCTACTGAGACAGTTTGCATTCTGCTCTGGTAGAAATGGAAGTATTCACTGGCATTTGGTGCCAATCCCTGCATCAAGAGGAGATCACTCTGTAGGACTGAATATGAGCAGACAACTTTTATCTTTCAAAGCAAAAGATTTTAGCCTGGTAGTAATGAATATGCAAGGCAATGGTAGTTACTCCTAAGGTACTATGATCAGATATCATATTGTGAAGAAATGTGCTTTAATTCAAAACTTAGTTTCTGCACAATAATTTAGGCTGGAAACTTTGGATAGCTTACAATTGGGGTATGAAAGAACTGCATTGATCTCTGGGTGAAGTGGTATGAGGCGAAAGAAAGAAAGATAGTTTCTGCTCAATGATTTGAGTTCTCCATCATCCATAATTACAACACTTTGTGGATGGCTTGCACTTGGCGTAAGGAAGAATTCTATGACTTTCAGTTCAAAAGGTAAATGGTCAAGGCCACTGACTGAAAGAATAGTTGGTTTCCACACAGTAACATTAGTCTGCATCAACTGTCTTGACCACATTTAATGGATGGCTGGCATCTTAGAGTAAGAAAGAAACCTATTGATTTTATGGTAAAATGCAAAGATAACTGACTGAAAAAAAGAAAAATACTTTTTACATAAAGCAGTAGAATGTGAGAACAGATTTTCTCTAATTGGGGTATATTTTAAGCAAAATATTCTAAGTCTCCATTTGCCAAACTGAGACTTAACAATTTTAGAGCTCTGTTTGTCAAACGGAGCCTTCCTCAAGGGTAAAAAAAAAAGACGCCATTTAGTTGACGTTCACCTCCTCGGCTGCTAATGCGCTAACTAAATATTTGATCAAGTCCGATACGATATCTTGTCCGAGGGTCTGATAAATTTATCGTCACAAATCCGTGTGGGATTGTCTGAGCGTGGCTAAAGAAATTTCTAAATCGATTATGATCCATATCACCACCGCACCAAGTTTGCCAAATATTTCTAAGAGTATGAGTATCAACTCCGTTAAATACACACAGCATATTGCAGTTATCTCTGATCACTTTTGGTATTTGAGTGTAACGTTGAGTGATATATATCACATCGGTGTTTTTATGTCTGCCTCTGGAAAATATTCTAGCAGGATTCTTTTGATTATCTAACATGATATCATCATATACGACTAAATTGTTAATACTTCCATCAATATCATCAATATTCGGTGCCTCTTCGATATCGGTTATAAACTCAATAACACCATCGCCGTTAATTTCTTGCGCGGCATCATTAAAATCCTTTAATACTTCATAACATCGTTGATCGTCTACACTCGGAGCAATCATGTACAATTTATCCCACTTCATCCATCTCGTTATCAAATTAAGTAGCAATTGTGTTTTACCACTTCCAGATGGTCCGATGATAATCGCGCGAATAGAATTTGGTAACATTGCATGGTGTCTAATAGGTTCCCGTCGTCTCGTAGCTGAATAATCAATTACATTCATAACTGTTATATATAAATTATGGATCTATATTGTGTGAAGTGTAGGACGCGTACTGGCACAAATGACTTGACGACGATTACAACGAAAAATAATCGATCAGCGCTTTCTGGTAAATGCGTACAGTGTAGTACGAAAAAATTTAGATTTACTTCCACGAAACCTTTAAAAAAAAACGAGGAGGTGATATTGCAGCCAAATTGACAAAACTCCCAGGAACACCGTGGGCAAAGTATCCAGGAGAAAAGCACCTTCCAGGATATAGCTACTGTGGACCGGGAACACGATTAGATATCAGACTTGATGATCAAAATTTACCCCGACCCGGCGAGTATCCAATAAACGCTATTGATAAGGCGTGTCATGCTCATGATGTCGCTTATAAAAGCAGCAATCTTCAACATAGACATCTCGCAGATGTAAAATTAATTCATGCGTTAAATGCTATTCCTGATAAATCCTTCAAAGAAAAATTGGCTTCGTGGTTGGTAAAATCTGCTATGAAGGGTAAATTGATGTTAGGTGCTGGTAATTGAAAATGCTAGCATTTTAATATGGAATCTATTTATTATTCTCCGAGAGGATACTGGAGAGGTTACGCAACAATTAATAAACTCGCTAGCGCATCAAAGGTGAAAAAAACTACAGCGGCAAACTGGTTATCTAAACAAGCAATATGGCAAATTTATCTACCAGCGCCTAAACAAATTAACTATTCGCATTTTGATGTTACAACACCTAATGAAGTTCATCAAGCTGATATACTATTTCTGCCGCATGACAACGGTTACAAATACGCGTTAACGTTAGTTGATATTGCAAGTAGATACAAAGAAGCAGAACCGTTAAAAACAAAATCATCTACTGAAGTAGCTTCTGCATTTGAAAAAATTTATCGACGAGGTCCTCTGCGCTGGCCAAATCTGTTACAAGTTGATCCTGGCAAGGAATTTCAAGGTGTTGTTACATCTACGATGAAACATCATAATGTCGCCATCAGACGAGGACACACTGCGCTACATCGCGATCAGGCAATTGTTGAACGGTTTAATAAAACCCTTGCTGAGCGGTTATTCGGATATCAATACGCAAAAGAATTCATCCAGGATAAACGATCCCGTGAATGGGTCAAGAGATTACCAGCTGTGATTACCGCAATCAATAATGAGATTACTAGAACAATTAATATGAAACCTGTCAACGCTATTAAGAAGGCGTCTATCAAAATGGAAATCCAAGGAATTTCACAAAAAGATTTCAAAGAACCAATTCTTGGTAGTAATGTCATTGTAAGGTACTTATACGAACCAGGAGAGCTTGAGGGTGGTAAAAAAAGAGCTACTGATCCTATTTGGAGCGTCACTACGCATAAAATATCCGGCATAACACGATCTACGGGTAGACCTCCAATCTATAGACTGGATTCAACTGCTCCTCAGCGGGGTTTTACACGCGAACAATTACAAGTGATTCCCGAGGATACTCAATTGCCACCGCGTGGTCTTAATTAGCACCCAGGGTGCTGTCACCCCGGCGTCTATTACACTCAAGACAGGTCAACATCACATTGTTTCTGACATGACCGAGATTGTTATCTTTTCTATCTACGGTGAATTGGCGAGGATCTTTATCCGACCAATTCCAACTCATTATACAATTACAACTCGCGCAGTGATTGTTCTGTTGTTGCTTCAAAGTGATTATTAATTCAGCATCAATGTCAAATTCTCGTTTATTTTTTTTATCCTGTTGTTTATAGCCAGAGAGTTTTTTTCTGATTATATCACTGATTTTATCACCAGTGATAATATCGTTACCAATGATTTCATCGTCAACAACAATTCTTCGAAGTTGGTTTATTCGCCGTACTCTGGATACTGCGAGATAAACTAAATTTGACCACTCAATATGATTATCTACTATCCAAAGAGTTGTATCGGATATAGTTAATCCCTGTGAAGAGTGTATTGTTGCTGCATAACCTAACGTCCATGGGGATTTATCAGCAGAACTCTTTGAGTTCCCCAATGCATCTTTAACGACGCTGATATCAACCAGCACAATATCATTTAATACTAAATTCTGCTTTTGTTGTTGTCCAGGAATGTCAACGTCGATATTCTGCTTTCGTGTATCCTTAGGTCTATAACAGAGTGGTACTGGAAGCGTTGCAAATTTTTCTTTATGTAGCGCAAACAACTTCATCTGAAGTGCGTCTCTGACTATTTTTCTACTCGCGATTATTAAATCATTTGGCTTCCACATTTCCCAAAAATCATTCATGGGAGTTTCTGAAATTATTTCACGCGCTATTTCACATTGGATTTTATCCGGTTGTAATCTAATTAGCGCTTTGAATTCTCGTAATTGTTCATCAAGTGATCTATGGTCGGTATTAATCTCTTCATAATAATCTACAAATCCTTTTAGCCATTCATGTGGAGATCCACCAACAAATGGCTGCGGTTGGCCGTGATCCCCGCACATGACGACTTTTGTGTTTTTGTTTAACAACCATTCAAGAAATATCTGTAATACTGTCAACGATACCGTGCATATTTCATCCCAGATTATTATTTCAGGAATAAATTTATCGCCCATTCGATCAGGAGTCCATGTATCGCCTTTCCATCGAAAGAAGCTGTGATAAGTACAGGCTTTTACCCCCCGCGCTATCATCTCTCTGGCGAGTCTGTGAGTTGGTGTTAGCACAATCATGTTTGTGAAATCTGTAGGATTTTTACGACGAAATAATTCGATTGCACGAGTTGTCTTTCCTGATCCACCACAGCCGTTTAAATAAACTGTCTTGTATCTACAAATCGGATCGGATACAGGTGGTGCAGTAGAAAATTCTTCAGAAATATTATCTATATTTCTACAAATATATTTATCATCCATAGCAACGTCTGCGGATTTACAATATTCATGTAATGTTTCTTTTTTAAACCTCCAATTTCCCCACGCTTCCTTAGGATCTGTGAATTTAGCTACATCTGATTTGTATTTCTCATGGATATACATCGAATCAGTAGCTACTCTAACCGCGGTATTAGGAAATCTATTTATCATCGAGAATAGATTAATACAAGAATAGGCTAGCATAGAACTTCTCAAATTTGTGTACTGACAACTATATCCATCACAGTAAGTAATAACCGTACCTAATTTCTCACCATTGGATCGAAAAGCATCCCTACGGGTTACAAATTTTCCTTTTTTTATTAAATCGGTTATGATAAAATCGTATTCTTCATTGTCTAAGATCAATCTCGAAGAATATTTTGCATTGTCAAATCTTCCACCTTGAGTGAATTTACCGATTATTCTTCGTCCGAGCTCTTTAGCCTCTCTATTCCTACCTTCGAATAACCTCTTAGACCAATCCATAAGTGTTTCACAATCTCCTAATTGTTTTCGTTGTTCGTTAATTATTTTTTCTAGATCGGGTTTTGGTAACCAAACATCTTTCTGCGCGTTATAGCATATAATAGCTTCGCTGACAATTAATGATGTTAACATACCACAATCGATCATATATCGCAATAGCACAATTGGCATCCACGCTTTTTCATACATATGTCTACCAAGCCAAAGATAACTACACGGATGTAACCCTGTAGCTAATTCGAATGATATCACACGAGCGAACCCGGTTAAATCAAAATCAGGCAATGGACCATTAATCGCAACACGAGTCATTTCATGTGTGGGATGTCCAAATCGTTTAAAATATTCAGAGCATTCTCCATATCCGAGAAAACTTCCAGGATAACACGCGGATATATCAATTGAAATCATACCATCACGTGAGTATTTCGTATTCCACAATCCTCCATGACCAAATTCGACGCAACTCAACTTCACGTCCTCCAGAAAATCACTTCGTGTTGGACGCCATGAGTTTTTTTCTCTTGCAAAGTGAGCTACCACTGATGGAATTGTGAAGCTATCCGTAAGTAGTTTTTCTACGGTAGAAACACTAGTGTTTCCTTCTAAATACTCATTAGCGATTTTTCTCATTTTAGTATCTAATTCTTCAGTTCGATATAATTCACCATTTGGTTTTACAAACTGATCAAATCCTATTTCCGGATCCTCATTACTCCTGAGTAACCACATTGACACAGGGTCGTCTTTGGTTAATGTGTGAATAGCATCAAATAATTTCTCTTCATAGAAACCATCCCTAGAAAATTCTTTAGGGATATATCGAACAGTTCTTTCTCGTGGAAATATATTTACCGCGGGTGTCCACGCGTGTTTGTTATGATCGATAATTTCAATTGGAGCTCCTCGCGATTGATATTTCGGTTCGTATAATACTTCTCCGGTTATTGTCGCTACCGATATTGGAAATTTTAATAATGCTTCTAATTTAGCTATATCGGAAATCGTTGCCCCGCGTTGTTTCACTGTTAGTTCCCATTCGGTTATTTTTTTTCTTCGTAGATCAGTTAATTTGTTTCCCCGGGATGCATTTTTGAAGTGTTCTATTAACCGTGTTGCTACACAATTAAGTGGCAAAGCCACTGATGATGAAAACATCGGAGCTAGTTTTGTAATATTAGGATTATTATTTATTGGATATAACCCATACACAACTGCTGTTACAGGGTAAGATTTCTCATAGTATGGTTTGTCAATTCCAGTTAAAATTCCTGGTTTGGAATCTCTACTCACAATAACAGTTTTTTTATCCTTAAGGATTGGGTCAAATTTATCTCTGATAATCCATTCACCTTCCTCTTCGATAATGAATTTTATTCTAAAAAAATACCTCCGTAGAAATCCTTTGGATTTCTGGCCAAGGTGTGAAAGTATCACAGCTGCTCTTATATCATTCATAGTAGCATCAATTATGGGTATATTGACATCTTCATCAATAATTCGAAATGTCGACCACGTATGAGATGCTCCATCACGCTTAAACTCATTAAAACAGTCGCTGATTTTACTCAATAGTGGTTTATCATCTACTAGACTTTTAGGTATATCAGAGATTCTATCGAGATTAAATCTAACATTTTTCCAAGGCTTAATTTTCGATAATCTCTTGAACTCCTTCATATTATAATTAAAACAAGTATTTAAATAAGAAAATTTTATATAATGAATCATTGCAAATGGCTTATGATTGGATCAAAGACTCCGTGTAACAAATCATGCAGAAATGAATTCTGTGGGTATCATATGCAGAGTGTGAGAAACGGTTCGGAGGGACCTCTACCATGCTTGCATTGTGGGGTAGGTGTAAGAGGCAAGTCGCAGTTATGCATTAATTGCGGGGGTAAGCGTTATAGAGAGTTAAAACGTTATTATGACAAGCGAAGAATCAAAAATCCTGACGACGTCAATAGCAAAATCATAAAAACTACGGATGACTATATAAAAAGATTTGTTAATGTTATAATTCAGCCAATTAACGAATTAGACAAATAGATATATTATATATAAATGAGCCAAGAATTTCAAAGACATCCTGTTATTAAAAATTACGAAGCTTCTCGTGATGGTGTTGTTAGACACAGTAAAAATAAGAAATCTGTTGGGTGTGATAATGGTATGGGTTATTTGAGGTTTGGGGGGAATAAGAAATATCTCAATCATCGTTTCGTCTATGAAGTATTTAACGGATTGATCAAGGATGGTTTTGTTATTGATCATATTGATTCCGATACTAAGAATAACAAGTTGAACAACCTTCAAGCTATAACGCAGCGTGAAAACACAAAACGAGGAAGAACTGGGAAATACCCGAAAAATGCTAGATCCGTAAAGTCAATGGACACTGACAACAAGGAGATAGTATTTCAATCAATGTCAGAAGCTGGTAGGTATTTCGATATTTATCCGTATTCTATTCAATGCGTTGCTGAGAATAAAACCAAGACCGCTTTTTCAAAGCGTTTTAAAAATAAAATTCGGTTTATTTATGTATAATACGGGAGATAACTCCGTTAGGTATAACTCGTGTGACAAATCATCAATGACAGAGTTACGGATTTTAAACACGGAAAATCTTCGATTTTTCATTGGCTGTTATAATTAAATAAATCCGAACAAAACATAATCAATTTTGTCTTTTTTCAAGTCTAAAATTCTTCGAATTTCAAGAACTGTTTTATAAACACGTCGTATTTAAACATTTTTTTTTAATGTCTGTTTCAAGTATTATGTGTGTTTTCAACATTGTCAGTGATCGCTAATAAACAAACAAATAATTACAATCACTACACCTATTTTATATCACCTCGTCGTAATGAGTGTATATATACAAATTCGTTCTTATTATAATTGGGCATTTAGCCGAAATTCAAGTGTAAACAAAACCACACCGTCATGAACGTTATTATTGACATTCAAAACCAAAGTTTCGATTTTGCGGTTTTGTTTACACTTGAATGTAGAATAGCCCGCGTCATCCATTGTCATTGAAATCAATTCATTCATTGTGTCACCTATAATCTATTGTTGTACCGTCGTCATTGTCATTGAAATCAATTCATTGTATATACCATTGTCATTGTTCACCTATAATCTATTGTTGTACCGTCGTCATTGTCATTGAAATCAATTCATTCATTGTTCACCTATAATCTATTGTTATGTGTTTGTCGGTTGTAACCGTAGAAATCCCTTGGATTTCGGGCGCTGCTTGATGTATAAAACACCAAGGGGGTTCAAAACGGTGAATGTGCCGTCGTCATTCATTATATATAATCATAATCACCTATAATCGCATTAAGCTTCTGGGTATACTAAGATGATCAACACCTTAGTGTATCCAGAATTCATTTTAAAATACTTTGTATTTGAAATACTTTGTATTTAAACAAATATATTTTTATATATATATATATATATGAATATTGAAAATCTCAAATTGATTATTATTGAAATCAATAAGTTGAAGGATCAAAATATAAAATTATGTTCAGGTTTGGATTGTGATCAAATTATGACTAATTTCGAGGATATACAATTTGCAGAACAGACCGGAAAATATGTCCTATCTAAAAAATATTTTTTAATTAAGAATATCCAAAAGCTTATACGTGAGAGCTTAGTAAATACTGAAGATGTTAATGTCTTCGTACCATTATGTAGCATCGTTGAACGTGTTCGAAAGCAATTAGGATTAGAATATGAACAAAAGAGACTTATTAATTGTAAAGTGAGACAGTTAAAAATGTTAATGGAAAACTCTGAAGGTGATGAGCCCACGCGTAGAGAGCCTCCTTTGTTTGTATAACCGATACGGTATGAGGAAGTAAAATTATGTGTGTAAGGGGGAAGTATTAAAATAATTTGCATTTTTAGGTTAGTGATTTCTTTCGAAATGATTTGCATTTCTAAAATAATTTGCATTTCTAAAATGCTTTGGATTTTTTAATTTAACAATTAGTGATACTCTTTCAATAATGGTAGGAGAATCATTAACAACGAGATTAGCTAGAGAAAGACTTGAAGCTCTTAAGAAAATATTACCCCTTCGTGATAGAATCCGCAAAAAACTTCAACAACGGCAATTATTTCAGACTGACTTCACAGAGGATACAGAACAACTCTTCAAACCTATTGTTAGTGCAACTGAGGGTGTGAAAACGGCAATCTCTAAACAAGAAAGCGCGCAAAAAGAGTCATTTCTCCCTGTGTTAGAGAAAATAGCAAAACGAACTAAGCAATCAAAAAAATCATTAAAAACACTTCCTGGTGATATAATAACTACTGCAAGACGACAAGAAGAACAACAACGAGAACTTCAGGAAGAAATTGAACGATTAGGTGATGTTGATATTTCCTCACTAGAAATGCAAGCATTTCCACCTGAAGAATTTCAAGAACAACAACAAGAAGAAGAAGAAGAAGAAGAAGAAGAAGAGGGAGTTGTTTCAAAGGGGGATTATTCTCCTGAAAATATATTTACAGTTGATGCGTTAAATACAATCAAAAATATCTCAACACTTGCTGGATTAGCTAAATTTACCAACGACAACGTTAAAAAAGCGAAGAGAGATAAGTATTTAAAAGACAACACGGCTAAAGAATTTGTAAAAGGTTCAGAAGTTTGGGCAAATAAGGTGTTTTTAGCAAACAAGAGGAAAAACAAAATCACAAAAGAAATAAAATCTGATTATGACTATTTTCTAACTATAGTAAAGGGGATCACAGTAGCACCACCAGTATACACAGCAGACCCAATCCCTGATGAAATACAAATAATGGCAGAGGCTGATTCTAAGAAGGGTGCAACTGGTACAACTAAAAAAAAAGGTAGTGGTTTAGTTGGTAAAAATCCTATAGATTTTCACGCTAGTGTAACATGTCCTGGTAATATTCTTGGTGATATAGCACGATTAGAAGTACTTGTAGGAGGAAAACGAGCCGGGAATAACTCACCAGAAATAATCAATGAAGCAGCTGATATCTGTAGGCGATTATTTCAAGGTGGTATCATGGATATTGCAACATATAGAAATTTCATTGAGGAGTTAGCCGAAAATTCTTTGGATGGAAATTCTTCGAATTTCTACGGTTATCATAGTGACTAGATAATTGGAAATGCTAAAGCATTTGGAAACATTAGTGTTTCTATATAGAGAATGATCATACACTACAACCATGATAAACCAACTAGTGTCTATGTGGTAAACTCACGATTACCAAAATACCGAGTATACTATGGAGATGGTCTCGGTAATACTATAATGGGATTATTTTCAAGAATGGCTCCAAAAGTGGCTCCATTTGCAAAACAGGCAGCAATGAAAGCAATTGATGTTATCCGAGATAAGGGTATTAACACTGTTGGTGATCTTGCTAGTAAGGCGTTTTCAGCCGCTCGGGATAAACTAACAGCGCTAGTTCGACGACGAAATTCTTCGAATTTCCAATCAAAACCTGGAAATGCTAGCATTAGAAACACTAGTGTTTCTGGAATGACTTCACTGCCATCTACTGCAGTAATGCCTACACAGGTTAGTAAAATAATAAATAACGCCGTGGATAAAAAACTACAGTCGTTAATGACTAACGCCCAGGATAACATAACAGCAAATATGATAGCCGGAAGTGGGCTTCCGGGAAGTGGCTTTAAGAAATTTCGCCGGAAACGTTAGAAATATTTATTTGAACAGGATTTCCAATTATGATAGTTATTGTAGAAACACTAGTGTTTCTAATGCTAGCATTAGAAATATTTGTGTCAGAATCACTTGTGATTCTATTTATTTGAATAGGATGCTCAGTTGTTATGGTTATTGTAGAAATGCTAGCATTAGAAATATTTGTGTCAGAATCACTTGTATCAGAATCACTTGTGATTCTACTTACGTTATCTTCATTATCAGATATTTTCATCATCATTATTAAAATACACCCAACTAAATAATTAGTTTATAAAAATTATTTTTATATTATAAAATATTTATAATTTGCTAATTTTGTTAGATTTTTTACTTTTTTTACTCATTTTTCTAGTGTTTTTACTCATTTTTCTAGTGTTTTTATGCAATTCATCGACAAAATTTCATGAAAATCGAGGATGAAAATCCAAGGAATTCATTTAGAGAAAATCGATTTTCATGAAATTATGTCGACGGATTAGCCAAAAAACAATACAAAATCAATAAAAAAAACATCGAAAATTCGATGAAACAACATAATTTTAGCCTCACAGGATAAAAAATCTGATCAAAATCGATTTTCTCTAAATGAATTCCTTGGGTTTTCATATGAAACTATTTTAAAATAATTTCAGAATTCTTTCAGAATTTTTGATTTAGACCATCGGATATATAATAAAAATGTTCAAACAAAACCCTGATGTTGCATTTGACATGGAAGCCCCAGTGCTTAAAGATACTTCTGTACGTGATTATCAATTTTTTGCTTATCACGCAGTACAACCTAATCTTCGAGGAAGAATTGAACTTCAAGTTCATGATACCAGTAAATACTTTTTACCCGCTGAAGCCTTTATTGAAGTCGAAGGTGAACTTGTAACAGATGTTGTAGCTAATACACCATATGCAGATAATATCCAAGTTGGTTTTGTCAATAATGGTATCATGGCATTATTTGAAAGTGCTAGATATCTCATTGATGGAAAAGAAATCGAATCTATTGAACGTGAAGTTGATGTAGCAACAACAATACTAGGGCTAGCAAGATACTCTGACGATTATACAAGATCGGCTGGTCCATCTATGATGTTTGCAAAGGATGTTAAAAATACAGCGGGTAAAAATCCATTTCTTATAAGACAACCAAAGGATCGTGCTGCTAATCCTGTTAATTTTATTGCTGGTGCTGCTGGTGGTATCGAGGATATGATTATAAATAATGATGAGAATTTCAATCTAGGAGCTGCAACAAGAATAGCAACATTACAAGGAGATAATCGACATTTTTCATGTGCGATTCCGCTCCATCATATATTTGGATTTTGTAGAAACGTCAGAAAAGTTATTTATGGAGTAAAGCATACTGTAGCACTAGTGAGAAAGGGTGATGATAATAATGCAATCTGGAGGATTCCAGCAGATGCTGCAAACCCAAATGATGATGCCGGTAAAGTCATTTTATCAAAATTATCACTATGGATGCCAGTGTTGACTCCATCATTGTCAGTAGAACCACGATTGTTATCATTTATGGATCAAGGGGGAAAGAGATTATTAAGCTGGTTGACAACGTCCACAGATACCATGGATTCTAATATTGATGGTACACTTACATGGCATTTGGCAGCACGACAGGGTGTTTCAGCTCCACGGCATATTTTTATTGCTCTACAGGATAAAGCGCGATTGGATAATCAAACACGTTCTCATATGATATTTGATCAAATTGGGTGTAGTGAAGTTTCACTAAAAATAAACGGACAGCAAGAACCATCAGAGGATATACAACTTAACTATGAAAATAACCACATTGCACGAGTTTATCATCGATTGCTATCATTTATGGGACGTGATCAAAATGTAGATACTGGTCTACAAATATCACAATTGGATTTTAAAGGTCTGTATCCGATTTATTACTTTTCCCTAGAACATCTTGACTTGATGAAACAGTCCGTAGTTGATATACACTTCCGAGCTCGTGTAACCCGTCCTCCTGGTATTGATAATTATAGAGCGGTTGCTGTTATTCTTAGTGATAAATCAATGATACTTGAAGGTGTTGGTGGACGAATGAGATTGGTAGATGCACCGGTGGAAAATCTGTAATTGAAAATCCTTTGGATTGGAAATTGCTGTGCAATTTCGCCATTGAATCGCTTGCGATTTAGAATCAATCTATTTTGTATAATGTCGTATAGTAATATCAATGTTACGTTGACACCTGGTCAACTAAAAAAATTACAATCCAAATCAGCTAAACAATGCGGAACCACAATAACGCTGAAATTTAATCAAATGAATGGCGGAGGGAATAAACTATCGCTGACAAAAACTCAGACTAATCATTTTAATAAAGCGCTGAAAGAAAAAAAGGGAGTTCAGGTTACTCTTTCTACGAGCGCGATTAAAAACATGGAAAAGACTGGTGGTATATTCCCGTTGTTAGGGTTGATTCCAGGGTTGATTGCCGCAGCAGCCCCAGCGGTAGCGAAGGCAGCAGCATTAGGAGCTATTGGTACCGCAGCAGGAATGGCATTGAAAAAGGCAACTGGAAAAGGGTATAAAAAAAAAGGAAAGGGTCTAAGACTACCAGGAACCCCAAGTTCATGGTACAGCGGAAAGGGTCTTCGAATTCCAGGAACGATATAGTTCCCATGTCCAATTTTGATTTAATTGATACCGCTAAAAAATTAAAAATAAAAAATTTCAGAGGGGTTTTTATGAGAGATCAGTTACCGGCACAACCAAATGATGTTGAAACCGGTATTATTAATTTAGATAACAGCTCCGGACCTGGAACTCACTGGGTTGCATACGCGATTGATCCACGTGGGATTATTTATTTTGACTCATATGGATTAGCGCCGCCGAAAGAATTTATGCGTTATATTAAAACCCTTCCAATGAAGACTTGGTATTCTACGTTACCAACACAAACAATGCTTGACCCACCAATATGCGGTCGAGAAGTATTAAATGTCCTTAATGCTATTTCGAAAGAATCTTTAAAACCACCTCATGTAGTGGTAAATGAGTATACTAGCGGTAGAAACGCTAGCGTTTCTCGGATTAGAAATCCATAGGATTTGAATAATAAAAAGATTTCTATAATAATGATTGATATTTGGGGACGACCTTTATCATCGCTGAAAAAACCTGATAGTGGAGTTGAAACTGTTGATAACAAGGATATTAAAAAACTAATCGAAGATGAAATATCCGAAATATTAAACCTAGCAAATATTGATCCTGGTGAAATAGTTGTATTTCAAGATCGTCAGGGTAAGTTGAAAAGTAGTAATATCTCTCTTAATGATATTTTGGTTAAACAACGAGACGCAGCAGAGGATACTATCGCGTTATTTTCTGATGGGGGTAAACTCAAACCAGGTGTACTTGTTTCAACGATTACGGATAAATTAGCAACATACGATAACACGGTGAATTCATTAAAATCGCTTAATGATAAGTATGATGATCATATAATTGTATTTGACCAGTTTACTGCATTACAAAGAAATATAGTTGACAAAATTGATAAGCCCATACTAGAATTTTTTGGAAATCCACCAGTAACCACACCAAAACTCACCACAATAAAAGATTCTATATTGGAACTAGCAACTCTTCAATCCGAATATGAAAAACACACGAAACTATTTATGACGTTTCGTAAAAACCTCATGGATAAGTTTATTGGGAGCCCATTTGATAAAATTGAAATAACCCTTCCTGATATTAAAAAATCCATCGATGAACTTAAAACATTCAACAACGCAATAAGGGATGATGCAATGAGAATGATAAGCGTTGTTGAAAAAGTAAAAATTCCTCATGATAAATCTATCGTCAACAACGTAGTACACACGATTCAACACAGATCATTTATGTGGACTCCCACAAACAATACTTTAACCGTAACCGCAGCAGTCAAGGGTATTTATCGATTAATAATAGTATCACCGACTCAGTTTGAAATATCATCAAGTAGTTCATCTGGAGTCAATAATACGATATCAACGATAATCGACAAGGATACAACTGAACAATTCACGATAACGACTACAGATAAAAATCTAGCCAAGGTTTCAGTAACGTGGTACGTAGAATTCGTAGTGGATTTAAGTAAACAATTAAATTGAAAATAAAATCCTTAAAAATTACTTTGCAATTTTGAATTTCGTAATTGAAAATGCTAGCGCTTTTAAAATAAAATGACTCCATCATCGAATCAGTATCGCTATGATCAAGTCAAAGAGTTTCAAACTAAACTCAGTTCTCTCTGTGAGGAGTATCAAATAAAAATAAAAAAATACCAACGAAGAATAACCACAGTTGATATCACCGTGTACTCGGTGTCAGGAGTAATCACTGCTGCTGGAATAATACTATCTTCGGTTACAATGATTGCTCCGGTCGTAGTTCCAATCGCTATTTCCGCAGTGGCTACAATTGCTGGTATATTAACTGGGATCACAAAAAAACTATCATCGTGTAGCCAGAGTAAACTACATGATTATTTAATTAAATATCATATTGCATCTGCCGGTTACTCGCAATTATCCTCGTTGATATCATCGTCGTTGGATGACACAACAATATCAGATAGCGAATTTTCAACTATGGCTCAATTGTATAAATCAACAATGCTGAAATTAGAGCAGAATAATAATAATAATGTCGTCGCAAGAACTACTTCAACAAATAGTAACAAATACAACACCGGTGAAAACAAGCACGATATCAATAACCTCAACACGTCCCGAATTTAGTGTTAATTTTCCAATTCCTGTTCCCGTGAGCGAGATCGCATTAGCAAAACTACGAGTGTATCATAGCTGGCCTAATATTAGATCGGTAGCATTTGGTGGTCAACAACCAAATAATTCCTTGGTATTCGCGTGGAAAAATCGTGAAGACGGAACACCAGATTGGCAGGTTGTTTCTATACCAACTGGGTCATACCAAATCGAACAGATCAATGCTGAATTTCAACGAAGAATAAAATCTCTCACTGGGAAAGAATCAAAAATCGCTATAACAGTTCATGAACCAACACTATCATCTGCTATCGAGATAAATACAGAAGGATACGTTGTAGATATTTATCAGAGTTCTATAAGATCAGTGTTAGGATGGCCTGAATTACCACCGGATAACTCGCGAGAAAATTCGAAGGATTTTCCACCCGAACCTAAGAAATCCGATTATATCACCGACAAAATAAAACCCGTTAATGAAACCAAAAATTATCAAGATTATACCCCCGATAAGTTCATAAATAAAAAAGTTTTTCATTCAATCTACCTCCCTCTCATCAACGGAAATTTCACAGTAATGAATAATGATTTTTCACGACTGCTAATATCTATTAAATCCGGCTCTCTCACCAAGGATGAATTTATCAACGTCGTAGAAACGGGTAATAAAATCATCGACGATATGAAAATATTTCACTCGAAAATTATTCAAGAAGTATTAAATAAAGAAATCTTACATGATAAGTTTGCGGATCTATATAAGATTAATAAAACGGAGATTAAAGATTTTAAAATCCCTGGATATAACCCGGATAAACTAAAGAAACAACTTGACGATGCTATTAATATTGGGTTTAAAAGAATCCATGATAATTGGAAAAAATCAAAGAATCCTACAGAAAATATTCTGAAATATAATAATGATCCAGAAGGCGACGGTAGACATATTGCTCCGAACAATGTGAATATTTCAACGGTGATTGCGCTCAATTTAGTATGTGATGTTATCGAAGGAAATTATCAAATAAATCTCGAACAATCAAATCAAGCTCAGCAAGGATATATTTTATACTCATTTGCACCAACGGCTCCTCCAGGATTTCTAATTATTGAAGACCCAACTAATCTAGTCTATATGCGATGTCATAATAATTTGTTAACGAGAATTAATTTCAAACTCACTGACCAATCTAATAATCTGATTGATTTACGAGGTGAGGTTTTACAAATAAGTTTATTTGTGAAATCTTAAGGACTTGATCAAATATTTAGTTAGCGCATTAGCAGCCGAGGAGGTGAACGTCAACTAAATGGCATCTTTTTTTTTTACCCTTTGAGGAAGGCTCCGTTTGACAAACAGAGCTCTAAAATTATTAAGTCTCAGTTTGGCAAATGGAGACTTAGAATATTTTGCTTAAAATATACCCCAATTAGAGAAAATCTGTTCTCACATTCTGCTGCTCATAATAACATTAGTTCTGCAATGCAGACCTAGACCAAGGATTGCGGATGACTTGCACTTATTGTAAGGCAAAAAGAGTATCAACTTTGATGTCAAAGGTAAAGTCACTGCAATTGAAAGAAGAACGATGGTTTTATCTCACAAATTTCAGTTATCTACATAGAGAATTATTAAACACAGTTCATTCACATAATGTGTGTTCATGATACTCTTGTTTTCTTTCTTCAGGGCGGAGCTTGGTCCCTGGAAGCAGTGCAAACATTTGCCAAGATGGTGGAAAACAGGCCTATATTAATGTCCGTGAGTGTTAATTTTTAAAACGTTTCAAAATCTTGAAAATGTAGTAAATATATTCCAAAATGCATTAAACCCAGGGCATTAATTTATCTAAAAAAAAATAAGTTCTGTGGCACTGGCAAAATCAACTATGGACAAATGTTTTTACTTATGCACAAGGATATCATAAATACATGACTTAAACATGCAATAACAAGGGTAGTACAACAGCACTTTTACTATATAGGGTTTGGTCTCAGCATTACATCATCATAGTCATATGGTTATAGGTGGGGTCTCAGTATTACAATATCACTTTCATCTGGTTATATGATGGAATCTCTATTACAGTATCACTTTCATATGGTTATAGGATGGGGTCTCAGTATTACAATATCACTTTCATCTGGTTGTATGATGGAATCTCTATTACAATATCACTTTCATCTGGTTATAGGATGGAATCTTAGTATTACAATATCACTTTCATCTGGTTATAGGGTGGAATCTTAGTATTACAATATCACTTTTATCTGGTTGTATGATGGAATCTCTATTACAATATTGCTTTCATCTGGTTATAGGATGGAATCTTAGTATTACAATATCACTTTTATCTGGTTATAGGGTGGAATCTCAGTATTACAATATCACTTTTATCTGGTTATAGGATGGAATCTTAGTATTACAATATCACTTTCATCTGGTTGTATGATGGAATCTCTATTACAATATCACTTTCATATGGTTATAGGATGGAATCTCTATTACAATATCACTTTCATCTGGTTGTATGATGGAATCTTAGTATTACAATATCACTTTTATCTGGTTATAGGATGGAATCTTAGTATTACAATATCACTTTCATCTGGTTGTATGATGGAATCTTTATTACAATATCACTTTCATATGGTTATAGGATGGAATCTAATACAATATCACTTTCATCTGGTTATATGATGGAATCTCTATTACAATATCACTTTCATCTGGTTATAGGATTGAATCTTAGTATTACAATATCACTTTCATCTGGTTATAGGGTGGAATCTTAGTATTACAATATCGCTTTCATCTGGTTATAGGGTGGAATCTCAGTATTACAATATCACTTTCATCTGGTTATAGGGTGGAGTCTCAGTATTACAATATCGCTTTCATCTGGTTATAGGGTGGAATCTCAGCATTACAATATCACTTCCATATAGTCATGTTGTGGAAACTCATTATTACCATATCACTTTCATATTGTGGGATTTCAATATTTCCCTATAGGGTGAGATCTCATTATTTTCAAATCACTTCAATATATTTATAGAATTGAATCTCAGTATTACTTAAATCACTTTTATATGGTTATAATATGGGATCTCAATATTACTGTATCATTTAAAAATATAGAGTAGGATCTCATTATTACCATTTTTATATGGTTTGGTGGATCTCAGTATTACCATATCACTTTCATTTATTTATAATTTGGAATCTCAACATTTTTACCCAAAATCTTGAGTACTGGAAGGTATTAAGTTTGTATGAGGAAATTTTGATCTCTATAGACATCAATACAGGTTCAGCATATATGATAGCCTGCTTCAAACAACAACCTTTAAATATATTCTTACGCTCCAAAAAGTTTGGCCAGTTGAGTGTTATTCCTCTGAAGTACTCTTATATCCTTTTGTACAGGTTTGGTACAGAATCAAAACACAAAATCCATTCACTATGCTGGCCTCAGTCCAGTATACCTCTCTGACCCCACCCATGTGTATATCCCAGCTAGAAACATATGCTCTTCTTCTGACACTTATATTCTCATTGTTCTGACTGTTAAAATGAAGTCATATAGATGTTCTTTTGCATACCAAGGTCCAGCTACATGGAACAAATTGCCCATTGATCTTAGAAACTAGAACACTGATTGGATTCAAGAATGCTCTTAAAACTCCCATTTTGACTTCAAGTACAGACTTAATGGTTTAATGTTTTTTACTTCCTTAAATGTTGTCATCATGTTTTTTGTTTTGTAATTTCATGGTGTTTGTTTTTATAATCTTGTCACTTTTTTAAATCTATTTATGTAAAGTGCTTAGAGCTTCTAAAGATTAGATGCTGTACTAAGTCAACATTATTGATACTCTTTACTTAGTCTTAACCTGTCCTTTCATTATGGCTGGATTATTTCAAGATTTCAGGGTCACATCTTTCAAAATAGATTTTAAACAGTTGTGTTTCAGATGTATTAGAACTGACCAAATGCATTGCCATTTTATGAACTGTTTCAAAGTAAAATTTGTTGTTGCTTATTTTGAATGGATAGATGTACATGTAGTTGGGTAATAGATATACTTAGTGTAGATAATAATACCATGCAATTTACCTGTGTGCTTACTGTCAGGTGGCAGCCATGTGTGATACTTCTCTCTATTTTATACAGGTTATATCGGAGTTAAATAATATCTTACAAGTAGATCTGAGTAAACCTCCATATGATGACATTACAGATGACACACCTGTCTCTGTTCGTGATGCCCTTGTCTTCCTAGAGTTGGCAAGATTTGAATCCCCAGTCTCTGTACCAGTCCCAGGAGGTAACAAAGAAGACTATTATTTTACTTCAGCTCTTCATCTGAGTTTACATCTCACCATGAATCTGGTAGGGGTAATGTATATCTGGTAGGGGTAATGTATATCTGGTAGGGGTAATGTATATCTGGTAGGAGTAATGTATATCTGGGTAATCTATATCTGGTAGGGATAATGTATATCTGGGTAATGTATATCTAGTAGGGTAATGTATATCTGGTAGGGGTAATGTATATCTGGTTGGGGTAATGTATATCTGGTAGAGGTAATGTATATCTGGTAGGGGTAATGTATATCTGGTTGGGGTGATGGCAGATCTGGATCCATGCAGCTGGGCCTGACTTAACAGCAAGTATATACATTACCCCAACCAGATATACATTACCCCTACCAAATATACATTACCCCTATTAGATATACATTACCCCTACCAAATATACATTACCCCTACCAGATATACATTACTCCTATTAGATATACATTACCCCAACCAGATATACATTACCCCTACCATATATATATATTACCCCTACCAGATATGCATTACCCCTACCAGATATGCATTACCCCTACCAGATATACATTACCCCTACCAGATATACATTACCCCAACCAGATATACATTACCCATATTAGATATACATTACCCCTATTAGATATACATTACCCCTACCAGATATACATTACCCATATTAGATGTACATTATCCCTATTAGATATACATTACCCCTACCAGATATACATTACCCCAACCAGATATACATTACTCCTATTAGATATACATTACCCCAACCAGATATACATTACTCCTACTAGATATACATTACCCCTACCAAATATACATTACCCATATTAGATATACATTACCCCTATTAGATATACATTACCCCAACCAGATATACATTACCCCTACCATATATATATTACCCCTACCAGATATACATTACCCCTATTAAATATACATTACCCCTACCAGATATACATTACTCCTATTAGATATACATTACCCCAACCAGATATACATTACCCCTACCAGATATACATTACCCCAACCAGATATACATTACCCCTACCATATATATATATTACCTCTACCAGATATACATTACCTCTATTAGATATACATTACCCCTACCAGATATACATTACCCATATTAGATATACATTACCCCTATTAGATATATATTACTCCTACAAGATATACATTACCCCTACCAGATATACATTACCCATATTAGATATACATTACCCCTACCAGATATACATTACCCCTACCAGATATACATTACCCCATCTAGATAAACATTACCCCTACCAGATATACATTACCCCTATTAGATATACATCACCCCTACCAGATATACATTACCCCTACCAGATATACATTACCCCATAAACAACAAAGACCCAGATCTGCTGGTGTATAATGCACTGACAGATCTAGGTTTATGCAGTTTATTTTGAAAACATCCTCAGGATAGTAATGAAATTCACTTTATCTGCTTGTCCCATTTGATAAGTGCAATGTGAAAATGATGTTTCTGATCAGTAAATATTCTTGTCCTATGATACAACAATGTGTTAATGTGTATGTGTGTTTTGGCCATGGTTTAATTGTAATGTATAATTAGCAGTAATTATGGAAACTATTGGCAAATGAAACAGATCAAATTTATAATAAAGCAAGCGTTGAGGTTTAGTGGAGGTGATGACTGTGTCAGAGCACATGTATAACAACTTGTTGGAGAAACTTTGTATATTTCTTTAGAAAATTGGTTACTTCTTAGATCTGGTGAAATTCAGACTCGTGTTATTGATTGCTCTACATTTCCAAAGCTCTTTCTAGCTGTCTCATTCATATACATGATGATTAAAGTCTGTAACTGCCACTTGTAAAAACTGCCATTTTGTCAGCATCGATAGCAGACTTTCCCAGCAAAACAAACTTTTTGTATTGTTTATTTTACTGATGTACTGTTGTAATGAGTTGGACTGTTGAACACTTTCAAAAACAAGAATGAACTGCATTATTTTGTCTTCTATAACCTGGTTAGCTGGATGTACTAAGCATGGCACCAGATAATGGTATATGGACTGAATGGATGTAATAAAGGTAACTGTTGAAAAATTATTGAAGTGACTGTTGAAATATATTACTCGGTTCTTTAGTTTCTGTTCTAAATATACATTTTGATTTGATCTATTGATATTTTTTTCTGGACATTGATCTGATTTGCCACTGTACACCATGAATTGTTGCAGCATACGACATATTTATTAATCAGTGTTACCTAGATACTTAATCTTTTGCTGTTGATATTTGTGACAGCAAATAATATTCTTCATCAGATAGTTTCCTTGGGATGAAGGTTTTATTGAAACTATCTAGATATGAAAAATAACATTTCTCTAAAGATTTTTGTTTTATAAATTTTAAAATGTTTGGTTTTTGTATTTTCCAGTCTCTGTTCAGATTATTATCTTATGATAATGAAAGTTTTACTTTAATAATGAAATAACAATATTTAATCTTCTGCCTTTGAAAAGCAAATTTAATTCAAATTATAAAGGTTGACAGGAGATGAATTACTCTAATCAAGTATTGGACCAAGATCATTAATAAAGATGTTAAAAAGAAAAGGTCTTATATCATCTCCTTGACAACCAAAATGCACTAAACAGCTTCACAGAAAAGACATTTGTACTTTAGAAATAGATATCCTACTTGATTTCAGAAAACATTTTGCACCTTGAAGCCTAAGTTTTTAGATGAACTAGTCAAAATTAAATAATTTTGACCTATTTGTAAACGCATCATGAATTAATTTTCCAGGTGCCCCTGCTCCCAAGCGGAACTATTTATCTCCTGACCCTAGGGGTAAAGGGGAGGTGTTTAATGTGGTTGTGACATATGCTGGAGACCCTGACAACTTCTATGTCCAGGAGGTAATTTCCATACTAACAACACCAGGACAACTGCTGTTATAATGCTCTTTTCTTGGTTTAAATATGCATGTTGAAATTTTATATTTTCACTTACACTTACACTAAAAACCTTCTCATTTCAAATTATGTTGATGTATTTCGGTTTTAAATAAAAACATTCTCATTTGAAATTATGTTGATATATTTAATTTAGAAAAATTTCAGATAAAATGTAGGTCAATATTGCGGTCACAAGATACACAATATTTGCATATATGTATCTTGTAGGTCAGTACTGTGGACACTAGTATATACAATTAGTACATGTGTGTCTTTTGTAAGTCAGCACTGTGGACACTAGTATATACAGTTTGTACATGTGTATCTATTGTAGGTCAGCACTGGACACTAGTATATACAATTTGTACATGTGTCTTTTATAGGTCAGCACTGTGGACACTAGTATATACAATTTGTACATGTGTATCTATTGTAGGTCAGCACTGGACACTAGTATATACAATTAGTACATGTGTGTCTTTTGTAGGTCAGCATTGGACACTAGTATATACAATTAGTACATGTGTGTCTTTTGTAGGTCAGCACTGGACACTAGTATATACAATTAGTACATGTGTGTCTTTTGTAGGTCAGCACTGGACACTAGTATATACAATTTGTACATGTGTCTTTTGTAGGTCAGCACTGGACACTAGTATATACAATTTGTACATGTGTGTCTTTTGTAGGTTAGCACTGGGCAATAGTATATACAATTAGTACATGTGTCTTTTGTAGGTCAGCACTGTTGACACTAGTATATAGTTTGTACATGTGTATCTATTGTAGGTCAGCACTGGACACTAGTATATACAATTTGTATATGTGTGTCTCTTGTAGGTCAGCACTGTGGACACTAGTATATAGTTTGTACATGTGTATCTATTGTAGGTCAGCACTGGACACTAGTATATACAATTTGTATATGTGTGTCTCTTGTAGGTCAGCACTGTGGACACTAGTATATAGTTTGTACATGTGTATCTATTGTAGGTCAGCACTGGACACTAGTATATACAATTTGTATATGTGTGTCTCTTGTAGGTCAGCACTGTGGACACTAGTATATAGTTTGTACATGTGTATTTATTGTAGGTCAGCACTGGACACTAGTATATACAATTTGTATATGTGTGTCTCTTGTAGGTCAGCACTGTGGACACTAGTATATAGTTTGTACATGTGTATTTATTGTAGGTCAGCACTGGACACTAGTATATACAATTATTACTTATGTGTCTCTTGTAGGGCAGCACTGTGTACACTAGTATATAGTTTGTACATGTGTATCTATTGTAGGTCAGCACTGGACACTAGTATATACAATTTGTATATGTGTGTCTCTTGTAGGTCAGCACTGTGGACACTAGTATATAGTTTGTACATGTGTAGCGTAGGTCAGCACTGGACACTAGTATATACAATTAGTATGTATGTGTCTCATGTAGGTCAGCACTGTGGACATTAGTATATAGTTTGTACATGTGTATCTATTGTAGGTCAGCACTGGACACTAGTATATACAATTAGTATATGTGTGTCTCTTGTAGGTCAGCACTGGACACTAGTATATACAATTTGTACATGTGTGTGTTTTGTAGGTCAGCACTGGACACTAGTATATACAGTTTGTACATATGTGTCTTTTGTAGGTCAGCACTGGACAATAGTATATACAATTTGTACATGTGTGTCTTTTGTAGGTCAGCACTGTGGACACTAGTATATAGTTTGTACATGTGTATCTATTGTAGGTCAGCACTGGACACTAGTATATACAATTTGTACATGCGTGTCTCTTGTAGGTCAGTGCTGTGGACACTAGTTCATACAATTTGTACATGTGTGTCTTGTAATAAATATGGTTTTAGTTAGAAGGTTTATTTATAAGAATTATTAAAAATGATAAATATTCAGAGATGTTGCCAGGGTATGCAAAAGCAGAAATTTTATATACAGATTTGTGCACTTTGAGAACTCTAAATTAGTTCAAAGTTGCACATGTAAAAATGCACTCTGTATAAAGTTGTATTCAACTGTTAAGACTTACTGGATAAATAAGAGTGTTAAACAAAAAAAGTAAGATGCTTGCCTGTTCAAAATACTTAGTCCATTTCCAAAGTATTAGAATGCGATTAAAGAAAGGATACATTTAAATCCCCTTAATTATTTGCAATAGTAAAACATGAATACTTAGAAGAATTCTGAAATTGATATAATTTTCATGCATCTTTACATACCGTATTTACCGTATGTTTTCGGACACTGTATGTTTTCGGACACCGTTTTTTTCGGGGAAAAATCATATTTAAATGCCTTGTAAGTTTTCGGACGTTGCCCCGCTATAATTGTTTCTACAATTTATGTTTTCGGACACAATCTTGGATGATCTGCTTCGTCTTTTTAATGTAAAATTTACAGCGTGTTTGCCGTTAATTTACCTGATACAAAGTTCGCTTCATTTGGTCGCCAATTACTTAATCAGGGTTCGTACGGTCTTTGAAGGTCTTTGAGAGTTTGGGAAAAATGAGGTAGCATTTTCAAGGCCTTGAAAGTTTGGGAAAATCGAGCATATTACCCTGAGGTCTTTAAAAGTCTTTGAAAATTGAAATAAACCCCTCAAAAATTAATTTCTTTCCAAAATCACAAATAAAAATATCCGAGATTGTTAGATTCAGATGTAATCCAGTTATCCTGGTTTCTTTCTTTTGATGACCCGTTCAGTTTATTGCCGCCGCATTAACAAAAGAGGCTTTGTTTTGTTTGGCCATCCAAAGTATGCCTCGGCGGCGACTTCAATCACGCATGCACTCTTCATCAAAGCCATACGGTGCCGCTACACACTTCATCAAAGGAAGTCGCCAATAAAATTGCCCATGGTCGTTAGCAGCTGGTTTTCCTGGCTTCTTTCGTTTGACGAATAGTTGAATTTGACTGGACGAGTCCATCAGTTTTAGCCAATCAAAATGTTAATTACACTAATTCTACGTAGAAAGTTCGCGAAAGTTACACGCTCGAGAATTCAAAATTTCTTCATTCGATTTACATCTTCTGCAAGTTCAGTGTTTAAAAATGCCAGGTCTTTGCTCTTTCAACGATATCTGGCTTGAACAAGAGAAGTACAAGGAATGGCTGCAAAAGGATAAGTTATGCAAACGAAAGGCGTTTTGTACATTGTGTAAAAAGACGATCAACTTGGCTTCAATGGGAGAAGGAGCCCTTACAAGTCATGCCAAAGGTAAGTTGCAAATTAGTAACTACATGTTCATTTGGTGGAACAAAGATGCAGAAGTATAAGCAATTGGTATTTTTGGGAAAATAATGGTAATTCATTACTCGTCGGGTATAAAATAAGATCGTTTAGTTTGATGATTTGGTAGATATAGCAAAAGAGGGCCTGTTTAAATGTACTTCTACGGTCGGTTTATTTAACACATTTGAGGAAAAAATTCATTTTCGAAAATTTTGTTCTACATAACAATATTACTTGATTTAATACAGAAACATGCATTGTACTAAATTAAATTCACGGATAAACAGTTTCAAAGTGCGCATGCGTACACTATATTAGAGTTAAACAAGAGTTATTGTTCTTGAATTGTTTATCACAAAAAATGGGGGAAAACCCGCCTAACCTAATTTTAAAGTCAGAGAATTAGGTGCCCACACATCACAGCCTTTTTTAATAAAAAAAAAACAATATTTTATTTCACTTTTTCAGAAGCCATTTTTAAATGGTAATTTGTGTCTAAATAGCTTTTCTTACTAGCATGTAAAACCGATTTAAAAATTACTTTCATGCATCATGAAGTTGTATGTTTTCATTTAGATTCATTAAAATTCTTGCAGTGATAATTACTTTTGTTTCGTTTCTAGGATGTAAGCACCAACAAAATACAATATCTGCAAAACAAGTCGCACCAGTAAGTGCATACTTTTCACAGCCAGCAGCAGATGGTGTGACAAGTACAAAGCAGCCTACCAAAGCAGCTCTAGCAACTTCTACTTTAGCAATGAAATGATGACATATGCCTCCTCTGCAAGACATAAGTACCATGCCTATCTGGATAAGAAGAAAGCAGAGGAGAAGGATGAGAAGAAAAACCCAAAAGGAAAGAAACGGGAGTTGGCCTTGGATGAAGTGGAAGAACTTAAAGCCAAAAAGCTGCGTCTTGAAGCTGACATTGCCAGCCTACATGCTTCCTCTGTACAGAAAGCAGAAGAGGCAGAGTTAAAAGGACTCATTGTGCTTGTCACAGAGTCAAATGCTCTTAGGAGAAGAGCAGAGGAAAAGATGACAGTGGTGGCATCTCTTTCCAAAATGATTGAAGAGAAAAAAAAGCAAATAAAATAATGCATTTAAAGCAGTGCTGATGTCTTTAAGAGAACAATTTATGTTGTATTAAATCTGACACATATGTTACTTATTTCTGGAGAAAAAAACAATGAATGTTAACCTATCTTCTCGATCATTATAATGTAATTTTAGGAAATTAATTATAGTTTGACTTTAATCAGTAAACAATATTGTGGTATTTGGCATTCGTTGTTTTCTCATATGACCTGTATACACAATGTTAGCAAAAATAGGTCTTGGAAATCTCTGTTTGTGGTCTTTGAAAGTTTGGGAAAAGTCTTTGAATTTATCATTCATATTTGAGTACGAACCCTGTTAATGCGATCATGGACGTCCATGAACTAATATAATTTAAAATTATTAATTACATGTAATTCGGGATAGTGACAACACCTGCTGCATTAGTCGGACGTGTTACACGAGCTCTAAAGTGTATTTCAACAACGGATTGTCTTGTTAAATCAAGATGTTCCAACGAAAAGTAACAGATCGTATATAGATTTCTCAAATCATATTGTGATATTTGCAGACCGGTATCGACATTTTGATCGCGTCACATATATGACAACATACGATGATACACGCGTGCTATTTTATTTTGATCAGACTCATCATCTAGAGCAGCTTTCTTCTTAGGCGGTTGTTTTTGTGATGCTTCCTCAGAATCATTAATTCGAAGTCACTTCTGTGGACGGCCTACTGGTCTCTTTGGAGACGATTTTGGCAAGGGCGATTCCCTCCAAGAACTTGTTGCATAACGTATGATAAACTTATTCATCAAATTTATTACAGTACTAACAATATTATGTTTCACAACGATAGCTATCCAGTATACTAACTTTTGTATGTGGTGGGTATTTTATTTATACTTTTTAACTTAATAGTTTGATTCAGCTAACAAAAATATGATTGGTTGTCAGTATAGACATTGTTACACACGAAACCACTTCATACAGGTGTGACAGTTATGGCTTTGATTAGAATCCATGACCCCTGCTTTATATCATTAAACAATACATCAGAGTCGGTATGGATTAGTAAAATTCATTGGCATTGTCCAACAAAACAAACCCCTTATCCCTGAGGCATTATATACAAAGGTTTAAACATAGTTATTGTTCTACAGGTAATAAACCTCTTGGTAGACGATATATTTGATTGTGGGTGCTAAATGTTAGGTACATCGTGTGCTCTTTTAATAAAATCCAGATGGCTGCCTTTTATTTCCGAACACATCAGTCAAAGAAATCCCACCAGTTATATTATTAACAATTAACACCCAGACACTTTGAAATCTCTGACATGCATCACTACAATCTTCGAGCAGTAGATCGTTTCCAGCCGGCAAGCTTTGCTCATTTTAATCTACCCTCGGCTAGGTGGGAAAAAAAGAAGAGAGAACCACAACAAATGCATCACCTTTATTTAAAACAAATATCAACATATTAATCACGCCGACTCGTATATTGCAAATTGCTTTTTATTTTTACCCTTCGTAGGCGTACATACAACAACTCACCCCATTTGGAGCCTCTCACCCTTGGTGCTCTAAGAATAGCCATCATACATGTACCGGTGTTTCGACTCGCGATACTAAAATGTTTCTGCCCAAAATATCTTAAGAATTATAACTCCAAAATCTTTTTATTTAGTTTGTATTAATATCTTAATTACACAGATATAAAGCTTGAGTGCGTTTGTAATGTAGATTTTAATGATCATTAGCAGAAGATTAAACTGGATTGCAAGATTACTATGTTAATATGGCGGTTCTTTCGGAAAATACGTACACAATCGTGGCTCTAATACATGCATGGCTTTGTTTTCTGGTGGATGGACATGTATCAAATTGACAAAATAGGCAAGTAATGCCAATTTTTCATTAATTATCCTTTCCGTGGTGTTAGACAAAAATACTTGTTTTACTTCATGGCAGCACGTTGTCATGTGAGCTAACGGTAACTTCGTTACGGACGGGTAAGGGGGGGGGGCGCGGCATAATTCTATCTTCACTTGTATGTTTTCGGACACCTAATCAAAGAATTTAATATGTATTCGGACAACAAAAAAAGTAATTATTTGTTGCAGTCCGAAAACATACGGTAAATACGGTATGTAAACTTTGGTCCATTGCCATTGCTTATAGTGAAGCATGGCACAGCCGAAAATTTCTTATTTTTTTTTTTAAACTTCAAGTCCATGATGGCTGGAATGTACAAAGTGGATGGCAGAATAAAAACAGGGAAGGATGAAGTGGAGTTTGTTGCCAAATGGAGAACTTTAATTCTAAAACTATGTCAGATGTTGAATAGAAGAACTGCCAAAGAAGAAATCGAAATTGTTGTTGCAAAGTTTCAGAATTGAGTCTTTTACAGAACAAATGGTCACAATGCAACAGCAAGATGGAAGCAATGTTATGTAATATTTTCGAAAGTTATGCAAAACAAAACTCTTTTGTTGGAAATTGAATGTTTGAAGTTTATGATTCAACTGTTACATGACAAAATGAATCACCAGATCACATACATTTTGGAATAGAGATATCTATGAAACATTCCCTTTGAAATCTGGAAACCTCTCAACTGCTGTCTTCAGCATCTTTTATGGCATTTTTTTGGGCAGATTTAGATATTGTTGAAATGCTATTTATTAAACCCAGATGATATTTTATGGACTCAGATTTACTTGAAAGCATGCACTGTTTTTTTTATAGATATTGTTTGGAATTGGTTAAAATTCAATGATTAATCATTTGTTTCTCATTACCAATTGATGTTAATCCATTAATTTGTCTAGATGATGTCTTGGCAGATTTTTGTCTATTTTATTAATGGCCTAAAATCCATTTGTCCAAAATAAACCTCAAATATCATAATTGAATAATTTGTCATTTCACTGAAAGTGAACATTGCTTTTTTTTAAATAAGTAATTGGAATAGTATTAATTTCTGATCACTTAAATTAAATCAAAATGTATCTTTTACAGCTTGGGGAAAACTCGCAGTACCTGGAAACCATGATGAGATTGATGCATGATACCTACACAAATGACAAAAGAGACAGTTTAAAAATTGTCTGTCCTCAGATTGGTGAGCCATTTTGTAGATTGAAAATGATGATTCATTTAGTATGAACTTTTTCTTATAGTTAAAAAATTTTTCAAAGCCAGCCAAGCAGAATATCAAGGGAAAAAAAACTTGCTTGTATGACAACTATTCTGAATTGCATCAAGCTATTAAGTGCACAATGTTTTTCTAAATTATCACCCACAGAATGGGTTTGTATTTGCACTGAGCACTAATAATAGTGATATTATGTTACCTGTGATAATTACAAATGCATTAAACTTAAACTACCCGTTTGTCAACATCTTTGGGTCTGAGGAAATATTGTCGACATAGGCACATGTCGAGATAAGTGTGTGGGGGTGGGTGGGTGGGGTAGTTATATATGTGGGCACACTGGTTATATATTTCATTAAACTGTCTTGATTGTACTTATGTGCCAAGTCTTTCATTAAAATTTGGCTTTGTTGTCATTTTTAGGTGGCCTTTTTATTTTTTCTCCACAGTCACTCACATTGAGTTCTTTGTTTTGTATCTCTTGCCAATTTTGTTTCTTCCTCAGCAGACAATGCTTTGGTTTACTGCTGTCCTTCTTAGTAGCTGATGTCATTGTAAGTGTCTTTGGTTTCTGGTTATCTTGTATTTTGTAATTTTTCTCTTTCTATACTTAAAATGCCTTGGGTATAGGCAGACACAGGCACACAATGCCGCATGGGACACTCACCCCCATCTGCCAGTTTTGCACTAGTTGTGTGAGCTTGCACCGATTTACTATTGTTGACTTTAGATGGATGAAGTTTGGGGTTTGGTGGAAAGTTGCCACACACGTTTTCCTGGGCCTAAGAGTTTGTCAGCAGAATAGGTGGTATGTTCCTCGTATATGCTTCAGCCACTGTGTGTCCAGGCTACTGAGCTCATTCTCCAGCTTGACAACTTATGCCTTACCAATCCTAGTTTACAAGTGGAAATATCAGCTGGGACCTAGGATTGCCCCCTAATGAAACCCTTGGAGGTCAAAGAACCAGAAGTTTGAACCCAAGTAACAATTGCCTCTCAAGCTAATACCATTTGGACAAGGAGGGGGGGGAAGGGTTTCTCTACAGCAGTTCTTCAATGCTTGCTGCAGGCTGTGGCAAAAATATAAAGGCATGCTGTTTCCATGCCAGTGGCACCCTCTGCAGTTTCAGCACCTCAGAATAGAAACTGGTTTGGAGATATCTTAGGTCTTGCTGGACAACAGCAAGAGCCTTTTCAGGGCTGCTCTGATTGAAGTGCAGGTGCTCTTAGGAAGTCTCCAAACCTCCATAGCATAGCAGGAACACTGATCCCTAGATGCAGCTTCAGGACTGGCAAAAGAAGCAATCACATCTTGACCAATGGCTGGGATCTTGTAAATTTGTCCGTGTCTTTGTCAGTATTGTGAAAAGTTGGGAAGGCACAAGCATACAAACAATCCCACTTCAGATAGAAGAGTCCACTAAGCAAGCTCTCTTATCTGACCATGGAATGATATAATATGGCTGGTTGTGTTCTATCTTGTAGCAAGAACTCCACTAATGGTGGAGTTAGTGGAATATATACAACTCCCTAAGAAAATGAAGGAAGCAGTCAAAAAGCTAGTCCAATGTTTCAGAGGATTCATCAGGCACCATGGATGATGTGCGAGTCCATTCCACTTTAGAGAACAGATACTGGCTTTGTTTCCGAAAACATCCTCCTCTGTCACTGACCATTTTTTCTTTTAACCTTTCAAAACTGGATCATCTGAAGGAAGAGGTACATATTCTTCTATGTAAGGGAGTAGTTGAGAAGGTGGAAAACAACCAGACTCTGGGTTTCAGTGCCCAGATCTTTTTGGTGTTGGAAAAATGCAGAACATTTTTACTCATCAGTGCTTTTTTTTCCACTGAAACAAATTTCTTGAGGAAGAACACTTCATGATGGAGATTACTACTTCAGTCAGGAAATCCATAAGGCTCTGTGACTGAGCAGTCTATGTATGATGCATACCTTTATATCCCTATTTTGCTGCCTCACAGGTGATGCCTCTAGATTTGTATCGGCCAGGAGGTATTTCAGTTTCTAACTCATCCATTTGGCCTGGCCTCCATCCCCCTTGCCTTTACCTGTGTGATGGGGGGTAAGAATAGTTCACTTGAGGTCTTTAGAGATCAATTTCCTCCAGTATTTTGATGACAGTCTGCCAGATTTCAGGCATAAGGAATATACTGTCTGATTGCTTGTCTAAAAGGGATAGTGTTATCCTCACTGAATAATCTTTGTAGGGGAGACCATTAGTGGAGTTCTTGCTGCAAGATATAACACAAACAGCTATTTTATATATCTCCATGGTCAGATCAGAGAGCTTGGTAAGTGGACTCTTCTATCTAAAGTGGGATTGTTTTTATGCTTGTGCTTTCCTAAGCTTTCACAATAATTACACAGGTTCTCACAACCCCTACCCACTGTAGTCCAAATGTTTGTGGTTCACTGACCTACTTGACATTTTGGTAGACTTCGGAGATTACCACAGTGGAGGGGCCTTTTGTCACGGCACATGGGGTCTCTTCCAAAGAACATTTCTGCAGATACTCCATCTTCTGGCTTTGCTACGTTAGTTGATTGGTCCAACAAGATCATATCTCTACTAGGGATGATCAAGAATGTGGAAAAATTAAGGTCAGAATTGTCTTTTTCAACCTCACAATGGTTACTCTGATACTTTAATGACCACCATTTCAATTGCATTGCCCTCACTATCAAGAGATTTTATCAGTCACTCAGTGAGAGGGATCTCTCGCTATTGTGAATGAAAGCCAGTGTGGATAGGGTTATTGCTTTATCTTAGACCTATGTGAATCATTCCTTGTTAGATGATGTTTCGAGAGCTGCCTTTTACCATGCATCTTACATAGCATTTTTGTATGGGTCCAGGTGACTGCACAAGCTGTTAACCCCCTACAACAGGGAATAGTACTACTGTAAGGATAAGTGCGTTGATTTCATTTCAAGTTTTTTTGATGCCATCAGCCTCTCTCCAAACTGGTAAATTCAACATTGCAATAGAGCAGGGAATGTATTACTCTTATTAAAATGTAGTGGGTTTTTTTTTTGTTTTTTGGCTGAGATTGGGGATGGACTGTTTAATATTTAATACTTTCCTGCTACTATTGCAACGATTCACTTCTCCCACTATATTCTGATGGTCTGTTGTCTTGGTCCAAGATGAAAAGGAGGATTTTAAGTATGGTGACTGTCACAAAGGAATTAGACTGTTTCTTTTCAATTCCAAGTCTCCATTTACTAACTGGATAATGGAATAATTAGCTTCAACTGGTGACAAGGAATTCCAGAAGTGGTATGCAATGCAGTAGTAGCATTTAATGATTAAATAAATAAATTTAATTTTACCTCTCACCACACAGAACATAATTATTGTAATGTGAATGCTGGGAAATACATAAGTACCTTTCTTACATTACTCAATCATAATATGTTGGGATTAGAGAAAGTCCAAATACATTACTCAGTCATAATATGTTAGGACTAAAGAAAGACTAGATGCATTGCTAATTCATAACATGTTAGGACTAGAGAAAGTCCAAATACATAACTCTTTCATAGTATATTAGGACTAGGAGAAATACATTACTCCATCATAATATGTTAGTACTAGAGAAAGATTAGATGTATTGCTAATTCATAATATGTTAGAACTAGAGAAAGTCCAAATACATAACTCTTTCATAGTATGTTAGGACTAGGAGAAATACATTACTCCATCATAATATGTTAGTACTAGAGAAAGTCAAAATACATTACTCAGTTAATATGTTACTAGTAGAGAAAGTCTAAATATGTAACTCTTGTTATAGTATGTTAGGACTAGAGAAAGTCAAAATACATTACTCAGTTAATATGTTGCTACTAGAGAAAGTCAAAATACATTACTTAGTTAATATGTTACTAGTAGAGAAAGTCAAAATACATTACTCAGTTAATATGTTACTACTAGAGAAAGTCTAAATATGTAACTCTTGTTATAGTATGTTAGGACTAGAGAAAGTCAAAATACATTACTCAGTCAATATGTTACTACTAGAGAAAGTCAAAATACATTACACAGTCAATATGTTACTACTTGAGAAAGTCAAAATACATTACACAGTCAATATGTTACTACTAGAGAGAGTCAAAATACATTACTCAGTTAATATGTTACTACTAGAGAAAGTAGAGAAAGTCAAAATACATTACTCAGTCAATATGTTACTACTTGAGAAAGTCAGAATACATTACTCAGTTAATATGTTACTACTAGAGAAAGTCTAAATACATTACACAGCCAATATGTTACTACTAGAGAAAGTCAAAATACATTACTCAGTCAATATGTTACTACTTGAGAAAGTCAGAATACATTACTCAGTTAATATGTTACTACTAGAGAAAGTCTAAATACATTACTCGGTTAATATGTTACTACTAGAGAAAGTCAAAATACATTACTCAGTTAATGTTACTAGTAGAGAAAGTAGAGAAAGTCAAAATACATTACTCAGTCAATATGTTACTACTTGAGAAAGTAGAGAAAGTCAAAATACATTACTCAGTCAATATGTTACTACTTGAGAAAGTCAGAATACATTACTCAGTTAATATGTTACTACTAGAGAAAGTCTAAATACATTACTCAGTTAATATGTTACTACTAGAGAAAGTAGAGAAAGTCAAAATACATTACTCAGTCAATATGTTACTACTTGAGAAAGTCAGAATTCATTACTCAGTTAATATGTTACTACTAGAGAAAGTCAAAATACGTTACTCAGTCAATATGTTACTAGTAGAGAAAGTAGAGAAAGTCAAAATACATTACTCAGTCATTATGTTACTACTTGAGAAAGTCAGAATACATTACTCAGTTAATATGTTACTACTAGAGAAAGTCTAAATACATTACTCAGTTAATATGTTACTACTAGAGAAAGTCAAAATACATTACTCAGTTAATATGTTACTAGTAGAGAAAGTAGAGAAAGTCAAAATACATTACTCAGTCAATATGTTACTACTTGAGAAAGTCAGAATACATTACTCAGTTAATATGTTACTACTAAAGAAAGTCAAAATACATTACTCAGTTAATATGTTACTACTAGAGAAAGTAGAGAGAGTCAAAATACATTACTCAGTCAATATGTTACTACTTGAGAAAGTCAGAATACATTACTCAGTTAATATGTTACTACTAGAGAAAGTCTAAATACATTACTCAGTTAATATGTTACTACTAGAGAAAGTCAAAATACATTACTCAGTTAATATGTTACTACTAGAGAAAGTCAAAATACATTACTCAGTTAATATGTTACTACTAGAGAAAGAAGAGAAAGTCAAAAGACATTACTCAGTAAATATGTTACTACTAGAGAAAGTCAAAATACATTACTCAGTTAATATGTTACTACTAGAGAAAGTAGAGAAAGTCAAAATACATTACTCAGTCAATATGTTACTACTTGAGAAAGTCAGAATACATTACTCAGTCAATATGTTACTACTTGAGAAAGTCCGAATACATTACTCAGTTAATATGTTACTACTAGAGAAAGTCTAAATACATTACTCAGTTAATATGTTACTACTAGAGAAAGTAGAGAAAGTCAAAATACATTACTCAGTCAATATGTTACTACTTGAGAAAGTCAAAATACATTACACAGTCAATATGTTACTACTAGAGAAAGTCAAAATACATTACTCAGTTAATATGTTACTACTAGAGAAAGTAGAGAAAGTCAAAATACATTACTCAGTTAATATGTTACTACTTGAGAAAGTCAGAATACATTACTCAGTTAATATGTTACTACTAGAGAAAGTCTAAATACATTACTCAGTCAATATGTTACTACTAGAGAAAGTCAGAATACATTACTCAGTTAATATGTTACTACTAGAGAAAGTCTAAATACATTACTCAGTTAATATGTTACTACTAGAGAAAGTCAAAATACATTACTCAGTTAATATGTTACTACTAGAGAAAGTCAAAATACATCACTCAGTTAATATGTTACTACTAGAGAAAGTAGAGAAAGTCAAAATACATTACTCAGTCAATATGTTACTACTTGAGAAAGTCAGAATACATTACTCAGTCAATATGTTACTACTAGAGAAAGTCAGAATACATTACTCAGTTAATATGTTACTACTAGAGAAAGTTTAAATACATTACTCAGTTAATATGTTACTACTAGAGAAAGTCTAAATACATTACTCAGTTAATATGTTACTACTAGAGAAAGTCAAAATACATTACTCAGTCAATATGTTGCTACTAGAGAAAGTCAAAATACATTACACAGTCAATATGTTGCTACTAGAGAAAGTCAAAATACATTACTCTGTCAATATGTTGCTACTAGAGAGAGTCAAAATACATTACTCGGTTAATATGTTACTACTAGAGAAAGTCAAAATACATTACTCAGTTAATATGTTACTACTAGAGAAAGTCAAAATACATTACTCAGTTAATATGTTACTACTAGAGAAAGTCAAAATACATTACTCAGTCAATATGTTACTACTTGAGAAAGTCAGAATACATTACTCAGTCAATATGTTACTACTTGAGAAAGTCCGAATACATTACTCAGTTAATATGTTACTACTAGAGAAAGTCTAAATACATTACTCAGTTAATATGTTACTACTAGAGAAAGTCAAAATACATTACTCAGTTAATATGTTGCTACTTGAGAAAGTCAAAATACATTACACAGTCAATATGTTGCTACTAGAGAAAGTCAAAATACATTACTCTGTCAATATGTTGCTACTAGAGAAAGTCAAAATACATTACTCGGTTAATATGTTACTACTAGAGAAAGTCAAAATACATTACTCAGTTAATATGTTACTACTAGAGAAAGTCAAAATACATTACTCAGTTAATATGTTACTACTAGAGAAAGTCAAAATACATTACTCAGTCAATATGTTACTACTTGAGAAAGTCTAAATATGTAACTCTTGTTATAGTATGTTAGGACTAGAGAAAGTCAAAATACATTACTCAGTTAATATGTTGCTACTAGAGAAAGTCAAAATACATTACTTAGTTAATATGTTACTAGTAGAGAAAGTCAAAATACATTACTCAGTTAATATGTTACTACTAGAGAAAGTCTAAATATGTAACTCTTGTTATAGTATGTTAGGACTAGAGAAAGTCAAAATACATTACTCAGTCAATATGTTACTACTAGAGAAAGTCAAAATACATTACACAGTCAATATGTTACTACTTGAGAAAGTCAAAATACATTACACAGTCAATATGTTACTACTAGAGAGAGTCAAAATACATTACTCAGTTAATATGTTACTACTAGAGAAAGTAGAGAAAGTCAAAATACATTACTCAGTCAATATGTTACTACTTGAGAAAGTCAGAATACATTACTCAGTTAATATGTTACTACTAGAGAAAGTCTAAATACATTACACAGCCAATATGTTACTACTAGAGAAAGTCAAAATACATTACTCAGTCAATATGTTACTACTTGAGAAAGTCAGAATACATTACTCAGTTAATATGTTACTACTAGAGAAAGTCTAAATACATTACTCGGTTAATATGTTACTACTAGAGAAAGTCAAAATACATTACTCAGTTAATGTTACTAGTAGAGAAAGTAGAGAAAGTCAAAATACATTACTCAGTCAATATGTTACTACTTGAGAAAGTAGAGAAAGTCAAAATACATTACTCAGTCAATATGTTACTACTTGAGAAAGTCAGAATACATTACTCAGTTAATATGTTACTACTAGAGAAAGTCTAAATACATTACTCAGTTAATATGTTACTACTAGAGAAAGTAGAGAAAGTCAAAATACATTACTCAGTCAATATGTTACTACTTGAGAAAGTCAGAATTCATTACTCAGTTAATATGTTACTACTAGAGAAAGTCAAAATACGTTACTCAGTCAATATGTTACTAGTAGAGAAAGTAGAGAAAGTCAAAATACATTACTCAGTCATTATGTTACTACTTGAGAAAGTCAGAATACATTACTCAGTTAATATGTTACTACTAGAGAAAGTCTAAATACATTACTCAGTTAATATGTTACTACTAGAGAAAGTCAAAATACATTACTCAGTTAATATGTTACTAGTAGAGAAAGTAGAGAAAGTCAAAATACATTACTCAGTCAATATGTTACTACTTGAGAAAGTCAGAATACATTACTCAGTTAATATGTTACTACTAAAGAAAGTCAAAATACATTACTCAGTTAATATGTTACTACTAGAGAAAGTAGAGAGAGTCAAAATACATTACTCAGTCAATATGTTACTACTTGAGAAAGTCAGAATACATTACTCAGTTAATATGTTACTACTAGAGAAAGTCTAAATACATTACTCAGTTAATATGTTACTACTAGAGAAAGTCAAAATACATTACTCAGTTAATATGTTACTACTAGAGAAAGTCAAAATACATTACTCAGTTAATATGTTACTACTAGAGAAAGAAGAGAAAGTCAAAAGACATTACTCAGTAAATATGTTACTACTAGAGAAAGTCAAAATACATTACTCAGTTAATATGTTACTACTAGAGAAAGTAGAGAAAGTCAAAATACATTACTCAGTCAATATGTTACTACTTGAGAAAGTCAGAATACATTACTCAGTCAATATGTTACTACTTGAGAAAGTCCGAATACATTACTCAGTTAATATGTTACTACTAGAGAAAGTCTAAATACATTACTCAGTTAATATGTTACTACTAGAGAAAGTAGAGAAAGTCAAAATACATTACTCAGTCAATATGTTACTACTTGAGAAAGTCAAAATACATTACACAGTCAATATGTTACTACTAGAGAAAGTCAAAATACATTACTCAGTTAATATGTTACTACTAGAGAAAGTAGAGAAAGTCAAAATACATTACTCAGTTAATATGTTACTACTTGAGAAAGTCAGAATACATTACTCAGTTAATATGTTACTACTAGAGAAAGTCTAAATACATTACTCAGTCAATATGTTACTACTAGAGAAAGTCAGAATACATTACTCAGTTAATATGTTACTACTAGAGAAAGTCTAAATACATTACTCAGTTAATATGTTACTACTAGAGAAAGTCAAAATACATTACTCAGTTAATATGTTACTACTAGAGAAAGTCAAAATACATCACTCAGTTAATATGTTACTACTAGAGAAAGTAGAGAAAGTCAAAATACATTACTCAGTCAATATGTTACTACTTGAGAAAGTCAGAATACATTACTCAGTCAATATGTTACTACTAGAGAAAGTCAGAATACATTACTCAGTTAATATGTTACTACTAGAGAAAGTTTAAATACATTACTCAGTTAATATGTTACTACTAGAGAAAGTCTAAATACATTACTCAGTTAATATGTTACTACTAGAGAAAGTCAAAATACATTACTCAGTCAATATGTTGCTACTAGAGAAAGTCAAAATACATTACACAGTCAATATGTTGCTACTAGAGAAAGTCAAAATACATTACTCTGTCAATATGTTGCTACTAGAGAAAGTCAAAATACATTACTCGGTTAATATGTTACTACTAGAGAAAGTCAAAATACATTACTCAGTTAATATGTTACTACTAGAGAAAGTCAAAATACATTACTCAGTTAATATGTTACTACTAGAGAAAGTCAAAATACATTACTCAGTCAATATGTTACTACTTGAGAAAGTCAGAATACATTACTCAGTCAATATGTTACTACTTGAGAAAGTCCGAATACATTACTCAGTTAATATGTTACTACTAGAGAAAGTCTAAATACATTACTCAGTTAATATGTTACTACTAGAGAAAGTCAAAATACATTACTCAGTTAATATGTTGCTACTTGAGAAAGTCAAAATACATTACACAGTCAATATGTTGCTACTAGAGAAAGTCAAAATACATTACTCTGTCAATATGTTGCTACTAGAGAAAGTCAAAATACATTACTCGGTTAATATGTTACTACTAGAGAAAGTCAAAATACATTACTCAGTTAATATGTTACTACTAGAGAAAGTCAAAATACATTACTCAGTTAATATGTTACTACTAGAGAAAGTCAAAATACATTACTCAGTCAATATGTTACTACTTGAGAAAGTCAGAATACATTACTCAGTCAATATGTTACTACTTGAGAAAGTCCGAATACATTACTCAGTTAATATGTTACTACTAGAGAAAGACTAAATACATTACTCAGTTAATATGTTACTACTAGAGAAAGTAGAGAAAGTCAAAATACATTACTCAGTCAATATGTTACTACTTGAGAAAGTCAAAATACATTACACAGTCAATATGTTACTACTAGAGAAAGTCAAAATACATTACTCAGTTAATATGTTACTACTAGAGAAAGTAGAGAAAGTCAAAATACATTACTCAGTCAATATGTTACTACTTGAGAAAGTCAGAATACATTACTCAGTTAATATGTTACTACTAGAGAAAGTCTAAATACATTACTCAGTCAATATGTTACTACTAGAGAAAGTCAGAATACATTACTCCGTTAATATGTTACTACTAGAGAAAGTCTAAATACATTACTCAGTTAATATGTTACTACTAGAGAAAGTCAAAATACATTACTCAGTTAATATGTTACTACTAGAGAAAGTCAAAATACATCGCTCAGTTAATATGTTACTACTAGAGAAAGTAGAGAAAGTCAAAATACATTACTCAGTCAATATGTTACTACTTGAGAAAGTCAGAATACATTACTCAGTCAATATGTTACTTCTTGAGAAAGTCAGAATACATTACTCAGTTAATATGTTACTACTAGAGAAAGTCAGAATACATTACTCAGTTAATATGTTACTACTAGAGAAAGTCTAAATACATTACTCAGTTAATATGTTACTACTAGAGAAAGTCTAAATACATTACTAAGTTAATATGTTACTACTAGAGAAAGTCAAAATACATTACTCAGTCAATATGTTGCTACTAGAGAAAGTCAAAATACATTACAGTCAATATGTTGCTACTAGAGAAAGTCAAAATACATTACTCTGTCAATATGTTGCTACTAGAGAAAGTCAAAATACATTACTCAGTTAATATGTTACTACTAGAGAAAGTCAAAATACATTACTCAGTTAATATGTTACTACTAGAGAAAGTCAAAATACATTACTCAGTTAATATGTTACTACTAGAGAAAGTCAGAATACATTACTCAGTCAATATGTTACTACTAGAGAAAGTCAAAATACATTACTCAGTCAATATGTTACTACTAGAGAAAGTCAAAATACATTACTCAGTTAATATGTTACTACTAGAGAAAGTCTAAATACATTACTCAGTTAATATGTTACTACTAGAGAAAGTCAAAATACATTACTCAGTCGATATGTTACTACTAGAGAAAGTCAAAATACATTACACAGTCGATATGTTGCTACTAGAGAAAGTCAAAATACATTACTCGGTTGATATGTTGCTACTAGAGAAAGTCAAAATACATTACTCGGTTAATATGTTACTACTAGAGAAAGTCAAAATACATTACTCAGTTAATATGTTACTACTAGAGAAAGTCAAAATACATTACTCAGTTAATATGTTACTACTAGAGAAAGTCAAAATACATTACTCAGTCAATATGTTACTACTAGAGAAAGTCAAAATACATTACTCAGTCAATATGTTACTACTAGAGAAAGTCAAAATACATTACTCAGTCAATATGTTACTACTTGAGAAAGTAGAGAAAGTCAAAATACATTACTCAGTCAATATGTTACTACTTGAGAAAGTCAGAATACATTACTCAGTTAATATGTTACTACTAGAGAAAGTCTAAATACATTACTCAGTTAATATGTTACTACTAGAGAAAGTAGAGAAAGTCAAAATACATTACTCAGTCAATATGTTACTACTTGAGAAAGTCAGAATTCATTACTCAGTTAATATGTTACTACTAGAGAAAGTCAAAATACGTTACTCAGTCAATATGTTACTAGTAGAGAAAGTAGAGAAAGTCAAAATACATTACTCAGTCATTATGTTACTACTTGAGAAAGTCAGAATACATTACTCAGTTAATATGTTACTACTAGAGAAAGTCTAAATACATTACTCAGTTAATATGTTACTACTAGAGAAAGTCAAAATACATTACTCAGTTAATATGTTACTAGTAGAGAAAGTAGAGAAAGTCAAAATACATTACTCAGTCAATATGTTACTACTTGAGAAAGTCAGAATACATTACTCAGTTAATATGTTACTACTAAAGAAAGTCAAAATACATTACTCAGTTAATATGTTACTACTAGAGAAAGTAGAGAAAGTCAAAATACATTACTCAGTCAATATGTTACTACTTGAGAAAGTCAGAATACATTACTCAGTTAATATGTTACTACTAGAGAAAGTTTAAATACATTACTCAGTTAATATGTTACTACTAGAGAAAGTAGAGAAAGTCAAAATACATTACTCAGTCAATATGTTACTACTTGAGAAAGTCAGAATTCATTACTCAGTTAATATGTTACTACTAGAGAAAGTCAAAATACGTTACTCAGTCAATATGTTACTAGTAGAGAAAGTAGAGAAAGTCAAAATACATTACTCAGTCATTATGTTACTACTTGAGAAAGTCAGAATACATTACTCAGTTAATATGTTACTACTAGAAAAAGTCTAAATACATTACTCAGTTAATATGTTACTACTAGAGAAAGTCAAAATACATTACTCAGTTAATATGTTACTAGTAGAGAAAGTAGAGAAAGTCAAAATACATTACTCAGTCAATATGTTACTACTTGAGAAAGTCAGAATACATTACTCAGTTAATATGTTACTACTAGAGAAAGTAGAGAGAGTCAAAATACATTACTCAGTCAATATGTTACTACTTGAGAAAGTCAGAATACATTACTCAGTTAATATGTTACTACTAGAGAAAGTCTAAATACATTACTCAGTTAATATGTTACTACTAGAGAAAGTCAAAATACATTACTCAGTTAATATGTTACTACTAGAGAAAGTCAAAATACATTACTCAGTTAATATGTTACTACTAGAGAAAGAAGAGAAAGTCAAAAGACATTACTCAGTAAATATGTTACTACTAGAGAAAGTCAAAATACATTACTCAGTTAATATGTTACTACTAGAGAAAGTAGAGAAAGTCAAAATACATTACTCAGTCAATATGTTACTACTTGAGAAAGTCAGAATACATTACTCAGTCAATATGTTACTACTTGAGAAAGTCCGAATACATTACTCAGTTAATATGTTACTACTAGAGAAAGTCTAAATACATTACTCAGTTAATATGTTACTACTAGAGAAAGTAGAGAAAGTCAAAATACATTACTCAGTCAATATGTTACTACTTGAGAAAGTCAAAATACATTACACAGTCAATATGTTACTACTAGAGAAAGTCAAAATACATTACTCAGTTAATATGTTACTACTAGAGAAAGTAGAGAAAGTCAAAATACATTACTCAGTTAATATGTTACTACTTGAGAAAGTCAGAATACATTACTCAGTTAATATGTTACTACTAGAGAAAGTCTAAATACATTACTCAGTCAATATGTTACTACTAGAGAAAGTCAGAATACATTACTCGGTTAATATGTTACTACTAGAGAAAGTCTAAATACATTACTCAGTTAATATGTTACTACTAGAGAAAGTCAAAATACATTACTCAGTTAATATGTTACTACTAGAGAAAGTCAAAATACATCACTCAGTTAATATGTTACTACTAGAGAAAGTAGAGAAAGTCAAAATACATTACTCAGTCAATATGTTACTACTTGAGAAAGTCAGAATACATTACTCAGTCAATATGTTACTACTAGAGAAAGTCAGAATACATTACTCAGTTAATATGTTACTACTAGAGAAAGTTTAAATACATTACTCAGTTAATATGTTACTACTAGAGAAAGTCTAAATACATTACTCAGTTAATATGTTACTACTAGAGAAAGTCAAAATACATTACTCAGTCAATATGTTGCTACTAGAGAAAGTCAAAATACATTACATAGTCAATATGTTGCTACTAGAGAAAGTCAAAATACATTACTCTGTCAATATGTTGCTACTAGAGAAAGTCAAAATACATTACTCGGTTAATATGTTACTACTAGAGAAAGTCAAAATACATTACTCAGTTAATATGTTACTACTAGAGAAAGTCAAAATACATTACTCAGTTAATATGTTACTACTAGAGAAAGTCAAAATACATTACTCAGTTAATATGTTACTACTTGAGAAAGTCAGAATACATTACTCAGTCAATATGTTACTACTTGAGAAAGAACGAATACATTACTCAGTTAATATGTTACTACTAGAGAAAGTCTAAATACATTACTCAGTTAATATGTTACTACTAGAGAAAGTCAAAATACATTACTCAGTCAATATGTTGCTACTTGAGAAAGTCAAAATACATTACACAGTCAATATGTTGCTACTAGAGAAAGTCAAAATACATTACTCTGTCAATATGTTGCTACTAGAGAAAGTCAAAATACATTACTCGGTTAATATGTTACTACTAGAGAAAGTCAAAATACATTACTCAGTTAATATGTTACTACTAGAGAAAGTCAAAATACATTACTCAGTTAATATGTTACTACTAGAGAAAGTCAAAATACATTACTCAGTCAATATGTTACTACTTGAGAAAGTCAGAATACATTACTCAGTCAATATGTTACTACTTGAGAAAGTCCGAATACATTACTCAGTTAATATGTTACTACTAGAGAAAGTCTAAATACATTACTCAGTTAATATGTTACTACTAGAGAAAGTAGAGAAAGTCAAAATACATTACTCAGTCAATATGTTACTACTAGAGAAAGTCAAAATACATTACTCAGTTAATATGTTACTACTAGAGAAAGTCAAAATACATTACTCAGTTAATATGTTACTACTAGAGAAAGTCAAAATACATTACTCAGTCAATATGTTACTACTTGAGAAAGTCAGAATACATTACTCAGTCAATATGTTACTACTTGAGAAAGTCCGAATACATTACTCAGTTAATATGTTACTACTAGAGAAAGTCTAAATACATTACTCAGTTAATATGTTACTACTAGAGAAAGTAGAGAAAGTCAAAATACATTACTCAGTCAATATGTTACTACTTGAGAAAGTCAAAATACATTACACAGTCAATATGTTACTACTAGAGAAAGTCAAAATACATTACTCAGTTAATATGTTACTACTAGAGAAAGTAGAGAAAGTCAAAATACATTACTCAGTCAATATGTTACTACTTGAGAAAGTCAGAATACATTACTCAGTTAATATGTTACTACTAGAGAAAGTCTAAATACATTACTCAGTCAATATGTTACTACTAGAGAAAGTCAGAATACATTACTCCGTTAATATGTTACTACTAGAGAAAGTCTAAATACATTACTCAGTTAATATGTTACTACTAGAGAAAGTCAAAATACATTACTCAGTTAATATGTTACTACTAGAGAAAGTCAAAATACATCGCTCAGTTAATATGTTACTACTAGAGAAAGTAGAGAAAGTCAAAATACATTACTCAGTCAATATGTTACTATTTGAGAAAGTCCGAATACATTACTCAGTTAATATGTTACTACTAGAGAAAGTCTAAATACATTACTCAGTTAATATGTTACTACTAGAGAAAGTAGAGAAAGTCAAAATACATTACTCAGTCAATATGTTACTACTTGAGAAAGTCAAAATACATTACACAGTCAATATGTTACTACTAGAGAAAGTCAAAATACATTACTCAGTTAATATGTTACTACTAGAGAAAGTAGAGAAAGTCAAAATACATTACTCAGTTAATATGTTACTACTTGAGAAAGTCAGAATACATTACTCAGTTAATATGTTACTACTAGAGAAAGTCTAAATACATTACTCAGTCAATATGTTACTACTAGAGAAAGTCAGAATACATTACTCGGTTAATATGTTACTACTAGAGAAAGTCTAAATACATTACTCAGTTAATATGTTACTACTAGAGAAAGTCAAAATACATTACTCAGTTAATATGTTACTACTAGAGAAAGTCAAAATACATCACTCAGTTAATATGTTACTACTAGAGAAAGTAGAGAAAGTCAAAATACATTACTCAGTCAATATGTTACTACTTGAGAAAGTCAGAATACATTACTCAGTCAATATGTTACTACTAGAGAAAGTCAGAATACATTACTCAGTTAATATGTTACTACTAGAGAAAGTTTAAATACATTACTCAGTTAATATGTTACTACTAGAGAAAGTCTAAATACATTACTCAGTTAATATGTTACTACTAGAGAAAGTCAAAATACATTACTCAGTCAATATGTTGCTACTAGAGAAAGTCAAAATACATTACACAGTCAATATGTTGCTACTAGAGAAAGTCAAAATACATTACTCTGTCAATATGTTGCTACTAGAGAAAGTCAAAATACATTACTCGGTTAATATGTTACTACTAGAGAAAGTCAAAATACATTACTCAGTTAATATGTTACTACTAGAGAAAGTCAAAATACATTACTCAGTTAATATGTTACTACTAGAGAAAGTCAAAATACATTACTCAGTCAATATGTTACTACTTGAGAAAGTCAGAATACATTACTCAGTCAATATGTTACTACTTGAGAAAGAACGAATACATTACTCAGTTAATATGTTACTACTAGAGAAAGTCTAAATACATTACTCAGTTAATATGTTACTACTAGAGAAAGTCAAAATACATTACTCAGTCAATATGTTGCTACTTGAGAAAGTCAAAATACATTACACAGTCAATATGTTGCTACTAGAGAAAGTCAAAATACATTACTCTGTCAATATGTTGCTACTAGAGAAAGTCAAAATACATTACTCGGTTAATATGTTACTACTAGAGAAAGTCAAAATACATTACTCAGTTAATATGTTACTACTAGAGAAAGTCAAAATACATTACTCAGTTAATATGTTACTACTAGAGAAAGTCAAAATACATTACTCAGTCAATATGTTACTACTTGAGAAAGTCAGAATACATTACTCAGTCAATATGTTACTACTTGAGAAAGTCCGAATACATTACTCAGTTAATATGTTACTACTAGAGAAAGTCTAAATACATTACTCAGTTAATATGTTACTACTAGAGAAAGTAGAGAAAGTCAAAATACATTACTCAGTCAATATGTTACTACTTGAGAAAGTCAAAATACATTACACAGTCAATATGTTACTACTAGAGAAAGTCAAAATACATTACTCAGTTAATATGTTACTACTAGAGAAAGTAGAGAAAGTCAAAATACATTACTCAGTCAATATGTTACTACTTGAGAAAGTCAGAATACATTACTCAGTTAATATGTTACTACTAGAGAAAGTCTAAATACATTACTCAGTCAATATGTTACTACTAGAGAAAGTCAGAATACATTACTCCGTTAATATGTTACTACTAGAGAAAGTCTAAATACATTACTCAGTTAATATGTTACTACTTGAGAAAGTCAAAATACATTACTCAGTTAATATGTTACTACTAGAGAAAGTCAAAATACATCGCTCAGTTAATATGTTACTACTAGAGAAAGTAGAGAAAGTCAAAATACATTACTCAGTCAATATGTTACTACTTGAGAAAGTCCGAATACATTACTCAGTTAATATGTTACTACTAGAGAAAGTCTAAATACATTACTCAGTTAATATGTTACTACTAGAGAAAGTAGAGAAAGTCAAAATACATTTCTCAGTCAATATGTTACTACTTGAGAAAGTCAAAATACATTACACAGTCAATATGTTACTACTAGAGAAAGTCAAAATACATTACTCAGTTAATATGTTACTACTAGAGAAAGTAGAGAAAGTCAAAATACATTACTCAGTTAATATGTTACTACTTGAGAAAGTCAGAATACATTACTCAGTTAATATGTTACTACTAGAGAAAGTCTAAATACATTACTCAGTCAATATGTTACTACTAGAGAAAGTCAGAATACATTACTCCGTTAATATGTTACTACTAGAGAAAGTCTAAATACATTACTCAGTTAATATGTTACTACTAGAGAAAGTCAAAATACATTACTCAGTTAATATGTTACTACTAGAGAAAGTCAAAATACATCGCTCAGTTAATATGTTACTACTAGAGAAAGTAGAGAAAGTCAAAATACATTACTCAGTCAATATGTTACTACTTGAGAAAGTCCGAATACATTACTCAGTTAATATGTTACTACTAGAGAAAGTCTAAATACATTACTCAGTTAATATGTTACTACTAGAGAAAGTAGAGAAAGTCAAAATACATTACTCAGTCAATATGTTACTACTTGAGAAAGTCAAAATACATTACACAGTCAATATGTTACTACTAGAGAAAGTCAAAATACATTACTCAGTTAATATGTTACTACTAGAGAAAGTAGAGAAAGTCAAAATACATTACTCAGTTAATATGTTACTACTTGAGAAAGTCAGAATACATTACTCAGTTAATATGTTACTACTAGAGAAAGTCTAAATACATTTCTCAGTCAATATGTTACTACTAGAGAAAGTCAGAATACATTACTCAGTTAATATGTTACTACTAGAGAAAGTCTAAATACATTACTCAGTTAATATGTTACTACTAGAGAAAGTCAAAATACATTACTCAGTTAATATGTTACTACTAGAGAAAGCCAAAATACATCACTCAGTTAATATGTTACTACTAGAGAAAGTAGAGAAAGTCAAAATACATTACTCAGTCAATATGTTACTACTTGAGAAAGTCAGAATACATTACTCAGTCAATATGTTACTACTAGAGAAAGTCAGAATACATTACTCAGTTAATATGTTACTACTAGAGAAAGTTTAAATACATTACTCAGTTAATATGTTACTACTAGAGAAAGTCTAAATACATTACTCAGTTAATATGTTACTACTAGAGAAAGTCAAAATACATTACTCAGTCAATATGTTGCTACTAGAGAAAGTCAAAATACATTACACAGTCAATATGTTGCTACTAGAGAAAGTCAAAATACATTACTCTGTCAATATGTTGCTACTAGAGAAAGTCAAAATACATTACTCGGTTAATATGTTACTACTAGAGAAAGTCAAAATACATTACTCAGTTAATATGTTACTACTAGAGAAAGTCAAAATACATTACTCAGTTAATATGTTACTACTAGAGAAAGTCAAAATACATTACTCAGTCAATATGTTTCTACTTGAGAAAGTCAGAATACATTACTCAGTCAATATGTTACTACTTGAGAAAGTCCGAATACATTACTCAGTTAATATCTTACTACTAGAGAAAGTCTAAATACATTGCTCAGTTAATATGTTACTACTAGAGAAAGTCAAAATACATTACTCAGTCAATATGTTGCTACTTGAGAAAGTCAAAATACATTACACAGTCAATATGTTGCTACTAGAGAAAGTCAAAATACATTACTCTGTCAATATGTTGCTACTAGAGAAAGTCAAAATACATTACTCGGTTAATATGTTACTACTAGAGAAAGTCAAAATACATTACTCAGTTAATATGTTACTACTAGAGAAAGTCAAAATACATTACTCAGTTAATATGTTACTACTAGAGAAAGTCAAAATACATTACTCAGTCAATATGTTACTACTTGAGAAAGTCAGAATACATTACTCAGTCAATATGTTACTACTTGAGAAAGTCCGAATACATTACTCAGTTAATATGTTACTACTAGAGAAAGTCTAAATACATTACTCAGTTAATATGTTACTACTAGAGAAAGTAGAGAAAGTCAAAATACATTACTCAGTCAATATGTTACTACTTGAGAAAGTCAAAATACATTACACAGTCAATATGTTACTACTAGAGAAAGTCAAAATACATTACTCAGTTAATATGTTACTACTAGAGAAAGTAGAGAAAGTCAAAATACATTACTCAGTCAATATGTTACTACTTGAGAAAGTCAGAATACATTACTCAGTTAATATGTTACTACTAGAGAAAGTCTAAATACATTACTCAGTCAATATGTTACTACTAGAGAAAGTCAGAATACATTACTCCGTTAATATGTTACTACTAGAGAAAGTCTAAATACATTACTCAGTTAATATGTTACTACTAGAGAAAGTCAAAATACATTACTCAGTTAATATGTTACTACTAGAGAAAGTCAAAATACATCGCTCAGTTAATATGTTACTACTAGAGAAAGTAGAGAAAGTCAAAATACATTACTCAGTCAATATGTTACTACTTGAGAAAGTCAGAATACATTACTCAGTCAATATGTTACTTCTTGAGAAAGTCAGAATACATTACTCAGTTAATATGTTACTACTAGAGAAAGTCAGAATACATTTCTCAGTTAATATGTTACTACTAGAGAAAGTCTAAATACATTACTCGGTTAATATGTTACTACTAGAGAAAGTCTAAATACATTACTCAGTTAATATGTTACTACTAGAGAAAGTCAAAATACATTACTCAGTCAATATGTTGCTACTAGAGAAAGTCAAAATACATTACACAGTCAATATGTTGCTACTAGAGAAAGTCAAAATACATTACTCTGTCAATATGTTGCTACTAGAGAAAGTCAAAATACATTACTCAGTTAATATGTTACTACTAGAGAAAGTCAAAATACATTACTCAGTTAATATGTTACTACTAGAGAAAGTCAAAATACATTACTCAGTTAATATGTTACTACTAGAGAAAGTCAGAATACATTACTCAGTCAATATGTTACTACTAGAGAAAGTCAAAATACATTACTCAGTCAATATGTTACTACTAGAGAAAGTCAAAATACATTACTCAGTTAATATGTTACTACTAGAGAAAGTCAAAATACATTACTCAGTCAATATGTTACTACTAGAGAAAGTCAAAATACATTACACAGTCAATATGTTGCTACTAGAGAAAGTCAAAATACATTACTCGGTTAATATGTTGCTACTAGAGAATGTCAAAATACATTACTCGGTTAATATGTTACTACTAGAGAAAGTCAAAATACATTACTCAGTTAATATGTTACTACTAGAGAAAGTCAAAATACATTACTCAGTTAATATGTTACTACTAGAGAAAGTCAAAATACATTACTCAGTCAATATGTTACTACTAGAGAAAGTCAAAATACATTACTCAGTCAATATGTTACTACTAGAGAAAGTCAAAATACATTACTCAGTCAATATGTTACAACTAGAGAAAGTCTAAATACATTACTCAGTCAATATGTTACTAGTAGAGAAAGTCAAAATACATTACACAGTCAATATGTTACTACTAGAGAAAGTCAAAATACATTACTCAGTTAATTTGTTACTGCTAGAGAAAGTCTAAATACATTACTCAGTCAATATGTTACTACTAGAGAAAGTAGAGAAAGTCAAAATACATTACTCAGTTAATATGTTACTACTAGAGAAAGTCTAAATACATTACTCAGTCAATATGTTACTACTAGAGAAAGTCTAAATACATTACTCAGTCAATATGTTACTACTAGAGAAATTAAGAAAGTCAAAATACATTACTCAGTTAATATGTTGCTACTTGAGAAAGTCAGAATACATTACTCAGTTAATATGTTACTACTAGAGAAAGTCAAAATACATTACTCAGTTAATATGTTACTACTAGAGAAAGTCTAAATACATTACTCAGTCAATATGTTACTACTAGAGAAAGTCTAAATACATTACTCAGTTAATATGTTACTACTAGAGAAAGTAGAGAAAGTCAGAATACATTACTCAGTCAATATGTTACTACTTGAGAAAGTCAGAATACATTACTCTGTTAATATGTTGCTACTAGAGAAAGTCTAAATACATTACTCAGTTAATATGTTACTACTAGAGAAAGTAGAGAAAGTCAGAATACATTACTCAGTCAATATGTTACTACTTGAGAAAGTCAGAATACATTACTCTGTTAATATGTTGCTACTAGAGAAAGTCTAAATACATTACTCAGTTAATATGTTACTACTAGAGAAAGTCAAAATACATTACTTAGTTAATATGTTACTACTAGAGAAAGTCAAAATACATTACTCAGTTAATATGTTACTACTAGAAAGTCTAAATACATTACTCAGTTAATATGTTACTACTAGAGAAAGTAGAGAAAGTCAAAATACATTACTCAGTCAATATGTTACTACTTGAGAAAGTCAGAATACATTACTCAGTCAATATGTTACTACTTGAGAAAGTCCGAATACATTACTCAGTTAATATGTTACTACTAGAGAAAGTCTAAATACATTACTCAGTTAATATGTTACTACTAGAGAAAGTAGAGAAAGTCAAAATACATTACTCAGTCAATATGTTACTACTTGAGAAAGTCAGAATACATTACTCAGTTAATATGTTACTACTAGAGAAAGTCTAAATACATTACTCAGTTAATATGTTACTACTAGAGAAAGTCTAAATACATTACTCAGTTAATATGTTACTACTAGAGAAAGTCAAAATACATTACTCAGTTAATATGTTACTACTAGAGAAAGTCAAAATACATCACTCAGTTAATATGTTACTACTAGTGAAAGTAGAGAAAGTCAAAATACATTACTCAGTCAATATGTTACTACTTGAGAAAGTCAGAATACATTACTCAGTTAATATGTTACTACTAGAGAAAGTCAGAATACATTACTCAGTTAATATGTTACTACTAGAGAAAGTCTAAATACATTACTCAGTTAATATGTTACTACTAGAGAAAGTCTAAATACATTACTCAGTTAATATGTTACTACTAGAGAAAGTCAAAATACATTACTCAGTCAATATGTTACTACTAGAGAAAGTCAAAATACATTACACAGTCGATATGTTGCTACTAGAGAAAGTCAAAATACATTACTCCGTCAATATGTTGCTACTAGAGAAAGTCAAAATACATTACTCCGTCAATATGTTGCTACTAGAGAAAGTCAAAATACATTACTCAGTTAATTTGTTACTACTAGAGAAAGTCAAAATACATTACTCAGTCAATATGTTACTACTAGAGAAAGTCAAAATACATTACTCAGTCAATATGTTACTACTAGAGAAAGTCAAAATACATTACTCAGTCAATATGTTACAACTAGAGAAAGTCTAAATACATTACTCAGTCAATATGTTACTAGTAGAGAAAGTCAAAATACATTACACAGTCAATATGTTACTACTAGAGAAAGTCAAAATACATTACTCAGTTAATTTGTTACTGCTAGAGAAAGTCTAAATACATTACTCAGTCAATATGTTACTACTAGAGAAAGTAGAGAAAGTCAAAATACATTACTCAGTTAATATGTTACTACTAGAGAAAGTCTAAATACATTACTCAGTCAATATGTTACTACTAGAGAAAGTCTAAATACATTACTCAGTCAATATGTTACTACTAGAGAAATTAAGAAAGTCAAAATACATTACTCAGTTAATATGTTGCTTCTTGAGAAAGTCAGAATACATTACTCAGTTAATATGTTACTACTAGAGAAAGTCTAAATACATTACTCAGTTAATATGTTACTACTAGAGAAAGTCAAAATACATTACTCAGTTAATATGTTACTACTAGAGAAAGTCTAAATACATTACTCAGTCAATATGTTACTACTAGAGAAAGTCTAAATACATTACTCAGTCAATATGTTACTACTAGAGAAAGTAGAGAAAGTCAAAATACATTACTCAGTTAATATGTTACTACTAGAGAAAGTTTAAATACATTACTCAGTCAATATGTTACTACTAGAGAAAGTCTAAATACATTACTCAGTCAATATGTTACTACTAGAGAAATTAGAGAAAGTCAAAATACATTACTCAGTTAATATGTTACTACTTGAGAAAGTCAGAATACATTACTCAGTTAATATGTTACTACTAGAGAAAGTCTAAATACATTACTCAGTTAATATGTTACTACTAGAGAAAGTAGAGAAAGTCAGAATACATTACTCAGTCAATATGTTACTACTTGAGAAAGTCAGAATACATTACTCTGTTAATATGTTGCTACTAGAGAAAGTCTAAATACATTACTCAGTTAATATGTTACTACTAGAGAAAGTAGAGAAAGTCAGAATACATTACTCAGTCAATATGTTACTACTTGAGAAAGTCAGAATACATTACTCTGTTAATATGTTGCTACTAGAGAAAGTCTAAATACATTACTCAGTTAATATGTTACTACTAGAGAAAGTCAAAATACATTACTTAGTTAATATGTTACTACTAGAGAAAGTCAAAATACATTACTCAGTTAATATGTTACTACTAGAAAGTCTAAATACATTACTCAGTTAATATGTTACTACTAGAGAAAGTAGAGAAAGTCAAAATACATTACTCAGTCAATATGTTACTACTTGAGAAAGTCAGAATACATTACTCAGTCAATATGTTACTACTAGAGAAAGTCTAAATACATTACTCAGTTAATATGTTACTACTAGAGAAAGTAGAGAAAGTCAAAATACATTACTCAGTCAATATGTTACTACTTGAGAAAGTCAGAATACATTACTCAGTTAATATGTTACTACTAGAGAAAGTCTAAATACATTACTCAGTTAATATGTTACTACTAGAGAAAGTCTAAATACATTACTCAGTTAATATGTTACTACTAGAGAAAGTCAAAATACATTACTCAGTTAATATGTTACTACTAGAGAAAGTCAAAATACATCACTCAGTTAATATGTTACTACTAGAGAAAGTAGAGAAAGTCAAAATACATTACTCAGTCAATATGTTACTACTTGAGAAAGTCAGAATACATTACTCAGTTAATATGTTACTACTAGAGAAAGTCAGAATACATTACTCAGTTAATATGTTACTACTAGAGAAAGTCTAAATACATTACTCAGTTAATATGTTACTACTAGAGAAAGTCTAAATACATTACTCAGTTAATATGTTACTACTAGAGAAAGTCAAAATACATTACTCAGTCGATATGTTACTACTAGAGAAAGTCAAAATACATTACACAGTCGATATGTTGCTACTAGAGAAAGTCAAAATACATTACTCCGTCAATATGTTGCTACTAGAGAAAGTCAAAATACATTACTCAGTTAATATGTTACTACTAGAGAAAGTCAGAATACATTTCTCAGTTAATATGTTACTACTAGAGAAAGTCAAAATACATTACTCAGTTAATATGTTACTACTAGAGAAAGTCAAAATACATTACTCAGTCAATATGTTACTACTAGAGAAAGTCAAAATACATTACTCAGTCAATATGTTACTACTAGAGAAAGTCAAAATACATTACTCAGTCAATATGTTACTACTAGAGAAAGTCTAAATACATTACTCAGTTAATATGTTGCTACTAGAGAAAGTCAAAATACATTACTCAGTCAATATGTTACTAGTAGAGAAAGTCAAAATACATTACTCAGTCAATATGTTACTAGTAGAGAAAGTCAAAATACATTACACAGTCAATATGTTACTACTAGAGAAAGTAGAGAAAGTCAAGATACATTACTCAGTTAATATGTTACTGCTAGAGAAAGTCTAAATACATTACTCAGTTAATATGTTACTACTAGAGAAAGTAGAGAAAGTCAAAATACATTACTCAGTTAATATGTTACTGCTAGAGAAAGTCTAAATACATTACTCAGTCAATATGTTACTACTAGAGAAAGTAGAGAAAGTCAAAATACATTACTCAGTTAATATGTTACTGCTAGAGAAAGTCTAAATACATTACTCAGTCAATATGTTACTACTAGAGAAAGTAGAGAAAGTCAAAATACATTACTCAGTTAATATGTTACTACTAGAGAAAGTCTAAATACATTACTCAGTCAATATGTTACTACTAGAGAAAGTCTAAATACATTACTCAGTCAATATGTTACTACTAGAGAAAGTAGAGAAAGTCAAAATACATTACTCAGTTAATATGTTGCTACTAGAGAAAGTCTAAATACATTACTCGGTTAATATGTTACTACTAGAGAAAGTCAAAATACATTACTCGGTTAATATGTTACTACTAGAGAAAGTCAAAATATATAACTCTTGTTATAGTATGTTAGGACTAGTGAAAGTCCACTATCATTCAAATCCACGTTTTTTGGCTTGTTTTAGTAATGAAAGTGTTAAAATGTCATCTGCTTATCTGGACAGATGTGACATTAGAGTAGACTTCCCTAGGATAGAGTTAAATCAACTGTTGCTTCCTTTTTTCCATCTTTTTTTGTATGTGAATATGACTGAGGAACTTTAAAATGATGCATAACTGTTAATTTTTTTTAAACTTTTTAAGGCAATGCAGTTTATATCTAAACTTTGAATATACATTTTAAGGATTGCACATTTTTTACTGTTATATTTCACAGCATTGTAACAAATTAAATCGTTGTTTCATCTTGTATTAATTCATGCTTGTTTTGTTTAGGAGTGTCTTTAGTCCTAGAGTTTTTGTACTGCTCTTTTATACATTTTTAGAACTTTGCATTTATATGGCACCAGATAGCAATTATTGTCTTGAGGTTCTGTTAAATGTGTGTCTCTGCATCCTTCCATCTGCCTATCCACCCATCCCAAACATTGTCAAGCATGTTTTCTGAAGAGGCCTCCCAGATAGCTTCCAGATTGTGCCTGGTTAACAGTTTAAGTGATCCTTGTGATGTTTTTTCAACAAGAGATGTATACTCCATATATTTTTATAGCTCAAATTAACCCTATCAGCCATTTTAGAGAACCAGTTGTGATAGTGTTTTAAATTAAGTTCAAGTCTTTTTTGGGTACCGTATTTTCCAGCCTATAAGTCGAGACTTTTTGACTTGAAAATTCGGTCTTCGTCTTATACTCCGAATCGACTTATATATGGATTTTGTCAGTGAAATTGCATCGACTTATATATGGATTACAGTATCCGGTATGCTATTGATATTGCTCTATAATCGGCATAATCGAAAACAGGTCACATAGAAGTACAAATTCATGTTAAATTACTATGTCAATAAATTGTCATAAAATAATATGACTGCATTTATAATTGTAAGTTTTGTCATTATTTATTTTGCATTCTGCCTGTTTTTTCTTATATCTCAAACATAAAATAAAAGAAAACAATTACCGGTAAAAACTTCACCGGGCCGCATAGCACACTTACGGTCTATACTCTATAGTGTACTGTACTAATTCAAAGCATATTGTTTGTTCCTAAAAAAAAAAGATATGAAATAACTGGTCCATTAATATTTGATTTTCCAGTATAATGTTGGACACACGTGAGCAATTACCGGCATAGCTTTTTTATTGATCCAATTGATTCTACAAAGGGATGTAATCCATAGTAACTCGAGCGTTCTATGATTATTTATAAAATAATGTAGATCATGGATTCTACTGAATCCCCCAAATCATATGTTTCTAATTGTATTTGACAAAGTTTCTCAAATAAATTACCGTAGGTTTAAACTACACTAAAATCAGATATATAGATGGACTACCAGTACTAATAGATCATCAGTGATCCATGATTTTTAGTTTTGCAATTCAGTTTAAAGCAAATTGTAATGTCAACACTTCACCTATATTCATTCTTAACCAGCTGACGTTTCGGTGTCTCTCTTTGATTATACCGGTTGTTGATAAATTTGTATTTGGTTTCCAACAACAATCAAAGCCAGTTGCGGCAATTGTTTCGACCTTGATATTGGCTTTAGCTACCGATACTAGTTACCATATTGCCGGTACCCCATTGTTCTTTATCATTAATCCGCATCAATTACGCTACTCGTGTTTAATATCAATGGGATTAAGTACAACAATAAATGATGCCCACTTCCTTCTCTAGATCTAAATACATGTAATGAATTTAGCCATGGGCATTGTTTTCATTGCTTTAGTACAGGTTAAAATGCAACCAGTTCTGCCTGCTGTATTTATTAGAGTACATCAAAAGAACATGACGCAATAGCTGGGCTAGCTGGGCGGCAAGTTCAAAGGACTTTGACTAGCAGCTTGGGTGGGAAAAAGTGCTGAAATTTACAAAGACTGATCTCTCAGAGACAAAGATCCTGAGACGTACATGTAGTTATTATAAGAATACACTTTAACTTTCATTATTTAATATATGAACAAGTACTATTTCATCATTCGTTACGTACACCCGTTACGTAATTTTTGTTATTTTCTTTTCATTGAATTCAGTCACATAATGATCTGTGACAAAATTATTTAATAGTTTACATCCGTGTGTGGATATTTTCGATGGAAATATTTGTATTATGGATTCAATGTATGTTACAAGATTCGCTGGTGAGTACACGGTGTTGATACTCTTTTCATGCAATAGATTATACATGTATATATAAATTAGACACGTGTATGTACCAATGCATGGTTCTCTGAATAAAGTACCGTAATTGTATTTGACAAAGTTTCTCAAATAAATTACCGTAGGTTTAAACTTTCAACTGGAAGGAATGATCATAGCTCTTGTTGCAATGGATATTGCCGGTAATATGGAATATCATATGACGATACCATCAATATTCATGCAACCGGAAGTTACTACCGGTAGTATAAAATACAAAGCCAAGTTATTGACCTGGCCTCGTCTTATACTCCGAATCGACTTATATATGGACGAAGGATGGAAAATTTACAAAATTGGTCAATTCGACTTATACTCCGCATCGACCTATAGGCCGGAAAATACGGTATTACTTTTTAGAACTTGAAAAGTTGCATAGTTTGAGTGTATTTTCCTTAGCAATCAGGTGTATTAACTATATGAACTCATGCAGAACAGCTGTGTCAGTTTTATAAAACTTTGTAGGGATGATGTATGGCAAGGATGTTTTCCTCAACAGGAAATAGTTCCTTGGATTTCTTTGGTTTCTGCCATTTTTCAATGCCAGCTTACATCCTGACTTGGCTCATCAGACGTACATACAATAATTTTATATATTCCACTTTAAATGAATTAAGCTAAAGCTTTCTTATTTATATTTTGTTTACAGGAATGATTTGTGTGACCCAGAATCCTGCAGACAACATGTGGTATCGAGCAAGGATCATTGGACTCCCTGGAGACAAGAAGGTGGATGTATACTTTGTGGACTATGGGAATTTGGAGACTGTACCATATCAGAATCTCAGGAAACTAACTAACCAGTTCCTAGTGTTGCCATGTCAGGTAATCATGGTTGATAATTATATTGAAAGAGATCCATTTATTGCACCATATAAATTTCTTTTTTATATGCTGGCTTTAGTACATACTGCAATATAGGTCTTGGTTTAAAGCAGTGAATCCATGCTTGAGAGCCAGTTTTAATATTTCAAATCTTACAGTATCATCATTCTCTAGTTGTTGTTGAAGAAAAGACATAGCAGCCAAAGCTGCCCAGCAGTTACCCATTTCTGAAATAAATATTTCATATACAGACTAAAGATATCTTAACCATATTTTTAGCCTTGGTAAACAATTGTGCCTATTATCATACAAAACAATGCACATAACACTTGCCTGTTGTTGTTGAAGAAAAGACAGCAGCCAAAGCTGCCTAGCAGTTACCCATTTCTAAATGAAAAATCCCATATACAGACTAAAGATATGTTTACCATCATATTTTTAGCCTTGGAAAAAAATGTGGCTATTATCATACAAAACAAATTTAGAGATGAGGTGTTTTTGTAACAATCTTATCTTCGATGCACATAACACTTACCCAACTCGTGCATACCTCCTGAATGATGAACCTCAACCATAGTGCATACCTCCTGAATGATGAACCTCAACCAGAGTGCATACCTCCTAATAGATGAACCTCAACCAAAGTGCATACCACCTGAGAGATGAACCACAATCACAAAACAAAGTTTTTTTTGTTTGTTTGTTTGATTAGGATTTTTAACGTAGCTTTAACAATTTTTCAGTCATATCGCTATGATGTCTGCAGTGAGACAGTTTATAGTGATGTTTATCAATGGGGCATTTTGCCGAAGACATGTTGCATGATGTCCCACCCAGTCACAATATCCTGACACCAGGTCATCTTCAAAAATTTGTTATTGCTTCTAAATTGTATTCAGCAACAGACATCTTAAAAATCTAGTTGTCTCTAATGAAAATGGTGCTAACCTCACCATTAAAATTTGCCAGCATCATGGCTGTCTCGAACATTTTGTTATTGCTTCTTATCTTGAAGGGATGTTCTATCAAGTTACATAGGTTTTCACTAAAACACTATTTATACAGCATGTGCATTTGGCCCTGTTTAAAAATCTTGCCAATCAGAGCTCACAGAATGGCTGCAACCAAGGTGAATTGGAAATTGTATGGCTATTACTTGCAAATGTATGGTTTCCACAGAAATGTTTATTATATGAAGTTTGTCTAAAATGTTTGCTACCAATATTGTTTTCACACAATATCATGAGTTGTCTCCAATCTATAGTTACCAAACTTTGCATGGCTAGCTTATTGGGTAAGTAAGAATCCTATTGATTTCAGTTTCAAAATTTTAAACATTAAGATCATTGTGGCCAAAAGAAGATGAATGGTTTCCATCCAATAAATTAGTTGTCCGCCATCAACAGTTACCAGAGTTTGTTCATACCTTGCACTTGGCAGAAGAAAGGAATGTATTGATCGTGGTGTCAAAAGGTGCAATGGCAAGGTCACTATGATAGAAGAAAATTTAACTATAGTATAATCAACCAAATGTTTTTGGATTGCTTCAGAAAAATTGTACACATCTATTTGTCAATGGTACAACTTTTTAAATATTTTTTTCTCATCTTTTTTTAGGCTACTAAATGTTGTTTGGCAGATATTGAGAACCTAACCAGTGGCAGTTGGCCAGAAGAGGTAAGGTTAAATTGTAAACCTTTTATTCTCTGTTGACTGTCTAACAGACTTTAAGAAATAGAAATATAATGGAATTTTGACTGCATGATTGTTAGCATAAGGTGTATTATAGGTGGAGAAAACCTTAGAATTTGCAGGGAAACAGCTGACCTTGGAGGAGCGCCAATGTTCCATTGCACATCATGAGAGGTATCAAACCTGAGACTACAGAGGTGCAAGGCAATGATACTACTAATATGCTATCCAGGAGTTACGTTTTTGTTTAAATTATGTGTTTATATACCTCTACAGTGCGCATGCGTACACACATGATATGATAGTAGGACTGGGGCTAGTACTATTAATACGTATAGGGTGGAAGGTTTGATTCTATAACCATTTTTAAACCTTTTCACACCAAAGCCTCTCCAATATATTAAAGACTCAATATTAGTACCATGCAAATGATTGAGATATACCCTGTTCAATAGTCAAAAACTCCTAATTAACAAAAAGATGTCATCTATTTTTATTCCCTTCCGACATTGAAAGATTTGCAGAATTTGACATCCCCTTAATATCATAGATATCACAATATAATTTGCTTGTATGTTCTGGAAAAGGTATTCTATTGGCTGCCCAGTCATATTGGTATAAAAGGTCATGAAAGGGCAGCACAAGCTGCCCTGCTGTCAATTCTATCCATGTGAAAAATTCTATTTTCTAGTTTCAAATATGTTATAAATGAGCATTTTTGTTGTTGTTTTAGGGTTTAACACCATTTTTAAGCACACAATAGGCTATACATGGCAGCCAGTTTTAATGGTGGAGGAAGCATTTTTGTCATACTTGGCCAAAAGTATGGAATGAAAACACCACGAGCTTAATAACATCAGTCCACTATTGGAGAGTGGCATCTCATATTGAACAAATCACAGATGAAGTGGCTGATCATGTATCGTACTAATCTCATGCATACCTCCTGAAGCATAAACCTTCAACAGAGTGCATTCCCTGCCAGTACAACACGTTCTCATTGATGTGGCAGATTTAACTCACTGTGATAGAAATTTTAATTTTTTACCGAATGAAGAAACTATGATAATGTTCCACCTGAGAAAATACGACCTTTTAAGGGTGTACAATTTGTATTAGCTTTTGACAATGTTTTAAGGATTTTTTATGTTATATACATTCTTGAATATCATATTTACATTTATTTATTTCTCTTCTTAAATTTATGTGCAAGTAATTTTTACATTTGTTGAACTGGCACTGTATAGCCACTATTGTGATGAGCTGCCATTGAACATTACATACAACTTGCATACCTACCTATCTATGTACCTATCTATGTACCTATCTATGTACCTATCTATGTACCTATTTACCTACATATATACTATTCACAATAATGTTTCTGGAACAAAATTAACAATGCCTATCACTTCCCTGTATATATATATATATATATATATATATATATAAACTACAGATCCTTATGTTTCCTAGCAGACATTTCAAGTGAGACCATACAATAGAGACCATACCATTTTCTTGTTGAATTAATAATGTCTTTTCTTTTCTCAGAAAGTTCAGGCTTGAAGATGAGACAGGACTTTTCGAATCCTCTCAATTAAGCCCTGATTTTTTCCATCAATTTATCCGTATTAGTTTGACAAATTTGATTGATACATGATATGATTTTCATGTACATAGAACAGAAAATGGCTTACACCTAAAACTGTTTGGTCAGGTACAGCAGAGTATTATATTTAACTATAAGCTCAATAAGTTATCCATTAAAATATATGCACGCATATGCATGTATGTATGTATGTGTGTGTGTGTGTGTGTGCGTACGTATGTGTGTGTGTATGTGTATGTACACTTTCAAGTTATTTTGTGTTTTTCAGGCAATAAGGGATTGGTCTGATATGGCTATGATGAAAAGATTCTCTTTGAGGGTACTAGGTAAGACAATACAATTAATTTGCAACCTTTGAACTTGTATGGCAAGATCAGGCAAGTTGTCTTTGGACCTTAGTGATTTGACATGACCCCATAATGTCTTATCATTTTGGATCCTTGACTTTGAACTCAAAAGCCCAAATGTAATGTTGGTTGGCTGGTTATATAGTTTTAATGCCATTTTTCAGTATATGATAGGTGGTTATACCTTGTGACCAGTATATGTTGGTGGAGTAGGAACAGGGTAGACTTTGGTAAAAACTAATGATCAACTAGAAGCTACTTGCAAGCTTTCTCAGATACTGACATTGGCCAAGCCAAGATTTGAACCCACACAGACAGAGGTGTGATGTAAAGGTGACCGCCTTTGACCATCCAGTCACCTGGACCCTTCTAAATGTCAAGTGATGTGGTGTCTCAGTCAGTATTTACTGTACATGTGTGTTATCCACAGAACCCAAAAACTAATGTAATGTCAGAGTTTGATCAACTTTGAAAAGTCCTTGAAATTGACAGGAATCTCTTGGAAAGTCATTGAATTTTTTTTATAATAAGTGGGTTGTTTTTTTTAAAAGATGCTTGAATTGAATTTCTAAAGAAACTACTTGAATTTCTTCAAAACCCTCCTTGAATTTGATATGTACTGTTAAAACAAAATTGATTAAATTCCATTTAGAAAAAGAAAAATGTTTTTCTTTTTTTTAAAGAGTATTAAAGAGTATACCTTAAAATTGAGTGGTGACTTAGTACATCACTAATGTTGGTATGGAAATAAGTTGTGTCCCCTTGCAAAGGTGGCTCTGTGATTGGACTCGTAACTCAAATTGGACAAATGTACATGTCATCATCTTCTTAGCAGTTTGATAAAAGTTTTAAAGGGAGACAAAAACATGTCAATTTGTGAGGCTTGCAACAATATATTGGATATTTCCAGCATGAGAGAAAGTGTCTTTAGGTCTTTTGTAAACTAAGAAATACAAGAGAAATCAAAGTTTGTATGATGTCACTTGCATTCATTTTATGGGACTTGGTTAAAAAGTGAGGCTTCTGGAATTTGACAATTGTCTTGGGGGGAATGATTGACAGTGCCCCAATCACTACTGTCATTAGTTACTGCTCTGACTCTTGGCATTATGGATAGAACTGTGACTAAACACTATTCATATGATTCATTGACAAAGAAGAAAACACAGTGAAATAGCTAAGAAATTTTCTTGAATAGAAAAAAAGGTTGAGTTCATGTGTGACGAATCAAAACATTTCAAAAAGTTGCTGAAAAGATTGACTTTAAAGGATCATATGTGGTTATGTTTTTTAAGTTTGAACAAAGTCTTCAGAAAAACAGATGGATGTACATTTAGGATTCTGGAATAAGGCTGTTTACACATACTTGATACTTGAAATATTTTATATTTGACTATTCAACTTGAGTTTGACTTTTATTAGGGTCCCACATTGAGATGTGCCATATGGTAAAAACTATTTCATTACCGTATTTTCGCGCATATAATGCGCACGTTATACATGATTTTACATCCAGTGCAACTACCCTGGCACAGTATGCGTAAGTGCATTATCCCAGGATTTTTTTTACAGCCAAAAGCGCATCAATGAATTTTGAGCAATCACCCTAATAAACTAGTGACAATTAATAAAAGATTTCTTTCATACAGTATAAATTAGGTTTAATCAAATCTTTAAGTAGAAAATAAACAATTCAAAGTTGACACCGTGTTGCGTTGCTTGCGTGTCTGTACGTTATGGTATATAATGAATATCTTTTATTTACACGAGGCATACACTAACTTGCATTATAGGAATATATTTCATGTAATTTCTATGTAGGACAAAAACCGATAATTGTTTTAAAATCGGATTTCTACAAACGATAATCGGTTTTGGAAAATAACCAATATTAACATCCTTATACCGTCATGCGTGCAAACCAGCCAGAAATTAGCGGAAACAAGTAAATATACATAGTTTTATAGCAGTTGCTATTTTGCCTCTGTTTACACGAAAAATAATACGATGTGGCATTTACGATTGTACCGGTAATACCGGTATTTATTATGAGCAAAAAAGGGATAAAGGCATCAGCATTAAATCGCTGGATGGTGAGCGAGAGACGATAAACAGCCTTGTAACGCTTATCAGATGAGGCACCTGTGGCAGTCCTTTGTTCCGGCAGGCCTGTGTTGGTTACCATGCAGTATATGCATGGGCATGCAATCCAGGATATTTTTTACACAAAAACAGAATTTCTGCGCATTATCTGCGTGTGCGTGTTATACATATCAATGGTTCACACAGTATAACCAGCATACTTAGGAAATCTTGACACGTAATAGGATGCCATTTGGTAGTTGAATAATCTATTTAGATGTAAATGTGCCTTTCAAAGTTATTGCTTTATTTAGATCCACTTTTAATGTATGTCAGTATTACATTTGCACTACATCAGATTAATGTAAAGAAAATAGTTCAGCAATCATTCAAAATATTTTAATGCAATTTGGTGTATACATCTCATAGTTATGTCCCCTGATGGCCCATCTTCCAAAATTCGGTGACCACAGCATAACATGTAAGATTTCAGGTAAATTCACACATTCTCATTTAGAAGAGTTATGACTACTGAAAGCCAAATTCTTTTCAATGCCCTGGTTAGCAAAATATGTAAGGCATGGTCCTCTTCTGTATATTAACTAGCTCTTTTTCTTAACATTATTAAAGATTGTTTAAATGAAGGAGTAGTATTCTGAATTATTTTACTAATTGTGAAACTTTGAAAACTATGTATGTATCACAGACACAAAACACTATTCTAAAATCTTGTTGTTGACTTGCATCAAGAGATTGCAAGGTACTTTTATAGAATTTATGATTGCCTTTACTGGAGATAGAAATTTAAAACTTTATGCAGAACATACTGCCAATATTGGTAACATACTTCTCTTTTCCAATTCTAGACAACTGTGATCCACTGAAGGTTGTTCTCCATGATCCAGGGGATGACCCTAGATATAGCGTCAATGGGAAAATGGTGGCAGCTGGCCATGCCATGAGCACAGGAAAATGGTAATCAGAATTTTTTTAAAAACTTGTTTTATTCTCTACTGGTCTTAGACATAAAACTGCTGGGGAGATAACCACAAAACTTTTTCAGACACTTTCATCCAAGAGTCTAGTTGGTGCCATGATAGCCATTTTGAAAATCCAGTTAACATTTCTACTCCTAAATAAATAGTTGTATTGACATGTGATTTTCATTGTGATGTCTAATTGGTCCTTAATAAAAATTATTATATTGACATGGTTTATTTACAAAAATACTTCTTATGAAATCTAGTTAGTCCTAAATGAAAATATTGACATGTTTTTTTAAACTAAAATACTTATTATGATGTCTAATTAGTCCAAAATGAAAATATTTTATTGACGTTTTTTTTATATATATACGATGTTTAGTTAGTCCTAAATGAAAATATATTGACATGATTTTTTAACTAAAATACTTCTTACGATGTCAAGTTAGTCCTAAATGAAAATAGTGTATTGACATGATTTTTTAAAACTAAATAAAATACTTATGATGTCAAGTTAGTCCTAAATGAAAATATTGTATTGACATGTTTTTTTAATACTATAATACTTCTTACGATGTCTAGTTAGTCCTAATTGAAAAGATTGTATTGACATATTTTTTTAATACTATAATATTTCTTACGATGTCTAGTTAGTTCTAAATGAAAATATTGTATTGACATATTTTTTTAATACTAGAATACTTCTTGCGATGTTTAATTAGTCCTAAATGAAAATATTGTATTGACATGTTTTATTAATACTAGAATACTTTTTACGATGTCTAGTTAGTCCTAAATGAAGATATTGCATTGACATGTTTTTTTAAATACTACAATACTTCTTATGATGTCTAGTTAGTCCTAAATAATAATGGTCCCAATCCAACATAGAACATGCTACCTTTGTAGTCTTCAACCATTACTTTTCCTCCAGCATTGATAGTCATGTAGGTTTTCATGAAAAAAAATTGTGTTGATCTGACAGCTGTCATGGTGACCATTTTTAAAAATCTTATTTCTCCTTGGGAAATAAGCCTAGCTCCCATTTTTTTGTGTGTAATATATCTGATAATGTGTAAAAACTGGCATTAAAACTAACAAAATCAAACCAGACCTCCAGAACAAGAACAGATGGTTATATTGACATTGGGTTTTTGCTAAAAGACTTCTGTGGCTGGTCTAGGAGCTGTAGTAGCTCAGTGGTTAGCATGCCAGACTCATGACTAAAAGGGTTTTGGTTCGAATTCAAGTCCGACCACTGGATCAGGCTCAGTCGGCTACCATTGTAGGACCTGTGGAAAGGCTGTTTACTTCTGTTGCTTTGATATTAAATAACTAAAAGACTTCTTATGATGTTGTCCTTGTATCCAATATTGCCACCACAGTGATTACTTGAAAAGCTAATTTCATTCTAGAATATCGGTGATTTTTGTTTCAACACTCCACAATGGAAATTGTTATGTATATCTGATTTAATTTATATTTAATTTAAGGTAATTGTTCGTTTGTTATTTAAAAATTTTTATTTTTCATTACATGCTATTTTAATGTCATTTTATTTACTGGAGATATTTCCCAGAAAATCAGTTGACCTGATTTTTTTTGTAAACTCCTAAGGCTTGACCTAGATGCAGACCTTAATTCAAAATTTTGTAACGCAGACCTTAATTCAAAATTTTGTAACAGCCATGTAATCAAGTTCTTTTTTTAATTTTTTTTTTATTGTGTGAATAGTAAAAGCAAGGCTGCATATCTTGAATTGAGACGCATCAGTTCCATTCGTAAATATCTTTCAGTTGATGCCACTAAAACACTTGTGTGTTCATTAGTACTTTCAAGACTGGACTATTGTAACTCAATTCTGTCTGGTTCGTCACAATATTTACTCCAGAAACTTCAAAAAGTTAAAAACATAGCTGCACGGATCATCTTTAGAGTACCTCGATCAGAGCACACCTCACCACTGCTCTGTACCCTACACTGGCTATCAATTCAATACAGAATCAAACACAAAATTTGTTCTCTGTGCTATGTTTCAGTGACAGACTCCAGTTCAATATACCTATCCAGCCTCACCCATGTGTATACACCAGTTAGATACTTACACTCTTCTTCTGACAATCATATACTTATTGTTCCCAAGGTGAAAACAAAGTCATATGGACAACATTCTTTTGTATACCAGGGTCCGGCGACGTGGAACGAATTGCCCATTGAAATTAGACACAAAGACACACTGGTCCCTTTTAAGAGTGCTCTTAAAACTCACCTGTTTCGACTGCAGAGACAAACTTAAGATTCACAAATCTCCTGGAATTCATCTAAGATTCAAAATAATCTTATGTAAATACAAATATACCAATTTAAACAACAATTGGAATAAACATAAGCTTCTTGACCCTTGTACACTCGCACGATTCATCCACCAATAAACCGCACAGTTTAACCACATTCCTCGGGTTGAGACAATGTTGTATCTGCTGTTCACACCCTTCACGAATCCACTACATGTACAGTCAGTCATACGTATACACATACAGACAGCATACAGCACTCTTGTATTAGCTACGTCTACAGTCGTGGCTTCACCACATGTACAGACATACGTACATACATATAGACATCTAGATAGCTTGTTACATCACCTCATAACCACGTAATGTCGTAACCACCTTGTAATCTTGTAACCTTGTAACCTTGCAATCTTGTAATCTTGTAAGCTACAATAAAACCAAACTGGTAATAATAATGATTTCTGGAAAATACTTATACATTAAACTATAAAAACAACTTGAAATTCACAGATCACAGCATTTCAGATATGTGTTGTATTAAATGAATCATTACACAATATTGCAATACAATGTCAATTAACTTCACATATCAAATGAAATAAATTTAACACTCACCCCTATGACTCTTAGAAATACCACGTGAAAATATTTGCTCTCTTCACTAGATCCAAAAGATCACTGTCTCGATTATACCTTAATCTTGCTTAATTCAAAGGACAGTGAGTAATATTCATGGTAAAATACCCGTGCATATCGTGATACTAATGTTTGCAGCCACACGTAGTTTACGGCGGCGCGAGACATATGTTTGTTCCGTCGCTCGTCTGAAAAAAAAAACCTGTTAATCCCAGACAGCGCCGCACACGCACAACACAAATAATCAAATATTTCTCAAGCAAAACAAGTTTTTTTTTTTTTTTTTTTTTCTTCAAATTCTATGACATAGGCGTTATATAAAGTCCTCATTATTATTTTTATTAAGATCGAGGTTGTATTAGATATGTGACTCCAAACTTAAAAATATAAATAGTTTAAGTGAAGTTCACAACTTTTTTTAATTGTTATTCTTAGAGTAAAACGATTGGTTTTGTAATGGTCATATTATGAGCACGTGACTATAAAATGTAAGCATGATCACATGATCCCCTCGATTTTACAACTTGGGGATTTTCAAAACTGTTTGTTAGATTATTGTATAATCTTTGTTTTAGAGAAATAATTTCAGTTTAATGCTTATACACTTAATATCAAGTTTTTCTGTTTTAGCCAGTTTTCGAGTTTTATGTTATTTTTTCTTCAGATTGTTTGGATTTTAATAGATTAATTTGTTACTCTGGAAATATTTGAGTGCTCATACAGAATTCTTGTACAAAGATAGTTTATCAAAATTTTATTAGGATTTCCATTACCGGATCATTATTTCTTGTGTTTCTACAAGGAACTGTAGATACAGCACAGTACAAGATACAGCATAGATCATTGCCTTCCATCGTGGATTTTTCGTCATGACTCAAACTTGAATTCTTAGAACATTATATTACTAGAGTTTTTAAAATTTATTTTGTGGATTATTCTGTGATTACTTTACGATTTTATTCTTAAAACCATAAGTTTTTTTTTTGTTCTTCATTTTTACCATGTTTTTCCAGGAAGCTTGTTGTTTTCACTCCTTCTTTGTTACAATTTATTAGACCATAAACACATAACAAAATGAAGATTGAGTGTTATCTTTGGTTCCTGAAAATTATTTTGATCCATTAAAGCATCGGGTTTCTAAAGGGACTCTTGTGTTAGATATGATATATATTGGCATTTGTATTTATATGATTTTTTTTAGTTACAGGAAACATTTCAGTTCTCAAAGACTGTATAAATCTTACTTAGCTCATCATTATTACAAATGTAAATTATGATGTGTCTTTTTACGTTTGTTTTGGTGGCTTTCACCTAAAAGACTTTTCTTCATTAACAGTTAGTATTAGCAACTGTTTGCTTCTTAATCAATGAATATAATATTATTTACTAGTTGAGGAACTTAACTCTTTCATTGTGATAACCCACTTTATTTCAAAGGTCTCTTGGTGTCCCAGCAGCAGCAATTCAAAGGAGAACAACTGTTACATATGAGATGGCACAGCCTTATGTTGGTGCCCCAAAACAACCTGTTGTGGTAGGTGGTGAACTTTTTTCTTTGCTTAAAAAACAATATGGAACAGATCCAAAATGTTTATTTTTAATATCAGTTGTATGTTACATATCACTATTGCATAGTTTACTCTTTCCAGTATGGAAACTAGCCATGGCTGCATGAATAGAATTCATCCTTCAAAAATTTGAGCTCATGGGATTTCAGGAAAGTCAAATGTATAACTTTATGAGATTTCTGGAAAGTCTCTGAAGTGTAACAAAGATACAGTCTGTCAAGCCATGTCACAGGCCCATATGCTGTAGTCATCTTTTTTCAGGACAATTGCTATTTGTAAAGTGGTTCATTTTAATGCTGTATAGAAAATTGCCTTCACTATATAGTTAACCTAGCCAAGACTAAATATTCCTCGAGTATTATACCCTTTGTCCAGTATTTTTTCTTTTATTGGAAATTGGAGAGTTAGTAACATTATTCAAATAGAATCACCGGAAAAGCGCACAGAAATAGTTAATTTTATCAAGGACCAGAATATCGACGTCTTCTTCCTGACAGAAACATGGCTAAAAACATAAGGCAATGAGACCAAGTGTGCTGATTTAACACCCATTGCTCAAGTCGTTCCCTTGCAACTCTCGCGGAGGGGGAATTGCTGTCATCACAAACAATTCCATGATATAATGCATAAAGTACAACACAACCTTCAATTTCTGCCATACATCGTTTGAACTAATCCAAACAATACTCACACTGAAACAAAGGTCAGTCTATTTTTTCAGTCTCTACCGCCCTCCTCCTAATAGAATAAACAAGCTGACTGAATCTCTTTTTGGAGCAGTTTCTGAATCTTCTGGAGTATGGAAATTTGATAGGTGGCAACCTAATTATTCTTGGAGATGTCAATTTTCACTTTGTCATGGAAATCCTTACACATCAAAACTCCAAGATTCCATTCATGTTTTCAACCTTAAACAGTCAGTTAACCAACCCACTCATAAACTTGGTCACATATTAGTCTGGTTTCTTCATAGACCTGATGATAATATTCTGCAATCCACCCTTGTATTCCCACAAACTTGCATCAGATCACCTCTGCATTATATGTATCAATCCCTAACCCTCCACTTTTATTTGCTACTAAGAGAAACCTCCGTATGATAAATAGAACCAAATTCATGCATGACATCCAGGAAAACCTAACAACTTACTTAAATCCAACAGCAGAACAACTCAATAACTGTCTGCATTCATTGCTTGAAAAACATGCCCCAGCCCACCAAATGCAGAGTATCAATAAAGTGTTATCCATGGTATAGCAGTGTTAGGGACCAGCTTTGCACTGCTTAAAGATATTGCCTAAAAGCATAGAGGCTTTGGCTTTCTACCAGACTCACTATTCATAAACAAATCTATGAAACCGCTAAGAAGAACATCACATAGTCCATTTAGCCAAATTATGTCATTGCAGTACTAAGATCATGGAGAGTTTCAGCTGCAAAGAGCTCTTCAAGATAACTAACAAACTAATATCAAGGAATAAATGTATATCACTTCCAACTACCTTCTCTCCATTAGACCTTCCGGACCTATTTGCAAATTTATTCCATGACAAAGTACAAACCATTAGAGATTCGCTTGACAACACAATTTCAATTGACTCATCACCATACAGTTATGATAAGAATTTCAGCGACAGCCATTAGGAGCATTTGAAGCTGTCTCTATTGATTTAGTACGGACAATCATGATGAAGAGTGGACCAAAGTCTTGTGAACTTGATCCAATTCCAACATCACAAAGTCTTTTTAGCAATTTACAGTCTGCATATTGCCCTTGTCACAGTACTGAAACTACTCTTCTGAAAGTATTTAATGACATTCTCTCTGCTTTGGATAGTGGAAAGATTACATTCCTCACCCTCCTTGGTTTGTCTGCAGCATTTGACACAATAGACCATGATATATTACTTCACAGTCTCCAGCATGTATTTGGCATTCAGAATATAGCCTTACAGTGGTTCAAGTCCTACTTAGTCAACAGGACACAAATTGTATCTGCAAATGGAATAAATTCCAGCCCAGTTGATCTATGTTGTGGTGTTTCACAGGGGTATGTTCTTGGACCTGTTCTCATCATTCTATACACTCAGCCGCTCTCAACTGTCATAGATCATCACCCAGTGTCTCACCAATTGTATGCTGATGACACCCAAATATACAAGTCTAGCCACCCAACTGAAGTTGATGCTACCATCCATGGAGTAGAGAGGTGCATTTCTGATTTGAAATGATGGATGACATGTAACAAGCTGCAGATGAATGATGATAAAACTGGGGCCATTCTGATCACAACACAAAGACTTTCTCATTCACATCCTTTACCTCAGACAATAAATATCAGCAAACACCAACATTAAATTCACACAGTCAGTATGAAACCTAAGTGTTACTCTAGACAGTACTCTCACATTGCACCAACATGTCAGGCTGCATATCTTGAGTTGGAGCACATCAGTTCCATTTGCAGATATCTTTCAGTTGATGCTACTAAAACACTTGGGTGTTTATTAGTACTTTCAGGACTGGACTATTGTAGCTCAGTTCTGTCTGGTTCGTCTCAATATCTACTACATAAACTTCAGAAAGTTCAAAACACAGCTGCTCGGATCATCTTTAGAGTACCTCGATCAGAGAGCACACCTCACCACTGCTCTGTACCCTACACTGGCTAACCATGCAATACAGAATCAAACACAAAATTTGTTCTCTGTGCTACGTTTCACTGACAGATTCCAGTCCAACATACCTATCAGCCTCACCCATGTGTATACACCAGCAAGATACTTATGCATCTCTTCTGAAACTCGTATACTCATTATTCCCACTATGAAAGCGTCATATGAACAATGTTCTTTTGCATATCAGGGCCAGCACCATGGAACAAATTGCCCACAGAACTTAGACACAAAGACACAGTGATCCCATTCAAGAGTGCTCTTAAAACATACTTATTTTGAATAAAGAACAAACTTAAAGACCTAATAATGTTTTCTACCTTTAATTTTTTCAGCATATTTTATGTTTTCTAATTTCATGGTGTTTTTGTTTTTGTTTTTTTAAAATCATATCATTATATGTTTATATGTTATAGGTGTTTTCTAATGTTGTAATTCTCTTTGAGCTTCTAGAGATTAGGCACTGTACAAAGTCCTCATTATTATTATTTAATATTATTATTATTATTATTATTATTATTATTATTATTATTATTATTATTATTATTATTATTATATCAGTACATTCAGAATTTAAATTCATTTGGAACACCACCTGAATCCATTCTGAATACTTTTGGCATTGTGGTTGGACTATTTAGGATTTAATTCACAATACTTTTTAGTTGTTTTTTTTTTTAAATTTACTTTGTATTGTAGAGAAATTAACTGTTTGTTGAATTTTACAAAACCTGCTTGTTTTTTCTATTACTTTGTTTAAGACCATAGAGTCGTAACACTTCAGTAGATTGGATTCGCTTCGTCCATCTCTTTACATACCCTTCCATGTGTCTGAATTCCTTTTCTTAGTTATAGCTCCTATAATATTTTGGCCATATACATCAATTTGAATTGTGATTATAACTCCCATTCTACTTTACCTATGGACATCAAACATGGAATGTGGTTGCATCATGGTTATAACTCTCATTCTACTTTACCTATGGACATCAAACTTGGAATGTGGGTGCATCATGGTCATAACTCCCATACTACTTTACCTATGGACATCAAACTTGGAATGTGGGTGAATATTGGTTATATCTCCTATACTACTTCACCCATAGACATCAAACTTGGAATGTGGGTGCATCATGGTTATAACTCTCATTCTACTTTACCTATGGACATCAAACTTGGAATGTGGGTGCATCATGGTCATAACTCCCATACTACTTTACCTATGGACATCAAACTTGGAATGTGGGTGAATATTGGTTATATCTCCTATACTACTTCACCCATAGACATCAAACATGCACAGGCTGCATCAAGAACTCTTATCTTATTGACCAGTGTCTAGGATTTATTAAAAAGTGGTTAAAAATTGTATCATATTTACATTTCCTTTTTTTTTAAGCTCCAGGGATATAATACATACATGATCTTGCAACTGCTTTATTGGTCTCTCTTTCTAATCTGCCTGCCTCAGTCTGTCCCTGCGAAAAGCACTTAGCTCCCATTTCCTCAGCCTGATGCAGCCAATAATTTCTAAAAATGTGATTGAAACCACACCCCAAAATACAACTGATCTCAGTGACTGTTTCTCAATAAACAAGTTTGCGTCTAGATGATAACTCATAAACAATTTAAGATATCTCTGTCAATTTTGGTATACATATTTGACTAGTAGTCCATATGTCCCTCTTGCTATTTTGCAATTCTGCAGTTTCATTATTATGTTTTTGTCCATTTTTCTGTCTATTCATTGTGTACACTTTCCATTCTGTGGCAAATTTCAGCTTAGTGTACTTACTAGACTAGTTATCAAACACGGTTTATGCTGTTCATAATTCTTCTGTTTCGATATTTGTAACCCAAACCCTTTAATATATTTCCTTAAAATTTGATTGGCTAGTGATGCAGATGTGCCTTTGTTATTGACAGTTCTTCAGTTTCAATATTTTTAACATTATTGTCAGTTTGTCATCTTTTACCATCCACAATTTTCACATTTATTCTAGAACAAAACTCAAGATGACTTTCACTTTTCCATATGCTTTAAAAAATATTCCAGTATAAGAAATTTTGATAAATTAGTCTGATAGGAAGCATTTTGACAGATGTAGATGTCTCTGTCATCTACAAGGAAATAAACTGTCACTGCCCATCTACCATTAAGTATTTTCATTAATGGAAGATAGCTTTCATACCTTTTAAGATATTTCAACCAGACTCATTGTTTCTCCCAGGTAAATTGTATTGAGCTGCCTTAGAAATATTTGTATTTAATATTTTATATCTTGCTGTGTAATCAAAATGCACCATAAGTAGTATAAAAATTGAGATTGCTTGACCCTAGTATACAAACATAAATGCATTAAAAATTGAGATTGAAGGACCATAGGGAAGAAGCTTAAATGGCATAAAAATTGAGATTGCTGAAGCATATTGTAAAGACCTTTCTTATTGTGATCCTCATGAATATTAATGCATGGCAAAAACGAGGCTAAGCTAGGCAGATCGATAAAGTGGTTGTCTCTCTGCAGATGGTATTCTTGCTTTCCCTTCATTTGTCCAAGTAAAGATTGATTTGAATGGCATCAGGTTATAAGCAGCATCTGTTGGAGATCCATCCATAGTCTCGTGTCTTTAAGTGTATAAAAGACAACTGTATTTGTGACAATCAAACAAAAGAAAAATAAACCTTGAGTTAATTGCAGTAGTTATAAAAAAAACAAAAAAACAATTATTTCAGCACAGGCAATTGAAATTATATCACTGTAGTAAATAAAATTGCCAGAATATGCAGAAAAATTTGCACACAGTGGGTCCACAAACAGACTATATCATCAAGAAAACATGAGACGGTTCAGGGCATTAGGGAACTAGGCAGTTTAATGACTGAATTTACATTTTACAATCATGTTGATAATCATTTTTAATAATGCTCTTTTTGTAATGAAGTTGTTTTTCTGTTTAAATAACATTTATTTTCAAAATGTCCAGCATATGAAAGAATTCTAGCTGGTTTCAACAACCATATGTACATTACATGACTGTTTTTTTTTCTTTCTTGATGTGCCAGGTTCCCCTAGTTGTGTTTAATAACATCCTGTCAAATCAGGAGTGCACTGAACAGGAAGCTAGATTAACTTTTGATATACATGTACTTCCAAACAAGATTCTTTTTTCCAAAAAGCATGTGACATTTATTTCATGAGACAATCATTGATGTCAAAACTCAATTTTTGTATTGTTCAGTTAGTACAATATTGATGTTGTGATTTCATTGGAAGTAATAATGAACCTTCTTATCATCCTTGAGGATATCTCAGTGCCAGTTCAAGAATTCTCTGAAACTCGCTTGCTTATTTAATGGTCCATATATGTGAAATTAAACTCTTTATTTTACAAAGTATTTCATTTCGCTTTGCTATCTTTGATCACAGTTATGAAAGAGTTAGATAATTTAAGGTAGTCTATGTTACATACACAATAACAGTCTATGTTACATACACAATAACAGTTTATGTTACATACACAATAACAGTCTATGTTACATACACAATGACAGTCTATGTTACATACACAATGACAGTTTATGTTACATACACAATAACAGTCCATGTTAAATACACAATAACAGTCTATGTTACATACACATTAACAGTTTATGTTACATACAGAATAACAGTCTGTTACATACACAATAGCAGTCTATGTTACATACACAATAACAGTCTGTGTTACATACACAATAACAGTCTATGTTACATACACATTAACAGTTTATGTTACATACACAATAACATTTATAACCGTGTTCAGTTGATCAAATGATGTGAGTTCACCTATCATAAGACTGGGTCTGCTGGTTCTTAAACAGGATTTGTATGTTTTTTAACTTTTTTATTAATTCCACCTCCTATGATTCAAAAGACATAATTAACATAATAGAAAGTGTAGACATAACATAATAGAAAGTGTAGACATAATTAACATAATAGAAAGTGCAGTAATACAACAAATGCTTCCACCAGTCCGATATCAAAACATGATCAATACTTAATTAGGTTATCAGAGAAATGCTCGCAGACATGGCTTTTACAGTAGATTGACACATCTTACATTTAATTACAAGAGAAAAAATTTCACTTGTGATGATTATACTTAAAAGGAACTAAAAGATAGAACTAGAACACAAATTTCAGTTAATAAAAAAAATACATTTAATTGTTATTTTTTTTAAAAACTACAACCTCCACTAGGCATGAATGACATTTTCATTGATCAAAATTACCTTAAATATCATTAATTACAGTGTACTAAGAATGTTGTTTGTAAAAAAAATGTAACAAATTTTATGATTTCTGTGTAAGCTAATATTTCATAATGTTGATTAAAATGTTCAGGTCCTATTTACTGTTTTCATCGATGAAACAAGGGATAAAGTTTCCATTACCAATTTTGATTTTCTTAAAGTTCAACAGAACTTATTTTGCATTTGGATTTCTCTTTATTACATCATTCAGTTGCAAGAAAATACAGACACGCCAACAATCATCCTTTTTCTTACCTTAATATTCGGCCTGTCATTACGATGTATTGCAACAATCCATTTTCTATGAAGCTCCATCTTCTTTACTGTGGAAGCTTAAATCTATGTGAATTCTAGCATGGCCATTGCACAACAGACCACAACAATATTCATCATGTAAAGTGAAGCTGATTCTTAGCAAAGCCTCATTTTGGATTTGTTTATCCAATGTCACATAAATATATGAATACATTCTGAGAAAGGTCTATAGAGTTATCTTTTGATACTTGGAAATTTCTGCATTTAACATTAAATATCTTGCTTTGTAAGCAAAATGCATGATAAGTAGTATAAAAATTTAGATTTCTAGACCATAGGATACAAACATAGTTATGTTAAAAATTGAGATAGTTGGACCATAGGGTAGAAGCAGAAATGGAATAAAACTGAGATTGCTGAAACATAGGTTACCAGCCAAAAATAATATCAAGATTGAGATTCCTGGACCAGAGTAAGTGTGTGTGTGTGTGTGTGTGTGTGTGTGTGTGTATATATATATATATATATATATATATATATATATATATATATATATATAGCTTATGCACTACTACACTGCACAAATTCACACTCTTTGTGTGGTTTGGCGTTTTAGAGAAATGCATCGCAGGGAGGTTATTTGGTGCCTAGGCAGTTTGAGTAAAGTATCTTGTGCAAGGATACATCATTGTATCCAGCTGACCTGGATTGATCTGATCATTGTAATTGAACTCGTATCTTTACATTTGCAAGACTGGCCTGCTGACCACTGAACAATTGTGGCTCACACGTTAGGATGAGTAGGGATCATGCATTAAAACTATGTCATTGGGACTAACTTTTAAAGATTTTATACAAATTGTTACAATTATGTGTAAACTCTAAATTTTGAAACCTTTTCACCTATTGTTGCCAAACTGCACTGCACATGCATCTTAAGATTGTAATAATAACAAATTAAAAGTAAATTTACAGTACAGTGTACTTCTTCTCATTACTGCTTCTAGATTGGAAAGGTTTCTGTCTATAAAGGTTTGTACAGTTAATTCATTGTTTATATTTATTTCCATATGAAAGAACTTTAATATCTCTTATAACAGCGTCATATCATGTGTCTCTTTTGATTACAGGTTCTAAATTCAGGACACTCTCAGAGATCTGTAAACTTGGCTTCAGATACCAATTTTTCAGAGGAATCATCTGGAGAAACTCCTCCACTTTCACCCAAATTCCACAGAAGGACAACCAGGTCTTCTCCAGATGACACCGTTCTCAAACCAGTTGTACATTCACCTGTCCATAGCGGACCTTCTTCACTCTCACCAAACTCGTCAGAGAAGGAGATTTTCAAAACTCCTCCATTGTCCCCGTTGCCAACTCAGCAACCTGTCAAACCAACAAACAGTCAGGTCACAGTACCGACTAGTTCATCTGAACCCCCTCCTAGACCCACTAGCTCTTTCCAGATAGGAGGTACTGACAATATGCATTGCATTCCTGTTTATATTGAGCAATAGTTACGTATGTAGAGAGCAAGGGGTGTTGACTAAAGAGACAAAGCCTATACTCCTTTCTAATAATGGGAATTCATAGGCATAAAATGTATATTTTGACATGCCTGAATATCACACAGTTTTCTGACCTGTATACTCTTAAGATTTTTCTTCAAGTTTTAAACAAAATGGCCCCTTAAAATTCAGACTTAAGGAATGAAAGCAAAAACTATGAAAATAGTATTGAGAGATCTTTCACTGTTTGTCCTCATCAGAGATATTATACTATATGACCTAATCAGAGATCTTTCATTGTATGTCCTAATCAGAGATCTTTCACTGTATGTCCTAATCAGAGATATTATACTATATGTCCTAATCAGAGATATTTTACTGTATGTCCTAATAAGAGATCTTTCACTGTATGTCCTAATCAGAGATCTTTCACTGTATGTCCTAATCAGAGATCTTTCACTGTATGTCCTAATCAGACATCTTTCACTGTATGTCCTAATCAGAGATCTTTCACTGTATGTCCTAATCAGAGATTTTTCACTGTATGTCCTCATCAGAGATATTATACTATATGTCCTAATCAGAGATATTTCGCTGCATGTCCTAATAAGAGATCTTTCACTGTATGTCCTAATCAGAGATATTTCACTATGTCCTAATCAGAGATCTTTCACTGTATGTCCTAATAAGATATCTTTCACTGTATGTCCTAATCAGAGATGTTTCACTGTATGTCCTAATCAGAGATGTTTCACTATATGTCCTAATCAGATCTTTCACTGTATGTCCTAATCAGAGATCTTTCACTGTATGTCCTAATCAGAGATCTTTCACTTTATGTCATTATCGTAGATCTTTCACTCTATGCCTTAATGAAAGATCTTTCACTGTATGTCATAATAAGAGATATTTTGATGTATGTCCTAATCAGAGATCTGCCATTTTAACTGTAATGCATTAGGTTCAGCAGTAAATCATGCAATACATGATGGCTGGTCTGATTGATGTATTTAACTTTTTTTGGAATGTTTTCTGGATAAATTAATTGTTTATTGATTGTATGGGTTTATATTTATTTATCAGTTTTAAATCCTGCACTGTGGTCAGGAATCTCATCATCTGTTACTTCCTTCGGGGTTCATATATTTATTTTTTGTTTTGTTTTGGGTGACATAGCTTTTAGCTAGTAAATTTAATGAGTAATATTTGCTAACATTACAGTTTATGAGAGTGATTAAAGAGAATTACCCTTTTTTTCTTTGTAATTCATATGCAAATAACATCATGCAAACTTAAAATAAAAATGTTTATGGTCAGTATATTTATATTGACATATAGATCTTTTGAATGCATGTAAGATTTTTTAAAATAAAAATTATCAATAAAGAATAAAATATTTGTAAGGGAGTGATGGGTATTTGTGTCGTTAATAATCCAAGCTGACTTTTGACCATGAAAACTGACCTTCCTGTACAGACCTGTTTTGAGAGGCCATCTGTCTTGTAAGACCACTTATTCTTTGCAGAAGGGGGTTGTCTCAAAACAGGTTTTTGCTGTGCTTGTTTTTGATCATTTTTTGATAATTAGAGAATAACTTTTATCCATATAGTAACTATACTTTCATTGTAGTGTCGAGATGTATGTATGTATGTATGTACGTTCTCTGTAGTGACGAGATGTATGTATGTAAGTATGTATGTACATATGTATGTATGTATGTATGTATGTATGTATGTATGTATGTATGTATGTATGTATAACACCATATTAGCACAGTATTGGGTTTATAACATAAAGGGGTCCAGGATTTTATTGTCATGATCAAGGTCTGAAAAAATTTTCTGCATAAAAATCAACAATCATAATGGTTCCTGTAGGCAACTTAAATCTTTGTAGATGTGGTATTTATAATTATTGATTGGTTGTTATAGCATCCAAAGATCCAGAAAAGGATTCTAAAAATATGAGGTCATCACTGACAATCACGGCAGCTGCCTCAAAGAAGGGAGCAGAGAGTTTATCCAGAAAGGAGTCTTTGGTAGCTCCCAAAAAGGAGAAGCCTATTCACCCAGTGGAAGTGGAAGTGAAGATCAGTGAATTTGTATCACCAAGTGACTTTCATGTCCAGTTAGCAACCAGTGGTAGAGATGGACTTGATGAGTATGATTTTACAAGTATTTCATTTTCAAAATCTTATTTATATATTTTAAAATAAGCATAGAAGTCTATGTTATACTTTAGTATCGCTGTTGATGTAATTATTATTGTCACTGACATTAGTAAAAAGGTATTGTTTTATTGTATTCATTGGTGATTGTACAATTGTTTGTACAAGGTACTGTCAGTAGCATAGCCGTTGGGTTGAGATATTCTTTGAGGTAGAGGAAAGTGAGAACCTGGAGAAAACATAATTATTTCTTTATATGCAAGAAACAACTTTAATCAACATTTATGACAAACCAATCTAGGTACATTTAGTCTTTTCAATCCAATTAAATATTTTGTCTGATCATTCCTGCATCATTTGAGTGTGATCATTTCTGATATATACATTATATCTGATTATTCCTGATACATTTGTCTGATTCCTGATACATTTGTGTCTGAATCCTGATATGTTTGTGTCTGACCATTCCTGATACATTTGTATGTAAATATTCTTGATACATTTTGTGTCTTTATTCTCTGTGATACATTTGCGTCTAATCCATCCTAATCCATCCATATACATTTTGTGTCTGATCATTTTTGATACATTTTGTGTCTGATTGTTCCTGATATATTTTTGCTTTATCATTCATAATATATTTTTTCAGGAACGTGCAGGGCATTTTGAAAATAAACTTTTAAACAAGTTTTATATTATATTGAATTTAACATTTTCTTCCTTTGCTTTAAAATCTCTCTCTCTCTCTCTCTCTCTCTCTCTCTCTCTCTCTCTCTCTCTCTCTCTCTCTCTTTTGATACATTGTTAAAAAAAATTACTAACATGAGCACAGGTCCTGATTTAACCAAATCTGTCCAGTTGGCACACAGAGTACTTGATGACATTTGCAAATGGACTTACTAGTTCTGTTTATTTATATTACTTTACCTGTGTCGACCTGTAACTTTTTATTTAAGAACCTGCCATATAAAGACATTATCATCTTCAAAAGCCTGACTATATCAGATCAAATTGAACTGTCCTTGCATTAACATTTTTCACATTCATACAGAAGATGCCAGTTTACCATCTAGTCCAACTTAAACACAAACAGAATGTCAAATAACATCAGTTTCAACCAAATAGCTGCAAATGTTCCTGACTTGGGTCTCATTCAACCCATTGCATCGGCTTGTTTTACCGTTTCATTTAAATTTTAGAGTTACGAATATCAGACGAGCCATAGCAGGTCTTCATCGTTTTCTTCTTTGCTAAAATTCTTGAAATTGGCACAAGTGTGAGGCTCTAGCTACCATGAAATTGCCTTAAAAAAAACAAATGTTCAGTCATCAGTTTTCTGTGGTTTCAGTAAATTTCAAATACACATGAAAACTGCTATTGTTGATATAGAGCATGAGAATTATTAGGTGGTTTTACATTTATTGTGCTCCGGCATTCAATAGTTTGTAATTATCTTTCTTTTTTAGTCTAATGGAATCCTTGAAAGAATCTTGTGACAAAAGTGGACCGACATTGACTACTTGGGAGAAAGATGGCTACTGTGCCGCTCGTTACTCAGTTGATGGCAAGTGGTACCGTGCTAAAATTACTAGGGTTATGCATAAGAATCTCATGGAGGTATGTTGATTTGTTCATTTTTTATTCAATTTATGCCCTGCATGCTTTTGCATTCATTGACAACAACACAAGACCAAATTCGACCAAACTCGGAAGAGAGTATTTAACATCAGTACATTTCAGTTTGATATAAATTTTGGCAGTCTACCATCAGATATAGCCATAATTACAAGAAGTGGAAATAAACTTTACATAATTTCATTCTTAAGAACTGGTCTACAGAATTTAACTATATTTCACAGTTTTAGTTCAACTGGCTTTAACTTATCAGCTAAGTGGACTTGGATACAGCCCATCATCTGTCAATTGATGGCCAATCCGTATTATCAACTTCTTTTCAGAAACAACTGGGTCAGTTTCAATCAAACCTAGTCGGATTTTTCTTCATATCATGTTTTGCCAAACTTATGTTCAAGATGCCTAAGCTAATAAGTGGTTTCCATAGCAACCCAAAAAATTAAAAACATTCCATTTGACCATTTGACAAGAATGGCTGTGCCTGTTTTTTCTTTGAATATGTTACCCAATCATAATACCGTACCACTACCTCTCAAATTACAGCCCTCCCAGATACTACTTTTAGCTTATTCAGTGACTGTCTTGAAGTCATGGTTTCTGCTTCAGGGCTTTCTACAAGTTTAGTGAGCAACATACCTTGTCCCTCTTCACCAGCTAAGTCTAATGTGTTACAGGGTCCATAGCCACACTCCACACAACCATGATCAGTTTGATTGTTCTACCATTACTGTCATCTATTCAACCATATGCCAGGATATGGAAGGTTTTAAACCCCCAGAGCTTTGTCTGATGACGAGGCATGATCAACAACATGCACCAGCCCTTCAACAAGGAGAACCCCAGTCCTTAGACCTTATCCTGCTTTGGGACTTTTTTAAGTGGTTTTGTCATCAGCAAACCATACAGGTTCACCCAATCTTGGTACTCCTCAATGCACTGACCGGGCCTTTGTCACAGAAAAATTGACTAGTACAGAATGAAGTCTTTACATCCCTCAGTTCTCACTCAAATCTGTACCTGATGTGACTGACCATTGGTAGACCTGTTTGTGACAATTGGGAAAGCCAAAATCCCATCCTTTGTCACTTTTATTCCAGACCCAACAGCTTTGGCAGTGGATGTCTGATCGTTGGATTGGACCAACCCGAACTCATACACCAACCAACCTAGCACTGCTGATTCCAAGTAATACAGAAAGCAAGGGAATGAGCTTGTAACCTCTTCCTAATTGCACCACTCCATCAGGAAGTATTATAGATTAACTACCTCATCAAACTTGCATCAGAAACCCAGTGGAATTTGGGGTTTCTTTCATCTACTCATATAACCAGTTGTTTCATCCTTGTCCGGAGCATTTAACTTGCATATCTGGATCATTGCAAACAGGCAATTTGATAATTTTGGCAATCAGTCATGGAGAGTATTCACTCAGGCATGAATGCCCTCCACTCTGAAAGCATGTGAAGTCAAGGCAGTTTCACCCAGTGATGTGCAAATGAAGATATCTTACCTCTCCAGGAATCGATGCTGCAGATAGCTAATTTCCTCCTCTTCTTCCTTGAAGAGCACAAGATAACACTGAGCATGGTCAATGGTTATTTGCTATACAATTGTCAACACCAGAGTAAGGATATCAGACAAAACCAGGATTATCTGACCTTGTCACCAAACTTTGTGTATACTCAGCCAGATACGTTATCCCTAGGCCCAAAGCAGAACCTTTCATGGGTAATTAACCTGGCTGGATAAGACACCTTCTTTACTATTTTCGGTGGCATCTCTAGAGATCATTTTTATACAAGACCTGCTTCCTCAAGGCATTAGCAAATACAGACAATTTTCTAAATGCATGCCCTATCAGCAGACCTGATATATCTGCAAGTTCCATCTGGACAGGTCAGTCTTATTAATGATGGTATCTTCTTTCATTGCCAAGAACTGACACCTGAAGGCTTTGATGTTGCTAATAGGTATGTAACACCTGAAGGCTTTGATGTTGCTAATAGGTATGTATGAAGGCTTTAATGTTGCTAATAGGTATGTGACACCTGAAGGCTTTGATGTTGCTAATAGGTATGTGACACTTGAAGGCTTTGATGTTGCTAATAGGTATGTGACACTTGAAGGCTTTGATGTTGCTGATAGGTATGTGACACTTGAAGGCTTTGATGTTGCTAATAGGTATGTGACACTTGAAGGCTTTGATGTTGCTAATAGGTATGTGACACCTAAATTTTGTCAATGTGATCCTGATACTCACATATTTTCAGAACAAGTAAGCCCTGTTTGGCTGTAAAATGGATATAGAAAAATTTCAGAGATCTGTTTTTATCGGCTTTTCAGTGGTACCATATACTCACTTGTATTTGTATTCCTATTACAAGAAATATTATTTTTTTGCAAGTAGTTACAAATATGTTAAAAATTAAAAAAAAAAAAGATTTTTAAAGTTAGAACTGAATGGTAGTCTTTCTCATGTGGTCACTCGTTGTTGATAAATGAACTGGTTTCATAGATTCGTATCAAATAAACATATGGAGGATGCCATCTTTTATCTAAAAATTTGCTTTCCTTTTAATGGTTTTTCACAGGTTGTGAAAGAAATTTGATCCTGGAAGTGTTTTTGAAGGAGGTTACAATTCTTATTTTGTGACTGTACAATAAATTCTATAATGAATAAAGCTAACAATTGGATTCCAGATTTGTGAGAGAGAGAGAGAAAAAAATGACACAAGTAATAGAAATGACCTGAATTGTAGTATATATTCGGGCAGTTTATATAGTCATATGGATACACTGTGAATTGTTTTCAGGTTTTTATGGTGGATTATGGTTTTACTGATACAGTAAGCACATCAAGTTTGCGCCCACTCACCAAGATCCTGAAAGGCCCATGCTGTTTTGCATTCAGATGTCATCTAGCAGATCTGGTGCCAGCAGGAGACAGTAAGAAATGGTCCCGTACAGCCTGTGAATACATGATAGAGGTGATGAAAGGAAAGAAACTGTATATTGCCAAAAAGGTAATTATCATTATTAATCTTGTTAACTTGAGTACACATTTAACCCATGTTATTTAACTGGTTTGTAATGCAGGTGATGTGGCATTCTATATGTCACTCTGTATGTCTCTGCCTAAATATTTTCTTTTCTGTAACACAACTCTCAAACCATTTGACGTAGTTCAGCCAAGCCTTTTTCACATGTCAAGCAAGGTACTTAGAATTTCATGTTGTCAGTGTTTTGTGCAACAGTGTTGCATAAGTAGTTTATAGATTGAAATGAGTGGAACATAAATATGTAAACTGAATGTTCTATACCAAGGTACTTTCAGTAAAATCCTTATATATGCAGGTGATCAAAGATATATGTGATCTTTAAATGACTCATCTATGAGTTTTTTGATGATCTGTTTCAACAAGTATATAATAATTTTTATAATAGTGTTAACAGGTTGTTTAATAATTTTGATAATGTGGTGACAGGTCTTTAATATTTTTGATAATCAGTTTTAACAGGTGTTTAATAATTTTGATAATTCCTGTTTTACAGGGTAGTGGGTACAATACATATGTAAGTTTTGGCAAACTGGGAATAACATAAGCCCTGATCTGACATTTCACAATGAACCAGATGATCAGGGTCTTTTTTATTTGCTGTGCAGATTATTCCTAATAAACTAGGTCTGTATACTAGTCTTGCATGTCTTGACACTTGTTACAGAGGCTTTGTAAAACGTGTTTAATTGTGAATATGATTACAGGGAGACATTGAGGATAACTCCTTACCCATTGATCTGATCCTGGAAGAGGATATCCCAGAAACTGCCCTTGAACCAGCCTCCAAAAACTTTCAGAGTCTCATTAATCTAATGAAGGAGAAAGGTCTAGGCTTTTCAGTCAGGTATGTTTTAAATTCAGATGCCTGAATGTTTCTTGAGTCAAATTTGTCTTAAGTTTAACATTTGTTAAATAACCAACTATTTTAATCACTTTTTCCTAGAACATTTTAGTTAATATAGAAAGGAGTCTCATTTACACAACCAATTGTTTTAGTTGGGAAATTTGTTATATCTGATAGATGACTGTTTAAGATAAACCAGGTTGAGATGTCTTTGTTGAGATAACACCTCCCCCCAAAAAATTTCAAACCTGATATAAAATTTTATTTTAATACCGGTATTAATTGATCTATGTCTTTACATGTGCAAAAATGATAAATAAAACTTCTGACTGGATAAAAATGAAGACACAAGCTTGGAGTCTTGTGAACTCCAGGCCTGTTGGCAGAGTCAAGATAAAAAAAGAACGAAGATAAACACTAAGTCTTGTTTCTTATGATCTCAGGGTCTTTTTGATAATTTAGTATAAAAAAGGAAAAGAAAAACTTAAAACCTCATCGCCACAAAGGTTACTATTTTAACAAGAAGTTGTTTTAAATTCATGACTCACCTACTTCTCTCAAATGTATGCCAAAAGAAGATATTTTTAACCATACTTCACTTCATACCCAACTAGTAACTGTTTATTTTGTGGACTGAACATGGAAATATTTGTCTTTATTTAACATTACATTGGTAAGTGAGCTTATTAAGTCTTGTGGCCTTGGAATCTCTTTGCTAGTCAGTATATCCAGCTCTAATTTGATTATTTCATCAAATTACCAATTTGGAATTCTTGAGACAAGGGTAGAAAATGAAAGCATATCTATCCCATGTAGCTAATATTGTAAACAATGTCAGGCAGAGCATTCCAGCTTATAAAGACCAACTAATTTGACTCAATATGTAATTCAGTACCAACTAATTTGACTTGATATGTGATTTGGTACCAACTGATTTGACTAGATATGTGATTTGGTACCAACTAATTTGACTAGATATGTGATTTGGTACCAACTGATTTGACTAGATATGTGATTTGGTACCAACTGATTTGACTAGATATGTGATTTGGTACCAACTAATTTGACTAGATATGTGATTTGGTACCAACTAATTTGACTAGATATGTGATTTGGTACCAACTAATTTGACTAGATATGTGATTTGGTACCAACTAATTTGACTAGATATGTGATTTGGTACCAACTGATTTGACTCAATATGTGATTTGGTACCAACTAATTTGACTCGATTTGTGATTTGGTACCAACTGATTTGACTCGATATGTGATTTGGTACCAACTGATTTGACTCGATATGTGATTTGGTACCAACTAATTTGACTCAATATGTGATTTGGTAACATCTCATCTGACTTGAAATGTGATTGGTACCAACTAATTTGACTCAGTATGTGATTGGTAACAACTCATCTGACTAGATATGTTGTTGGTACCAACTAATTAGACTCAATATGTGATTTGGTAACAACTCATCTGACTAGATATGTTGTTGGTACCAACTAATTTGACTCAATATGTGATTAGTACTTAAGACAAGTCATGGATGATCCAATTTCTGAACTGTATTTAAATTTATATTCCAATGGTCACAATCCTCATTAGTTTCCATCAAATCCATCACCATTATTATCTGGTTTGGTCCTCCTTTTCCTGTGCCCCTTTAAGGTCTTCTTTATTCCCTATACCTTGAAATGTGAATATTCTAAATGTTTAAAAACTTTTGTACAGGAAGGGTTCCAAGAAACAGGAGAAGCCAGGGCCTAGGATCTTCCCAGTGTTACAATACACGGAAGTTTCTGATGCCCCAGCACAGTCTTCATTTAGAATCATTCCAATGTATGTGGACTATATGGCAGTGATCTACTTCCAAAAGGTGGATAATGGTAAGATACATTCATATACCCTTTTTGCAATTCAAGATGGACCAGTACTAGTATTAATGGTAAAGTTTCTTACTTCAGGAAAGAAAGTTTGCTATGAAATTCCATTATCTCAAGAAACACATCCAATTTAGTCATCAGGTTTAGTTAACATGAAATTATTGTAAATTAATTATAATTTTAACAGTGACCCAACCCTTTAGGAATATGTAATGAGTATCAGTAAAGACTTTGAATTAGCATGGCGTTGTAGGTGCCACTTCTCATTTAGCTTTAATCTTTGCTTGTCTCAGCTTGTAATAACATCTTTTAATGTCATTTTATGTTCAGATCATCAGTTGTAATACAATTCTACCAAAGCAAAGTGTACCATGTTATGATGTCCATTCCATTTCCGATTTTATTTTGGCGTAGTGACTAGGACTATTATTTCCAAACTTTTTAAACAGCTTTAACATTAAGGTTAAGGAAGAAACCATTGATTTAGGGGTCATGCATCAAGATAATTAAAACTGAAAGTAGAAAAATGATTTATACCTGACAACCATTATGATTTAGGCTTAATCATTATCGTCATTGTTTCTGTAAGTTGTGACTGAAATGAAGAAGAGGGATCATTTGACCTTTAAAAACTTATTGGATTAGAAAAATGACAAATCAAAAGTACTTCTGAAATTTATAAGAATACATTATAGAAAATGTTGCTCATTGCCTTGCTTATTGCAAGATTTGTCAAGTTGATTTTATGATTAATTAATCATTGCGTAAAATTAGACTTTTAGACTAGATAATGTACATAGACTTTGTAATTGTGTTTTATGTTTTTAATTCTGTTGCAAATCTCCTTGGAGTTTGCTTGTTTATGGCAAGATCTTAAACTGGCTTGTGGCCTGAGTTTGCAAAGAAAATGCAACTTTTTCATACAGTTTATTGTAGCTATTACTTGTAACATGTAGATTACACGTTTAATGGTCAGATTATACTTATTATCCACTTAGGCTACACTTGTATCTGTAGTTGTTGTAGCGTTTAACATCATTTGTCAGCACACAATTTTCTATACATGGTGGCCAGTGTTATTGATGGAGGAAGAACTTGTGAAAACCCCCCGGAAAGAACCACCGACCCACGAGAAACTACTGGCAAGCTTTCTCACATAACTACATTAGCTGAATCTTAGACTGGAACCCACGCAGACAGAAGTGAGATGGCAGTAATGATCCATAATGGAGAGCGCTTTAGATCACTCAGCCACTCTGGTTCCCACTTGTATCTGTTAGGTATTGGTAGACATTTTTCTACATGATAATACTAGGATCTACATCATAGAACTTGATCAAACTTTGAGAATTGTGTGCACTTGGGGTAAGGAAGAAGTCTGTCACTTTTGAGGTACCTTATTTTCCAGCCTATAAGTCGATACTTTTTTACTTGAAAGTCAGCTCTTTGTCTTATATTCCGAATCAACTTATATATGGATTGTGTCATTGAAAGTTTATATAAGTTATGTTCGTAACTACAGGTAGTAAAATGAACTACAACATGGATGCGCTTTCAGTTATAATAAAACAAGCATGGACGGTTTATTCATCTGTGTCAATTGATAACAGAATATAGCAGTGATTTGTTCAGAAATAAAATCACAAGCATGTTAGCATCGGTAATGCGATTTTACGATTGCCGGTAACATGGAATATCATACAACAATACCATTACTAGTGTAAAATATGAAGCCAAGATATTGACCTGGCCTCATCTTATACTCCAAATCGACTTACATATGGACGAAGGATGGAAAATTGACAAAATTGGTGAATTCGACTTATTCCCCAAATCGACTTATAGGCCGGAAAATACGGTAGAAATGAAATTCAGTGTTAGTACAAGTGAGAAAAAAAATTGTTTTCATAGTGACATCAGTTTTGAATAGCATGGACCAGATTTTGTGAATGGTTTGTACTTGGAGTAGATTAAAAACAAATCAATTTTGAAAACTGAAAAATGGTTTCTGCACAGAAATATCAACCATTTACCTTTACCAAAGTTAGTTGATGGCATACACTTTGTGTAATTGAAAAAAGCCTATTGATTTTGGAGTCAGAGGTCAAAGCCATTGTGACTAAAAAAAAATGGTATTATGCACAATATGTTTGTTGTAGAGAAATTTCCTTGATCATATTTTGTAATTGGCTTGTGTGTAGTGAGTAAAGTAACAGATTTTGGGGTCAAAGGTCATGATCATGGAAGTTTAATTAGAAAATAATGGTTTCCTCACATAAGTTTAGTTTAAGACCTCATAATTTGACCAAAGGTCAGGATCATTGAGACATGTTGATCAATAATTGCTGAGTCAACTATCGCCTACTGTTCAAGACCCTATTGCCTACTGTTCAAGACCAGGTAACTTAGCAAATCACCAGGATCATTGAGACATGTTGATCAATAATTGCTGAGTCAACTATCGCCTACTGTTCAAGACCAGGTAGCTTAGCAAATCACCAGGATCATTGACACTTTTTGATCAATAATTGCTGGAGTCAACTTTGACCTGCTAGCATCTACACAGAGGGCTTTTAAATACAAGATGGACATATAATGTGCTGTTGTTGTTGTTGTTTTTGTTGGGTTTAATGCCATTTTCAGCACAAGATAGGTCATACATATCAGCCGATATAAATGGTGGAGGAAGAACCTGGTAAAAACCCAGGAAAGAACCACCAACCCATGAGAAGCTACTGGTGAGCTTTCTCGTATAACTACATTAGTTTAATCCAAGACATAGAATGTACTAAACAGAGTTCTCTTGTTTTTGTGGGATCTATAATTGAAACTTTTGAAATATTCAATGAAATATCAATGTATTTATAATTTTTAAACTATCTAATTTGGAAAGATATTTCATGTCTAGTCAGTCTTGAAACTCAAAAGCAAATTTCTCATACATCTGTTAATTTAACATATATATATATATATATATATATATATATATATATATATATATATATATATATATATATATATATATATATATATATATATACATATCGCTATAGTGGTATTTACTAATTACAATAGAACAGATTTTCGTCACTAATTTATTTACTGAGTTTTAGTAGCACTAGCCTTTATTTGTAACTTCAAAAATAATTGTGGCAGCCTTGTATCCTGATTTGCAGATACAGAGTTCGAACAGCTCCATGCATTTCTGCAGAAAAAGTTCAAAGACAGTGAACCACATAACAGCTCACAGCCCTGGAAGGAGGGTCAAGCCTGTGTTGCCTTCTTCCGTGTTGACAGTGTCTGGTGTCGAGCAACCATTCTGACCGTTGAGTCACACAGAGTCAAGGTAAGTTTGAACAGTGTCAAGATTATGTAAGATTTCATGATAATAAATGTCCTGAATTCAATAAATTGCACCAAAGTGTCAATATTACTGTTCTGAACAGTTATACATAGACAGTTGAGATAAATATTTGTCTTTTTTTTGGAGGGGGGGGGAAAATATAATTACATATTAGGCTCTTGCCTGTGAAATGTTAACTTAAGTATGCATACAGAAGCCTCTTTTTTTCTGTTTATCTAGTCTTAATGATATATCAGTTGTTTTTTTTACCTGACATCATCATGACAACTAACTTAAACTAGGTCGTTGTGCTACAATAGTTAAAATGTTATCATGTTTATTTTGATTGTTTCTTTTCTTGTAGATGGTCTGAATATGTTAGGCCTGCTGCATTTAAATCTACCAGAAACGAGTGCAACATCACTTTACCACAAATTTAAAAAAAATGAAAACTTGACAACAACCAAAAAATTCAAACCCAAAATCACACACTGAAAGATAAAAGTGTGTTTCTCAATCCCCAGTATGTTTTGCACTCAGTGGAATAACCCTTTTTTAAGAACTAGATTTTATTCTATAATATGAGCATGTTTTATGTTATTCTTGATCTTATTTACAGGTTCAATACATAGACTATGGTAATTCTGAGTGGGTGTCTCTGGACAGACTAAGGGCTGATGTTGAAGATATTGTGCACATCCCAAAACAATGCTTTGAATGCATACTGCATGATATTTTCCCAGTAAGTTTTAAGTTATTTTCCTACTTGTATTTAACTGCATATTACTGTGGATAAGCAGAGTTTAACTATATTTAACAGGTGAAAAGACAATGGAATTAATTTTTATCACAAATTTATCATTTGACTATATAAAATGGCAAGACATGGGTATCACTTTTTAACTCAAATTTATCATTTGACTATAAAAAAATGGCAAAAGGTGGGTATCACTTTTTAACTCAAATTTATCATTTGACTATAAAAAATGGCAAGATGTGTATCACTTTTTAACTAGATCACTAACAAACTAATTTCCAGGAATAAATGTACACCACTTCCAACTACAGTGTGACCCCACTATAACCCGGTAGTCTGGAGCCAAAGAACCCGTCCGCGTTATAGACCGAACCGTGTTATACGCAACTAGGTCAGTTAGCTGAAGAAAATGATGCATGTACCCCAACAAATTGCGAGGGGGGGGGTTAGGTAATAGATGTGGGCGGTAAAATAAAATACGGTAAAATACAAACTTCATCGGCAGTTACCATCGTAAATTGATGCATATTAAATGAGAGATACACCTTTAGTGAAGGCATAAATAGTTTACTTTATTTAGAGAACCACGAATTGGTACATATACATGAATACTGTTTATATATACATGTCTAATGTATAGCATGAATAGAGTATCAACACCATGTTCTCGCCTACGAACCTCATCTTATACTTTGAAAGGTTGAATCCACAGTGCAAGTGATTCCATCGAAAATATGCACATACAAACAGCTTTAAAATATTCAGTAATTTTGTCACAGGTCATATTAGTCGGAATTGAGTTGAAAAACGTAGCACTCTCACGTAACGAATGACGAAGCACATTTACTTTTCAGTACGTCCCAAGTCGGTAAAAGTTAAGTTTGTGTTTTAAGCAGCCGTTGGTAGCGTTCGTAAGCATAAACATTTTCCCAACAAAAAGGAAACTTTCACGGCACAGTTAACATGTTCCAGTCACATTGGAAAATACAAAAATCCATCAGATTCCGTCACTTTTATTTAAGTTTGGTCCTGACTTCCTTTGAATAAAAGCTCTTTGTTTTTATTGAAAGAGTGTAGTCGGCTTTCTTTGATGACGGGTTCATGCGTTATTGAAGTCGCAGCTAAAGGATAGCTTTGGAGAACCAAACAAATGCCCATTTCTTATTGTATTGCATGATTGAAACAAATTTTTTTCTCCATTTGCTGAGTATGATTTCATAAAAATCGGTGCTTCAAAAGTAATCTGTTTCCTTTGACATTCAGCAAACTATTTTATCTGGGTGCATTTTTAAAAATGAAGAATCCGTCATTTGGTCAATTGTAGTTACAGTTCCTCCTGCCTACTGAATAGACTACAAGAATTTTTTTAATTATTTTTTTTTTACATTTGTGGTAGTTGAGTGATGCTGCCTTGCACTCATGTGTCAGAAATTTAGCAAAAGGTCAACGTATGATAGAGACGCATGTGTTCTGGTCTGATGACATGGATTATTACAAAAAATGTGGGTGTTCTGAAGGATTTAATTCTGAATGGAAAGAAGAGGAATTTTACCTACCATAAACATACAAATATCAGTCTAAGTAAATATATTAATTACTAGCAAGCAGCCGAAAATCCGACAAAGATAGATTACGAGACGATGCTTCATCTGGTTTATCTCCGCTACCAGAAATAACAACAACAACAAAAAAAGCAAATATCTCAAAATATACAGTACTCATGCTCGATGTTCAATGTCAGCATAAGCAAATTATGATGTAAAAATACACTGTTAAGATGGTTTGTCATTATAGACAAAGAAATTGTTTATGTAACAATAGATAAATTTCAGAGCATTCTGTATCAAGTTTGCGGGGCCTCTGAATTTCTCAACTCCAAACCAATGGTTATATATTTAAGTTTAAACAGCCAACAATGTCGATACTAGAAAAAAGTCGCCAGATGGTATATTTTTCTGCCAATAAAAATTCACAGTTTGCGACATTTGCAAAGCACTACGCGATCCTAGAATAAATGTTTTGCACTTTATTTTTCGTACTTTCTGCTTGGTTGTGTATATGTATGTGGTAGAGAAAAAAAACACATATCGGTTATTGTTTGTGCAACAATTGTATACAGAATTAATTGAAGACAATCACAAAGACATCTTACTGGCTTTTTACTCATGGATCGGTAACCAGTAACATTTCTGATAATGTTTATTTTTGGCATAACACTTCACGAAACTGGTGAAATTGTTAAATTTCAGAAGCTATGCCACGATCGTATTATATTCGAATTCATACTAGAAATCTGCCCCAAAATGATAATAAACGTTTTACACACTATTTCTCGTACTTAAAAAAGAAAAATACATGTTCATGTAATCAAAATTGCAGGGACCACGTCACGAGCGTATTAAATTCAACTTCATACGCGATCTTTTCCCATAATAATAAACTTTGAACCCAAAAATAATTTTTCATGTGCGAGTGAATATACGAAATTTCGGGAGCCATGCCACGACCGCGTTATATCCGAATTTGCTTTATAGTGGAGTGCGTTATAGCGGGGTTGCACTGTACCTTCTCTCCAGTAGACCTTCCGGACAATTTGCAAATTTCTTCCATGACAAAGTACGAACCATTAGAGATACACTTGACAACACAATTTTAATTGACTCGTCTCCGTACCACTATGGTACAGAATTTCTGCAACAACCATTAGAAGCATTTGATCCTGTCTAGAATGATTGCCCATTGAAATTAGACACAAATACACATTAATCCCTAACAAGATTGCTCTTAAAACTCACCTTTTTTGACTGCAAGAACACACTCAAAGACCAAATAATGTTTCCTACCTTAAATATTGTAAGCATTCTTTTATGTTTTCTAATTTCATGGTGTTTTTTTTTTTTTGGCATATCATTATAGATGTTGTAAAGCGCTCAGAGCTTCTAAATATTTAGTGCTTTATTATTAATATTATTATTATTATTTTTATAGTAAACCAATAATTGTGATGGACATTGCATAGTAAATAAATAATAGTGATGCACCTTGCAAAGCAAACAAATGATCAGGACTTACATTGTATAGTGTACAATTTTAATAGTGATGCACATTGCATAATAAACAAGTATTATACCAGTAGTGATAACATGCAGTCAGGCCATACTGTGCTCTGTTTTCATATTATTTATTTCTTCATTTTAAGAAAGAAAAAAGCAATCATATTTTGAAAGAATCTTTTGAATGAAACAATTTATTTTCAGCTGATGAAGGATGGGACTTGGCCAGTATCTGTTTTGGATTACATGCACAAACAATTAGTGAACAAGACGTGTTGTGCAAAAGTCATCGTAAGTTTCATAATCTGAGTTTTCTTGTTATTTGAGCACAATAATTTATACATATATGCAAGTGAAGTTTGACAAGACTTTGTATTTTGTTGCATTTAAGTGATGAAGCTGACATTTTTTTCCCGGCCTTGACTTGAGTTTTGAAAACTGTACTGGCTTGTGGTCATGATAACACAAACATGTATGAATGAATTTTATCAGAGCTCTGGTCCGTGGATATAGTAGATGAATACATTAAATGATGACACTTAAATAACTTCATGTATTTGCAAACAAATATTTAAATAAAATTTTTACCACAGTTTGCTTTTGGGTTTATCTTGACACTGTCGGCAAGAAGTTAAATGATTTTCCATGACATCAGGTTTTAAGTCAGATGCATGAGAAAGACTTTTGTCCAGTACCAGCATCTTGTGAACATGTTAACTTGGACATGTAAGAAAACATTTTGTTGCCAGATTTTAAATGTTGGAATTAATCAAGAGTATCTAAGGTATTAAAAAAGAAATAAAGTGACAGTAGAATTGGTTTTGTCTTGGATTTCTGGAAATTATTTTGAGCCAGAAGAGTAAGTTCATTCAAGGGATTCGTGTTTTCTTTCCTATTCCTTAAATATATTAGAACTAAAATAGACAGGTGTGATCTGCTTGTTTAACATTGTGCCAGTTAAATGCCTTGGTTACCAATTCGGTTCTATTGCCTGTAGGGCAAGTATAGTATAAAAAAATTAATAGCCTCAACACATTAATTGGTAGCAGTAACCTAAGAATAGATATTTATTGATCCAATTTTTAGACTTCTGCTTAATCTTCTTGGAGAATCCCAGGTTACAAGGGATGTTTATTTCTTCAATATTTTTATTCATATCTTCCCACATTCCCAGTGATGTCATGAAACTTATGGGTGTGCAGAGTGGTTGAGTGGTCTAAAGTGCTCACAATAATGGATCAGTGGCCGTATCATCTGTCTGTGTGGGTTCGAATCTCGGTTTCGGCCAATGTGGGTATGTGAGAAAGCTTGCCAGTAGCTTCTAGTGGGTCAGTGGTTCTTTCCAGGGTTTTGCCGTGTTCTTCCTTCACCATTTATACCGACTGCTATGCATAGCCTATCTTGTGCTGAAAAATGCGTTAAACATTACAACAACAAGAAACTTAGTATATGTATGCAGCATATGATCATAGTCAAGTCCATAATGATAACCCTGTCATAAACATATGATCATGGTCAAGTCTATAATGATAACCCTGTCATAAACATACGATCATAGTCAATCACTGAAAAATGCGCTAAACATTACAACAACAAGAAACTTAGTATATGTATGCAGCATATGATCATAGTCAAGTCCATAATGATAACCCTGTCATAAACATATGATCATAGTCAAGTCTATAATGATAACCCTGTCATAAACATACGATCATAGTCAAGTCCATAATGATAACCCTGTCATAAACATACGATCATAGTCAAGTCTATAATGATAACCCTGTCATAAACCTACGATCATAGTCGAGTCCATAATGATAACCCTGTCATAAACATACGATCATAGTCGAGTCCATAATGATAACCCTGTCATAAACATATGATCATAGTCAAGTCTATAATGATAACCCTGTCATAAACATATGATCATAGTCAAGTCCATAATGATAACCCTGTCATAAACATATGATCATAGTCAAGTCCATAATGATAACCCTGTCATAAACATATGATCATAGTCAAGTCTATAATGATAACCCTGTCATAAACATATGATCATAGTCAAGTCTATAATGATAACCCTGTCATAAACATATGATCATAGTCAAGTCCATAATGATAACCCTGTCATAAACATATGATCATAGTCAAGTCCATAATGATAACCCTGTCATAAACATATGATCATAGTCAAGTCTATAATGATAACCCTGTCATAAACATATGATCACAGTCAAGTCCATAATGATAACCCTGTCATAAAAATATGATCATAGTCAAGTCCATAATGATAACCCTGTCATAAACATATGATCATAGTCAAGTCCATCATGATAACCCTGTCATAAACATATGATCATAGTCAAGTCCATAATGATAACCCTGTCATAAACATATGATCATGGTTAAGTCTATAATGATAACCCTGTCATAAACATATGATCATAGTCAAGTCCATAATGATGACCCTGTCATAAACAGATGATCATAGTCAAGTCCATAATGATAACCCTGTCATAAACATATGATCATAGTCAAGTCCATAATGATAACCCTGTCATAAAAATATGATCATAGTCAAGTCCATCATGATAACCCTGTCATAAACATATGATCATAGTCAAGTCCATCATGATAATCCTGTCATAAACATATGATCATAGTCAAGTCTATAATGATAACCGTCATAAACATCCATCATCGTCAAGTCCTATTACATGACATACCATAATTTCTCCATGTTTTCAGACAGTACAAAATTTTTTTTCTTTCTGCCATTAAAGGTACAAAAATCCAAAAACAAATAAATAAAAAATCCAATCCCGTGCAACCAAACCAGCATGCAATACGAGGCTTTCTATGAAGTCATACAACAGAGGAATCAAAACACTTTACATGTACATGACAGAATGGAAGTTGACATTTACTTGCCTTGTTTCATTTTGTTTATTTCAGTTCACAAGAAAATGTTAGCGTATTGAAAAACTCATCTTGACACATGAACCATGAAAAACTTCTTAATGTTTTAACCTCTTACTATTGTCCACTGCTTTTGAAAAATCTGCATGTATGTAACATTGAATGCTGAGTTTGTTGTTAAATAAATATTAACTGAAAATTAATAAGATACAGTGCATTCTGATTATAGTTTTCCAGCTGGTAGAGGCAGTAATAAAATTTAGGTAGCAGGTATGTGAATAGAAAGTCATTCATAAATATTAGTATCGCAATTTACCAATATTGAAACTAAATTCTCATGGCAAACTAATTTACATTTCAGCATATTGAGCACATGAAATAAGGATCTGTTGTGTGTTGTAAATCCTACCTGCATGACAGTCTGCATGTTTTTGTGTTATCCAAAATAGGCATGTTCAACAATTTTGAGTTATAGATGTTGACGTTAATGGTTATCTTCTTTAATTTTACTATCATAGGCTGTCACCGGATAACATAAATTGCTGCTCCACCTAAACTACTTTAAGGATTGTCACAAAACGTTACACATTCATTCCATGATCTAGTTGGTCCTAATCGAAAGCTGTTCTGCTTGAACATCGAAGATGGACAACACAGTAGTTATCTTGAAAATCTCGGTATCGTTCCCCCATCAGAATGGATGTTCATATCAATGGGTGTTTTCATTACAAGATTTCTTATGATGTCTGCTTGATCCTAAAATAGAAAATGGTACCCTTCTGATATCCAGTATGACAGCTACAGCAGCCATTTTGCAAATCTTGTTATACTATTCCACCTAAACAGAAAGTCATATCAACATGGGGTTATACTAGAAGTCTTTATATAATACCTTTTTGGTTCTAGATGGATTGGTGCTAATATTAACTCCAGCATGGCTGCATTGCTGACCATTTTGAAAGTTTTGCTATTGCACTATTCCTAAATGCAATGTCGCATCAAAATTAGTTTTCACCAGAAGACTTTTTATCATGTCTACTTGGTTCTGTGTGAAAATGGTGCCAAGCTGACATCAAATATAGCCACAATGGCAGCCATCTTGAAACATTCAGACAGTGCTACTTCTTGTGAACAGAAAGTCATATCGACTGCTTATGATGGCTAGTTGGTCCTGAATAAACAGCATGCTAATCAAACCACCAATATGGCCACTAGGGCAACCATCTTGAAAATCATATCACTGCTCCTTCTTGATGAATGACAATGTCTCTGTTGGATATTCACCAAAAGACTTATTATACAATGTCTCATTGGTCCTAGATGAAACTGGTGCCAATATGTCTATTATGGTAGTCCTCTTCATAATTTGGTTATAGCTTAAACAGAAAGTCATATCATTGTGGAGTTTTTATCATAAGGTTTGTAGTAATGTCTAGTTGGTTCTAAATGAAAATTATGCTGATTGGATCTAACACCCAATGTGATCACCATATACTGAAGACTTCTTGAAAATCCTGTCATGGCCATTTCTCCTGATTGAGTCACCATATCAACATGATCAAAATACTTCTTATGATATCTAGTTGTTCTGAATGTTAATGGTGACATTTTTACATCTAATATAGATGACCGCAGCCATCTTGAATTTTTTAAAAATTATTGCTATCCCACCTGAATGAACAATTTGAAAATCTTGTACTTGCCCAAGCATATCAGAGATGGTTTCAACACTCTGCAGATTAAAGAAAGAAATGATTTCATCTTGGATTTTTGAAAATTTTTTTTCATCCAGTACTGCATCAGTCTTTTCAAGTGACTCGTATTACAATTGTGATCTTTCCTCAGCAGTTGAGTTAAATAGATTTTAATAATGTTATTTGTTATGTCAATGGCAGCATTCAGTGAATAGTGCAATGTGATCCTACCAGTGATTCAAGAGATTTGATTTTTTAAAAATGTTATTTGTCAATAATGTTTATAATAATTACACTCAAGCCTTTCCTCCACTTTCTAGACTGGTATTTAGTCTGCCTGTCTTATCATTGTAGAACTACAATGTCAAGAAACGTCAATTAAATTCTTCAAAAACAATCTCCTAAAATAAAAAGCAGCTCAGATTTTTTTAAAACAAAAGTTATTTTATATTGTAAATAATCTTATAAAATTCATTTGAGAAAATTTTTTAAACTATGTCCATTAATTCATTTTTTTTATTTGGATTTTCTTGTCAGGAACGACCTGTAGACAAGCCCATTGCAGTGAATCTCTCCTTGAATGGGAAGGATTTTGGGACTCAACTGGTCCAGATAGGAATGGCCCAGAGGGAGAGGGGAATCTACCTGACTGATCAAGAAATACTAAGCTTGAGAATTTCTTCAGAACTGCAGGTAATTGTCTGCAATGGTTACAAAGTCTAAATAGAGATCTGCTGTCCTATGAAACTTGTGTAATCATAAAATTCATAAAAAAAATTCCAAATGTTCCTCAGATTGAGATTTAAAATATTATGTTTTTGATACTTTTGAATATATTGTGACTTTTGAATATATTCTGACTTTTATCCAAGGTAAGAAAAGTATTAATATTACCAAAAACATTGTATACCTGCAAATCTTTCAATTTCTCAAAAAGAGAGAACCATTCCTCTGATTTTAAGAAATTTAAAAAAGTCCTTACTGATAAAATAACTTTTTTTTCTGATAGAAATCAATATAGTATGTTTTAATTCTCAATGCCTGCTCAGGGTTGTATAAAAATTAGAACTCTTAATATGAGGTAGACAGTTTAAGGTGTTCATGAAAATGGGAATTAGCCAAGGGGGTGAGGGGAACACCTAAAATGGTGGAGTAGGCAGTGAACAACAATATTTTAGTTCAAATGTTTTTTTTAATAAATTCAGATTATATTATGTTAAGTATGCTCACATGGGAACAGGTAACTGATTGGGAATTTATTAGATACAAAGTAGCAAAACATAACAGTCAATAACACCGTCCATTCCGAATTCCATTATTGTAGAAGTGGGTTTCTTTAAAAACAATGTATTAATGTTACTGTATGTACATATCTGGTGTGTGGAATTGCTGAAACCACAATGTCCTATTGCTAGAATATAAAACCACAATGTCCTATTGCTAGAATATAAAACCACAATGTCCTATTGCTAGAATATAAAACCACAATGTCCTATTGCTAGAATTTAAAACCACAATGTCCTATTGCTAGAATATAAAACAAATTGAATAGGGTCCAGCAAAGACCATACATTTCCTCGACTAATACCACTTTGGATATTTGTGAATATCTAGCTTGCTTCTGGAATTACAAGCTAAGAAATTTTTCTGAAGTATCAGTACAGATGACTTTTACAAAAAATAAACAAAGTTGCCAGCAGGATTTGTAATTTTGTTTCTATTGTTATCATTTTTGATGAGGTGAGATTGTGATGGCAGTCACACGTAAGTAATTCAGCAATATGTTTGACTGATTACAGACTGTTTTCTTGGTAGACATCATCTGCAATATGTTCCATATAAACTTATATAACAAGCCCATCTTCAGATGGCATTGACCCTGTGCTGCCACCACATAATGCACTGGCAGATCAGGGTCTGTATTGTTTGTTCCCTGTCATCATTTTGCTGCAAAGCCTTGGAGCGCATCATCCATAGCCACCAGATCAGATTCTTTGACAGCAACAACATTCTGTACGATGGACAACATACATGGCTTCAGAAAGAAAAGAGCATGCAAGAACCAACTCACACTCCCATCGTCTGTCAGCCGGTTCAAAACATGAGCAACTGATAGATGCAATCTAACTTGACTTCAGCAAATGTCATCCAAAGAGGCATGTCCACAGGTAGATAATGTGTTGACTTGAAAGAGTACAATGAATATGGCACGGTTTACTATTGGGTATTATCGACAAACCAGCATCTTCTCCACCTTGTTCCAACATTTGATATGGGAAGAGCTTTAAGTCTGATGAAAACAAGCAAAAGCTGTTATAATGTACTTGATTGTACACTAGCTAGTAGACATCCCAGCAGCACCATACCTCCGCCAGTCAGGATTATACACTAGAGGACATTCATGCAGATTTCTCGTCCCCTTCACCAGAGTCAGTGCATACTAGGACTACTCCTTCCCATCAGGAATCTGCCTGTGGAATTCCCGACCTTCCAACCTAGTCAACACCAATTCCATTGATGTGTTCAGAGCAAGGGTTGGTGCTGGGAACACTTGGCTTCAGACCAGGGTTATTTTTAACCTGGTTTAGGCTGCACTTGGACCTCCCACCACATGTATATAGTCCACATCATGTGTGTGTGTTCCAGAGAAACCTAGCAATTTACTGGAAGAAGAAGATTACCGCAAACAAACTGCATAGACCCAGATCTACCAGGGTATTTATACCTGTGTATTTCCAGTATACAATTTAGCTAATTATGATCCAAAAGATCCTCATAGACAAGAAAGAAAGCATTCAGAAAACATGGTCATTCCTACACCCTATACAATATAATTATTTAATCAAATGTAGGTAATCTACTGGTAGTTTTCTTTGAATAAATACTACAGGTAAGCAATACTTATAAAGTTACTAAACACATTCTGGTTGATGACAATATACTTTGTATTTTTGTATATCTGTTGCTCCACTTACAATCTTACCTGTAGTACAGTAACTTTGGAACTATGATGGGAGACAATCCATATTGTAAGTTTTAATTCAGAGCACACAATTTAAGAATATAATAACACTGAACATCAGTTACTTTGCATTTGAATAATGAAAAAATCACACATTATACATACATGTAAGTTAGGAATGAGAATACTGTCAGAATTGGTATGAAATGGCATGAAGAGAGTATTACAGTGATGAATTTGCCCAAGATAGCCAGGTGGTCTAATTCACTTGCTTTTACATATCACTCACATCTCAAATCTGTCCAGCTTGTCCAGTTTAAACATGTGAGAAAGCTTGCACTTTATATTTGAGCAAAATCCTTGGAGGAATTTGGCTAAAACGAGTCCATAAAACAAAAATGTATTAGATAAGTAAGTACTTACTTTGGGTATACTAGTAGTAAATTGCTGTTTTTTGTGCATATTTAAATTTTGATATTACGTTATTTCTTTTTTATAACACTATCCAAGACTGACTTAAAATGATGTACATTATACATACAATATTCACTCATTATAATGTTATACAAGGGACCCATATAGTATACTGCCTTGTATAGTGAGATCACCTTGTAATGAAGTACATGATGATTCCCTCACTATAGTGCTGTCTAATGCAGTCATAGTGTATCGACCTTATAGTGAGATCACCTTGTAATGAAGTACATTTACATATAACTAAATTGTAACACCTCATTATAACACTGCCCATGGGAATCATATAGTGCACTACTTTTCAGTGGATGACCTTATAAGAAACTGCACACTACATATCATTCTAATACTGAATAATGAAATAGGATGCATAATGTACCTGCTTTATAACCTTGTTGTTATGATAGGCCTTGTAGTGCCGGGGCGCTGTACTTCTCAAACTTTTGTACAATAACTGAAAATGTGTATTGGCAGCTTTTATTTTAGGACTAGTTGGCCTGATGTCAGAATCATGTGACTGGGTGGGACATGATGTTACATCTATGGCATGATGCCCCAGTACTAGACATCTTTCTAAACTGTCACATTGAAGACATCGTAGCGATATGACTGAGATTGTTAAAGCTACGTTAAAAATGCAAATAACAAAGATACAATAGCAGATCTAGTCATAATAATGTTCCCTGATTCAGAAATAGTGCAAAAGTTCTCATTGAAATGGACAAAACTACATTGGGTCCTCATTTGGACAAGAAAGCCAAAGACACTTATAGCAATAAAAATGTTGTCATTTTCTTTGAAAATCCTCCAATTTGGGAAGTCAAATTTCCTGACCAAATTTTGGGAATCTCCCAATTTATCCCAAGCTGGCTTCTCCATTCTGTCAAATGTATGATTGAGTATATTTATATATAGGTAAAGTGCATAATTAGTAGAGGTGAAATGATACACCTGTGCCATGTATCAAAATGATTCACGATACACAGCCTGTGATATGATACATATTGATACACATATGACCTTGATAGTCTTTCCATCTTTGGAAGGTAGGTGGTGCCTTTTCATATATGTTGACATTCTATTCCTATTTCCAGTATGCTGGCTACTGGTAGACATTTTAATTTATTTATACACAATTCTCATTGGTGAGATGATAATGAAAATGCTTTCAAACAAACTACATGTTGGTTGCAGTGAGTTTCATGCCATTTAATGGTGGATCCATTTAACTCCCTTTGTTATGTACAACAAGAATGATTTGAAAACATTATTACCAGTTTCATGTCTCATTTACACTTGGAAGACATTGCAATGTTTTCTTCAAAAAAGATAAATAATGCATTTTCATTGTGCAAAAAAAATTTCATCTAGAACAAATCCAGGCATGAGAATAAGGTTGAATACCAACAAAATCTATCCATAATTTTAACAACTTTTTGTAAAACTTTCTTCATGAATGGTTCAAACTATGCTATAATGTTTATTCCTGGCATGCTGTTCTGATCAAATTTAGTTTCATAATCATTCATATCATGCTCGAAGAACCCAGATATATAATGGTTGCTACCCAAAAAATATATGTCATGACAAGAACAGTTAAATAAAAACTTATATACTAGAATCAATACTTCGCCGAGCTCATTTTCATATGTGGGACTTCCAATGAATATGCTTAAATTCTCACATTTCACTTTTTTGATTCGTGCAAATTTGTATAAATTTTACACGATTCGCACATTGGCACACCCTGACAGCATCTCCGCTTAAGTACTTCACATATCTAATGACTTTCCCACGAGGTCTCTCTGTTGCTATGCCAATACTTCCTGTTTATCATGCAGAAAATAAGCTACATTGATTTCTGAATGGTGGTTATTGTTTAACCCAGAGCGAAACGACCAATAACCACAAATGAGAATTCAGTGTCAAATATTTCTACATGTAACACACCAGTAGTGTAGCTTTCAAATCAACTAAAGGATTCAAGATACAATTTAAAGTAGAAACCTTTTGATTGAAAGTGGTTTTTAAATGACGAGTCAAGTACTCTTTAAGCATGTGGAGCATGTTTGGAATGTATAGTATATACTGAACATATTTCTGGGTTAAGAAAATTAGCATGGCCTGGGCGTGGCCAGATTACGAACCATGTCACTTTGTGTTCAATTGTAGATAGCGACTCTTTATTCTTAAATAATCTTTTTAATTATAAACATGAGTGCCTGTGACTGTAAATGTTGTTTTGGATGTATATTGTTTCAGAAAAAATATTGATGAATTGTTTCACCCCTAATAATTACACAACTAAACTGAAAGTGTATCTGCTTTACTTTTCAGACTTCCAAAGCCTTTAAAACCATGGAGCTGTATCCAGTTGGAAAAAGATTTCCTGTCTGTGTCACAAATGTTGAGCTGCCTGACACTGTGAGTTGCTTAGTTCTTGTGTCAATAAGACATGCATATATTTAGCCGAACAGTGGCTGACTTTTTAAGGAAAACAGTGTAAGCGTATGATACCCTCTTCAAATCAGTACATATTAATTTATTTTGCAATTTTTCGGCTTTTCTGTATAACAGAATAAACCATAAGTTTTCTGTGGAGTAAAATGTTTAAAGGTAAAACATTAAGTAAAAGGACTAAACAGTGATTCATCCATGTAAAAATAGGACTCTTTCCAAAATCTGTGAAATTAAGTACTGGTAAATATTAATATTATTACCCCAAAATTACTGGACATTTAAATCCTGCTTCATTATTAGATTGTCCTCATCTGAAAATTGTTTTACCACCCTTAACATCCATAAGTTAAACAACATGGCAGTAGTCTGACTTTAAGCGGAATGTTTTATTTATTAAGACCAGTAGGAATGAAATACCTCAGATTTCTTTTGCTTTTTGGACTGTTACTGGCCACATAGGTCATGTGCTGAATTTTATCAACTGATATTGAATCAGATTAAATCTATCACATGTTCACAGGTAATGATGGATCAGTGGCAGATTGAAAATTATTGGTTAATATAGAAATATGGCTCAGAATATTTATAGTCGTCTTTGTAATATTGGAACACAATTTACCAAGTAATTAATTCGATAATATTTTTTTTTGCTGGCATGTGTCTCAGATAAGTTGTACCAAAGCCAGCTCAGGAGTGAAATTATCAGTGAATGCATAATCTACCTCATTATTTTTAGACAGGGAAATGAGCCATACATGTACATCTTATGCTTTTTTTTATTCATCTATACCCAAAGAGTCTGTTGCAGTTCCAAATTAGGATGACTTCTCAGGAAAATGATGTATAGGAAATGCATTGCAAAATATTTGGAATACTTGTCAGGTATTCATTCCATCAGGAGGATGTAGCAGTGGTAGTCAATCTCAATAGCATTACTTTTTCCCTCCCCTACCCACACCTCACTCTGACATCTTGCCTCAAAAATTTCTCTCTTATTAAAAAAAAAATAATTGTGGTTTTGATAGGCAAAGGATTATTTATGTTTTCTTTAGTCTATCTTTTTTATTTGTTGGGAATCCCCCTTGACCTATGAAATCAAAATGTCTGCTCCCAAACCTGTTTTAAGCTGGCAGGTAACTATGTGACAGCAATGGTTAGCATGATGAGCCTACTATGTGCTGTTTACAGAAATCCCGAGGCAACCATATATTCTGAGCTTAAATCTCATCAGAACATGTGAGGGAGCAAGAATAAAAATGGGAGATCCTGTCTCAGAAATCTTACAAATTCAGATAAAATTGTCACGACTGTACCTGAAATCTCAAATACAATAAGCCAAAATGCTCTCAAGAACTACATACAAGACAATTGTTTTGAAAATGTCCCCTGTGCCAGACGTCTGAAAGAATATGTTCCTTTAAATTTTAAATCTGCTAACAGTAAATCCTACGGTAAAGTTTTTACTCTCAGAGAACTTGAAGAACCTCTTGATTGAGCTACAACACATTGGCAGGATCACTTACCATTTAACATCAGTCAATACTAAACTTTTTGAGGAATATTTGGGGACTTTGCTCACTCCAATAATAAAATATTTGATCAGGAACAGGGGGTGATCAAAACTAAGACTGTTTCTCCATTTTCCTTTTGTAATGTAGGTGTACTTCCAACATGAGAAGCAATTTTCAGTGGAAGGCCTTTCAGTGGAAGAGATAGAAAAGGTGGAAAAAATCAAGGGATATTTGGAGAAGCTGGAACAGTTGGCCAGAGACCTGAATCAAAAGGCACCCACATTTCCTGCCCTGCCCATTCCTTCAACAGGTAATTTACCATAATCAGGGTAGTTACTTTTTTGCATATGGTTTTGTGTAATTCTCAGTATAATCCAGTTTTTATTGAGACTGCCATCAATAAGTCACTATCTTTACATGTGACTGGCTGGGCTTACTCAGCCTTTAAGGAACAATTGAATAAATGACCTGCACAATCAACTTCAGCAAATGTTTTTAAAAAAGCAGACATGGAGACAGATATGAAAAATATTGCAATATTGTAGTCTCATCTGAGAAGCATAGGCCAGACCTAGGGTCACAGTGACATGTTTTTACTGTATTGCTGATTACGTTTTCACAATTGGATGCATATTTGTGACACAGTTTTTGTACAATCCTGAAACTGTTAAGGTGCATTTATCACGGAGGGTATTATTCTTCCTGGCAAAAATAGGTCCTATTGATCCACTTTTAATGCCGCTGTGATTATGTTTTTGCATTTTGTTCTGTTTTTTTTATTTTGTACATTCATCCTGGAAGTAAAATAGCCACAATGACCTACTTTTCAAACTTATGTTCTTATATTATTTTTCAGTTTGAGAATGTTTTGTCATGATCACTGAGACATATGGATCACTTTTCTTAAGGCGTAATTGTTGTCATCAACCTTAACTGTTTACATTAATTTAAGTATTTTGGTGGATGTGTTAGTCTTGGATGACCATCTCCTCCCTCCCCCCTATGGCTGGGTAGCTTACAGTGACCTACTTTTCACAATCTAGTAAAGCAAGTTTTGCACCGACTCTATTTCTATGGCCTTGTTATATTTTAGTTATGAAACTCTATGGGAACAGTCATTTTAGAGTGTAATACTCATCATGAGAAAAGTAGGTCACAATATCCTAAGTATTACTCACTACAGGTAAATATAAGTCACTGACCCACGTATCACACTGGTGACTTTGAAAGATTTTTAGATGATGCCACAGTTAAGCAGGCAGGACACAACATTATTATTTATGAATCTTCAATAATTTCTCTCAGCTAAAACTTTTATTTTGTTATCATCTTCTGTCATTTAATTCCCCACTTAAGAGACAGTCAGATTATAAGGGCTTGGTGATTTAAAGGACTATGTAATTTTACTTTCTTAATGGTTGTATAATCCACTAACAGATAAATATATAGAGATCTTTTCAGCTACATATACCAATGTCATGATATCACAGGACCAAATTGTAGTAGAATACTTTTTAAACAAATAAATGCTTACTAAGCTAGAAATATACTTTTTGTAAAATCAGTAGTTGGATTTCGACCAAGTCTGGCATGTTGTTTTGTACTGTTGGGACCTAAAATTATCAAAATTTCCATGGTATCAGTTTCTCCAGATTTGGAACATTAGTCAAATTTAGTACCTTGATGACTTGCTGCACATATCAGAGTCCAACAACGTCAACTGCATTATAAGTGAGGATGCAAGTTACCAAGGGAATTATACCAAGGTAATAAAAGGCTGGAAATCGATTGAGAGATGGTGAGGGTGGCAGGTTACATTGTTGAATAATTATTTTATAATTGTGTTGAAATAAACTGTGAATAAATTATCCTTATAATGGTGTAGTTTGTTGTTCTTCATACCTCAAAGTTCTGGGTAAATTAAATCAAAGATCATTAAAATCATGATTCTACATGATTCTGTTACTTGTAGCATGTGTACTGATAAACAACACTTTGCTGCTCGGGGGCCCAGAGTTGCCAAGTGGTTTAAAGCAATCTCTGTTACGAATCACTGCCATCTCACCTCTGTCTGCATGGGTTCGAGTCTAAGATTCGGCTAATGTAGTTGTGTGAGAAAGCTTTGCCAGTAGCTTCTCATGGGTTGGTGTTTCTTTCCAAGGGTTTTCCCAGGTTCTTCCTCCACCAGTAATACTGGCCGCCATGTATAGCCAATCGTTTGCTGAAAAATGGCGTTGAACTCTTAAAAAAAAAAAAAAAAAAATAAAAAACAATCCATCCATATACATTTTGTGACTGATCATTCCTGATACATTTGTGTCTGGTTGTTCCTGATATAGTTTTGCTTTATCATTCATAATACATTTTTTTTAAGGAGCATGTGGGGCATTTGAAAATAAACTTTTAAACAAATTTTATATGTTATTGAACCTAATATTTTCTTCCATTGCTTTAAAATTACTATCTTTCTTTTTAGATATATTTTTAAAAAATTACTAACATGAGTACAGGTCCTGATTTAACCAAATCTGTCCAGTTGGCACACAAAGTACTTGATGACATTTGAAAATGGACTAATAAAGACATTATCATCTTCAAAAGCCTGACTATATCAGATCAAATTGAACTGTCCTTGCATTAACATTTTTCACATTCATACAGAAGATGCCAGTTTACCATCTAGTCCAACTGAAACACAAACAGAATGTCAATTAACATCAGTCTCAACCAAATAGCTGCAAATTTTCCTGACTTGGGTGTCATTCAACCCAAGGCATTGGTTTTTTTACCGTTATCTTTTAAATTTTAGAGCAACAAATATCAGGTGAGCCATAGCAGGTCTTCATAGTTTCCTTCTTTGCTAAAATTCTTGCTAAAATTCTTGAAATTGACACAAGTGTGAGGCTCTAGCTTCCATACGTAGAGTTATGAAATTGCCTTAAAAAACCAATGTTCACTCATCAGTTTTCTGCAGTTTTTAAATCAATTTCAAATACACATGAAAATTACTGCTTTTGATTTAAAGGATGAGATTTATTAAGCAGTAATCATGTTTTTTTACATGTGGGGGCCCTGAGTGGTCTAAAGTGCTTTCCATTACGGATCACTGCCATCTCACCTCTGTCTATGTGGGTTCAAGTCTCGGATTCAGCCAATGCTAGCGTTTGTGAGAAAGCTTGCCAGTAGCTTCTTGTGAATCGATGTTTTTTTTTCCAGGTGTTTTCCCGGGTACTTCCTTAACCATTAATACTGACTGCCATGTATAGCCTATTGTGTGCTGAAAAATGGCCAGAAAACCCTACATGAACAACAACATTGCTGCTTTTGTGTTGAATTGGATACATTATATTTTTATTGTTTGTTCAAAATTAAATGAGATTTCATTCTTTGAAAAGATCAAAATTTTTTCTGGGAACAATTTTTGAGTCCAAATTTGTGTTGCTTTCATTTTTTTCTTCTTCACCAGATAGCATGATTTATCATTAAATAAATTAATTTACAGTTAAATGCAAAAAAAATATATTCTCAGAGTTTAATACCAAACATGAATTTAATTGGTCTAAATGACTTTTTCAACAAACCAAAATGTACTTGCAATTTGTAACACACTTGATACATATCACTTTACATTTCAAGGTCTGATTCACTGAGCATATATCTCCCAACAATGAACTTTCATGCTGAGTTGGTACTAGAATCTCCAAAGGCATCCACAGCTTGCTATGAAATCAGAGTCATTACCTGTACTTTTTGCCATTTTCTGTGTCTTGAGAATTATTTAACCCTTAAAGTGCTAGTTGCAACATTGGTTGCACTGTCATTCAATGTCTCTTAGTGCTTGTCGCGACTTAAGTCGTTTTCCAGGTAAGCAACAATGTACACATCCTATTGCACATCATATTATTTCAACTAGCCAAGACTGCTTGTATATCTATATTTGATTGGTTTATAAAAGCCTGGAACAAGCATTCCATTGTACTTTTACTATGTATTTAGCAAAGGAGTTTTACATATACTTGCTTTTGAACATGTGGTACCTGAAAAAATTAAAATGGCTTGCGCTGAATTTGATTGTGATTTCTTGCAACAGATACTGGCTTCTGATAGAAGAAGCAAAATCTCCAGATTTAGAATTTGAGGAAAATGAAATTATTGGAGATGGCAAAGTGTTGATGGAAAAATACCCAGTAGTGATTTTTAGCCTGGAATCGGTGTGAAACTGGAGTCTGATGTACATGCTGGCTGGATGCGAAAAGATGGCATGCCTGTCAACACCCCCCCCCCTTTCACTTTTAATTCAAAATTAAATGTCGAGATGGTGAATACTGAACCTATGGACTAATTAAGATTTTTTTTATGATGAGTTATTGCATCTGATAGTAGATCAAACAAATCATTATGCAGACTTGAAGGAGAACAGTCATTTGAAAAAATGGCAGCCTGTGACACCTAACACTCTTTTTCGCATTGATTCTAGCAATAGGTTTGGTACATAAGCCTGATCTCAATTCCTACTGATGATGTGATATCAACCCCATATACTTCAGCAAAAATTGAGTATGGGATAGATTTCTATCTATTCTTAGCTTTACACCTGGCAGACTAGAGCAATCAAGGTTACCCTTTACACAATATCCACCCAATGATTAAAAAAAATGAAGCATTTACTGAGGTTTATTCACCAGATATGACCTCAGTTTTGAATATATTAGAATAAATAACAGGTGAAAACTTTTCATGAACATTTATTACTGACTCTGTGTCTAAACTTACCTCTAAAATTCATGGAATGGAAGTTTACAAAACTTTTACTTTTTCTTTACCTATGATTTTCAAAAATTTAGATCTAACATTGTGACAGACATTACATGTACATGGTTGAACTACTAAAGAATATAAAATTTCTTAGATATATTTGAACTTCGCAATTAAGAAATCAAATAAGAGTACAAAGGAAATACGGTTGTAAGTTATCATTTTACCTGTATTTGCACCTGTACATGCGAATATGTTAAACTTACACATGTGCCTTGATGCTGCTCTTAAAATTTAGACATCCACCATCATTTTCCATATAGGGTTTGTGTATCTGTTGTGTATATTTATTGAAATACTTGCAATTTAAAAACTGTGCAGTTTTCTTTATTTTTGTCTCAAACAATTCAGCACTGAGGGATCTGCAAAACAATATAGCACTTTACGGGTTAAGAGGTAGGATTAGTTTTACATAGTATCATATAATTCTGTATCATTTGCGGTCCATGCTCCTGTTTGTTTGATCCAATCATAAGAATTAACATCATGCAAGTAATCCCAAAATTTCAGATCATCCTTGAGCCAACCTTCAAATGTCAACTCAGCAGTTTGCGTTCACTTCAAACTTTTGATCCCACTTCACCATTATGAACCCTGTCTATGACACAAAGCTTTTATTTTGTTGCATACACTTTTAAAAATATAGATAATCCTGCACAAGTTTAAAGGAGTACCTATATGTATATATGTGTGTGAATGTATTTAATTTAATTTATGTGTAACAAAACAACAATTGTCCTGAATGGCCGAGTGGTTCAAAACGCTCACCATTATAGATCATTGCCATCTCACTTGTGTCTGCATGGGTTCAAGTCTAAGGTTCGGCCATTGTGGGTATGTGAGAAAGCTTGCCGGTAGCTTCTCATGGGTCAGTGTGTCAGACTATAATCTAGTGTATTTAGTTTTAACTTGCGACACGGTGAATAAGCTAAATTGACAACAAATCTGAAAATATGCTTTATGAAAGATAGTTGAAAAATGATTGTGTATATTAATGTATCAAAACAGAATTTGAAATTGTATTAATAATCTCCTTTGCAGGTATAAAGGCCCTTTATCTGTCAATGTCTGAATAAAGTAAGAAGTAATTATTTCAGGTCTGGCATGCTGTGCTCAGTTTAGTTTTGACCAGTGTTGGTACCGTGCCCTGATTGTGGACAAGGATGACTCATCTGGACAGGTTCTGGTGCTGTATGTGGACTACGGCAACTCTGAACTTGTTTCTCTTGATAGGTAAGAATTTTATTTTTGCAGAGACAGACATGGGAGCAAGCAGATTAAAAATTGGAAACATTTTGTGTCCAATTTGAATAAGAGTTGGCTTTTATTTAAATTTCTTTTCAGCAGATGTACGGTTTACCATCCTTAACATTAAATTCTATTGTTGGATTGGTGAGCTCTTATCTTTACTGGTGTTTATTCTGATATACAAACAGATTGGTATGTTCTCCTTACCGGTGTTTATTCTAATATACAAACAGATTGGTTTGGTTTCCTTACTGGTGTTTATTCTGATATACAGGCAGATTGGTATGTTCTCCTTACCGGTGTTTATTCTGATATACAGATTGATATCTTCTTCTTACTGGTGTTTATTCTGATATACAGGTTGGTTTGTTCTCCTTGCAGGAAGTTATTCTCACATACAGGTAGTCAAAATTAGTGGAGTTTATTCCCACTTACATAAATTACGTGAATTTGTCCTCACCTGCAAACAAATTATTGAGCTTTTCTTCTTACTAGAGTTATAAGTGTTCTGATTGTTAAAGCTATTTGTATATGTGAAGATCTTGATGAAGACCTATATAAAGAAATGACAATCAACTAAAAAAGTGGTCATGAATAAGCCAGTCCTCATGACAAAGCTGTGAAGACTTCCAATAGTAGAAATTTTTCTGGGGTCCAAGTTTATGTTTTGTTTTCCTTGATTTGAAATCGGGACAGCATTGAATATTGGATTAAATTAGCAGTTCTAATCATGGTTGATTTTCTCGCTTCACTGGATATTGATATATTCCTGCTGTAATGCTATAACACAGTTCACAATATTTGTTTTATCTATCATAAACATGCTTTTCATTTAGTGAGTTAAAAAAAACTCATGTTGACCAGTAATAAAAGAGATCATGGTTGCAATAGACCTTATGATAAGTTAATTCAAATCTTTTGTAAAACAGAGTTTGCAGTAAACTGAAATTGCTCATGAATTACCCAGGTACATATGATGCATTTAAAAATTTATCAAATATGTTCTTACTGACCACCAGTGCTATCACTCTCATACAATTTTTTTGCAGACTGCGATGTCTTCCACCAAAGTACGTTAGTCTTCCAGCCCAGGCAGTGCGCTGTAAGCTACATGATATCTCTCTGCCTGTTGGCATGTTGTCATGGAGAAAGGAGGCATTACAGGTTGTGGCACAGTGTATCAGTCAGAAGCCAATACTGGCATGTATGAGAGTAAGTAGCTGCCTTCTTTCAACCTTCTAGCACTAAAACCAAGAACAGAGCAATTTAAAAAGAGCTTCCAATACTCTGGTACAGTTCAGTAGAACAAACTTCCACTACAGGTATAATCTGCTGAAAATATTATAGTATTTAAGAAAAGATATCATGGGCATATATGTGTTTATAATAGATAATGGAATTTAGTATTTTAACACTAAACATGTTATGTTAAAATAAACAGTAATTATTGCTATCTTCATATAATGTGCATTGTTATACTCTCCATAAGAGGGTTTCAAGGGAGAATAGTCCTTGACTAATGACTCACCCTCTATAGAAAGCATTATTATTATTATTATTATTATTATTATTATTAATCTAGCATGGTAGGGTTAGAATACCAATTTTTATCTCATTCTCCTGTAGAATAGCCCGTGTCCAAAACTCCTATATAATAGGTTGTGGTCAACACTGTCCTTTAGAATAGCATGTGTTCAGCAGAGCATGTGCTTAAGGAAAATTTTAAAATTGTTTCCTGATATGCTTAGATTCCTGTCTCACCTTTGACATAGGCACTAAGAATCTGTTAAAGATTGTACTATATCTGTTCAAGTTTGTATCCTTGTTTGGTGGGATTTCCTGCCTTACCTACAATTGTGGTATTGATGACATTAAGACTGTATCTCTCATTACTACAAGTTTCTGCATTTAGTTTGATGTTTGACATAATGTTATTTTTACTCTGATGTAATATATTATACACTGTGGTGTAATATTACATGCTGTGATGTAATACTACAGTCTGATGTAATACTACAGTGTGTGATGTAATACTACAGTCTGTGATGTACTACTACAGTCTGTGATGTAATACTACAGTCTGTGATGTAATACTAGTCTGTGATGTAATATTAATACTCTGATGTAATACTACAGTCTGTGATGTAATATTAATACTCTGATGTAATACTACAGTCTGTGATGTAATACTACAGTCTGTGATGTACTACTAGTCTGTGATGTAATACTACAGTCTGTGATGTAATACTAGTCTGTGATGTATTACTACAGTCTGTGATGTAATACTACAGTCTTTGATGTAATACTACAGTCTGTGATGTAATACTACAGTCTGTGATGTAATACTACAGTCTGTGATGTAATATTAATACTCTGATGTAATACTACAGTCTGTGATGTAATACTACAGTCTGTGATGTAATACTACAGTCTGTGATGTAATATTAATACTCTGATGTAATACTACAGTCTGTGATGTAATACTAATCTGTGATGTAATACTACAGTCTGTGATGTAATATTAATACTCTGATGTAACATAACTACATGTTTATAGAAATACCATACTAATGCAAACTGTAATATTAATACATGCTTTTATGTAATGTTACCATATATGATGATGTAATATTACTACATTCTCTGATGTAATATTACTACATATAATATTCTGATTTAATATTCCAGGCTGATGTAATAGTACTATATACTCTAATGTAATGTTGCTACACACTGATGTAATATTACTTATTTGGTGTAATATTACTTTCAGATTTGCTAGTACTATATACTGTGATGTAATATTTTTACATGATCTGATGTAATATTGCAGCATATTTTGAAGTAATGTTACTACATACACTAAATCTGATGTAAAATTGCAGCATATTCTGATGCAAAATTACTACATACACCGCTCCCTCAATAACTCGCGCCCTGATAACTCGTGAACACACTTATAACGCAGTGTCCAGCGTGGATCCTGTTTTTTTCAAAAGAAAATATTTTTTTTTAAAATGAAGAAAATCATGATCAGAACTGGTGAATGAAACCTTGATATATTGCCCGTTTTATCATCGAAAATGACGGCTAGTGCCCGAAAAGTTAGAATCTACATCGTGAAATTTTCAGGTTTTAATAAGGAATCACATATCTTGTTAGATTTTATTGGAAAAAATATTTTCTCAGTTCATTGTAAATAATAATACTATACATGTATACGGCGAAACAGCGATCAATGAGTTATAGTAAATGCTAACAGGTGGCAACACTTAATGAAATGAACACTAATTAAATATGTCTTGTCAGGGGAAATTAGTGTTTTAATCTTTTCATTGTGTTGCAGTGTAAGCAGTATAATCGTTGCATGTTCTCTTCTATTCAAACATGAAAAAGAGTCAATTGACCGTCACATCGACGCCTGCGAGCACATCTGTGAGAACCTAATTAAATGCCAGCTGCGTTTTGATTGACGACTTGGGGAAGTGTTTGTTGCATTGTAAAACTCAATTAAAATAGACCTGCTTTGTTTTATAAGGCGGTCTTTTGTATCAAATCAGGTAAAAGACATACAATACAAAAGTTCAAAGGAATGCAAATCCTACATGCATAAACTCTTGTGGTCAGTATCTTGTCTCAACATCAATCAAGTTAGTTGGACCAATCGAACATGGTTTCAAATAGTATGTACTTATTGTCATTAAAGAATATATTAATCAGTAATTTATCCTAATCATTTGTAAATGTGATCATGGAGAGAAAGGGAATCAAGCGAAAGGCGTACTCGGTGAATGAAAAGCTTACTGTCATAGAGAGGGTTCGTAATGGTGAATCAAGATCAAAAGTTTGTAGTGAACTTAAACTTGCCTAGTCAACACTCAGAGGATGGCTCAAGGATGAGCAGAAATTATGGGATTATTTGCATGAAGTTGATTCTGATGATGGATTTAAACGGAAACGGGCACGCACTGCAAATGGCACAGAATTAGATGATGCTGTGTACACCTGGTTCACACAGCAACGTGAACAAGGTGTTCCAATTTCGGGAACAATTCTCAAGGCCCAGGCAGAGAAAATGGCAAAACTATGGATACTGATTCAGATTTCATGGCAAGCCATGGATGGCTTTGGAGATTCCAGCGCTGACATGGAATAAAACAAAATTCTTTGTCGGGAGAGATACGCTCAGCAAATCAGGCGGCCGCATCTAGTTATCCCAACCAACTCAGAGAGATACTGACCCATGATGGATATACAGACGATTAAGTTTATAATTGTGATGAGGCTGGTCTATGCTATCAGATGATTTAAACATTTTTTTATATTTTTTTTTTTACATGTCTGACATTTAGACCCATTAAATTCATGGTTGGTAATGGTTTATCTTTGTAAATTTTTTATTTTACACTTTGCTCTATCAATCTATATATCTAATCAATCTATCTGTTTATCTATCTAGTGATACCAGAATTTTATTTTTTAGAGCAACACAAGTTTCGTTGTCGTTTTTCAATATGAATGTTATCTTTTTTGATAAAATAAATCTCAATTCATTTTGAACAAACAATAAAACTAGAATGATTCCAAATCAACACAAAAAGCAGTGACGTAATACACAATGTGTTTAGCGATACACATGTTAAGAGTACTGATACCTCGTGGAATAATGTTTGTTTTTACAATCTTTTCAAGATATTTTATCCAGAAATTAAAGGTAATTTGTAAAGAAAAACGAACAACACCTTTATAAAGAAATATTTATTCACATTTATTTTCAGCACGATTATAAGACCAGTATTTAACAATGCACCCACCCCCCTTTTCGCCTCTCTCTCTCGATCTCCCGTCTCATTATTAGTTTTTTTTTATAGGTCCCTCGGTAACTTGTGCCCTCGCTTATAGTGCGGTCGATGTTTTTGGACCCCGTTGTGCGCGAGTTATCGAGGGAGCGGTGTACTCTGATATAATATTACTACATACTCGGATGTAAAATTACTGCTTGGTCTGATGTAATGTTACTATTTACTCAGATGTAATATTACTGCATACTCTAGAACAGTATAATTCCTGTAATGTCTGCTGGAACATAAAGCTGGATCTTCAAATACAATGTTAAGAGTCAACTCACTGTTCTTTTGGAAGTCAAGTAATTAAAGAAGGCTGATAAAGCGTATTGGCATGGTAACTAATTAAAGTGTATTAGTAGCATGGTAACTAATTAAAGTGTGCTGTGGCATGGTAACTAATTAAAGTGTGTTTGTGGCATGGTAACTAATTAAAGTGTATATTAGTGGCATGGCAAATAATTAAAGTATATTAGTTGCATGGTAATTAATTAAAGTGTGTTAGTGGAATGGTAATTAATTAAAGTATGTTAGTGGCATGGTAACTAATTAAAGTGTATTAGTGGCATGGTAACTGATTAAAGTGTATTAGTGGCATGGTAACTAATTAAAGTGTGTTAGTAGCATGGTAACTAATTAAAGTGTACTAGTAGCATGGTAATTAATTAAAGTGTATTAGTGGCATGGTAACTAATTAAAGTGTACTAGTGGCATGGTAACTAATTAAAGTGTGTTAATGGCATGGTAACTAATTAAAGGGTACTAGTAGCATGGTAATTAATTAAAGTGTGTTAGTGGCATTGTAACTGATTAAAGTGTATTAGTGGCATGGTAACTAATTAAAGTGTATTAGTGGCATGGTAACTAATTAAAGTGTATTAGTGGCATGGTAACTAATTAAAGTGTGTTAGTGGCATGGTAACTAATTAAAGTGTATTAGTGGCATGGTAACTAATTAAAGTGTATGAGTGGCATGGTAACTAATTAAAGTGTACTAGTGGCATGGTAATTAATTAAAGTGTACTAGTGGTATGGTAACTAATTAAAGTATGTTAGTGGCATGATAACTAATTAAAGTGTACAAGTGGCATGGTAACTAAATAAAGTGTGTTAGTGGCATGGTAATTAATTAAAGTGTACTAGTGGCATGGTAACTAATTAAATTGTGTACTAGTAGCATGGTAACTAATTAAAGTATATCAGTGGCATGGTAACTAAAGTGTGTTAGTGGCATGGTAACTAATTAAAGTGTAATAGTGGCATGGTAACAAATATATTCTTTGGTACTGAATCACTTGGATGAAAGTGTCTTGTCCAAACACAATTGTTGAGCATTTGGTACAGTAATCACTTGCAGTGATGAATGGTTGGGGTACATGCAGTTTTTTTTATGAAGAGATGTTTGCTATAAATAAAAATTCTCAAAATGCATATCAGTTCTTTGGTTTTTAGTGGGGGTGTGTTTGTGATAGGGTATTTGTTTCAATAATTTTTTGTTGCATACTAAAATAGCCTACATTTATTACCGTTGTCTTGTTCCAGTCCCACAAACCAGTAAGTGTTGATCTGTATGAAGTATTGGACCAGAATGTGACTAGACTGGCATATCAACCTGCCTTGGATCAAGGCCTAATTCAGCACACTGAGGAATCCAGTCTGTGAGTTATCTCATCAAAAACTGTTAATTATTCTCAACAAGTCATCTGAATAATTTAAAATAGAATGAGAAATTTTACATATTTTGTCCCATCCACAATCATGTCAGTTTGATGATTAAATGATGATACATGGTACTAGTCCTTATTTGTTTCCATTGTTTTCAGTGATACATGGTACTAGTCCTTGGTTGCTTCCATTGCTTTCAGTGATACATTGTACTAGTCCTTGGTTGCTTCCATTGCTTTCAGTGATACATGGTACTAGTGGTACTAGTCCTTGATTGCTTTCAGTGATACATTGTACTAGTCCTTGATTGCTTCCATTGCTTTCAGTGATACATGGTACTAGTCTTTGATTTGCTTCCATTGTTTTCAGTGTTACATTGTACAAGTCCTTGATTGCTTCCATTGCTTTCAGTGATACATGGTACTAGTGGTACTAGTCCTTAATTGCTTTCAGTGATATATGGTACTAGTCCTTGATTGCTTCAATTGTTTTCAGTGGTTGATCAAAAAAAGTTCCTCAGGTGAAACATTCTACTAGTCATCATCTGCATTATAACAAACAATGACAGCATCACTAGTAAACATGTTTTTTCTAAACACTCTAGATTTCAGCATTAAAAATTAGAAAACCTTTTTTATTATACCAGTCACCATTATAGGTCAACCATTCATGCACACTCTCCCTTGTCTGCATTAAGTTTCCATATGTATTCTAAGCCTCAGCCACATATTTTTCCAACAAAGACCTGCAGTTTACTATCATTGCTAACATTTTATTCCTCATTTCAAAAATGTGCCCGCCCCCAAATCCAGCATTTTTCAAACATCTACGCAATATAGCAGCCCATGATATATCTAGATGGTACTCTTTCAAATTATGGGGGTTCTCTAGAGCTCAATAACAAAAATCTCAATGTCCAGGAGAGCTATTATTGTACGAGTCCTGGCATTACCATTCATGCTTCTGCATATTTACGGTCTTGCTGCATTTAAACAACTATTTCTTGCTTGGTCCATAGCAACAGTTGGGAGTGGGTTTCAGTTGGTCCATAGCAACAGTTGGGAGTGGGTTTCAGTTGGTCCATAGCAACAATTGGGAGTGGGTTTCAGTGTGCCTACCCTTTTTGGAGGTGGCAATGTTGGCTAAGTTTGTAGAGACACGTACATTATTTATAAGCTTTTGTGTTTAGCTTGGCTTTTGAGCATACTGTTTATGATCTGTTTTACCTGGAATTATGAAACGTGGCAAAAGGATGCATCTCAAAAACAGCTTGACCATTTTTTAAATCGTCATTGACTTGTATTGTAGGTTTATTTCTCTAGCACTGTGAATGCTATTCTCATCGAACTAGATGACAGTATGCATCTCTATTAGAACTAGAGCCTTACAAAAAAGTCACTGTAACCTACATTCCAGAATTTATTGGCTTAGAATAAGGATTTGCTGTAGACCATATTTCACACATTCCTGACTTTGGTTAAATTGTTTGAATTAAAGGGTTTGTACTAGAAATATTAAAGTTGATGGCTGTATACATCACTGTTAGTTCCAAATGAGTACGACGATTAACACCGACCTTCATTTCACATTCAGTGCTTAGGTTACGTTTTACATTACACTGATGTAATATAGTAGTCTTTTATTCATTTCGTGTACCTACAATCCTATTAAAAATTAAAAAACCTTAATAAAGATTTGCTTCTTGACCATACTCTTGTTTCGGAAAGAGGTCACTGGGACTTGTATATCATGCTACAGTAACTACAGTTTGTGTTTAAGGGTAATTTATTGGGTGCTGTTTGTGTCAGTCATGCAACTTAATAAATGGATATGTCTTTACAATCAAAGAAGGTCACAGTGATCTACAATTAATGCTTTACTAACTTAAGTGTTTAAGTTTTACTCATGGCCACATAGATTATTTTCATGCTATATACAGCTATTTGTGACCAGTGCAGTTGGAAGTAGGAATAAATGTGTTTATTCAGTGATTAAATTGCCCTGTTAATGATTCCATTATATGTTGTGATATATTACCTTCAATAGATTAACAGTGTATTCTGCTTGTAAAGGAGTGTAGTTATTTGACGATTGAACTGCATACATTGCATATAAGACTTCAGATGTAGTGGCTAAAGCAAATTAATTGTGGTTGCATAAATTATGCTTAGTGGTTATACTGACTGTCCCTCCAAATATTCTATAGAATGGTGTTTTTTCACTGATTATCTGTCAGTAGTTTAATGTAAAGCAATGATTTGTAGTGAAATAATGGAGAAAAAAAATTCAATGTTATGGTGAAGTTTCTCTCATTACATTGAAGGACCAAAGTGAAATTAATAACTGCAGCTGTAATCAAACATTGTGTTAACTATATCTCGAGTTACTTCCCCTTTCTTTTGTCTCATTGCTGTGTCAGTGACTAGTTTTATGTTGTTTCTATTGCAATATAGTACTTTGTTGCGCTTTCCTTTACTTTTGCTTTTTTCCAGTCTTCCAAATTTCTGTTGATTTTTGCAGCAGCTGCATGTGCTTTTCATCACTAGTTGTCTTATGCATTGAAGACAAGTATTACTTTCTTTAACTGGCTTGAACATACCTTGTACCCAAAATGCATTGAAGACAATCACAATGAAGATGTAATGGCTTTTCCTTTCAAAAATAAGCATCAAAGTGCAGTGACTGATGCATACATGCCAAGTTTTCTGTAACCAAATCAGGGAGATTTATGTTCAGAATCAGGGAGATAAGCATAACAACTGTTTTTCTCTTAAGTTTAAGCACGAAAGTGCAGATCGTACCACAGTTAAGTACCTTGCATAGTAAAGTTACTTGATTGTCATACATTGGACCCAGTGCATTGTTAGCAATGTTTGTTACCTTAGTTCTTTTGCATTGATGGAACTGAGCCATATTTGAATCCGACAATGACAAGGAAAATGTGAAGGAGAACAACACACTATTGGATGACAATGAGGACGTATACAATGACAGAATGCCCATAACAGAAGCTTTATGAACTGTTGGGCAATTCTGATACCAGGCCAGATTTTGAAGGATTCTAAAAGTGATAGAACTTTTATAATTCATGATTTTAGAATAAAGATTTTTTTAAAAATTTCATTTTCGTTAAGTTTGAAGATATCATTTATTTTAGTAATGTGATTTGCCTAAATAAATGTATTTCAAACTCACTTTGTGCATCTTGTGATGTAGTCTAGAACTTATGGGTCAGCTTATACATGGGTCATGCACCTTTTAACATTTTTACCTATTCAGCTTGGGAAGGGGGTGGGTCTTTTTATATGCGAACAGGCTTATACGCAAGTATATACGGTATATATGTTGTAAAGCACTTAGAGCTTCTAAAGATTAGGCGCTATACAAAGTCCTCATTATTATTATTATTATTATTATTATTATTATTATCAGAATCATCAAGTAAGTGAACAATCATCAGTACATCTGATTTGGGTTAATTTTTAATACTGACGATCATATAGTTGTTTTAATTCCTTCTCAATGTGGGGTCCTGTATCCCCAAAATGAAATGCATTTTTACACATTTAATTGGGGGGGGGAGATTTTTTTCTTTATGAAAAATTGTGTGACATGTGATAAAGCGATTTGGATGACAAAATCCATGTATAGGTCAATTCAGAGTATAAGACAATGCTAAGATTTTATGGTCAAAACATATCGTCCTATAGGCCAGCAAATGCGATATAGTGTTTTATACTCAGCAAAATATTTGTTCTTCTTTATTTCAGTCTTTATTCTTGATAAATAAGCTTTAAAAAATTTGACTATCTGCCTTACATCCTTTAAGTTGAAATCATTGCAAGAGATGCATTTAGATGACTAGTTGAATATTATGAAATAAAACAGGGATGTATGTAACTTTCCCATCTTTCTATTTGTTTTAGTTATGATGAGACATTAGTAGGTAGTCACCTAACCTCAGAAGAATGCAGTTTGATGACCACAGACATGAACTCACAATGTTCAAGGAGCTGGGTGGAGATTATGGAGGAGGAGGATAGAAGCAGGAAGACAGACATCAACAGACAGACAGACATCAACAGACAGACAGACATCAACAGACAAACAGACATCAACACAGAAGATTCGGATGTCTTGATTGAGTCCAGTGAGGTTATTGAACCCAGTCCTGGAGTAGATACGACTGTAGATGATAATCCTGAAGAAAATTTTGATTAATTGGCATTCTAGCAGATGTTTGAAAGAGTTTGAATTAGTCTGTTAATGATTCATTTGTCTAATAGATCTAGTCAGAATTACTAGTACAACCATTTTATTGTCAAATCCTTAACTAAAGAGTTTTGGGTTTATTTCACATTTTTCATTGTGTTTCATTTCTCAGTTCTGCTGGTGTTATCACTCAAGTTCAGAGTCGTTAAATTGATGTTGCTGTCTTGTTTTGTATCTGCTATCTTTTTGTTTGAAAGAGATTCTAATAACCAAGAGAAAGCAGCCAATGTAATGGCCATTTTAAGTTGCATAGTTTTGTGCCGACATATTTAAGTGCTCATTAATTGTTAATTGAGACATTTAATTGAGATAGATATATGAGTTGAAAAAAGTTCTAAATTGGTCTCTGAGTATTTTATGACACAGATCTTTATGCTAATTAACAGAGACTGTTGTTGATAGAGCAGTTATGAAAGTAGAGTATTGTTGTTTTGTAATTCAACTTTGGATTTAAAATAGTGTTTAGTAAGTGCTTTTGTAAACTGAGGATTTCATTGGGGGGAGGTGATCTTATGTGTAGATTTTTAAATCTCAGGTATTTCAGCTATTCTAATAATTTTAGTTACTTCTGTATATTGTGAATATCTTTTGCAAGATATCTCAACCAATATAAAGACAGATAGTTGTTGCCATTTTTGTTTATGTATGTTCATAAACACCTAATATTAAGCATGAATAAGTGCTAAAGTATTTTCATCAGATTTTTTTTAAACAAAGTTTTTTTTCCATAATATTTATGTTTCTTTGTGTTCTGTTGGTAAATTACTGTACACGATTCTGGAGTCTGTTCCTAGAAATATATGGCACTGAGAATGTTTTAATATAACTTCCATATATAGTTAATTATCTCTGACTTGGATGTATTTCAGAAACTCCATATGTATGGCACAGTGTCCATTTATTTTCCAAATATATTTGTGTTGCGAATAATATTAATAAATTGTTTGGTCCTACTAAAATTTAGTATAGGTATAGATTCACTAGTCTTTCAGGGTAATTGTATTTAAAGGTAGGCATTTGAAGGTAAAAGATTAGACTGCAGGTTATCTCAGTTCGGATAATGTATGAAATGCTTTTGAAAAGGAAATTAACCACTAATTCTCCCAGTAATGTTTCAGGTGTTAATATATGGTAAATACTGTATATACTCTATTATAAGTTGAGTCTAACAGCAAACTGCACAGACCAAGACCTGCCATTGCATAATGCATCTACAGATCTGGGTCTGTGCAGTTGTTTTTTTAAGTAATCAGTAGAAAACATAAACTCTGATATGTAGGCACACTGTGCTACATCAGATCTTGATCTTTATTGTTTGCTGTTTGACTCGACTTCTAAGCATGTGTATTCTCTAGTGATGTAAACCGCATAGTCTTTTTATGAAAGTGAAAAGGACCATGAATAGCAATATTTCTGGAGTTGTGTTATTCCTATTTGGATGAAAATTAGTGTAATTTCAACCTTTCAAGCTTTTGGAATTTTCAGTACTTTTCTTTTTGCTGTAATAGTATCTAAACATAGCATGTTCCTGACTTTTTAGCAAATCAGATAAAAGGCAGTCAAATAGATTTTGTTTTTGAAAATTCATTTGATTTAATATTATATAATGGTAGATTTAAAGTTCTAGAGAAAACGAGTTACTACATGTTATCTGAGCTGTATCAGTTGGGATAAATAGCTTTTGTAATGAAATATTGGATGTTTAAATTCCATATATTTCTCATTACTGTAAGGTACAGTAAAATTGAGCCTCATTTAATTGAGGTGAATCTCGAATTTAAATCTATGAATGACATAAAATTGACAGCAAAACAAGTGATCATTTTACAAAAGCAGTGTAACAGTGGTATTGGATAGTATACATGATGAAAAAACACATGTAATGAAGTGTGATTGCTATACTCCACCTTGGCAACCTGTGATGACTGGTTAGCATGTAGAACATACAACACAGAGGGTGTGGGTCCAAATAATACCATTGCATCAACCTGGGTTGGCTGTGTGGCATGTTCTTGGGCAAAGCACTTTACACCAAATGCCTCAGCATTAAATGGCCTACTTTTTTTGTTGTGCCATAATAGGTAGTATCAAATTGTTCAATATATTAATTGCTGTATACACTGGAAGATTTTTCAGTTAAAAATGTGAAGCAAAATATGAATCCAAGGAGCTGTCTAAAGTCAATCTGTTTCAAATGCTGGTGTTGTATCCATTGTATAGCATAGTGTAACCAACAAAATAATTTTTAAAAATTATGTCATGTCACTTATATATTTTCTTCACCAAACCTTAGCATACACAATACAAATGTACAAAAAATTAGTTACCTTGGTTAATTTGAAGTTTTTACAAGCACCAAAATTTTGAATTTTCAGTTTACAAGTAGTAATTCAAACTGATCACATGTATCATAAGTATAAAAACAAAATACCCAAAATTATACATCTATTCAGCAATGGAAAAACAAAATACCCAAACATTATACATCTATAAACATTGTCTATTCAGCAATGGAAAAACAAAATACCCAAACATTATACATCTACGAACAAGATTTGGCAGTTGGTAGGTTGTGATTCAAAGAAAGATGATATCATCCAAATTTGTATGCATCAGCAAAAGATGTGAGATAAGTCAAATGGCAACACTATACTGAAAGATGGAAATGGCATTTATTAAAAACAGTGATATGAAAACTATCCTGGAAAGCAGGAATGCGAGGATGGATTTCAAAATTAAGGTAGAGCCAAAAATGATACAAGGAAATAAACTTCAGGTCAGACATGGAATGTGGCATGAACTGATCCCAAAGTCTGAATATAATTGTAACCATTATGGATTACTTTGTATTAAAGTGGAATAGAAAATATGAGTGTAGTTTTTGAGTAGGGAATTTATGTGACATCAGTTAATACAGTTTGATATTCTTTCTATTGTATTGCAAACAAAGAAACTCGGAATCTGCTAACAAGATATTTTACTGACAATTTTATTAAAGTTATTTTTTAGGTGTAATTTAAGTCTTCTTTTTTTCAATAAAAAAATTAGTTAAATTAGTAAAGAAATATGTTTTCTTGGGGTTCTGCATAATGTTAGGTACTACATGTAGTTTAGTTTTTTTTAACAGACCATTTTTCTCTACTAATTTCAGCTACATTTGTTTTTATTACTGACAGGTACTAAATGTATGCATTTTATATGTGTGATCAAATATGTATTTATGGTGTTGTATGTATGTGCATGCATGAAATGAGGGATACAGAAAATTTGTATACACCTATCTTAAGTAGGTGTCTGTATGTCTGTCTGCTCAATAATATTTACTTTTGTGGCCCATAACTTTGCAATGGTTTGAGTGGATTTTTATTTTTCTAAAGTATATTATAAGGAATCAGTATGTCATGTATCATAACCACACCAACAGCTGTAAGATCAACGGAAAGGAAAACTATTTCTGTGACTTGCACCATTGCATGGCATATCGTTAGTCACCCCCACCCCCCAGCCCTGCCTTCTGATGAATGTAGCATGAAGGAAAATGTTCCTCCAGCTTGTATCCTTGTGCAGAATAAAATGTTTAAACCACTGAAGATATCGTAATAGATCCTTAGTCTGTTAATTATAATCACTGTGCAGTGTCCCATACCTTTTCTAACCCCCTCAAGGTCAAGGTCATAGTGAAGGCAAGTATAAATTAGTAACTCATTTGGTTTATATTAAAAATATTACTTCATATTTAAAGAACTCTTACCCTTCTTTGCCTTTATCTTGGCTTTTCATGTCTTGTTTTATATAACCAGGTCCATGAACAGGTTTCACTTTTGAATCAAAGAAGATAATTTAATGAAACTTGAGCTATAGATCTTAAGTGATGCACACAGTCATAAGCCAGATCTAAAGGTAAGGCGAGTGACTGTCAAGGTAAAGGTTTCAGCAAAGGGATAGGGCAAGTCACTTTCAACGTAAAGGTCTCAACAATGGATAGGGCAAGCAAGACCCCTACAGATATTTTGATGAAATGTTTCCCAGGTCTGCTCAAGGTCATAATTTGGGACAAGGTCAAGAGATGATAACATGTGCCATTTTTGTTACTTTTGTTGTTGAACCCACATTAGTGGTAAGCAAGACAACAGTCACTTGCCTGACAATATTGGAAACATCACAAGGTATTGTGCAAGATTTTCATTTTTATCGATGTCCTTTTTATATTCTTGGGCGCAATTGTTATGAAGCTAAGTCAGTTCATTCAGTGATATTGCATGTTTACCACATGTACCATGTTGTGATCAAGGTCACAGTCGTACAAAAATTTGGGTATGGTTTGGAGTAAATTGTTTCCTTTGGTAAATTTGGATTATCTTAAAACTTTGAATATATCATTATCATTCTGAGACCATTCATTATATAATATGCACACTTTTGACCTTGAGGTCAAGTTCACATAGAAAATTTTCATGCATGTATAAAAGTTTCTTCTTTGGCTGTTGTTTCCTAAACATGAACCACATGATGTACTCTTATTTGTGATGATCTGTTATAAGGTAAATTTGTTTGGTGACATGCACACTTGTACTTTGACCTTTAGGCCAAAGTCATGGTCATAGAAAATGTTTCTTTAAGCAAAGGTTCTTTGACAGTTGGGGGAAAATGAGGTAGCATTTTCAAGGCCTTTAAAGTGTGGGAAAATTGAGCAGATTACCCTGAGGTCTTTAAAAGTCTTTGAAAATGGAAATAAACCCAAACATTTTAATTTCTTTACATAATCACAAATAAAATTGTCCAAGCTTGTTAGATTTTGGGACAAGATTAGAGTCACAGAAAAGATTTGTTCACTTACATATATTTTCTAAACTTTCCAATGGATCTTGTTTGTACATTGCTTGCATTTTTATGAAGCTAGTACAGTTAACTGTGTGGTGTGCTTGTTCAGTCTTATGGCCTGGGTGCTGTGGTCACACATTAATTAAACAGCAATACCTTGATAATTGGCTTGACATGCAGGCCCCAGCCATGTTCATTATTTCATTGTCAGCTCTTTCATGGTATTTGTTTTTCACCTAGTTCAACATGTATGTGTAGATATGAGCACTGTTACCTTTAATGGCATTTTATTGTCATGTCAGTCTGAGCTTGTACAGGTAGACACGTTCAGCAGTTAAGGGACAAAATTCTTTTAAAATCATATAATTTTACTTATTCTAGTAATGCGATGCTTTGTTGAGATTTAAAATCAGAAACATGGAGCTCCATTGTCTCGACAGACACCTATGGTAATCCAACAGTTTATTCAAAAGATACTAAACTTGGTATAGGTAACAGAATTGAGGCCTAAATGATACCATATATATATATATATATATATATATATATATATATATATATATATATATATATATATATATATATATATAAACTTTAAAAAGGAAATACTAGTTTCAAGAATCTAGTACAACTTGGCTCCATTTGAAAATCATGAAAAGTGGTGTAAAAATAACTTAAGGAAGTGTATCGATGACATGGAGAGCATTCCACATAACCTTTATTAGTGTAATATTGTAATATTTCGACTTGAAACTTGTATATATTTAGTGAATTCATTACACTATACGTTGGCCGTTTTTGACTGTGTTACTATTATTCATTGACTTTTCATGTGATTTAAGCATGGAATTGTCATCTTGAGAATTGTTGCCAGTACAGTTAACCATGTTTGTGTCTGTTTGAAGTCTGATTGATGAGGCAGTATATTCAAGTTGTCTCTACATTGAACCTTTTGTGCTTCTGTTTTTTAGCTTTTGAATTAGCTTTCTTACTTTTTTTGTGGGCAGCAGGAAAGTCCCATGTAAAATAATGTTTCTTGAATTCATCTTTATTCATTGCATCAAAATAAATCATGGGGAGACAACATCTCCATTTGCTTTTTTTATACATCCCTCCCACTCCATAGTGTTATTAACTAACCTTCACACTGCCCATCCTTCCATCTGGCATACTCTTGGTGGTCAGCTGTTGAAAATAAGCAGAAACAAATACCATATATTCTCGCTTATAAGTCCATATTTGTTGACTTATAAGATGATACTTTTTCCCCAGAAAATCTTAGCTTTGTCTTGTATTCCAAATCAACTTAGATACAGATGATGTCATCGAAATCACTTTAACATATTTTTCAAATGGAAGATAACTCTAAATAAGTATGAAAAATAATGTATAATAATAGATATTTCATTTTTGAGAAAAAATCATACATGAAAAAATATAAGATCCCACATTGAATATTGTAAACAGTTACGTGATTGTCTGTATTAAAAATTAGCATAGATCAGATATAACTGCACTAAAACACCATGCATCAGTAATGTATGTTGTTTGTAAATATATGTTGCTTAAAACGTATATGTGCATTAGAATTTACAAATTAGAAGATAAATAACTATGACAAAGACATATCCCATCAGTTTTCTTGCACCTAATGATCAATTAAAATGAAAGCCCAATTGAGAGATGGACAGATACAAGTGCAGTACCATATTCCATTATCAATTAATGCAATTAGGTAAGAATTCCTTCTAGTTTTTGTTGCCACTTCCATTAATAAAAGAATCACATGGTTTTGTAGTGGTATTTATATGCTAATTAAATATGCTACGGCTGTTTTCAGTCATTCCAGGCTAACACATGTTTAGGGTCAAGATTCGGCAGACCAGATCAGATTTGTGAGGTGATCAAATACAAATGAGGCTACCCATGGGTATTATAAATTGTGAAAGACACAATCCAAGGTGTTGATCTGGCCTCGTCATATACTCAGCATTGACATGATTAGATGAAGGATGTAAAAATTTGCCAAATTCGCTGATTTGACTTATACTCTGCATTGATATATAGGCTGGTAAATATGGTAATCAGAAGAACAAACATAGACAATTATCTGTAGGCACATTTTGCTGTAGCAAATCAGGATTGATGGTTGTCTGCAGTTTGACTTGTTATAAGTGAGTATATATGGTAGACTTCTTTGTCTTTACATATGTCTGTTCAGATTGTGTCTGCAGATTGACTCCAGTTATAAGTGAGTATATGTGGTACACGTGTATGTCTTTACACATCTGTTCAGCAGGCCCGCACCTAGGAAATTCTGGGCCCCAGGCAGCTGACAGAGTTCAGGCCCCTTTCGCGTTTCAAATATGTGCGTATATGTGCCTATCTAGCTCGGGCCCCTGACAAGTGCCATGGTTTCCACACACACACACACACACACACGGGTGCGGGCCTGCCTGTAGTTTAGGAAACCATTTGTTACCAAACCTAGATACTGTCAACAACATGTGGGATCTGGAGGACAAAGATCATCTCATTAATCTCCTGGAGATGAAAGATGGCATTTGTAACCATCATGTCAAGACAATGCTCATCATGTCAGGCAACTTAGGGATGGCAACATACCTCCACAAACGGGATGGTACCAAAGCAGTCTAACGCTACATTCTGGTCTGTGAATTCCACTATTGGTGTGTTAACCGTAACACTAACATCGAGATCAGATATATTCCCAGCAAACTCGACCTGTTGGCATATTTTCCTTTGCGGAATCATATCTTATTGGTGTGAAAACCGTTGTTGTTGTTGTGGGGTTGAACGCCATTTTTCAGCACACGATAGGCTATACATGGCGGCTAGTATTAATGGTGGAGGAGGAACACTGGAAAACCCCAGAATGAACCACCAACCCACGAGAAGCTACTGGCAAGCTTTCTCACATCCCCATTTGCCGAATCCGAGACTCGAACCCACGCAGAGTTGCGATGGCAGTGATCCATAACGGAGAGTGCTTTAGACCACTCGACCACTCGGGCCCCCTGTGCAAACCATAACACTAACATCAAAATCAGATATATTCCCAGCAAACTCGGCCTGTTTGGCAGACTCTCCTTTGCCGAATCGTCCCTCCATCCATCTGTCTTTCATCCGATTTGCATGCTATGGCAGCATCTGATGATCTCACTATTAGAACCAGGTGAAATCAGAAACTTTTCACCTTCATTTCCCCAGGACCAGATCACAAGACTTGGTCCATTAACCGTCTTTTTCTCAGTTGGGAGGTTCTGTGTTCCTTTGGCTCCCCACACGATCTCAGTTCTTAAGATTATATAGAAACTGAGGTGCCAAAACATTGTGATTGACCCTCTCTGCTGCGACAAATCCTGGATCAACAATCGTCTCGATTTAAGGGTAGATTTACCTAGAAAGATCATGACCAAGCCTAATTTTCTCAAAAATCAGACGTGTTCCATCCTTGCTTAGACCATCTTTTCCTTCACACTTGTCTCTTGTTTATGATCCTTGCAGTAGAAACATTTAGACCCTTCACTAGAGGCCGACCTAAATTTGGTTTCGGTTTCGGCGCCGAAAGTTGTCAAATGGCTTCTTTCGGCAAAGTTTCTGTTTCAGCCGAAGGCAAAAAGTTAGCTTTCGGTTTTCATTCGGTTTCGGCCGAAACTGATACTAACTTTCGGTCATCAGCCGAAGATCTATTTTAACTTTCATGATGCAACGCTTGTGCTGCGTCTATTACTTTGCTTGATGGCCGGTCAGTCAAGCTAGGCAATTTGATATTGAGCGAGGTCCTTTTACTGCAGGCTCTGAATGATTACTTCTAGATTCATTTTTAGTGTAGCATTGCATCATGACCCATGCCTATTTAATAAATCTTGTGTTCGGCAACTTCGGTTTATATTTCGGGTTTCGGTTTTGGCCGAAGGTGTAGTTAAACTTTCGGTTTCGGCTTCAGCTTCGGTTTCGACCGAAAGTCAATTTATAACTTTCAGTCTGGTTTTGTTTTCGGCCGAAACCAGAAATTTAGTTTCGTTCGGCCTCTACCCTTCAATCATAGAATGCTATCCACTTCAAAGGCTCAGTAAGAGAAGTGGCGCATTTTCAAGGACGGATGCAAAGCCAAACACTATGACTCTTGCCTGCCTCAGACTCACAAGTAGTTGACGTTTTCTTTGCCTGATCAAGGAAAAAAGTTGATTTCAACTATTATTAAGGGCATGTCACATCATCATGGTAGGGAGGATCTTGGTCATAGCAAAAACCTCTCTGACTTGTACAATTTTGTCTTCATAGGCTGAACTCACGTTGGTTTCTTAAGTTGGAATCTATCATTTGTTCTGACTTGCCTGAATTGAAACACATTCAAGCCTTTAGTCATGACCTCTCTGCAGTTCCTTTCATACACAACACGTTTCCTGATAGCGTTCGCTTCTGCATGCAGAGTCTGTGATTTACATTCCCTCTGCTGGTGAAGTTTACCTTTAGTTTCGGCAGTATATATGACTCAACCTGGTTTCGTTTCCAGAGTTTGGATGCCATCAGTGGGCGATCGAAAAAGTCATCATACAGCCACTCGTGTATTGACACAAACCATATATGACCTGTTGCATTAGCTCATTCTTTATCTGAAGTGGTTTGAATTGGATTGCGGAGCTCAAAGATGTATCTTTCTCCCAGATAAACCCGGGCAAGAGGATATAACACCCGAGCTATTTCATCTTGGCTAATATGGGTAATACCCACGGCATGCTCAGATATATCACTTGAACAAAGTAGCATAATGAAAATCTCTGCTCATGAAATAAAGTCGTCTTTATGATTCTTGCCTTGACAGTCATTTCTGTATAAGAAATATCGCCGATGCCATCTACGTGCATGCAGTCATCATTTCGAGTTTCACGAGACTTGGTTCCAAAGCGACAAACTCGGGATCTGGTAGATACATTCTCCATAGCATACGTGGATAGCAGACCCAACTGACGTCAGCACAAAGTCCAGACAAGCACTCTGCACAAATTACGCTGAATTTGCACGAAAATTTTAAATGGTAACAAACAACTATTATTTCATCTTCCCAGACTTAAATATGTCACCTCCGGTTGTGCTGCTCCAAGTTAAGAGAGTGTGTTAACATTGTTATGGGTAATCCAATCTTAATCCCTCCGAGCTTAATTGAGATATGGGTAGGATACTCAACACTCCCTACACTTACGACATATTCTCCAAAGTTAATGTGATTAGGGAACATAATCAGCATAGAAAGAAACTTTTTCAGTCAACGATGATTCTCTGTAAATACTTACCTGATTGTATTATTTTAATGTCCTCCCATTCTCCAAGGGGATGTAATGAGTAATTGTTAATTGTTATTACACTATATATATATATATATATATATATATATATATATATATATATATATATATATATATATATATATATATATATATATATATATATATATATGCATATATAGGGAATGATGGATTCGAGAGGTAGTAGGGCTCGTATTCCTAACGTTACTCTGATAAGGTAAGTATTCTAAGAGAAACAATTTACTGAGAAATCCAAGATATTTTTATGAGTACTTTGTTTTTCGAATTAATAAATATTCTGAATAAATAAACTCCAGCCCAAATGACATACTAACACAACATAGTTTATTCCTCAAAATCTTATAAGATAAATAAATAACTTTTCCATTAACAAGATTAAATAGTCCTCTACCTGACCAGAAGTCACAATCAAGCATTATCAACAAATATGACCTAATGGAGAATTTAATTCTTGAATGCTTCAAATGTATATAAGATAAAATCGCAGTTAAAACTAGAATGTATGTTACTAAAATTATAATAACGAATATGGAAAACACAATGTCCTTGACTCAGACCAAGTTAATTATGTTTATTTCTATTAATAATAATTCTAATATTAATTCCATACTCAGAGAGAAAAAAATATTAGCTATGTATTAGTTGTTTACATAATAACAAAATCGATTATTCATGTCTGGTAGAAAATGAAATTGATTATGGACAAGGTTAAGTCACACAATGCAAATTAAAAACAGAACACATGAACTTCGGAAGATCTATAAAGAAAGAAAAAAAATAAAAAGATTATGAAGAATATTGTACACAAAAGAGTATACGCGCAAAAGAGAAACAACTCGCCAATTGAAGTGAGTGAAATATTTGATGTTAAGATTTGTTTGCTGGAATGGTGATGATATCCACGAGCAAGCTATTACAAAAATGTTTTTTTTGTGGTTTGTTATATAAAACACAATGGCACACAGATTTAAGCTAATTTGTGATAGGTTCGGCAATCAATCCACTAAAAAAACAAGATAATTTGTGTATGAAATAATTTTTGACGTTGCAGAGAAGGAGAACAAGTTTCAAAAGCTATTAGAAAAAGCGACGAAGCAAAAGGTATCAAAGAAATTTACCAGCGCTCTGAGAAATCCTGTATTATTTATTGGATATCAGCACAATCCAGACATATTTGCTCAACTTGTTGAAATAATTTGTCGTGTCATTTAACATTATTTGAGCTGGTGACAGTTGGAATATACTTTATTCGCGTTTGCACATGACTTTGATGATACCGGAGATAACGATATTTTTCTTCTTCGGAGAACGGCTTTTTTAACACTTCAGGTAGCCATAGAGTCGTGAAATGGATTTTGAGACTCTGTATCCACCTGGTCTTGAAAACACCGCAGAGGAGGAAATATTAAGACGGCAACAGGCACATTTGAACCGTATTTCCACTAATTAGATAAACGATGTCGACTGCTCTCACTAGCAGAGATGTCGGTTCCCGGTATGTGGTTGTCCCCATATCAGTGCGCGATCATTATTGAATCCGGTTGCAAATACACTCAATGTTGCAAACAGGAACCAAGTCTTAGGACCAAACTAACTGATGTGCTGCAGGTATACTTTCAACTGGATATGCGTTTAATCAAAATTCATCGAGTGCTTGAATCTCATCAGCAAACTTTGATGGCCGCGTACAATCAGATGGATAATGGTCAGAGAGCTAAGGTCACCAATGGCTATGAAGACTTTTTAAGCTCATGAACAGATCCGTGTTTAGCGAAAACGATGACCGAATAACCATTCAACGAGTGTGCGATCAATTCGCTTCACAGTAGCTTGATTACGATGTACATTGACATGTCCAGCACGTTCTATAAGCAACAGATGCGATATGATCCATTTGTAACAACCTTGGTCATGTAAGTGACCAGAGTGTATAAATGCTTGTGATGGTATATGTGACACTTGCATAATCTTTTGATGTCAACGGCTACGCTATTTTGTCTATGCTGGCTACATCAACAATGGTAACACATACTTGTATATGCGTAAACAACGTTGGCTATCGCATAAACGATCATGTGGAAGAAACAACAAATCAGTTTGATGGATCTCATTGGTTTGGATATCGAACCAAACACATTACATTTTTCTTGGTACCGGTAAGTAAATTTGCCACAGGGCTTATTTGGCCATCTATGTTCGACCCAATCCCATGAATGGTCTTTTCTGCATTGACTAACATTTCTTCGGCGTCTTCATCGGTCCAGTACCTACTTGGGATATGTATTATATTTTGTATAATGTTCAGCTTTTGTGTAAATTGTTTGTTTGCATAATTATTTTTTAAAGAGTGAACTTTGTCCACGTGAGGCTTTGCCTGCATTGGCAATATTGGCTTTCATACCATCGTTAAATACCCATATTGTGATTCATTCTCCCAATATTGAATCAATCATGCAAGTCGTGGATGAGATCTACGTCAACGTGTTGATGTGAGCTGATATCAATGGATGCTTTATAAGCAAGGTCATGTCAGTAACACGCAGCATCAACGCGGTTGATAGGTGCTTCACCAGACTTTGGTTGGTTGTTAGAATCAAGCCGTATATATAGTCATATATCAGGCCCACGATAATCGTAAAATGGAAGGTGTTTTCACCAGGATATTCACTCCATGGCGTTCCCGGTAAATTTGTTAATGCAGCCACGATATCTCTGCCTCGTTCCCTTCCACAACCTTATAGGAAGGTGAGAGACACCTCAGCCAGCGATACAACCTCTTCAAGAACACGACATTGAATAACGTAGTATCATTTATTTTGGTTGGGCTAACATTTCATGGTTTTGTATTTTAAAAAAGGGCATTTGCATGGGTACTTATATTCGTGGTTTTGCCTGTCAAAGTTCACTCACCATTATTGATGGGCTATCAACGAACCAGTGTCGTTTGCAATTTGCCGCCATTCATACAGGGCCTGTGGTCACTTTTCAGCTCAGATTTCTTACAGATGAATAAATGTCCCTGACGCAAATGATCAAATATTCAATGGATAGACGAAGATAGCAGCTAAAAATATTTAAAACATTATCACAGCTATTCTACAATAGTGTTATAAAGCCGCCATCTTGAAACGAAATAAGTTTGTTTTTTATATAAAAAAGACTTAAAACATCTCATGTTAACATTCAAGATATTATTGTCAAGTTGAAAGGCTCTGTAGCAAATAAACGTTCCAAAAAAATTATCGAAACGAAACAACAGCTGTGAGATGAAAATACCAAGAGAATTGAGTTGATCATAAAATACAAACGCACTTGTTTCGTCGTAGAAGCTATTTTGTGGTCTTGCTAAACCGACGACTGCTGATGTTGGTGTACCTGGAATAACGGCAACATCAACCATTACAGGTGAACCAATTGGACTTATTGTCTTGACTATATCGATATTAACCGGTGTATTTGGTGGTGCTAGCGAACTAAATTCGATGTGACAACATTCCCAATTATGCGTCTAATTGTTGCCATCCCAAAGAACAGTCTCCATACGATCAGTATACTGTATGGACTCGAATCACAATTAATTTTGTTATTAAGGCACTACGTTTGCTTAGGAGTATTGAACATTTCGATGTGGTTCGTTTTGTAGGGGTAATTATCCTATCAGAGTTACGAAATCGGACAATTTTCATTATTTTTAGTAGCAATTACCCTATCAGAATTAGTAAATCCGCGCTAATGAAATCATCATGCATGATTTAGTAGTAAAAATAAATATTCTGAATTAATATTCTGTGCTGACGTACTTTCGCTTCGTTATTTAGAAGCCGCTTTGGTTACTGGGAAGTGGGTCTGTATTTTCATTTTCAATAATCTTTTTCAGCTGTCTTATGCATGAATTAATTTTTTCTTTGTTTCATATTGTTTTGATAATTCCGATCTAATTTTTCTACTGCGGTAAAGAGGGGTATGAATTTACTTAATTCACTATTATCCGCTAATGATGCGTTAACCGCTTGTTGGATTTCCTTCATGTAACTACACTGTGAAGATATTTATTTTCAAATTTAAGCTCTTGTAAGTATTCAAAATCAGAGAAGATTTTATCACAATCTAGTTTATCGGATACTTTGTATTTGTTGATTTTTAAAATTTGTAATTGCAGAAATTATATCATTGATATGTTAATAGTTCATTATATAATAAATATACCTTTAAATAAAAATATTTTAAAAAATATATGGACAGCACAATCTCTATTCGTATTAAGGTTCCCTATGACATCTTAGAAAGTCCTGTGGAGTTATCCCTTTGATTCAGATTCATTCAAACCGAATTTTCTGTCTTTATATCTTAGCAACAGCTGATTTATATACATTTTCTGCGACATATCGAATAGAAGCTGTGTAAATGTCGAAATGGTTCCCAGCTGCGCTTATCGATTGAAATATTGTTTCCTCACCCATCTCAACATTCACTGACTTTATAGGTCTCGCAGTTTTGTGATTCATTCCTGTACGACTGCGTTCAGCATTCTGGCTTTGTATGATAACTTGAAAGTTAGATAAAAAAATATTTTTAGGATCTGCATCAATGTGGTCAATCACAAGGTCATTGGGGATTTCTCCGTTATATACTTCATATAAGAACTGGTGACATAAATATTTTTTCCCCAGCAGTAAACATTAAATAGCCATGATTATTGATAAACCCTACTGGCTTTTTCAACCAACTATGTCTGACTACACCATAACGAGATGCTTCATAGTTCATGATCGTGGGATCAGGACCGCACCTAGGAAATTCTGGGCCCCAGGCAGCTGACAGAGTTCGGGCCCCTTTCGTGTTTCAAATATGTGTGTATATTTTAAAACGCCACTTAATTTCGAAAAAAAGGGCGAGCCCTTATCTAGCTCAGGCCCCTGACAAGTGCCATGGATGTCCCCCCCCCACCCCTTAGGTGCGGGCCTGTGTTCAGATTGCTTGCATATCCAAATCAGTTTTAAGATGCATTGATATTTGTAACTAAAATAATACTTGAAATGATTCCAGAAGGCAGTACACATTTACATTGAATTGTTTGAGGTCTTATTGGTGAAGCAGTATGGCTTGTATATGACCAAGTTGTTTATTTCTATGGCTTGTTTATGACCAAATTGTTTATTTCTATTTACATTGAATTGTTTTAAGTCTTATTGGTGAAGCACTATGGCTTATGAATGACCAAGTTGTTTATTTTTATTTACATTAAATTGTTTGAAGTCATATTGGTGAAGCAATGACCAAATTGTTTATTTTTATTTACATTAAATTGTTTGAAGTCATTGGTGAAGCAGTGAGGATTGTGTATGACCAAGTTGTTTATTTCTATTTACATTGAATTGCTTGAGGTCTTATTGGTGAAGCAGTATGGCTTGTGTATGACCAAGTTGTTTATTTCTACTTATATTGAATTGTTTGAAGTCTTATTGGTGAAGCAGTATGGCTTGTGTATGACCAAATTGTTTATTTCTATTTACATTGAATTGATTCAAGTCTTATTGGTGAAGCAGTATGGCTTTTGTATGACCAAGTTGTTTATTTCTATTTACATTGAATTGATTCAAGTCTTATTGGTGAAGCAGTATGGCTTTTGTATGACCAAGTTGTTTATTTCTATTTACATTGAATTGATTCAAGTCTTATTGGTGAAGCAGTATGGCTTTTGTATGACCAAGTTGTTTATTTCTACTTATATTGAATTGTTTGAAGTCTTATTGGTGAAGCAGTATGGCTTTTGTATGACCAAGTTGTTTATTTCTACTTATATTGAATTGTTTGAAGTCTTATTGGTGAAGCAGTATGGCTTTTGTATGACCAAGTTGTTTATTTCTACTTATATTGAATTGTTTGAAGTCTTATTGGTGAAGCAGTATGGCTTTTGTATGACCAAGTTGTTTATTTCTACTTATATTGAATTGTTTGAAGTCTTATTGGTGAAGCAGTATGGCTTTTGTATGACCAAGTTGTTTATTTCTATTTACATTGAATTGATTGAAGTCTTATTGGTGAAGCAGTATGGCTTTTGTATGACCAAGTTGTTTATTTCTATTTACATTGAATTGATTCAAGTCTTATTGGTGAAGCAGTATGGCTTTTGTATGACCAAGTTGTTTATTTCTATTTACATTGAATTGATTGAAGTCTTATTGGTGAAGCAGTATGGCTTTTGTATGACCAAGTTGTTTATTTCTATTTACATTGAATTGATTCAAGTCTTATTGGTGAAGCAGTATGGCTTGTGTATGACCAAGTTGTTTATTTCTATTTACATTAAATTGTTTGAAGTCATATTGGTGAAGCAATGACCAAATTGTTTATTTTTATTTACATTAAATTGTTTGAAGTCATTGGTGAAGCAGTGAGGATTGTGTATGACCAAGTTGTTTATTTCTATTTACATTGAATTGCTTGAGGTCTTATTGGTGAAGCAGTATGGCTTGTGTATGACCAAGTTGTTTATTTCTACTTATATTGAATTGTTTGAAGTCTTATTGGTGAAGCAGTATGGCTTGTGTATGACCAAATTGTTTATTTCTATTTACATTGAATTGATTCAAGTCTTATTGGTGAAGCAGTATGGCTTTTGTATGACCAAGTTGTTTATTTCTATTTACATTGAATTGATTCAAGTCTTATTGGTGAAGCAGTATGGCTTTTGTATGACCAAGTTGTTTATTTCTATTTACATTGAATTGATTCAAGTCTTATTGGTGAAGCAGTATGGCTTTTGTATGACCAAGTTGTTTATTTCTACTTATATTGAATTGTTTGAAGTCTTATTGGTGAAGCAGTATGGCTTTTGTATGACCAAGTTGTTTATTTCTACTTATATTGAATTGTTTGAAGTCTTATTGGTGAAGCAGTATGGCTTTTGTATGACCAAGTTGTTTATTTCTACTTATATTGAATTGTTTGAAGTCTTATTGGTGAAGCAGTATGGCTTTTGTATGACCAAGTTGTTTATTTCTATTTACATTGAATTGATTGAAGTCTTATTGGTGAAGCAGTATGGCTTTTGTATGACCAAGTTGTTTATTTCTATTTACATTGAATTGATTCAAGTCTTATTGGTGAAGCAGTATGGCTTTTGTATGACCAAGTTGTTTATTTCTATTTACATTGAATTGATTGAAGTCTTATTGGTGAAGCAGTATGGCTTGTGTATGACCAAGTTGTTTATTTCTATTTACATTGAATTGATTGAAGTCTTATTGGTGAAGCAGTATGACTTGTGTATGACCAAGTTGTTTATTTCTATTTACATTAAATTGTTTGAAGTCTTATTGGTGAAGCAGTATGGCTTGTGTATGACCAAGTTGTTTATTTCTATTTACATTGAATTGTTTGAAGTCTTATTGGTGAAGCAGTATGGCTTGTGTATGACCAAGTTGTTTATTTCTATTTACATTAAATTGTTTGAAGTCTTATTGGTGAAGCAGTATGGCTTGTGTATGACCAAGTTGTTTATTTCTATTTACATTGAATTGTTTGAAGTCTTATTGGTGAAGCAGTATGGCTTGTGTATGACCAAGTTGTTTATTTCTATTTACATTGAATTGTTTGAAGTCTTATTGGTGAAGCAGTATGGCTTGTGTATGACCAAGTTGTTTATTTCTATTTACATTGAATTGTTTGAAGTCTTATTGGTGAAGCAGTATGGCTTTTGTATGACCAAGTTGTTTATTTCTATTTACATTGAATTGTTTGAAGTCTTATTGGTGAAGCAGTATGGCTTTTGTATGACCAAGTTGTTTATTTCTATTTACATTAAATTGTTTGAAGTCATATTGGTGAAGCAATGACGAAATTGTTTATTTTTATTTACATTAAATTGTTTGAAGTCATTGGTGAAGCAGTGAGGATTGTGTATGACCAAGTTGTTTATTTCTATTTACATTGAATTGCTTGAGGTCTTATTGGTGAAGCAGTATGGCTTGTGTATGACCAAGTTGTTTATTTCTACTTATATTGAATTGTTTGAAGTCTTATTGGTGAAGCAGTATGGCTTGTGTATGACCAAATTGTTTATTTCTATTTACATTGAATTGATTCAAGTCTTATTGGTGAAGCAGTATGGCTTTTGTATGACCAAGTTGTTTATTTCTATTTACATTGAATTGATTCAAGTCTTATTGGTGAAGCAGTATGGCTTTTGTATGACCAAGTTGTTTATTTCTATTTACATTGAATTGATTCAAGTCTTATTGGTGAAGCAGTATGGCTTTTGTATGACCAAGTTGTTTATTTCTACTTATATTGAATTGTTTGAAGTCTTATTGGTGAAGCAGTATGGCTTTTGTATGACCAAGTTGTTTATTTCTACTTATATTGAATTGTTTGAAGTCTTATTGGTGAAGCAGTATGGCTTTTGTATGACCAAGTTGTTTATTTCTACTTATATTGAATTGTTTGAAGTCTTATTGGTGAAGCAGTATGGCTTGTGTATGACCAAGTTGTTTATTTCTATTTACATTGAATTGATTGAAGTCTTATTGGTGAAGCAGTATGGCTTTTGTATGACCAAGTTGTTTATTTCTATTTACATTGAATTGATTCAAGTCTTATTGGTGAAGCAGTATGGCTTGTGTATGACCAAGTTGTTTATTTCTATTTACATTGAATTGATTGAAGTCTTATTGGTGAAGCAGTATGGCTTTTGTATGACCAAGTTGTTTATTTCTATTTACATTGAATTGATTCAAGTCTTATTGGTGAAGCAGTATGGCTTGTGTATGACCAAGTTGTTTATTTCTATTTACATTAAATTGTTTGAAGTCATATTGGTGAAGCAATGACCAAATTGTTTATTTTTATTTACATTAAATTGTTTGAAGTCATTGGTGAAGCAGTGAGGATTGTGTATGACCAAGTTGTTTATTTCTATTTACATTGAATTGCTTGAGGTCTTATTGGTGAAGCAGTATGGCTTGTGTATGACCAAGTTGTTTATTTCTACTTATATTGAATTGTTTGAAGTCTTATTGGTGAAGCAGTATGGCTTGTGTATGACCAAATTGTTTATTTCTATTTACATTGAATTGATTCAAGTCTTATTGGTGAAGCAGTATGGCTTTTGTATGACCAAGTTGTTTATTTCTATTTACATTGAATTGATTCAAGTCTTATTGGTGAAGCAGTATGGCTTTTGTATGACCAAGTTGTTTATTTCTATTTACATTGAATTGATTCAAGTCTTATTGGTGAAGCAGTATGGCTTTTGTATGACCAAGTTGTTTATTTCTACTTATATTGAATTGTTTGAAGTCTTATTGGTGAAGCAGTATGGCTTTTGTATGACCAAGTTGTTTATTTCTACTTATATTGAATTGTTTGAAGTCTTATTGGTGAAGCAGTATGGCTTTTGTATGACCAAGTTGTTTATTTCTACTTATATTGAATTGTTTGAAGTCTTATTGGTGAAGCAGTATGGCTTTTGTATGACCAAGTTGTTTATTTCTATTTACATTGAATTGATTGAAGTCTTATTGGTGAAGCAGTATGGCTTTTGTATGACCAAGTTGTTTATTTCTATTTACATTGAATTGATTCAAGTCTTATTGGTGAAGCAGTATGGCTTTTGTATGACCAAGTTGTTTATTTCTATTTACATTGAATTGATTGAAGTCTTATTGGTGAAGCAGTATGGCTTGTGTATGACCAAGTTGTTTATTTCTATTTACATTGAATTGATTGAAGTCTTATTGGTGAAGCAGTATGGCTTGTGTATGACCAAGTTGTTTATTTCTATTTACATTAAATTGTTTGAAGTCTTATTGGTGAAGCAGTATGGCTTGTGTATGACCAAGTTGTTTATTTCTATTTACATTGAATTGTTTGAAGTCTTATTGGTGAAGCAGTATGGCTTGTGTATGACCAAGTTGTTTATTTTCTATTTACATTAAATTGTTTGAAGTCTTATTGGTGAAGCAGTATGGCTTGTGTATGACCAAGTTGTTTATTTCTATTTACATTGAATTGTTTGAAGTCTTATTGGTGAAGCAGTATGGCTTGTGTATGACCAAGTTGTTTATTTCTATTTACATTGAATTGTTTGAAGTCTTATTGGTGAAGCAGTATGGCTTGTGTATGACCAAGTTGTTTATTTCTATTTACATTGAATTGTTTGAAGTCTTATTGGTGAAGCAGTATGGCTTTTGTATGACCAAGTTGTTTATTTCTATTTACATTGAATTGTTTGAAGTCTTATTGGTGAAGCAGTATGGCTTGTGTATGACCAAGTTGTTTATTTCTATTTACATTGAATTGTTTGAAGTCTTATTGGTGAAGCAGTATGGCTTGTGCATGACCAAGTTGTTTATTTCTATTTACATTGAATTGTTTGAAGTCTTATTGGTGAAGCAGTATGGCTTGTGTATGACCAAGTTGTTTATTTCTATTTACATTGAATTGTTTGAAGTCTTATTGGTGAAGCAGTATGGCTTGTGTATGACCAAGTTGTTTATTTCTATTTACATTGAATTGTTTAAATTTGCGTATGTAGCTTTTATGTTTACTTTCTTACAAATTTTGGGGGAGCAGGAATGTCCCACTGCAATGTACATACTATTTTAGGGAACGGAAAGATCCATCAAAGTGTACTTGATGCTTTTGTATTTATCTTTCTTCATTGTCCAAAAAAAACCTCTCCATTTCCTTCTTCTATTGATGGATTTTCATGAAACTTAGGTAATATAGACCACAGTATTATTGTCAGCACTTATTAATGAATCTATTTTGCTCCTGCTTTCTTTGTCAGGAGTTATTGCCATTTTTATCTCCATATCTACTGTTCAAGACAAAAATATTTTTTTAACAAATTGTAAAGTAACCTTATGAACTCAAGTGTCTCCTTCATTTTTGAATTCATGGACTTACTGTCTGTCACAAAGTATTTTTTACTCAAAACAACTTTCTCAACCATTTTGTGTAATCACAGATTTGTGAAGCAATGCTTATTGCGTCTTGCAGTGTAAGAATAGAACATTCTTATGCTGGACATAAATAGTCTACAACTTAAAAGGGTCAATATTAAATTTGTGATAATGAGATTGCCACAACAAATAACAAGAGTACATAGTGGGCCTGATAACACTCAACTTATTTATATAACAGTTGACAACTTCTCTAAATAGGCTTATTTAGTAGTGTAAGAACACACACTTAGTGAACTCCCAAACTTTGTGATATTGATTTATCCTGTCTCACTATATCCTGATAAATCTTTTTTCAAAAGATTATTGCATAATGAATATGTATGGTTTCTTCTTAAGTGAAGTCATCCCAGATTTGTATGACAAGGCACCCAGAAGATCCAAACCATGACTTCAAGAATGGTAAGAAGTCCAGTCAATCACAAGCAAGATATCATCATGGTGATGGAAGCACATGTTCCAAGTTTTATCAAAATCGGGCCACAAGTATGGCTGCCAGTGTGGTAGTAAGTTCAGTCAATCGTATGAAAGATTACTTCATTAATATGTGTGGATCTTACCATTATTGAATGCACACAAGATCTTGATGATATAAGTATATATTCCTCATCTGATAAAAACCCAATGAGAAATATGGTCTTTTAAGCGGTAGAAAGCAAAGCCAATCAAGTGAAAGGTCACTATACTAATACCCATGTATCTCACTCATTGAACCGATTTAGGATTTTAAAGAGTTTGTATTTCATGTCTGATCAATTGAATGACAATTTTGGCTTACAGCGGGGTAACATTCTCAGTCAATAAAATACAAGTCTCATTCATTAATAAGTTCATCCAATATGTTGATGACATAAGCACATGTTCCAAGATCGATCAAAAATTGGATCAGAAATATTGCCTCAAGAGTGGTAACAAGCTCAAATGGTGTAATGCAAAATTATATCATTACTATGCATGGGTCTTGCTAATTATTTAAACAGTCCAAGATCTTGATATAAACCCACATTGCAAGTTTAATCAAGTGGGGCCTCCAGAAATGTAACATTGTTTGTCAATCAGGTTTAAGATGACATTATTATGCATGTATGTTTCACACTGTCAGACTTTTCCATCCAGGTTTTGATGATGTAAAACCATTTTGGAAATCAATTAAAAATAGACTGATGATACACTATGAATGAAAGACCATACTCTGACCTCCCTCAGCATTATGGACAGGTGAGTAAAAATACTCAAAGACTGTAACTAATTGCTGAAGGACCATGCATAGCAGTCAACATCTTAATTAATAGGTGCAATGTATTTATCCTGTTTAAATTGTTAACTAAGAAAACCAAGAAAGAAACAGTAATGAAACTTTTATTTCACAATAGAAGCAAAAACCATTATTTACAAAACATCACATGAAAAAGTGTTAACAACTAAGATATTGTTTGCCAACTGGATCTTAATCAAGTGACCTGAAACTTGAATGGAACGTGATAAAACTGTCTAAAGAAAACGTTTTTTTTCTCAGATGTTTAATTATTCATCCATTTAATCAAATATAGTGGACCCCCTCAAATCTATTCTCTTTCTCCTTTTACATTTTTATATTGAGTTCAATCAGCCTGCGTTTTGATACAAGCTGAGGCAAGGTTGACATCTTCAAACATGTTTTCATCACTTTCTGACCATTTCTCTGTGAAAGTGACCTGGTAAGAAAGTTTGGTAGTCTGAGCATCCATTCCATAACCCATAAACCAGTACATGTGGACATTCTGATTTATAAAAGTATACATAACTATTTCTAAACCAATTTAATGATGTATTAAAAATAATCTCTCTCTCTCTCTCTCTCTCTCTCTCTCTCTCTCTCTCTCTCTCTCTCTCTCTCACACACACAAACACACACACACATAAAGATTTTGTGCAATTTTAGTAAGTTACAATAATTTCTAAAGAGTTAATTCTCATTAAAAGTGGCCTGATTCAAGATTCTAAATAAAAAACCCTGATAACCCTTCGGAATAGTGGACCCATTCTAAAACATTTTACACCTACAACTTTCAAACTATACAAAATTACATGTACATGTCATATTTCTATTTTTAAATTTTACAAGAATTGCTGCTAATGATCTCTGAAACATTTGGCAATATTATGTCAGAGAAGACGAATTACATTTTAATACAGAATTATATACAATATATTCACCCACTAAACAGTGCAATGGCAGTTTATTATGGAATCATGATTAATACCATATTCACCCTATTAACAGTGAAATGGCAGTTTAATATGGAATCATGATTACTACCATATTTTCCCATTAAACAGTGCAATGGCAGTTTAATATGGAATCGTGATTAATGCCATATTCACCCTATAAACAGTGAAATGGCAGTTTAATATGGAATCATGAATATTACCATATTCATCCTATAAACAGTGAAATGGCAGTTTAATATGGAATCATGATTAATGAATGCCATATTCACCCTATAAACAGTGAAATGGCAGTTTAATATGGAATCATGATTAATACCATATTTCCCCATTAAACAGTGCAATGGCAGTTTATTATGGAATCATGAATATTACCATATTCACCCTATAAACAGTGAAATGGCAGTTTAATATGGAATCATGAATATTACCATATTCATCCTATAAACAGTGAAATGGCAGTTTAATATGGAATTGTGATTAATGCCATATTCACCCTATAAACAGTGAAATGGCAGTTTAATATGGAATCATGATTAATACCATATTCACCCTATAAACAGTGAAATGGCAGTTTAATATGGAATCATGAATATTACCATATTCATCCTATAAACAGTGAAATGGCAGTTTAATATGGAATTGTGATTAATGCCATATTCACCCTATAAACAGTGAAATGGCAGTTTAATATGGAATCATGATTAATACCATATTCACCCTATTAACAGTGAAATGGCAGTTTAATATGGAATCATGATTACTACCATATTTTCCCATTAAACAGTGCAATGGCAGTTTAATATGGAATCGTGATTAATGCCATATTCACCCTATAAACAGTGAAATGGCAGTTTAATATGGAATCATGATTAATGAATGCCATATTCACCCTATAAACAGTGAAATGGCAGTTTAATATGGAATCATGATTAATACCATATTCACCCTATAAACAGTGCAATTGCATTTTAATATGAAATCATGAATATTACCATATTCACCCTATAAACAGTGAAATGGCAGTTTAATATGGAATCATGATTAATACCATATTCACCCTATAAACAGTGAAATGGCAGTTTAATATGGAATCATGAATATTACCATATTCATCCTATAAACAGTGAAATGGCAGTTTAATATGGAATTGTGATTAATGCCATATTCACCCTATAAACAGTGAAATGGCAGTTTAATATGGAATCATGATTACTACCATATTTTCCCATTAAACAGTGCAATGGCAGTTTAATATGGAATCGTGATTAATGCCATATTCACCCTATAAACAGTGAAATGGCAGTTTAATATGGAATCATGATTAATGAATGCCATATTCACCCTATAAACAGTGAAATGGCAGTTTAATATGGAATCATGATTAATGAATGCCATATTTATCCTATAAATAGTGAAATGGCAGTTTAATATGGAATTGTGATTAATGCCATATTCATCCTATAAACAGTGAAATGGCAGTTTAATATGGAATCATGATTAATACCATATTCACCCTATAAACAGTGAAATGGCAGTTTAATATGGAATCATGAATATTACCATATTCACCCTATAAACAGTGAAATGGCAGTTTAATATGGAATCATGATTAATGAATGCCATATTCACCCTATAAACAGTGCAATTGCATTTTAATGCAGAATTATGATTAATATCATATTTGCCAAATAACAGAGCAATGGTAGTTTTATATGGAATTATGAATATTAAAATATTCACTCACTACACAGTGCAATTGGCAGTGTAATACATAATATTACTACAAGCGCTGTGCTTAATCCCTTTGTTTAATCATGCTGGAGTCAGAACACAACTATGGCAGTTTAATAGTGTCAAGGTTTAATGTTTCAAAATAAGTTGGATGTGTCCACAGTGACAATTTTAATATTCTTGTATGACATCATACTGCTACAGTATTTATTTACTTTGCATTATGCCATAAAACAGTGATTACATATTTTGCATGGAGTCATGATACAGTATTTAGGTCCTTTGCATGGAGTCATGATACCATATTTAGGTCCTTTGCATGGAGTCATGATACAGTATTTAGGTCCTTTGCATGGAGTCATGATACAGTATTTAGGTCCTTTGCATGGAGTCATGATACAGTATTTAGGTCCTTTGCATGGAGTCATGATGCAGTATTTAGGTCCTTTGCACAGAGTCATGATACAGTATTTAGGTCCTTTACACAGTCATGATACAGTATTTAGGTCCTTTACATGATGCTGTGATACATTGTTTAGGTACTTTGTGTGATGCCATAAGATAGTTTATATGCTTTGCATCAAGTTCTGGTATGGGTTTTAGGTCCTTGGCATGTTGGTTTGATACTTTATTTAGGTACTTTGTGTGATTTTTTGACATGGTATTAATTTAAAGTACTTTCTAACACAGTATTTAGGTCCTTTGCATGATGCTGTAATACAGTATTTAGGTCCTTTGTATGATGCTGTAATACATTATTTAGGTCCATTGTATGATGCTGTAATACAGTATTTAGGTCCTTTGCATGATGCTGTAATACAGTATTTAGGTCCATTGTATGATGCTGTAATACATTATTTAGGTCCATTGTATGATGCTGTAATACAGTATTTAGGTCCATTGTATGATGCTGTAATACATTATTTAGGTCCATTGTATGATGCTGTAATACAGTATTTAGGTCCTTTGCATGATGCTGTAATACAGTATTTAGGTCCTTTGCATGATGCTGTAATACATTATTTAGGTCCATTGTATGATGCTGTAATACAGTATTTAGGTCCTTTGTATGATGTTGTAATACAGTATTTAGGTCCTTTGCATGATGCTGTAATATAGTATTAAGGTTCTTTGTATGAATCTGTAATACAGTCATTTGCATGATGTTGTGATACATTATTTATGTACTTTGTGTAATGCCATATCATATTTAGGTACTTTGATTTATGCCCTATGACAGTGTTTAGATACTTCATGAAGTCATGATAGTTTTTAGCTCATTTGCATGATGCTGTGATACATTATTTAGGTACTTGTGTGATGCCATTATATAATATTAAGGTACTTCATATGATGCTATAATACAATATTTAGGCACTTTGCATGATGCCTTGATGCAGTATTGTGTGATGCAATCTATCATACAGTATTCAGATGCCAGTATTCAGTATGATGCCATGATACAACATTTAAGTACTTTGTGTGATGCCATGATAAAACATTGAAATACTTTGCAGGATGCCATGATAAAACATTTAGGTACTCTGTGTGATGACATGATAAAACATTGAAATACTTTGCAGGATGCCATGATACAACATTTAAGTACTTTGTGTGATGCCATGATAAAACATTGAAATACTTTGCAGGATGCCATGATAAAACATTTAGGTACTCTGTGTCAAGCCATGATAAAACATTTAGGTACTGTGCATGATACCATGATACAAAATTTAAGTACTTTGTGTAATGCCATACAACAATATTTACATACTACATGCAATACTATCATATAGTATTTAGGTACTTTACATAATAACATAACAAAGTATTTAGGTACTATACAATGCCATCATAAAGTATTTAGGTACTTTGTATGATTCCATGGTACAGTATTTAGATACTATGCAATGCCATCATACAATATTTAGGTACTTTACATAATAACATAACAAAGTATTTAGGTACTTTGTATGATTCCATGGTACAGTATTTAGGTACTATGCAATGCCATCATACAATATTTAGGTACTTTACATAATAACATAACAAAGTATTTAGGTACTTTGTATGATTCCATGGTACAGTATTTAGGTACTATGCAATGCCATCATACAATATTTAGGTACTTTACATAATAACATAACAAAGTATTTAGGTACTTTGTATGATTCCATGGTACAGTATTTAGGTACTATGCAATGCCATCATATAGTATTTAGGTACTTTACATAATAACATAACAAAGTATTTAGGTACTATACAATGCCATCATAAAGTATTTAGGTACTTTGTATGATTCCATGGTACAGTATTTAGATACTATGCAATGCCATCATACAATATTTAGGTACTTTACATAATAACATAAAGTATTTAGGTACTTTGTATGATTCCATGGTACAGTATTTAGGTACTATGCAATGCCATCATACAATATTTAGGTACTTTACATAATAACATAACAAAGTATTTAGGTACTTTGTGTGATTCCATGGTACAGTATTTAGATACTATGCAATGCCATCATACAATATTTAGGTACTTTACATAATAACATAACAAAGTATTTAGGTACTTTGTGTGATTCCATGGTACAGAATTTAGATACTATGCAATGCCATCATACAATATTTAGGTACTTTACATAATAACATAACAAAGTATTTAGGTACTTTGTATGATTCCATGGTACAGTAGTTAGATACTATGCAATGCCATCATATAGTATTTAGGTACTTGGTTATGTTATTATAAAAAGTATTTAGGTACTTTGTGTGATTCAATGGTACAGAATTTAGATACTATGCAATGCCATCATACAATATTTAGGTACTTTACATGACGACATGATACAGGACTTATGCCATAATGCATTATTTAGGTACTTTGTGTAATGCCATGAAACAATATCTGTGAATTATAAAAATATGAAATGGACATATCAGTTATTTACTCTACCATATATACCCATGTGAAACACATCCAGTGTAATCAAGCAAATCAATTTGTGCCATTCATTATGTGATTTCAATTCAGTGGCACAAAATTCTGAACTGCTGGCACAGTACCATGGGATGTGATGGACAATCTGAGTGTATACCTTTTGGTCTGGTGCACCAGAAATTCTTTTGGTCTAAGAGATTAAGAAAAAAATGGTCACTTACAAGTCAAGCCAAACTGCACAGACCCTGATCATGTGCCAGCAGATCTTGGTGTATGCAGTTTTTAGGGAGTAATCAGTACAGCAAACAACACTGATCTGCTGGCACATTACCTATGGCAGATTAGTATGTTTGTTGTTCGCAGTTTGACTCAACTTAAAATTGTGCATATATGGTATACGATTCTGTTAGTACTAAATGTAGAATTTGTCATCATCCTGCAATTCTGATTAACTCCAGCAAATATGAAGTGCAATATGTATTGAACTGTACAGAATTGAACCAAAAAATAATACATTTACACATTCAAAATGATATTCTATGTACAAAATATATACATAGTTGTTTTCTCTGACTCATGCACCAATGGTAAAGTTTTCACAAGATAAACATATTGCTAAATAATATCTTTACGATCAATATAAGGCATTTCTCAAAAGAGTTTATAGTCAAGCTGAAGCCAGTTTTTTAAGAAAGCACTGTGTGAAAAAGACTGCAAAATAGTTTCCTCTCTTAAAATTAAATCATTTGTTGATGAGAAATCCATAGTATTTTGCAGTTTTTTGAATTTATCTCTGTAGTAAAACTTTTCCTGCATGCATAGATGTTCAGTATAACTTTCATGTAAATTAGTACAAAGGAATATATAGTGAAGTTTTCTTACATGCAGGGATTTAAATTAGGACAAAGGGATATTTAGTGAAACTTTCTTACATGCAGGGATGTAAATTAGGACCAGGGGGTATTTAGTAAAACTTTCTTACATGCAGGGATGTAAATTAGGACCATGGGGTATTTAGTGAAGTTTTCTTACATGCCGGGATGTAAATTAGGACAAAGGGGTATTTAGTGAAACTTTCTTACATGCCGGGATGTAAATTAGGACAAAGGGGTATTTAGTAAAGGTTTCTTACATGCTGGGATGTAAATTAGGACCAAGGGGTATTTAGTGAAACTTTCTTACATGCAGGGATGTAAATTAGAACCAAAGGGTATTTAGTGAAGTTTTCTTACATGCAGGGATGTAAATTAGGACAAAGGGATACTTAGTGCAGTTTTCTTAAATACAGGGATGTAAATTTGGTCAGCTAAATAAGACAACACCATATTAAGATGTCAATTTTTTCTTTTCTTTCACGTGGTAGCAATTTAAGTCAAATGATTACTAGGGAGACCACCAAATCAGAGACCATCAAATCAGACACCATCAAATCAGAGAAAAAATAGAATAGGTGGTTTTGAAGAAAATGTCAAATTCATCTGTCCAAATGGCTGTTAGGAAGGTTACTAAAATAGGTTATACAAACTTTGTATATTCAGCTTGATCCTAACTGGCTCATTGATTTTGGAAAGACCAAGTTTTCCACCTGGTGGTATTAAAAGTCAACTTAAAATGTAGTAAGAAACATTTCATACCAAGTTTGATAAAACTTGGCTATGTGGTCTTAATGGAGATATAAAATATGTGGCTATGTGGTCTTGCTAGAGATATAAAAAATGTGGTCTTGTTGGAGATTTCAAAAACTGGCTATGTGGTCTTGATGGAAATACCAAAAAATTTGGTAATGTGGTCTTGTTGGAGAAATAAAAAATGTGGCTATGTGGTCTAGTTGCAGGTTAAAAAATGTGTAAAATACTGAAGGATAATGCAAATGGAAAAAAAGTAATATTGTCCTTGAAGTATAAAATATGGTCACAGTGACTTACTTCGTGTAGCTTACGAAAAACTGAACATGAAAATACATTGACAACTATGATGTTGTGAATGATGAACAACCTTTTGTGCAGATTTAAAATCTAAAGCAGAATACACTGAAAGTTGGCATTTAAAACATACTATCACACATCCCAATGAACATTAATTATCATTCAATGCTTAGAGTAGCTGCAAATGAGGGCAGAGAAGTTCACTCAGCAACATAGGGTTATTTTTTTAATATTTGTTTTTCGATAAGGTGATTCTGAATATTTGAAGCGCACTATTGCATACTTGTTTGCCGCTGTATGTCCTCTTTCAGATGGTGTCCTTACCCATGAATCCAACTGCAAATAACACAAACTTAGATCTGCTCTTATATGATGCACTGAAAGATCGGGGTCTTTGCTATCATTTACTGAACACTATTACAATTGAGGAGATACAATATTTAGGAGGGGGAACAAACTTTGAAAACACTTGCCAACTTCTTTGAGGTTTGCTTAATGATATTTCTTGACAGAAATTCAGCTAAAGACCTCCTTTTCATTCACAAACATATAACGGTGTCCTTTTCAAGAAAAATGAGCCAATACCCTTCCCCAAAATTGAATCTTTTGACATATATCCTAGATTTGCCCATTTCACGCTACCAGAAGACTCCAATAGTGCTCATTTCTGAATACTACTAAGTTTTGCTGGTTTCTGAAAAACTATTTCCTTCAAAATCTGTCAGAAATAGACAAAAGTTGAAGTTAAGTTTGTACCACTTATGCTGTTCTCAAAAAAATTACTTTAGGATGCTTGTTTAATGCAACTTAAGTTGTCTCCCTTTTCTACAATAAACTAATGTAGTTAAAATGTTTTTCAACTCCATATTCCCATCGCAACAAGACTGGTATACAGCTGATATTCTATTAAAGCAGATTTTAAGAGAGGAGGGGGAGGGTTTGACCTGTATAAAAAAAAAAATAATACTTTGCTGAAATTTTCAAATTTTGCTCATATACATATTAAAAATGGTCATTAAAAGAAAATAACAATCTCTTGTCATGGATTCTTGGTGGGATATTTTTTAAAAAACTTGCCCAGTAAAGAGATCATGCTGGAATAAACATTCTGCATGAAGGTGAGTTAGAGGTCAAATTCTGTAATGGCAAATATGTTTGTCAAGAATTCGTTTGTTCTTTTTAGTAGGATTTTTCACATAGCTTTCAAACAAATTCAGTCATATCACTACAGTGTCTGCAGTGAGGCAGTTTATAGTGAAGTCTAGCACTGGGGCATCATGCTGCAGATATGTAGCATGATGTTCCACCCAGTCACATTATCCTGACACCAGTCCTAACACTAACCTCTTAATGCTGAACACCAAGCAAGGCAGCTGTTAGTACCATTTTTGTAAGTCTTTGGTATGATTCAACCAGGAATCAAACCTACGACCTCCTGCTTCCACGGCAGATGCTCTAACCACTAGGCCACCAGAGCAGTTTAAGAATTCGTAAATAAAAATTTAATTAATTTTAAAATATGCGTTACACTTGAAAAATATAACCAATGCCGATAGATAACTTTGGTAACAACAACCTGAAATTAAGTGAGATATCTCAAGCAAACCTTCCTATTCAACATATTTTTAGAAAATATATTGGATAAATTCGTAAATTCATTCATTTTTTTTACTACTTTTGTCTCAAGTTCTTTACAAACACAGTATTTGGTTTCAGGATTAGAAAAAAGCTAAGGATTCCACACCTCAGACTTTCACATTTGTGTGGTTGCTGGTAAATCATCACTCAGTACATTTCGAGGCTACCAAAAGCTACCAAATTTGCGCAAAAGATCATTTGAAGTAAAGTAATTTTCAACTGTTTCATGCTAATTGTAAACTGCAGAGACCCAAATCTGCTGCTACATAATGCATTGGCAAATCTGGGTCTCTGCAGTTTATCAGCAGCAATCAGTAGAACAAGCAAGATAGACCTTGATCTGCAGACCCATAATGCAGTTGGATGATTTTGTTCAGATCATTATTGTCAGAAATTAAAAAGGTGAGGGTGGAATGCACTTGTTCGTCGCAAGAAGTCAACTTTGCTTTCCAGGCATGTTGAAGCAAAATTTAACAAATCAGTACAACTATTTAGAACACAACATAACCGCTTCCAATACAAACGATTGGAAACTAGATAATTATTACAGTAAGTGCTGCAAAATAACCTAAGTGATATTTAATATGACATTCATATTTGAACATGATGGATAAACACATGATAGCTGTCATGATATATATATATATATATATATATATATATATATATATATATATATATATATATATATATATATATATATATATATATATATATATATATATATATATATATATATATTACAAGATACCATGAATTCATTCTTTAAGATTATGTGGTTGCTGCAAACTTTAACTCACAAAAGCCATCAAATAGGTACGTGTTCCCCCAAAACCTGGTCCATGTTCCTCTATCCATAAATTTTATTACCTATGGAATAAAAAGTGTCTTTTTGGGCTTGCAAAGTTACAAAAATTTGAAAACCATAAAATTAAATGATTTCACAGTAGTACAGAAGCATTTTCATGACTGCATTTATATCAGATGAGAATGTTCACATATGAAATAACTTCAACTGCAGTGAAAATTCTTTGTGCACTATACAGTAATTAATTATTGCACAATACTGTAATCAATTACTGCACTAAACATCATTCAGTTATTGTGCTATAGTGTTAACAATTATTATGCTAAACAGTAATCAATTACTGCTCTTTACAGCAATCAATTACTGTACTATACAGTGAACAATTACTGCACTCTACTGCAATAATACAGCAATACAAACTATACAGCAATCAATTACTGCACTATATAGTAATCAATTACTGCACTATACAGCAGACAAGTATTGCACTATACAGTGATCAATTAATGTACTATACAGCAATTTATTATTGCACTATACAGTGATCAATTACTGTACTATACGGTAATCTATTATTGCACTATACAGTGATCAATTACTGTACTATACAGTAATCTATTATTGCACTATTCAGTGATCAATTACTGTACTATACGGTAATCTATTATTGCACTATACAGTGATCAATTACTGTACTATACAGTAATCTATTATTGCACTTTACAGTGATCAATTGCTATACTATACAGTAATCTATTATTGCACTATACAGTGATCAATTACTGTACTATATATATACAGTAATCTATTATTGCACTATACAGTAATCAATTGCTATACTATACAGTAATCTACTATTGCATTATACGGTAATCAATTGATGTACTATACAGTAATCTACTATTGCATTATACAGTAATCAATTGATGTACTATACAGTAATCTATTATTGCACTATACAGTAATCAATTGCTATACTATACAGTAATCTAATATTGCATTATACGGTAATCAATTGATGTACTATACAGTAATCTATTATTGCACTATACAGTAATCAATTGCTATACTATACAGTAATCTACTATTGCATTATACAGTAATCAATTGATGTACTATACAGTAATCTACTATTGCATTATACAGTAGAGAAGAGAAGATACTTCTACATATAATGCATGTCATTTAAGACATCAAAATATAACTATATGTAAATTTCACACTCTTTATGTTTCTTAATATTAAAACATCAAAATATAACTATATGTAAATTTCACATTTTTTATGTTTCTTATAATTTTCTTTATTGTGAAAATAAAGTCAATCAAAACAATGAACATAGTACAGACTAAAACATATTAATTTTATTACTTTGCAAACCTTTATGCCTGCATTGTATAATAACAAGCTACATGTGTACCATATGTACCCCCTTATAAGTCAAGACTAACTGCATGCAACATATATCCTGATCTGCCATAGCATTATGAATCTGCAGATCACAGTCTGTGCTGTTTGTTCTATTAATTACTCATAAAAGAAACTGCAAAAATCCAGTTTTGCCAGCACATTACACAAGATCAGATCTGGGTCTGTGCATTTTGATGATGGACTCATCAGATCAGATCTGGGTCTGTGCATTTTGATGATGGACTCATCAGATCAGATCTGGGTCTGTGCATTTTGATGATGGACTCATCTTAGAAGGAAGTATATACTGTATCTTTGCACCAAGAATCCACAATATATACAAAATATCAAAAGAACAGTGTTGCAGTTTTCATTAAAACTTTTAATTTTCATTGAGATTTAAAATCACTATTCAAATTTATAGATCTCCACTTGAACACTAATAATAACATCAGCACATTTTTAATTCCGTGTTCTGCAAGAATTGACATATATTAACTGATGCTTGTCAACTTTGTTGACACTCAGAAACAAGGTCAAATTATTTTTACCATATTGATCTGATGATCAAATCTATGTTTAATAATATAATATATGTTTAATAACATGTTAAATAATAAGGCCAATCCACTTTTACGTACAACATTTAGTAAGACATTAAAGATATTATTGCCTGTTTATAGGACCCCCTCCCTTTTTTTTCTTTTATAAAAGTATTTATTTCAAGAAAAAATTCATTAGGCTTGCACCCTGGGCTTACACTTGGATAGGCTGACCAACTGAGTTTATAACAAGCTAGATATGATGGGAAGTCCTTTGCTGAAAACCCAATAAATGAATATGGGCATCCATTCAAGAAGAGATGCAACAAGTTTTATAAGATAGCTGCCATGGTGGCCATATTAAATTAGGATTAAAACAATTTTTATTAGGGATCAAATAGCCATCATATGGAATCTTTTGGTGAAAAGATTAGTAGCAACAAGATTTTCAAAATGGATGTTATGGTGGCCATACTGGAGATCAAATCAATAACATTTAATTTAGATCCAGCTATACATAATAAGCCTTCTTGTAAAACCCCATGTCAGTATGACTTTCTGTTGAGGAGGACTATAACAATAGCTTCAAAATAGCAGCCATAGTGGCCATATTGGATATCAGATCAGCAACATTTTCATGTATGACATATCATGGTGGCCGTATTGGATATCAGATCAGCAACATTTTCATGTATGACATACCATGGTGGCCATATTGGATATCAGATTAGCAACATTTTCATGTATGACATACCATGGTGGCCATATTGGATATCAGATCAGCAACATTTTCATGTATGACATACCATGGAGGCCATATTGGATATCAGATTAGCAACATTTTCATGTATGACATACCATGGTGGCCATATTGGATATCAGATCAGCAACATTTTCATGTATGACATACCATGGAGGCCATATTGGATATCAGATCAGTAACATTTTCATGTATGACATACCATGGTGGCCATATTGGATATCAGATCAGCAACATTTTCATGTATGACATACCATGGTGGCCATACTGTATATCATTTTAGCAACATTTTCATTTAGGTCCAAACAGGCATCACAAGAAGACTTTTGGTGAAAATGCAATGTTGATAGGACTAGCCATCTAAACGAAGAAGCAACAACACTTGTTTTCAAAATCAAAACTGTTTTGGGGACCAACTTGACATTTTGAAAAGTCTTTGTTGACATTGCTTTTTCAATATGACTTTCCATTCAGGAGGAACAGCAATAGCAAGATTTTTAAAGATGGTTACCACTTCGGCCATAATGGATGCCAGATCAACATAACAACTGTCTGATAAAAAAAACTATGTTGACATGACTTTCTATTCTGGAGGAGTATTAATAACAATATTTTCAAGATGGCTGACATAGCAGTTATTTTGGACATCAGATCAGGTCTATTTTCATTTAGGACCAACGAAACATCAGAAAACATCTTTCAGTGAAATGTTCAGGACAAGGAGTGATAACAAGACTTTCAATATGGCTAATATAGAAGCTACACTGGATGAATGGGCAGGACCATTAGTTAGGACAAACTTGACCTTGGAATGAATGTGTGTGTAAAATCTCATGTCAATCCTCCAAGATGTACTGATAAAAAAAATTGTGCTAATTAATGCATGGACGGATGGATGTCGGACATCAGACAAAGAACAACAAGCTATGTAATAAGCCCTTCTGGTCCATTACTGTGACTGTTAACTAGAAAAGGTCAAGAATAATCCTTGCTACACAAGGCTAGCGTGAACCATGTCATAACCTGACAGAATGTCTGTATTTTCTGGATACACTTGTGCCTTAGACCTGCTCACATTCATGTAATCCAAATGTGGTTTTGACTCGTGATTCAAAGAGTTCTTCTTGTACTGGATACTTGTGTTGTTATTGGTCCAAAGTTGGTATCCACTTGTGAAATCTGAATGGATGGGGAATTGATGAGAAACATTGGCTACAGAATAGTTTGACTGGGGTAAGATTGTAGAGTACAGCACATTTCTAGAGTCACAATCTGAGCAAATGGTAGGAGGTTCTGTTTGAGCAGAGTCGATTGACAAGCAGGAAGTATTAGAAACAAGACGAAGTTTTTGTCCACAGAGGGTGTAATTATCTTCAAAGCCTCTAGAAGAATGTGTACTGTTAGTTTGAGCATCTCTGACACTACCTATGGCCAGCCAATTCGGGCTACTATAGTCTACCATGTCTACATTATCTTCGCTAATGCTACCAAGATGACTAGAACTCTCACTGGATAGAACAACTCTGCTGCCATTTTCATCCGGAACACCATTAGTTTTACACATATACTTCTCTGCATATGTTTTAAAATTTTCACAAACAGTTGTCTGTACATATGAAGGTCTTTTGTTAGGTTTCACAGATGTGGCAGCACAATCACTGGGAACAAGATTATCTCCCTTATCTCGAATTCTCTTCCCATTAGAACTGTACATGTAGAGATCTGCATTAGAATCTGGAATAAGTTCAAGATACACTGGCATGCAATTTATCTCTGGTTCTAAATAGTTGGAAGCATGTGAATTTATTTCCTCTGTTGCATCTTTAGGTTCTGGGGAATCAAATGAAGTAGCTCTTTTTATTTGTCCATGTGGTCTAATACTTCCATAGTTTGCCTGGAAAAAAAGATCAGTGATAAAGTCATTTTAAATGGATGTAATACGTAACTCAGTGTATCAGGTATATCGTGTTAAAACACTTTTTATTCATCCATTATTATTGTCCATTCTATCACTAAGAATAGAATACCATATATACTTGCTTAGAAGACGAGTCAAACTGGAAACTGCATAGACCATAATACACCAGCAGATCTGGATCAACGTAGTTTCTTGAGTTCAATTAGCAGAATAGACAACACTGACCCTAATCTGCAGGTGTCTTATGCTACAGCAGCTCATGATCTTTGTTGTTTCCAGTTTGCTTGACTTATAATTGAGTATAAATGGTGTTTCATATAGAAAGTGTCAAAGTTAGGAATGTTTTGGTGGAGTGGAGTAATATTAAAGACAGTAAGTATAGTGATGAAACTCAGGCTGTGGGAATGATATAAGAAAATGTAATAATAGGTAGGGCTGATCACCAAGACTCACTTGAAGGAACTGGAATCTGTGTATCTGCTTGGATCAATGATATTTATTACAAAGTTTAACAAATGCTTGGTCCATAAGTAAAGGAGGTTGGGATGGGTAGCAAATTAACAATATGACCATACCCACTGTGTGCTCTGATATTCAAGTCCATTGGATGAGGTCGATGTTTGCCTCAACCTTGTTGTTCTCAGGTACTTGTAACCATCCACTAGAAAAATAGTGCACAACATACTGAATCAAAACTTGCCTTTGAAAAAAGTCTAAAATGTTTAATCTCAAAACAACATCAAAATAAATCTTTGAAACAAACTATTAAATTACTAAATTAAGATACCTGTAAGTAATGATGTGCCTCCAATGTATTTTGAATTTCTTTATTACAGTCTTTTTGAGATAAATCTTTCTCATATGAACATAGTTATTGAAGTCTTAAAACAAATTCTCTTACTATCTCATTCAATTTGAGATAAAATGCATGAGGAAATCTTGCTACTGAAATAAAATAAATATAATCAAATGAAAACAGGCTTAAATGTATTTTTGAGAAGAAGAAAAAATTTTTCTACTAGACTGACAAAGTTAACTAATTCATCTGTGTCAAAGTTAGCAATGATGATAGCATGCTGAAAGTAAGTCACATAGGTGCAGATTTGTCTACATATTATTTTATATATATTTACTAATGTTAAAATTGTGTGCTAAAGAGAGCAATTACAGCACTCCATATAAGACTATCAATGGCAGCCATTCTCTATACTGCCTTGAAGCAAGACTGTAATATAAATATGTATTCCCTCATTATCATGTTAGCATGGAGTATATTACATTGCTGTGAGACACCTTAAAATGAATGACTACTCCTTCATTATAAAGGCAGCATCAAGTATACTATCCTGTAGTGAGACACCTTTCAATGGATGACAGTATTCCCTCATTATAATGATGACCTGGTGTACCCTACCTTGTAGTGAGACACTTATAATGAATGAATTATCCCTCATTTTAATGTATCATGGAGCATACTACACTGGAGTAAGACACCTTGTAATGAATGACAGTATTCCCTCATTATAAAGGTATCATCAAGTATACTATCCTGTAGTGAGACACCTTTCAATGGATGACAGTATTCCCTCATTATAATGATGACCTGGTGTACCCTACCTTGTAGTGAGACACTTATAATGAATGAATTATCCCTCATTTTAATGTATCATGGAGCATACTACACTGGAGTAAGACACCTTGTAATGAATGACAGTATTCCCTCATTATAAAGGTATCATCAAGTATACTACCCTGTAGTGAGACACCTTTCAATGGATGACAGTATTCCCTCATTATAATGATGACCTGGAGTATCCTACCTTGTAGTCAGACACTTATAATGAATGACAACTCCCTCATTATAATATATCACAGAGCATACTATACTGTAGTGAGACATCTTGTAATGAATGACAGTATTCCCTCATAATGGTATCATAGTGTGTGCTACCTTGTAATGAGACATCTTATAATGAATGACTCCTCATTATAATGCTGTCATGGAGTATATTACATTGCCATCAGACACCTTATAATTAATGACAGTACTCCTTCATTATAATGATATCATGGAGTACACTACTTTGTAGTGAGATACCTCACAATGATTTACATTTTTCCCTTATGCTAGTGCTACAATGGAGGCTACCAACTTGTAGCGTGATTGCCTTATAATGAAGTACTCCCAAGTATTATAATGCTGTCATGAAGCATACAGTCTTGTAGGAAAACCACTAAGTGAAGTACAGTACAACCTCATTATAGTGTGGTCAAGGACAAGAGTGCCTTGTAGTAAGACCACCTTACAATGAAGTACAGTACTCCCTCATTATAATGCTGTCCTGAGTATACTGCCTTGCTGGAAGACCACACAATGATGAATATTAGTATTCTCTCATTATAATGGTATCATGAATTATACTGTCTTTTAACCAGACTGTACAGTAGTCATAATGTCATGGAATATACTGCCTTGTAGTGAGACTGCTTTATAATGAAGTACAGTAGTCATAATGTCATGGAATATACTACCTTGTAGTGAGACTGCCTTATAATGAAGTACAGTAGTCATAATGTCATGGAATATACTACCTTGTAGTGAGACTGCCTTATAATGAAGTACTTAGTCAAAATGTCATGGAATATACTACCTTGTAGTGAGACTGCCTTATAATGAAGTACAGTAGTCATAATGTCATGGAATATACTGCCTTGTAGTGAGACTGCCTTATAATGAAGTACAGTAGTCAAAATGTCATGGAATATACTGCCTTGTAGTGAGACTGCCTTATAATGAAGTACAGTAGTCATAATGTCATGGAATATACTGCCTTGTAGTGAGACTGCCTTATAATGAAGTACAGTAGTCATAATGTCATGGAATATACTACCTTGTAGTGAGACTGCCTTATAATGAAGTACAGTAGTCATAATGTCATGGAATATACTACCTTGTAGTGAGACTGCCTTATAATGAATGGAAGTATTCCCTTATTATAATTCTATCCAAGGGAGCTTAGGTTTGTAGAAAGACCACCGTATAATTAAGTACATTAGACTTGTACTTCTATAACAATATTGTAGTATGAGACCTGTAGCCATAACCAACTTATAAAAAGAATTGTGTCAGAACAAAGTTGCTTTAGTGAGGGAGTGCTGTATCAAGGTTAAAAAAAGAGAATTTAGGATGATTATGAGAGTATAGTGATATAAATATGTTATTCTAATATGTTATTATAATATGTTATTATAATTTTTGATCAGTATGATAAGCTTTTAGCAGAAATTTAACAAACATAATGACAAACATAAATTCTCCATTGAATGTCATCTCCTTAAAATGTTGTCAGAGGGTATCAGATATGGTTAGAGGCCATTTTGTGAGTTCATGCATGATACATGGAATATATGTCCTTATATGTACATGCATGTTTTTTATCATCTAAGTAATGCTACATTTCAGTAAACTGCAGACATCTTATAGCCACATTCCTGTTTGAAAATTATTTTAATTGAAATAATATGACTGTCATTTTGTCAATAAAGAATATTTAAAAATACTCTGCAAACATGTATGCAGAAGTGACATTTATACAAAAGTGAATCTCAAGGTGGAGCCATGCTATCAAGCAGAAAATGTAAATAATATTGGGTTATTTGCAGTATTTTGTTTATCACACAAGTGTCATAGAGTAACATAGTAGACAAAGTAAAGTGTGAAGTGCAAAGTATCACAGTCACAGAGCTACACTGAAAAATTTATTGAGTGTCTGTAATCAGGGGAGGGGGGATAATTTTTATTTGTCAACACTTGATGTCTCCAAATACATGCATAATGATGACTCCTATTATACCAGTTGTTGCCTCCAAAGATAAAAGCTTTATATCTGGATTAAGTGTTGCCAATCCCCTAGGTAATTGGATAGTTAGTGAAGGTGATTAAGCTCAATTACCACAATTGTAAAGACTCTGCACATGGCAGATAGCATTAATCAAGACATGATAATTTATTAGCAAGAAATTGGTAGGCAATAAATCTGTGAGCATTGTAGTTTTTAAAAATGAATAATCATTTTAATATGAAAAAAAAATACCAACAGTATAGAAAATTATTCTCTTAGACTGATTATCAGATTTTAATTTTCAATCTGAAATGCCATGACTATCAAGCATGTTTTGGTCATGACATCTGAAGTAGATGTTTAATGTCTGAAATATACACATAGCTCAATTTAAATGGAAATACATCTTGAAAGAAGACAACACAATTAAAAAAAGTGTGTATAAGTAGTTAAACATGCCAGGATGAAAATGTATGAAATATTCTTCTTATTTCAAATCAGAAATGGATGATCTGAATCAAAAGTTTAAATAACAAACTAAATGAAATAGTTACTACACAAGGGGTTTGCACAAGTGGAAATAAGATATGAAATAATTAGAAAATGATGTTAACTATATATTCCAGGTCTGCTGGTACTATCAAGGAGCCATTCATGATAACAGCCAGTGTAACTTAATGACCATTCATGATAAAAACCAGTGTAACTTAATGACCATTCATGATAAAAACCAGTGTAACTTAATGACCATTCATGATAACAGCCAGTGTAACTTAATGACCATTCATGATAACAGCCAGTGTAACTTAATGACCATTCATGATAATGGCCAGTGTAACTTAATGACCATTCATGATAAAAACCAGTGTAACTTAATGACCATCCATGATAACAGCCAGTGTAACTTAATGACCATTCATGATAACAGCCAGTGTAACTTAATGACCATTTATGATAACGTCCAATGTAACTTAATAACCATTCATGATAATAACCAGTCTAACTTAATGTCTATTCATGATAATAACCAGTCTAACTTAATGTCTATTCATGATAATAGCCAGTTTAACTTAATGAGCCACTCGCGATAACAGGCAGTGTAATGTAATGAGCCACTCATGATAACAGCCAGTGTAATATAATGAACAGTCATGATAACAACCAGTGTATTGTACTAAGCCATTCATGATAACAGCCAGTGTAATGTAATGAACATTCATGATAACTGCCAGTGTAATGTAATGAATGTTCATGATAACAGCCAGTGTAATTAATGAACAATCATGATAACAGCCAGTGCAATGTAATAAATGTTCATAATAACTGGCAGTGTAATGTAATGAACATTCATGATAACAGCCAGTGTAATTTAATGAATGTTCATGATAACAGCCAGTGTAAAGTAATGATCCATAAAGGATAACAGCCAGTGCAACTTAATATCCATTCACAATAACAGCCAATGTAATTTAATGACCATTCATGATAACAGCCAGCATAAATTAATGACTATTCATTATAACAGCCATTGTAATAATTACTATTCATGATAACAGCTAGTGTAATAATGATCATGATAACAGCCATTGTAATAATGACTATTCATGGTAGCAAAGAGTATAGTAATGACCATTCATTTATTTCATCTCATAATATATCACATACTGTGTTACAATGTAGTAAGTCATCTTTTAGCATATCATAGACTGTTATAATGTATTATGTCATCTTATCACATATATACTGTGTTACAATGTATTATCTCATCTCATAGCATATCATAGACTGTTATAATGTATTATCTCATGACATAGTACCATATATCATAGACTGTGTTACAATCTATTATGTCATTTTAAAGCATATTGTAGACTGTGCTATAATGTAAATAATCATGCTGGAATCAATTGAAATTTTAACACTGTCTACTGACTAATTATTCATTTCTGCTAATAAATCAATGATTTTATGATTACAGTAATCAATATGTTCACATGTCTGCCAAAAACTGGGCTATTTTTCAAAAAGCCTGGTATAAAACAATGGGAATTGATCAAAATCAAATCTACAAAAGCGTAACACAGAAATTGCAATCATTCATTCATTTAGTTGCTCATTTCACTGACAGCTGTTTGATCACATCAATTAACTAAATCATTCTTGGCTTTTAAAAAATAGAAATTCATGTCATAAACCTCACATTCTATGTTTATGGGTCAAAATACTGTAGCCCACTTTCAAGCTCTGCAATATCAACATCATAAAGGATACTCCAAAGAGATTGGTATAACAGAAAAGGAGAAAAATATAGTTCTACAATGGTACCAAACAATGTCGATTTACTGCTTGCATTAAACAAAAACAGCATACAGATTTTGTTTACCTTGAAAAGTACTGGTTTGGAACCAGAGTTTGTTTATGGATTTTAGACTTTGTGGCCATGGATCTAATGCAGAATGGTTCAAAATGCACACAGAGAGATAACAAATCCAAAAGCACCATAAGTATGAAATTCAAGTAAAAAAGGGGTCAGGACAGGAAAATCAGTCCAATATTCACCATTCTACACATGTGGAGGGGAAATAGCCAATTAAAACCAGCATATTTCATACTCCAAGCATCTGGATAAATGAAAATCTCTCAGAAATAGGTATGATTGGATGCATTCAAAAACAACCCCCAAAATGTGTTTCCTATCCAATTTCGAGCAAAAATGAAAATAATCACCAGCAGTTAAAGGAGTTAATAATGTTATCCCTAATTTCACAAGCATGGAGTTAACTAGTTATTTATTACACATTATGTTATGATATGAATAAAATATGAATATTATGTAATTAATCCAAAAATGTTATTTCTTATGCATAGCATGTCAAATTGTTAGTTCTTACTACAGTTGATTACCTTCCTTCAGACAATTTTGGTTGTGAGGGGTGGACATCTCTTCCTCTGTATGACTTATGGTTAGGGTCAACACCTGACCCTTGAACTGCAATCCATGGATGACCTCTGATTGCTCCTCCTCCTCCTCAACATTACCAAATGCATCATAGTTAATTCTTTCAAGGAGATCCACTACCATGCAAAAATATCACAACATCAGGCCATGCAAACATACATGCATGCAAAATTATAAATCAAATTGCAGAAGAAAACAAAATTAATTCAACACCTTAACTAAATGAAAAATAATGGGTGTTCCATCTAAGCATACATGGTACCCAGGCAGCTTTTGTTTTAAAATATATTCCAGGGTACTATGATTACTCCAAGACTCCTATGGAAATAATAATACAAAATTCTAAATTGCATTTATTGAAAGTGCATTCTCTTGGTCCCAGCTGTGTTTTAATGGAACAGCCCTATTAAATAAAGCACACAAAGGTAACCAATATGGGTATGGGGGGAGGGGAGGGATAGTTCAGAAAAGGGGAGATAATTGATAAAAAGGATGAGATAAAGGAAAAAATGTACAATTTTGTACATGTACATGTACAAGTTAAGCATATCTGCTCAAAACATGTTTCTATATAATAAAAAATCTACTGAAAAACAATGAACAGACCAGGTGTAGTCTTTCAATATTCATTTAAAGATCCATGTCAAAAAAGGTCTACCTTGATGACAAATTGTCAGTTAAATTACAATTGTCCTTGAAACAAAACCCATCAAATGTAAAATGTTAAAATTGTTGGTTCCAATATTCATTGATAATATTGCAATGTCTCTTATAATGTAATAGCCCAAAAATTGAGGAATACTAAAAGAATCTTGCATAAAGAAGTAATATTTCTAAGATTTTAAAACAGCAGAATGAAATATTCCTGTTATTATTATAATTAGATATTTTCCAGGGTCACTATGAGTGGTCAAACTATTATCACAACTTTTTTCATGATATACCTGTTCTTTTTGATTAATTTTTTAAAATTTCTAATATATCTGTTTATTTTAATTAATAAGAAACATTTCTGAAATAGCTGTAACATATAATTAATTTTTAAAAATTCAAATATATCAGGTTTTCATAATTAATAAACAAAATTAGGATGTACCTGTTTCACATGATTAATGTTTGTATTCAAAAATTAAGATTGGCTTTATCACAAGATTTTTTAAAATCAAATTTAAATTACACTGGAACCACAAAAAATATTTCTTCTTTTCAGAATTAAAAAAGATGATCTACAAGAGAATAAATGAAAAAGAAATAAATAAATAAACCAAGAAACAATTTTTTTGCTACCTGTTAGAGCAGTGGTTAGACCTTAAAATAATAAATGTGTCAATACATGAGCAAATTCAAATTCATTATCAAAAATTGCATGCATAATGCGACCATGGAGCAAAATGTCTTACATTTGACTCAGATTTGACCACAATATGCATTGTAACAATACAGACCAACAAGGTCCTTAGTTCTCTGTCATTATGTTAGATCAAACTCAACATATGCATTGTAACAATACAGACCAACAAGGTCCTTAGTTCTCTGTCATTATGTTAGATCAAACTCAACATACAATATTGTTCAATAGCATTTAATGGTTAATTCTTGTTATTATCACACAATGAGCACAATGAAGGCACATCAAAACTTGTTCAGGTATGACTAAAATCCAACCTCAAAAGAATCAATAAAAGAAAACAAAATTCTTCCTAAAATGCAAAACCAGATTGAAAATAATAAATGGCTAAAGTCGGACATAAATGATCAAGCCCTGATATCACTGACTGCTCTGACCTCTGCTTGCTAACTACTCTGACCTCTGCTTGCCAACTACTCTGACCTATGCTTGCTAACTACTCTGACTTCTGCTTGCAAGCTACTCTGGCCTCTGGTCATGGATTACTTACTGGAATCTGGAATCCATTTTTTTTAAGGGTGTGGGTAAATTAATTAGTTTTCTTATTCAATGAAAATCAGTGTCCAGGAAGTTAGTGATTTCATATATTTGGATCAATAATGGCAATTAAATCTGAAGTGTTTCAGGATGGATTATTATGTTTTGTTTTGGGCTTTTTTTGTTTCAAGACTGATCTGATATTACTGACTACTCTGACCTCTATTTGCTAATTACTCTGACCTCTGCTTGCTGATTACTCTGACCCCTGCTTGCTGATTACTCTGACCCCTGCTTGCTGACTATTCTGACCTCTGCTTGCTGACTACTGACCCCTGCTTGCTGATTACTCTGACCCCTGCTTGCTGATTACTCTGACCTCTGCTTGCTAATTACTCTGACCTCTGCTTGCTGACTATTCTGACCTCTGCTTGCTGACTACTGACCCCTGCTTGCTGACTATTCTGACCTCTGCTTGCTGATTACTCTGACCCCTGCTTGCTGACTACTCTGACCCCTGCTTGCTGACTACTCTGACCTATGTTGGCTGACTACTCTGACCTCTGCCTAACATCACACTGCAGGTGTAAGTTGGGCAAGAAATCTAGGTCAGTAGAATACTTTCTCTATAAATATTGTCCAAAGATACTGATTACATATGTTATGAAAACAACTGTTAGTATGGTTTTAGACATCAAGGTCATTTCAAGGATGTTCAATTTTTGTAATGGTGGCCATATTCAATGGCAGATCAGTCACATTTGACATAAAAAATTGAAAGCCCTGAATATTGGGATGTGCTGTATCAAATTCTGTTGAATGGTTTTTGAGAAATCGTTTCAGTTGGTTTTATCTCTTTTTAGTAAAGGCAGACATATTTGATAACAAATCAGCATCAAGTTTGCAAACTTGAAAGCATTTCATGCAAGGATGTTTTCAAGTCTGATAGGTATTGGTCTAACGGTTTTTGAGAATAAATTTATAATAGTTTTAATGTTGATGGAAACCAGGGCCATAACATAAGCTTATCTGACCTAAAATGAGAACACAGTGAAACTTATTTAAAACACACAACAAAAAGTCAAAGAAATACACATAGCAAAGAAAATTGAAATGCAAAATACAACAGTGAAAAACCAGTACTGATTCTATCGAATCGTACTGATTCTTGTGCTTTTAAAGGTGCAACAAATATAAAATACCAGTATTGTTAAAGAAAAAAAAATCTATACAATTTGAAAGTATATTTCAATTACTTATTTCTGAAAAAAAATTGTAATTTCAAAAAGTCCTCTTTCAGATGTTGGGATTTGAAAGACTCGAGTACAAGAAAAGATGTTAGGATTAATTATTTATCACTACAATCACTATTCTGTTTAATTAATCTGTTTATAAAGTCAATACATTCAATCTTTAGAATAGTCTAAACTTTAGAAAAGAAAAGAAAATTAACAAAACTAAAAACAATTTTGTATTGCCATAATTCCAAATTTTATATTAGTTTATAAAAATATTAGTAAATTAATGCAACATTGCAGAAAATTCATGAAAGAAACTACACACACACAATAAATCATAAACAAACAAAACTCTACTATGTGATTATTCTTTACAGAGACTGGTGCTGTATATTTTTTTTAATTTGAAATTAAAGATTGAAATCTGAGTAGAAGCATCAGGAATATTTAATCAAATTACCACAAATGAAAATTTTGAAAATAAATTAAATTCCAAATAAGTAATTGCTCTGCTATGATCTAAATGAATTTAAGATTAAAAAGTTCCAACATTTCTATAGCATTTAGACTACAACTGTCTTCCCAATAGATTATATTGCAATAAAATAATTTGAATAATTATATGTCTGGAACAAGAAGTTATAAAATTGATAAACATTTTCTTTGTTACCATAGGAAGTAGAAAGCAACTCATAATGTAAATAAAGATAAGTAATTATTTAGGTTTTTATTTATTTCAACTTTTATATTTGAAGATTCAAAACATGTCATTATAAATTGTTTACCATCTGCCATAGGTGAATTGGAAGAGCGTATTGGCACAAGATACTCAGATATGCTTCTACAATTGGATTCGAACTGTTCTAACTGTTGTAACAGATAGAAAAATGCTGGTCTATCCTCAGAGACGAATTTCCAACATTTACACATTAATGTATACCTGTGGAAAGAAGAAAAAAAGAAAACTCCGTTACAATATTCAAGGAATTTAAATGTCCAATTATCAAGATACAGAATCTGGTATTTCTATTTTAAAATTGACCTTGTGTGTGAGCAATCCTTCTAAATTTTTATCTCCATCATCCTATGTGAAGATTTGACAGTGGTCACTTAGGGGTCATGTTCTGGTGACTTTTGAATCAGCCATTGGAAATGCAGCTTTCAAAAATCTGAAAGTGGTTCAAATTATTCAGTACACACTGATGCTCTTCAGCCATACTGCTCAGTTTCCAAAACATAAAGATATATGACTTCATGTTCTGAACAAAATTAGTGCTGATAGCAATAACAAAAATCGGTCATGTTCTGGTGACCTTTACATTAGCCAATGTAAATGCAGCTTTTCCAAAAATCTGAAAGTGGATCAAATCATTCAGTACACACTGATGCTCTTCAGCCATGCTGCTCAGTCTCCCAAACATAAAGATATATAACTTCATGGGATTATAGCAATAACATAAATCATCAACACCATGACTCCTATGCAGTCACTGTCAGATCTTTACATATGACAGTGGAGATATGAATTTTAATCAGATTGGGATGTAAAAACATGACACATATCTTGAACAATATGTCCCATGTAGTCAAATGTGTCAATGGTGTCAGTCATAATATTCCATAAACTGCAAGACAGCAGTGTCAGTCATTACATCCCATACACAAGTCAATGGTGTATTTGGTTAAGGTCAATCATGAGATTCCATACACTCTGAGATATTGTTCAATTAAACCTCTACATGCTTTCTTCAATTTAACATGCTCTTTTTTCATGAACGAATTGAATCATAAAGAATCTTGGCATGATGTCATTTGTCAAAGGTACCATTAGTTTTGTCTCACAAATATAGAAAGGGGTTTAGAGTCCAACTCAAAATGAGAAATCTTTCATTTCTTTGCAAAAAGTCGCTTATAGAAAACCCCATGTAAATATGTCTCCATTCAAGAGGCGTATTGATAACAAGATTTTCAATATGAATGACATGGTGGCCATGCTGGATGTCAGACAGTCACCATGTTCATTGAGGTCCAACTAAACATAGCAAATCCTTTAGTCAAAACTCCACATCAATAAAACAATGTATATAGGAGGAGTAGTAATAACAAGATTTGTAAGAAGTTGTTGTTGTGACCATATTGGATGTGAGATTAGTACCATTTCCATTTTTTTATTATCAAGCAGACATCATAAAAGGTCTACTGGTTAAACCCCCATTTCTTTTCAGGAGGAGTAAGAATAACATCATTTTGAAAGATGGCTGCCATACTGAATGTTAGATTGAGCCGTAAGTGTCAATTACAGTTTATAATAACTAGTTTCATTATAAATGTAAAGTAAGTGCAAATCTTAAGTGTCGCTTTGCTTATGACCAGGAAATTCTATACTTACAGTTCCTCGGGGCAGTTATCGGGTCGGTCCAAACAACCTCCAGATCTTACATAATGCAATACTTCGATGTTGGTTCTGGCTGGGTATGGCTGCTGGCCAAATGTTACAACCTCCCACATTAGAACTCCAAAGGCCCTGAAAATAAAAAGAATATAACACATATTAAAGACAAAGGAAAATTAAATTAAACAAATTAAACTGTAGCACAGTACCTACAGAATGTTTTAGGACACAAAACTATCAACAAATTACACTCCAGAACTCAGTACTATCTATAATTAATCACTTTTAAGTTGAGTTTAAGTGCAAATTGCATAGACCCAGATCTGCCACTCATAATGTACCAGAATATCCAGGTCTGTGCATTTTTAGAAGCAATCAGTAAAACTAACAACATATACCCTGGTCTGACGTCAAGTCATGCTAAGGCAGTTCAGGATAGTTTTTGTTTGCAGTTTAACTCAACTTATAAGCAAGTTTAATAAGGAAGTCATTTTGTTTCTGTTAAATTGCAGGTGCATGCCTTTTTTATGCGGTCTGTTTTGAAGTAAAGAAATTTCAAGTGTCTTTGAGAATTGATCCTATTTTCCACCTGCTCATTTGAAACTCTGCCATATAAGCAACCATCAACTCTAAGGTCAGACAGGTGCATGATAAGATTTAGCTTAATGTATTTAAGCCAAAACTGAGCAATCTAAACATTTGTAAATCCACCTAATGCATTAAACTGCAAAAAAATAATATATTTTTGAAATATTTTCTTTCCAAGTTAATTAAGAAGTTGAATAATGATGTAAGCATAGCAATATTACTTGTTGTACAACAATTTTTCTAATGGCAGTAAAAACACGGTACCCTCAGGTTTGGCTTTTAGGTTCAAAATCATGTAATGGAAAATGTGTTAAACATTGCAAACTGTGAACAATTCCTTATTATAACACTATTCCTTCCTTGCTAGCTTTGGCAGAACGTACAAATTACAACTCATTGCCTGGGTTGTTTATTATATCAAATGAAAAGATATGAGGAAAAAAATGGCTTGCACCATAAATTTCTTGTGCTTAAAGTAGAATCATTCAAATTTGTAAAGTCAAAATGACAGTAAAAGAGCCTCTCACCAAATGTCCGATTGTGTAGTAAAAACTCCATCTACAAGAGACTCAGGGGACATCCATCGAACTGGTAGCAACCCCTCTCCCTCCTTTCTGTAGTAATCATTCTTATAGATATCGCGAGCCAAGCCAAAGTCTCCAATCTTCACCACCATGATGCTTGGACTCTTACATGATACAAGGCAATTTCTGGCAGCTAAATCTCTGTATATATAAAGAGAAAACAAGAGTTAAGTATGTACCTCATTCCAATTCTAAGGCTTCACAATTATGTGTATATATCTGCACAAAATGTATTTTGAAAATAATAATGAAATAAAAAAAATAATGATGTAATTGTTTTAAAAATTTAGGTGCCCAACTCGATGTGAATGTGTGTGTATATGTGATACTGTCCAACTGGATGTATTGTGTGTTTATGTGATCCTGCCCATGCAGACCTGTTTGTGTATTTAGATGATCCTGCCCATGCAGACCTGTTTGTGTATTTAGATGATCCTGCCCATGCAGACCTGTTTGTGTATTTAGATGATCCTGCCCATGCAGACCTGTTTGTGTATTTAGATGATCCTGCCAATGCAGACCTGTTTGTGTATTTAGATGATCCTGCCAATGCAGACCTGTTTGTGTATTTAGATGATCCTGCCAATGCAGACCTGTTTTTGTATTTAGATGATCCTAGTTTCACATTTGCTCCATGCTTCTTCAGGCAACTCCTTCTTCACTGCATAGTTTAGTATACAATATATCAGAACAATTTTCTTAAAGACTGACTCAACATCACAAGAAGTCTTCCAGTGAAAATGCCATGTAAGTATGACTTTGCATACAAAGAAGAGTAGCAATAACAAGATAATGCCGTGGTCACCATATAACAAACATTTTCATTTAACTAGTATCCTAAGAAGTCAATAATAGACTCATTGTGAAGCAGTAGCAGAAATTTAGTTTTCAAGATGGCAGCTGTGTCAGCCATATTGGAGGTCAAACCATCAACATTTTTATTTAGGACTAAGTAGACATCACAAGAATACTGGTGAAAACCCCATATCAAGATGAATGTATAATCAGGGCAAATAGTGATAACAAGACTTTCATTATGGCCAAACTGGATGCCAGATAACTTTTATTTTGATCAACTTGACATCCAGTCTTTAAGAAAAAAACACATGCAGATTTGACCATGACTTGTGGAGAACTAACAATACAAATTTTTCAAGATTGTCACAGAAACAGCTGCAATGGAATTCCAAGCAACACCATTTCATTAGGACGAACAATAAATTATAAAAATTCTTGTTTGAAAGCCCCATCTCGATATGACTTAGCATTCAGTAGTAGAAACCACAGTGTTGGGTATATTTGACTTTTAAAAAATGGCACTGTTTGAATCGTTTTTGTTTCAAACTATACATTATAAGAAGTGTTGCGGTGAAAGCCCTATGTTAGTATCATTTTCTGGATTTTCCAGATGGACATTCAGACAGCCATATTCATTCTTCAAGCAGCACTTTTTTTATTTAGGACCATATAGACCATGGGATGAATGTGTTCAGCACTTTTTTCATTTAGGACCATATAGACCATGGGATGAATGTGTTTGGCATTTTTTTCATTTAGGACCATATAGACCATGGGATGAATGTGTTTGTGTAAATTTTCATTTCAGACCATACAGACCATGGGATGAATGTGTTTGTGTAAATTTTTTTCATTTAGGACCATATAGACCATGGTATGAATGTGTTTGTGTAAATTTTTTTAATTTAGGACCATATAGACCATGGTATGAATGTGTTTGTGTAAATTTTCAAACAATCTTTGAAGTAGTGACAAAAATCTTGTAATATCTGATGGATGATGTACAAATGGTGATTACAAATGCTTTACTGGTCAAAGACAAATATAACTATAAAGCAAGCATATGTTTCAAAATCAGTCTAATCTGACAATTTTATGACCAGAGTAAGTATAGAAAACCCAGACCTCTGGTCAGATACATCTCTGACAGTATTTTTGTTTAATTTAATGATTCTGATAGAAAAATATTTACATCCTTATCTGTCATCTCTAGAGGGAAATGATCAAAGGATCAGCATAATACAGCCAAAGTTTGGCATAATCATGTTTTGAGGAATGTTTTATTTTCCTCAACTTGACAACTATTATATGAATATGAATGCTGGCAAATTAATTCACAAATTATTAAACATACAAAGACATAAATACACAAACTATGACAGGTTTGAGTTTTAATTACTTGGGGAAAAAATGCATCGAGTAGGTATTCTAAGAATGACACAGGATTAATTTATGATTACCTGTGAACAAAATGCAGTATGTACACCAAACATGATACAGGATTAATTTATGATTACCTGTGAACAAAATGCAGTATGTACACCAAAAATGATACAGGATTAATTTATGATTACCTGTGAACAAAATGCAGTATGTACACCAAACATGATACAGGATTAATTTATGATTACCTGTGAACAAAATGCAGTATGTACACCAAACATGATACAGGATTAATTTATGATTACCTGTGAACAAAATGCAGTATGTACACCAAAAATGATACAGGATTAATTTATGATTACCTGTGAACAAAATGCAGTATGTACACCAAACATGATACAGGATTAATTTATGATTACCTGTGAACAAAATGCAGTATGTACACCAAACATGATACAGGATTAATTTATGATTACCTGTGAACAAAATGCAGTATGTACACCAAAAATGATACAGGATTAATTTATGATTACCTGTGAACAAAATGCAGTATGTACACCAAACATGATACAGGATTAATTTATGATTACCTGTGAACAAAATGCAGTATGTACACCAAAAATGATACAGGATTAATTTATGATTACCTGTGAACAAAATGCAGTATGTACACCAAACATGATACAGGATTAATTTATGATTACCTGTGAACAAAATGCAGTATGTACACCAAAAATGATACAGGATTAATTTATGATTACCTGTGAACAAAATGCAGTATGTACACCAAAAATGATACAGGATTAATTTATGATTACCTGTGAACAAAATGCATGTCTTCTAAATATTTACATCCTCTGGACACATCAACACAAATCTTAACAAGGTCAGTGAGGCACAGTTCTGCTGGATTGTTCTGAAAGATAGACCAAGAACATTCATTAAATTGTGGATGCCAAAAAAAGTGTTGATTCTTTAGATATTAACTGCTATTACCATTTTCATGTACATTCTTGTAGAGTTACATTCTATCCTATCTTTACTATACACCATATATAGTCATGTAAGTTAAGTCCAATACATTGAGTATTTTCAGAGACATTTTCAGCATTTCATGCCACTTTTCAGTATTCCTGACAAGTGCACACTATTAATACACACAAAATTACCAACACATCTTTATTCCATCTTGTAACCAAACTATTAAATAGAGTAATCATCCATGCTTCAAAAATACATCATATTTACATTATTTGAACAAAACAAATTAGTTGGAAAGGATTTATTATTGAGAAATGATTTATTAGTGATCATTGGCATTGAGCTTAGATAGTGAAGGTTATGGAAAAAACAGTGTCAAGTTCAGTATTACATGTATCATACATGTGGATCTGGCATTTGGCTTATTTACATGTATCATACATGTGGATCTGGGACTAGGCTTATTTACATGTATCATATATGGGGATCTGGGACTTGGCTTATTTACATGTATCATACATGTGAATCTGGGATTTGGCTTATTCACATGTATCATACATGTGGATCTGGGACTTGGCTTATTTACATGTATCATACATGGGGATCTGGGACTTGGCTTATTTACATGTATCATACATGTGGATCTGGGACTTTGCTTATTCACATGTATCATACATGTGGATCTGGGACTTTGCTTATTCACATGTATCATACATGTGGATCTGGGACTTGGCTTATTTACATGTATCATACATGTGGATCTGGGACTTGGCTTATTTACATGTATCATACATGTGGATCTGGGATTTGGCTTATTTACATGTATCATACATGTGGATCTGGGACTTGGCTTATTTACATGTATCATACATGGGGATCTGGGACTTGGCTTATTTACATGTATCATACATGTGGATCTGGGACTTGGCTTATTCACATGTATCATACATGTGGATCTGGGACTTGGCTTATTTACATGTATCATACATGTGGATCTGGGACTTGGCTTTTTCACATGTATCATACATGTGGATCTGGGACTTGGCTTATTTACATGTATCATACATGTGGATCTGGGACTTGGCTTATTTACATGTATCATACATGTGGATCTGGGACTTGGCTTATTTACATGTATCATACATGTGGATCTGGGATTTGGCTTATTTACATGTATCATACATGTGGATCTGGGACTTGGCTTATTTACATGTATCATACATGTGGATCTGGGACTTGGCTTTTTCACATGTATCATACATGTGGATCTGGGACTTGGCTTATTTACATGTATCATACATGTGGATCTGGGACTTGGCTTATTTACATGTATCATACATGTGGATCTGGGACTTGGCTTATTTACATGTATCATACATGTGGATCTGGGATTTGGCTTATTTACATGTATCATACATGTGGATCTGGGACTTGGCTTATTTACATGTATCATACATGGGGATCTGGGACTTGGCTTATTTACATGTATCATACATGGGGATCTGGGACTTGGCTTATTTACATGTATCATACATGTGGATCTGGGACTTGGCTTATTCACATGTATCATACATGTGGATCTGGGACTTGGCTTATTTACATATATCATACATGGGGATCTGGGACTAGGCTTATTTACATGTATCATATATGGGGATCTGGGACTTGGCTTATTTACATATATCATACATGGGGATCTGGGACTAGGCTTATTTACATGTATCATATATGGGGATCTGGGACTTGGCTTATTTACATGTATCATACATGTGGATCTGGGACTTGGCTTATTCACATGTATCATACATGTGGATCTGGTACTTGGCTTATTTACATGTATCATACATGGGGATCTGGGACTTGGCTTATTTACATGTATCATACATGGGGACCTGGGACTTGGCTCATTTACATGTATCATACATGGGGATCTGGGACTAGGCTTATTTACATGTATCATATATGGGGATCTGGGACTTGGTTTATTCATTTCATAGCAGGAATTTGTTAATTTCACAGACTGTCAGCTCATCACTACTGCACAAGTCATGAGTAGAGCATGTTCACCACACTTGGTCAAACATTTTGCATTAAAAAAACAACAATGAAATTTGAGTCATTTTTCAAGCATTGTAAATTTTTTAATGCTTCTATGATCTTATGTGGCAAGAGATGTCATTCCCGCCATCACTCCCAATTGAAATCTTGGTTTCACACAGTTTGCAGAAGGAATAACTATTGCCCATTCTGCTAGCAGAAATGAACTGCCAAGTTTTGCTGTATGATGTGACAAACTGCTGTACACTTCCTTTTGTGTACTTGGCTTTAACGTTTTATTCTTCAGCCATTACCTTCCTTATAAATCTATTTCAAATTCATTTTCCAAATCTGGCTCAGCCATGATGCTGTTTACACTACAGATGGAAAGCAATGAAATCCTGCACATGCACAGCTGTGTTTTATCTACCCATGTGTCATGCATCAAATACACAGATTTTTCTGATGTGGCACACAAACCTTGTTGATTGTACCTAAATTGATGCACCCAATGTTATGTTTTGCTGATTAACACAAAACAAAGGTTTGGTTAAAAAAATCATTGCCAGTACATTAACTGACACACCCCAATGTTATGTTTTGCTACTTACCACAAAATAAAGGTTTGCTCTAACTAATTTAATGGCTAGCTTACATCTCTCCCAAACAATGAAAACAGGTGCACATCAGTTTCTTACGTTGATGTTATAATAATACTAAGGGTTACAAGTGAGCGTGGAAGCCTGAAGCTGACATTATGTGACCTGTAACTGACACCGTGACATCATTTTTAGTTACAGGATCTAAGAACAGTATAATCACCACTCACAAGAAAGAGGTAAAAAAAAAAAACAACTTTGCTCGATTGTATGCCATGCGTTGTTTCAAGATAAAGTCAGCATTTCACTGAAAATGGTATCCAAGGCCCAAAAATTAAAATAGACTCAAAACAAATGAAATTATCATTTGGACTGCGGTTTTACAACCGACTGTCGGTAATACTATTGTTATCCAACCAATGGAGCCTTCATCGTCAAAAGATGAGAAACCGGTAACTCGTAAGATAAAACATAATTTTGTGTAGCAAAGGTTGAAAACATACAGCTGGCTACATTTTAAAAAAAAGTCAAGTCAAGTGAAGAATGTGACAATGAGATGACTTTCTTTAGCCATATATGGACAGAGGCTATAAAAACCTCCATGACCAAATGTGCAAAATACAATACTTTTCAGAACAGTACATTGACAAGACATGTTGGTTGCCAGAACACAAACTGCTTATTAAAGGTCCACAACACCAAACAGATTTGAATGCAGTTTTGCAAACACATTCTTCCAAACAAGGCATAGCAGTGAAGTTGCTACTTAAGAGTGTATATTGGCTGTGTGTAGAAAACATCGGTTTTAAAAATACAAATCTCTTCTTAATTTAATACACAACTTAACAGCTAAAGACATGGTAGCCGTTGGCATTTTGAAGAATTCTGCCATTCAGTATGACTTGGCTACTACCTTTTTTGAGGTACTGCAGAGCCTTTAAAATGTTGTTGAGGATAGTCCTATATGTGATCTGCAAAAATGTATCATTTGTGACAGCAAAGGCAAATGAAAGCACTGACATATCCAACAATAAACTTCTTATCATATATTCTCAGATTATTTCTGATGACAGGAAACCATCAACACGATTTTTAACAAATATAAAATGTTCAAATGCTTCTGACAAGGGAATTACCTTATTGGCTTTAGTCACATTACATAACTAATATTTTTGTTGTGTATTTAATCAGTATAATTCGTTTTTCAAAAACTACTGAAGACTGATCATCAGCTTGAATAGGACTCGTAGGTTTGGATTCAGACTTACTGATTTTTGCCTTAACGAGTCAAATGACTTACTGGAAGCCATTTGCAAAAAAACCACTGGCACAGTGTAGATTGTTTTGTACACAATCCTTTTATTGAATACAGAGCTAACTAAGGTGAGCTGCTTTATTTTATACTTCTTGCTAATTCAAACTTTTTGTATTTTTAACTCACAAAAAAATAAGATTTGGCACTTGAAAGTTATATTATTTTCCATTATTTTCCAGACATGGCTGACATCTCACATTACCATGAAATCACAACTTTGTATTTTAATTTTAAAATTATTCTTAAAGTTAGTTATTAGTTAATAATTATTACCTACCCATTTTATTCTAACATGCCTTATCTAGCATTTGATGCAGCTGATCAATCCATATTTCTCTATCACACTCCAAGATTCAAACTACTTAGCTGAGGTCAGCATGTATACATTTTTAGATACAATGAATAGCACTACATTTTTATATCAAAGCTAAAAACATTTCAAAAGTGTGAACAAGAGGGCATGTAATAAATACAAAACTGCATTTGTGTTCAGTACCGAGTTAATAGAAAGAAATTGTTTTGCTTTGGCTTGACCTTTTTAAATATTACTTTGAAATATCAAACTTGTTCTTTCCTCTGACTTAGAACAAAACTGACATGCAGTTTTGTGTATTTATCATACACACTTTACTCAACTTAAAACTGACATGCAGTTTTGTGTATTTATCATACACACTTTACTCAACTTAAAACTGACATGCAGTTTTGTGTATTTATCATACACACTTTACTCAACTTAAAACTGACATGCAGTTTTGTGTATTTATCATACACACTTTACTAAACTTAAAACTGACATGCAGTTTTGTGTATTTATCATACACACTTTACTCAACTTAAAACTGACATGCAGTTTTGTGTATTTATCATACACACTTTACTCAACTTAAAACTAGAATGCAGTAAAGGATTTGTTGCCATGTTTTCACTTGACATCTCAAATTTTCTTTCTCAGATTGACATTTCTGAATATGTCTTATTTTTAAGGGTTTTGAATTATGAATTTTTCATTAGGTATTTAGGATTAATTTGCAGTCATAATCACCCACTTTTTCCTGAAAATATTCTTCTTTCTTTTAAATGTGAGTAGAAAAACTGATGTCCTCAAATTTGGATAATTCCTCAGCTTATTTTTTAAAGAATATAAGTGGTTCCAAGTGTGCAGATTACAAAGGAATGAGTTATATTTCATCCTTTATATTATATCTGCCTATACCAAAGGTCCCATTATTATAACTGCTAAAATCAAAAAATTATAATGCAAAATCCCAATTTGAGGAAACATTTTGACAAATATAGTGCATCAGGTTTAAACTGTGTTTGGACAGATCTTTCAATATATCTATTTATGTATAATGCCTACAGTACAACTTACAGCTGAGGGTCTACAGGAGCGAAGGAAAGAGAGTAAGTCCCCTCCTTCCATCAATTCCAAGATGATGAATTGTGGATCGTTGTCAAGACACACCCCCAGGAGACTAAGAATATTGATGTGGTGAAAGTTACTCATCAGCAGGGCTTCTTTAAGGAATTCTTCTTTCTCCTGGTCTGAAGCACTCTTTCTGAGTGTCTTGATAATGAAAAACAAAGAATCATGATGCTGATATTAATGTTTTTTTCAATGAAAGACAGCTGCAATAAAAAGATGGTACTGCTTTACACAGTGAATTACTATCAGGTTACTTAAATATTAAGATGGTACTGCTTTACACAGTGAATTACTATCAGATTACTTAAATATTAAGATGGTACTGCTTTACACAGTGAATTACTATCAGATTACTTAAATATTAAGTTGGTATTGCTTTACACAGTGAATTACTATCAGATTACTTAAATATTAAACTGTAATGCTTTACACAGTTAATTACTATTGGGTTACTTAAATATTAAACTGTAATGCTTTACACAGTGAATTACTATTGGGTTACTTAAATATTAAACTGCAATGCTTTACACATTTAATTACTATCAGGTTACTTAAATATTAAACTGTAATTCTTTACACATTTAATTACTATCAGGTTATTTAAATATTAAACTGTAATGCTTTACACAGTTAATTACTATTGGGTTACTTAAATATTAAACTGCAATGCTTTACACATTTAATTACTATTGGGTTACTTAAATATTAAACTGTAATGCTTTACACAGTTAATTACTATTGGGTTACTTAAATATTAAACTGTAATGCTTTACACATTTAATTACTATTGGGTTATTTAAATATTAAACTGTAATGCTTTACACAGTTAATTACTATAAGGTTACTTAAATATTAAACTAATTTTTTACACATTTAATTACTATTGGGTTACTTAAATATTAAACTGTAATGCTTTACACAGTTAATTACTATTGGGTTACTTAAATATTAAACTGCAATGCTTTACACATTTAATTACTATCAGGTTATTTAAATATTAAACTGTAATGCTTTACACAGTGAATTACTATTGGGTTACTTAAATATTAAACTGCAATGCTTTACACATTTAATTACTATCAGGTTACTTAAATATTAAACTGTAATTCTTTACACATTTAATTACTATCAGGTTATTTAAATATTAAACTGTAATGCTTTACACAGTTAATTACTATTGGGTTACTTAAATATTAAACTGCAATGCTTTACACATTTAATTACTATTGGGTTACTTAAATATTAAACTGTAATGCTTTACACAGTTAATTACTATTGGGTTACTTAAATATTAAACTGTAATGCTTTACACATTTAATTACTATTGGGTTATTTAAATATTAAACTGTAATGCTTTACACAGTTAATTACTATAAGGTTACTTAAATATTAAACTAATTTTTTACACATTTAATTACTATTGGGTTACTTAAATATTAAACTGTAATGCTTTACACAGTTAATTACTATTGGGTTACTTAAATATTAAACTGCAATGCTTTACACATTTAATTACTATCAGGTTATTTAAATATTAAACTGTAATGCTTTACACAGTTAATTACTATTGGGTTACTTAAATATTAAACTGTAATGCTTTACACAGTTAATTACTATTGGGTTACTTAAATATTAAACTGTAATGCTTTACACAGTGAATTACTATCAGGTTTTTTAAATATTAAACTGCAATGCTTTACACATTTAATTACTATTGGGTTACTTAAATATTAAACTGTAATTCTTTACACAGTGAATTACTATCAGGTTATTTAAATATTAAACTGCAATGCTTTACACATTTAATTACTATAAGGTTACTTAAATATTAAACTAATTTTTTACACATTTAATTACTATTGGGTTACTTAAATATTAAGACAGTAATTCTTTACACAGTTAATTACTATCAGGTTACTTAAATATTAAACTGTAATTCTTTACACAGTTAATTACTATTGGGTTACTTAAATATTAAGACAGTACTTCTTAACACAGTTAATTACTATCAAGCTACTTAACTAGAAAGATGGAACTGCTTTACAAAGTTAATTACCATCGGCTTACTTAAATATTATTATGGTACTGCTTTACATAGTTGATTACTATTGGGTTGCTTAGATAATAAAACAGTACTAATTAACAAAGTTAATTATTGTTTACCTTTACAGCAACCTTTGTATCCCCTGAGCTGTCACTTAAGATATTTTTAGCCACACCTTCAAAAACTTCACCAAAAGCACCACTTCCCAGGAATTTGCACAGCATCAGTTGGTCGCGTCGGAAATGAGGTAGTGCTGCTATTTCATCATCAGTTGGTACAATGCTGAGGATATAAAACAAGAAACTTTTATCACACCAAATGTACTTGCTTGTAAAACAAGTCCAACTGCAAACTGCATAGACCAAACTCTGCCCTCGCATAATGTGTGGGCAAATATGGGTCTACATTCTTTGCTAGGATTAATCAGTAAAACATGCAACATAGACATTGATCTGCAGGCATATTATGCAACGGGGATATCAGAATATTTGTTATTTGCAGTTTGACTTGACTAAGTACACTTCTAACTTGTACAGTTCTGAGCTATATCACAGATTATTGAAAAAAAATCATTGTCTGTACAGTTTTCCATCAGAATCAACTTCTATGTCAGTATATAGAAAATTTTCTACAATAAAAATGGATTTGAAAGACCACTATTCTTGGCTGCCACTTGTAACAGATTTTGCATGCAATGGTCCATTATTATTATTACAAACAAGACTATTGGAAAACCACCTGTCTTGACAGTTTTTTTCTTGCTACAAAGGGTGCTCTAAAGATGGGACTTACAGAATAATTTGTAATAACTTTTTCTAATAACTTTTTCTAAAGATGGGACTTACAGAATAATTTGTAATAACTTTTTCTAAAGATGGGACTTACAGAATAATTTGTAACAACTTTTTCTAAAGATGGGACTTACAGAATAATTTGTAATAACTTTCTGTACAATTGATGCATGATGTTTAACACTTTATCTTGATGATACAATCCTTGTTATGTGACAATAGTATACCATATGTACTCAATTACAAGTAGAATCCAACTGCAAACTACAAAGACCTCGATCTGCCATCCCATGATGCAGCAGTAGATAAGGATCAATGCAGTCTGTTACAAGTAACCAGAAGAACAAACAGACCCTGATATGTTGGTACATTATGGGATGGCAGATCAGGTTCGATTTTGTTTGCAGTTGACACAGCTTGTAAACTAGTATGCATGATACCATTGTATGTGAACACTTACTTAATAGCATAGAGAGCATTGCTTTGTTGAACAGCTGTTGTAGGCAATTCTCGTAGTGTTGCTAGTTCTAAATCTGGCCCTCTGGCAACAGCAATAAAATGATTATTCTTCCTCTTTTCATCATTCCTTCTTCTACAGCACACTAAAATAGTAATGTTATTTGTTATGCATAGTTTTGGGCTATCAAATACATTTTCAAGACCGATACTTCTGATAATACCATACTGACTTACTGTGATAATACCATACTGGCTTACTGTGATAATACCATACTGTCTTACTGTGATAATACCATACTGGCTTACTGTGATAATACCATACTGTCTTACTGTGATAATTCCATACTGGCTTACTGTGATAATTCCATACTGGCTTACTGTGATAATCCCATACTGGCTTAATGTGATATTACCATACTGGCTTACTGTGATAATTCCATACTGGCTTACTGTGATAATACCATACTGGCTTACTGTGATAATCCCATACTGGCTTAATGTGATAATACCATACTGGCTTACTGTGATAATTCCATACTGGCTTACTGTGATAATACTATACTGTCTTACTGTGATAATTCCATACTGTCTTACTGTGATAATTCCATACTGTCTTACTGTGATAATTCCATACTGTCTTACTGTGATAATTCCATACTGGCTTACTGTGATAATTCCATACTGGCTTACTGTGATAATTCCATACTGGCTTACTGTGATAATTCCATGCTGGCTTACTGTGATAATTCCATACTGGCTTACTGTGATAATTCCATACTGTCTTACTGTGATAATTCCATACTGGCTTACTGTGATAATACCATACTGGCTTACTGTGATAATTCCATACTGGCTTACTGCGATAATTCCATACTGTCTTACTGTGATAATACCATACTGGCTTACTGTGATAATTCCATACTGTCTTACTGTGATAATTCCATACTGGCTTACTGTGATAATTCCATACTGGCAAAATGTGAAAATAAAGTTTATATACTACTTTTAAATAATAAACAGGACTACATGAACTGGAGATATGAGTGGGATTGATGTTGTTTATCAGCCTTATATAACCTAATGATGCCATTGATAACCTATCATGTGCTGAAAAAATGGAGTCAAGTCCCCTCCAAAAATAAAAAGAAGACAACTTTTCAGTTGAATATTTAACATTTCAGATTCCCTTTTCAATATTTCTAACAAATATACTTTCTGTCATATATGGTTAGGTTTGGTAATAACTAGAGCCTGGACAATATGAATATTGTTCTAAGGCTTGGTAATAACTAGGGCCTGGACTACAGGTATGTGGTTCTTAGGTTTAGTAATAACTAGGGCCTGGATTACAGGTATGTGGTTCTTAGGTTTGGTAATAAATAGGGCCTGGTCCATAGGTATGTCATTTATAGGTTTGGTAATAACTAGGGCCTGGACTACAGGTATGTGGTTCTTAGGTTTGGTAATAAATAGGGCTTGGTCTATAGGTATGTCATTTATAGGTTTGTTAATAACTAGGGCCTGGACTACAGGTATGTGGTTCTTAGGTTTAGTAATAACTAGAGCCTGGACTACAAATGTGTTGTTCTTTGGTACGGTATGTGCTGACATCATAGTGTGTGAGGGGCGAATGTTAGAACTAAGTAAGTAAATAACCAAGGCCTATAGTTAAATTATATGATTTTAAAATGCAAGGACATTTGAACTGCACTGTTTTATGGCTGAGGTTGTAGGGTGTTTAATTAGTTAGTCAAATATAATTATAAAATAATTATAAAATAGTTATATGGTATTACTATGGACACCAAGGTCATTAATATAATTATAAAATAATTATATTGTATTACTATGGACACCAAGGTCATTTTAACCAATTAATCAGACATTTGACAGTTTGAAAACTCTGGTAAGTAGGCTAGGTTCTACTAAATATATCTGTCCAACATGGCATTTTCTCCATTAAGGCATCAAGGATCACCCTTTTACATGATCAAAAGCACTGAAAATATCTGTCTAATAAAATGTCCAAAACAAAATAAATTTAACCTTTTTAAGAAAATTATTGAAACATATAACTCACCAAACCAGACGACCACAATGATGACAAAAGCCAGGACAAAGGCAAAAGCTACAACCACAGCAGTGATTGTCATCATTCCATCATCTGGTGGTATCTCAAGCACTGAAATGTACAGAATTGTTTGTATCATTACAGGAAGACGTGGTGAGATACGAGTATGAAACTCGATGAGCATCATACAAAGTTTGGTATAAAAATGAAATGGGAAGAAATAAGCATTAGCAAAGAAAAAAGTTTGGCAATAGTGAATATGGGTAAAATTAAACAAAATTGTTATGCAAAATCATAGTCAAATTAAAATTGCAAAGGTCTGATTTAAAATTGGCATACACTAGTTTTGGTTTGAACTGTCACACTGACAAACTTTTACCTCCAAACTGTGACACAGACAAGTTTTCAATGTAAACTCTAAATCATGATACATACAAGTTTTCGTCTCTAAACAATGACACTGACATGTTTGATCTCTAAACCACAATGGCCTAGTTTTAATCTTGAAACTGTGACACAGCCATGATTTGATCTCTAGACTGTGACATGGACAAGTTTTGATCTCTAAACTAACACAGACATGATGTGATCTCTAAAATGTGTCACAGTCAAGGTTTGATCTCTAAACTGTGACACAATCATTTCAACATATTTTTATAAGAGAATTCTTTTTGTACAAACAGCACACCACACCAATTAGTATATGCTTTCATCATAAAAAGGATAACTCTGCATTTTTAAACCATTGTGATATCAATATTTATAACACTGGAATTACTTGTAGATTGTCACAAAAAAAGGTTTCTATATTATCAATGCATGTGTGAAAGTCCTATGAACACTAAATTCTGAATTACTATCTGCAAGTCATTGAAAAGTATTTGTAAATCATTAGCATAAACTCTTGATCGTTCCAAAAAATTCCGTTATTAATTTCTTAAATAATTACTTATTATAGATACTGATCACATTGACAGTTTTTTTCTTATGTCATAACTTTAATAATATCACAGAGAAAAAAAGTTAAAACCTCTATTTTCTACATTTTGAATTCAAAGTCATGCTTACATCAAGTATTTTAACAAGCATTCATTACTAAAAATTAATTTCTTCCTCACAAAATGAAGTCTATGATGACTGTATTATTAATCCTAAAGTTAGAAAGAGGATAATATACAAAACTGCAAAATAGGTTAAACTCCAATGAGAAAGTTAGTTATATATCTGAAACACTGGCCTCCATATCATAAAGATAAAACTTTTTCAGAAGCCAACTTTTCCAAGTGCAACTAGTAAATCTAATAAATTCGTAATGAGAAGCCATTCTTTTTTTTTACTAGAACACCTTAACATTTCTAAAATACTGATAACTGTGAGGTATTTCTTTTGTTATTTCTATTGTGTTGTACCTGGATAAATAAAGGCTGAGCTGTTGAGACTGAAAGGTCCCCAACCATTCCTGTTCTCTGCAGCCACTCTGAACATGTAGGACTCGCCCCTGGGGAAGACAGTCTCATCCACCACCCATCGAAGCTCAGTCCCATTGTATGCCAAGCTCCAGTTCTCCTTGTCAATTTGTCTGTGAATACAGCATACCAATAAACTAGCTGATGCTAGTGAATTTAAACTTTTGAAAACAGCATACATGTATTTTCTTTATTTAGTCATGACTCAGCTTTATTTAATTGCTATATTTTTTCCTAACTCTCAACCTGTATATATAAATAAAGTTAAAAACGAAACTTTCACAGCAAAAAAACAACTTGTTTTAAACACTTTTTAAGGTCTCAGAAATGCGTAATCCATATTTTCACGCAATTTTTAGAAAATCATGTATACAGGAGTCCTTTGTATGCATCAATTTCCTAAACCGTAAATTTAAGGGCTTGCTTGTCCTGCTTCGACCACCTTTTGATTGGGAAACTGTGTTCATCAATTGATCCTTTTAGCTGTGCTGATATTTACAATCAGAAAATTCAGTGGCTGAAAGACCCACAGATGTACATGTCATTGTAAGAGTACATTTGAAGAACATGACCCACAAGCTAGGCGGCAAGATCAAAGACTTAACTAGCTGCAGAGTGGTGAGAAAATGTGCTGCTATGGTTTTTTTTTATCCGACCATGACATCAAAAGGCTGGCAGTAAGATCAACTAATGGTTGAACAAAGTATGTGTCGGAACTGGCAAGCTGGTCGACATGAACAATTAGGCGGTGAAATTTAAGCCTGGCGGCAAGATCGGAATATTGTTGAAACAAAGTATGGGTCAGAACTGGTAGCTGGTCGACATGAATGATTAGGCGGGAAAATTGTAGTCTGGCGTCAAGATCAAGTAATTGTTGTTAACTGGCAGCTTGTCAACATAAACGTTTTGAAAACAAAGGATTTGTTCAAGCTGGGACCAAGGGCTTCTGTCGACATATACGTTTTTATTTTATCTCGACGTCGACATAAGCATGACAATTTGATAGTAATAGTAGACCAAGGGACCGGGACTTTGTTTTTTTGTCAACATAGGTGGCTTGTTCAGATAAGTGATGTTGATATAAACGGGTAAATTAAATTAAATATTATTATTATTATTATTATTATTATCATTATTATTATTATTATTATTATTAACAACTTTATGTCAGCATAATTAGATGTAAAAAGTTCACATGAAAGAAAATAAATTAATTAAATGTTTTTCCAGCCAGTCCTAGTTTACCAAATTTATGGGTCATGTATGTGCATTTACTCATCTTAAGTTATATACAAATTGTTCTTAAAAAATTTAATACTAATTTTCTTTAACCAAAGTCTTTTCAATCCTGATTATTTAATTCTCTGCACCTTAACTGTCCTAAAAAAACTTGCAGACAAAAAAAATAATTGATGTCTTTGGTCTTTTAGTATAGTATGGGGGCCATGTATTAAAGTTGGGTCAAGAAGAGAGCATGTCTAATTGGATTATCACAATACAGGGTAGTATGAATTAGTTTATTAATATGCATAGCATTCATTGTAACATCACAGCATACAACATTTAATCTGGATTGTACTGGATCACACCTATAGGTTCATTTCATCCAAAAATGTCAACTTATGGATGTATTATGAAGTGAATACCTACCACTCAAGGGTATGTTTAATCAAATTCTAAAAATCAACACTATTACTGAATTAGTCAGTATTGAATGTGTACACGACCTGTGTGACTTTTACTAAAGAAATTATTGATTTACAATATGATGGAATACATTCTGCTGGAATAACTCACAGTTATAAAAATCCCAAAGTACCAATCGATACAACATCATAACATTTCCCTAAATTATTTCAAAACTGACTGGTTCCCACATCTTAAATACAGACTGCATGTACATTACTACAAGGATCCTGTCGTGTTGTGGATACATGAATAAATATGAAATGGTTTTCTTTTCAGGCACCTATGTTTCTTTTTTAGGAAAGTCTTTCCTTTCAGACCTATGTTTCCTTTCAGGCCTGTGTCTCCTATCAGGTCTCTGTTTCCTTTCAGGCCTGTGTCTCCTATCAGGTCTATGTTTCCTTTCAGGCCTGTGTCTCCTATCAGGTCTATGTTTCCTTTCAGGCCTGTGTTTCCTTCCATACATTGTTCTTTTCTATATAGGTAATCTGATTAAAATCAGATTTTCACTGTTGTACATTAAGATCTGACAGCAGCTGCTTAGGGGTCATCATGTGTTCTGGTAACCTGTGTTATTACCATAATTGCTAATTGTATCAGCCAATCAGATGAAGTCTTATAGTCTTCATATTTGGAGATTGAACAGTATGGATGAAGAACATAAATATGTGCTGAACATTTTGATTCACTTTTTATTGGCTAATTCAAAGGTCATGAGCACATGACCCTTAAGTGGTCTTCATCAGATCTTCACATACGGCAGCAGAGATCAGATTTTAATCAGACTGCTATAAGGTTATTATAACTAGTGAAAGCACACCCATCCCATATCAATCCCTCTTAATCTGCTCTGCTGATAATGCACTACACAATCTAAACATAGAATTTTAATTTCTTATGTCATTAGAAAAACCTAAAAAGTCAAACTTAAAAAGCCCCTCTAAAAACACATCTTGGTAATGAGACTGTCTAATTACTACTTACCGGTACTGAAGAATATAATGTGTGATTTGTTCTCCATGATCGATTGGTTCCATCCAAGTCACTTCAAATTCATTACTTTTAAGTACCTCAACAACCGGTATTTCTGGTGTGCCAGGGATACCAGCTGCAAAATGATGAGAAGGCATGTGGTAAAACTGTTTTATTGTACAAATTATGAAAAAATCATCACATGATTGAAATTATTTAAGTTATTCAAGTAGAACAAAAGATAAATTTTTGATTTCATTAAATGATCCGACAAACACAATTATTTCAAAAAAGACTGCACTGAATAATCTTTGTATGTTGTTGCTATGGTGATGAAAATATGCTGTCTGTATCTATAAATGAACATGCAGTGTAAAAAGCTAATGCGGCTAATGAGTTCAAAATGACATTGCTTGACTGCAGCTATTCTTAAAAACAATTATTAAAGTGTATTTTTTCATCAAATCCAGGGACCCCGAGTGGCCGAGTGGTCTAAAGTGCTATCCATTACAGATCACTGCCATCTCACCTCTGTCTGCATGGGTTTGAGTCTCAGATTCGGTAATTGTGGGTATGTGAGAAAGCTTGCCAGTAGCTTCTCATGGGTTAGTATTTCTTTCAAGGATTTTCCTGGGTTCTTAATCCCACATAATACTGGCCACCATCGAGTGCTGAAAAATGGCGTTAAACCCTACAATAACATCATCAAAAATGAATTATTCATAAAATAACTTTCAATTTCTTGTTTCTTTTAAAAAAAAAGTGAAAAGACTAACGCAAATTTGGCTAAGCTAAAAACAAATGTGAAATTGGTCTCATAAGAGTGATACAGTTACACAAGAATAAATACCATTCCAGTGGCCAAGTGGTAAAGCATCCATCTCGGATGCAGGAGTCCATGAATTTAAACCTGGCAGAGTCATACCAAAGACATTTAAAATGGTACTAACTGCTACCTCACTTGGCACTCAGCACTAAGAGGTTAGAGTTAGGACTGGTCTGCCTGGTGTCAGGATAATGTGACTGGGTGAGATATCATGCTACTTGTCTGTGGCATGATACCTCAGTGCCAGACATCACTATAAGAATAAACCAAATATAAATCAATCATTGTAGCACAATATCTACTTGCTTATAAGGCACACATTGACTCTGATTTGTCACATAATGCACCAGTACATTAGTGTCCATGTTGCTTGTTCCATTGTTTACTTCTAATATTCTGCATTTATTCAGATCTGCTGGTGCAGTTCGTAGTTGGACTTGACTTATAAGCATGCATATATGGTACTTACTTTGAGTTTTAAATGCAAATCTGTTATCAGAAGGCCAAAGGTAGACTGTTTTACTCTTGTAGATCACATTCACCCGGACATAGTAGACTGTATTTGGCTTTAGATGTTCAAGGTGTATATAAGATAGAGTATTGTTGTTAGTAATCTCTGGAAAACTTCCGTAACCTTGCCATTGGGGTTCTCCTTCCTCTGCCTGAAAGACAAATTACAGGATATTAAAAAGAAGAGTCACATGTAAACCTGACATCACTCCTTTACAGGTAATGTCAGGTAGACAAAACAATGCTATAATCCCCACCCAACACATACACACACATTAAAAAAAATTGATTTAAAATGGAGTATACATGTGAAAGCATTGATTGTAATGTCAAATTAAGTATAAATTCTGTTCTTAAATATTAGTCTACATTAATTTATGTATCTGCTGCATATGGTCAACAATACAAACTCTCTAGGCCAAAAGTTTCAAAACAAGTTCTATCATTTTATTTTCTTATGATCAGGACATGTCAGCAAGAGGAATTTTACTTATGCATGGTTAATTAGCTGACAGCAATTTTGTACGTACCATATATACTTGTTTATATGATGAGTCAAATTACAAAACAAAGATCCTCATCACCCATAGCATAATTTACCTGCTTATCAGGGTCTATGTTGGTTATTCTACTGATTGCTCTAAACAAACTGCACAGACCAAGATCTGCTGACCCATTATGTGATGGCAGATGTGTGTCAATGCAGTGTGCAGCTGGACTTAACTTTTGAGTATATACAGTAAACATTATTCCATTTAATTACCATGTTATACTTCCATTTAATTACCATGTTATACTTCCATTTAATTACCATGTTATACTTCCATTTAATTACCATGTCATACTTCAAGGAATTAAATTCTGATTGTCTAATGATATAACCCTAAAAGAATTGCTTTAAATAACCACCTCAGCATATAGGAAATTATTCCTCATGATGCTGTCATCATCAGGTGACCTCCAAGACAATGTCAATGAAGTGTTGGTGGCAGACTCTAACATCACATTTCCTGGCAACTTGAATGTGCGATTTTGGACTATTGGACTCTCACTGATATAATTACCATTGGTTTGTATACACAGAACCTGCAACATATAAGTTTAACTAGCATTAGTCTGTAACTTATAAAAATAACTACTATTGGTCTGTATTCATAAACCTGTAACATGTAAAAATAACTACTATTGGTCTGTATTCATAAACCTGTAACATGTAAAAATAACTACTATTGGTCTGTATTCATAAACCTGTAACATATAAAAATAACTACTATTGGTCTGTATTCATAAACCTGTAACATATAAAAATAACTACTATTGGTCTGTATTCATAAACCTGTAACATATAAAAATAACTACTATTGGTCTGTATTCACAAACCTGTAACATGTAAAAATAACTACTATTGGTCTGTATTCATAAACCTGTAACATATAAAAATAACTACTATTGGTCTGTATTCATAAACCTGTAACATATAAATATCACTACTATTGGTCTGTATTCATAAACCTGTAACATATAAAAATAACTACTATTGGTCTGTATTCATAAACCTGTAACATATAAAAAATAACTACTATTGGTCTGTATTCATAAACCTGTAACATATAAATATCACTACTATTGGTCTGTATTCATAAACCTGTAACATGTAAAAATTACTATTGGTCTGTATTCATAAACCTGTAACATATAAAAATAACTACTATTGGTCTGTATTCATAAACCTGTAACATATAAATATCACTACTATTGGTCTGTATTCACAAACCTGTAACATATAAATATAACTACTATTGGTCTGTATTCATAAACCTGTAACATATAAATATAACTACTATTGGTCTGTATTCATAAACCTGTAACATATAAATATAACTACTATTGGTCTGTATTCATAAACCTGTAACTACTATTGGTCTGTATTCATAAACCTGTAACATGTAAAAATAACTACTATTGGTCTGTATTCATAAACCTATAACATAAAAATATCACTACTATTGGTCTGTATTCATAAACCTGTAACATATAAAAATAACTACTATTGGTCTGTATTCATAAACCTGTAACATATAAATATCACTACTATTGGTCTGTATTCACAAACCTGTAACATATAACCACTGCAACATATAAATAGAACAACCATTGGTTTTACATACACATAACCTGTAACATATAAATGTAACTGTCATTGGTCTTGTATATACATAACCTGTCACATATAAATGTTACTATCATTGGTCTTGTATACACATAACCTGTCACATATAAATGTAACTATCATTGGTCTTGTATACACATAACCTGTAACATATAAATGTAACTGTCATTGGTCTGTAAATGTATACACAGAATGTATAACATACAATTATAAATACCATTTGTCGGTATAGATAAGATTGTTTTATAATGAAATGTATTATACAGTTAATTTTACATCAATGACTAATGAATTGGGCTTTATTCCTATAAATGTCTTATAAAAAGGAATGTTATTATAAAGGTCTTGACAGTATGTGGAAGTCTTGTATAAACACTACTTTCAAAATCATTTCATTATGGGACAATGTTCCTAATACACATGTGATGGTTAGGGCAGGTATTTATTACAATTTTAATAGAGGCAAACAAGCAGATCAGCTCTGAAAATATCATGTCTGATTTGCCTGCAATAGTCATATTTTTATCAATATTTATATTATTCCTTTCATCAATAATTTAAGGGTCATTTCAGTAAGACTAATGATCTCATCATAACAGTTGGCAGGTCGGTTGAAGAGTTTTACCACAAAGAAGACCACACTAGGCTAGCAGATCAGGTTTCAATACTCCCAACAATGTACATAGGCCCAGATCTGCCAGTGCATTATGTGACAGCAGATCTGGGTATGTACAGTTTGCAGTTAGACTTGTCAAATAATTGGGTATAAACAGTATGTTTATCACACTTTTTCCGTGTGTAAAAAGTTTATAGAAAAGCTTGCAAAGTTTCAAGCAGAAGTTTTGGCAGTAATAAAAAGGACTTACAGTAAAACTGTACAGATGATCAGGATTAAGGTCTGTAATCTTCTTATAATATTTTAAATGGCCCTTAAACACGTTGGAGTCTGTTTCCTTCTCCAGATGCACTCCTTCATCTGTCATTGTCCACCATTTTATGCGATATTCAATGGTCTCCAGGGGGCCATTTGGATACTGAGGTATAAACCAGGAGATGTTCACATTTTCTGGTGTCAAAGTCTCGGCAGTCACACTATCCACAGGACTTGGCACTAAAACAAGAAAATATTGAACTCAATCATATTTGGCTGTTTACGGTATATCATGGAGAATTTACCTTCATATTTGGGCAACCTTGCCATCCAGATTACCTTTACTAGGCAATAGTCTCAACTGAAAGGTTTCCCAGTGCATGTTATAGATACTTGATGCTAATATAACTGTGTCTTGGGTTTTAGCCCTGATTCAGTTGAAAATGATTCTAATGAGAGTTATCTTCAATTAATCAAACCTGTTTTTAATGACCATTCTGGAGACAATCTGACATTGGTCTTTTCAAGTTGATCATCTTTATAAACAGGTAAATATGACTTTTTCAAAACATGATTTTAATACACTTTGTCCTTTGTGCATGTTTGCTATAAGCAAGAACACGTTAACACAGAAAACAAGAAATATGAGTTCTTTAAATGTTTTGAATGGATCAAGAAAGAGTATAGACAGTATGTAAAAGGAGTTATAAGTTGATACTTTTTTCATTGAAAGTCCGGTCTTCGTATTATATTCCGAATCGACTTATGTATGGATTATGTCACTGAAAGTTTATTTAAGTTACGTTCGTTACTACTGATAATAACTACAACATGGATGTGCTTTCAATTATAATAAAACAAACATGAACTGTTTATTCAGCTGTGTCAATTGATAACAGAATATAGCAGTTATTTGTTCAGAAGTAAAATCACAAGCATGTTAGCATCGGTAATGCAATTTCACAATTGCCTGTAATATGGAATATCATACAACGATACCATTACTAGTGTCAAATATGAAGCAAAGATATTGACCTGGTCTCGTCTTATACTCCAAATCTACTTATATATGGATGAAGAATGGAAAATTTACAAAATTGGTGAATTCGTCTTATACTCCGAATCAACTTATAGGCCAGAAAATATGGTAATCTGGACTGATCTATGAAATACATCTTAAGCAAATTGCCATTTGATGTGTAATACAGAAACCAACAAAAAAAAAATATAATTCACAAATACTGATTATATATGCTTATAAGTTGAGTTGAATTGCAAACTACAACGATCCTGACCTGCCAACTATTATGATTTGGCATATCTAGGTGTATATCTAGGTGTATTCTTTTTGTACTACTGATTAGTCCCAACATAGACCCAGATATGCAGTATCTGATGCCAGAACCGTATATGCTGAGTTTACAGTCTGACATTAAGAGAGTATCAATGTTACATAATATTTGAATATGGAACTCAGCCTCAATAATCCAACCAGTGTTCCTTTGAAATGCTTTTGATTCTGGTACTCCCTAAAATTAAAAATTATTAATAGGAGGCTCATGTTAGGGGGCAGTTAAAGGATATTACCATAGAAATGATGTGTAAGCTGGAATTATTAAAGGTCTGTTTGGGTCCAAAATTGTCCCTTGGCCAAAAGAGCCCTAATAGTCCAATATAATGGCATGGATCTTACCTCCAGGTTTGGTGAGGAATGTGATGGGGATGGACAGAGATTTCTCAAGATACTGTGCCTGATGATTACTGACTGCTGCATGGAGAGTGTAACGGGTGTATGGATCTAATCCATCCAGAGTTACTTCCCTTGAATAGGACACCTAAAACCATCACAGAAAAGTAGTTACTGAATACCTGCAAAATCTAGAATGCAATATATTTCATAATTTTACTATTATATTATCCAAATCTTTGTGATGAAACACTTTGAACATGTTTATATTAACAACAAACAGGAAAATGTATACATATTGTAACAAAATATGTTTTTCTTGCTTTGTGGTAGAATGTTCGTAATAATTAATAAAATTTAGTTACAAATATGAACACTTTTCTTAAATAATATATGTTTTGCAATAAGCAGGTGATGCTTGAGACAAATAACATTTCAATGAGACTGTAGAAATACTGGCCGCATAAGCCATTTTTTATTTAAGAAAAAAAAAACATACTGCCCACACTAGTACCAAAACCACAAAAGTGCTAGACAGTCGTATAACAGTCTAAAATTTAACCAGTCCCAAGATATATATCTACTTAAAACAAGATAATTTATATTTGATACCACAATTAGAATTTGTCATAAATCGGCTAAATCCATGTGGATTATTTTACTTTGGCCAATGACAGAACAGTATATCATTCAGCAAGCTGCCCTTAAACATGGCCATGTTGAGCAGTATCATGGGAAAATGGTCTGGAATTCCATAAAAGCATGATAGCAAGCCAAACTTGGGACATACATACAGACATGTGCCTGAGGTAAACATTGGTACCCAAGTTATTAAACTATGCGAAATCTATTTTGAAATATCATAGCTGATTCTTAAATAAGTCATGCAAGATAGAGTATCCTCCCTTGTATTGTTACAGTGGGACCCCGCTATAACCCGCCCCGCTATAACCCGAATTCGGATATAACCCGATCATGGCATGGCTCCCGAAATTTCGGTAATTTATTACAGGTATTTTTCTCAAAGACCAAAAAAAAAATATAAAAAAATTAAGTATGAAAAAAAAAATTAAGAGTTTAATTATCATTCTCATATTCGTCTAAACAGTGTGAAAAAGAACGTGTAGAAAATGTATTATCGAATTTCTTCTAGTTTTGTGCCAAAATAAACGTCGGAAATACGAACCAATTGCTGGGCCTACTGAGAACTTTGATCTTTGTTTATTGTTGAAAAATTACAGCTCATAAGTGTCAATATTATAATTACTGATTCCTGAGTAATAAAGCCATCGTGTCTACTTTGTGTTTGTCTTGAATGCATTCCAAATACAATCGTTGCTCAAAATAATCTCCGATATATGTTCTCTTAATTTCATACACAACTAAGCAACAGCCAATGCGGCGGTTGATAAAAGATTCTCACCAGAATGTATAAATCAATTAATTTAAGTACATTGTTTATCATCAAAGTGAACTGCCGAGCTAAACAGTGACATAATTCAGTGGTTAAGCCAGTTCTGCCTGCTGTATTTATTAGAGTACATCAAAAGAACATGACGCAATAACTGGCGGCAAGTTCAAAGGACTTTGACTAGCAGCTTGGGTGGGAAAATGTGCTGAAATTTACAATGACTGAATTCAGAGACAGAGAGATCCTGAGATGTACATGTAGTTATTATAAGAATACACTTTAGCTTCCATTATTTAATCTATGGACATGTACTATTTCATCATTCATTATGTACACCCGTTACGTAATTTTTTTTTTTTTTTTCTTTTCATTGAATTCAGTCACATAATGATCTGTGACAAAATTATTGAATATTTTACATCCGTGTGTGGATATTTTCGATGGAAATATTTGTATTATGGATTCAATGTATGTTACAAGATTCGCTGGTGAGTACACGGTGTTGATACTCTTTTCATGCAATAGATTATACATGTATACATAAATTAGACACGTGTATGTATCAATGCATGGTTCTCTGAATAAAGTAGTATATATCTGCAATTTCTGTTACCACAGCAAATGTTTTTCTCATTTAATATATATTGATCAAAAATGGTAATTGTGCCATGTATTTTCGCACCCGTCTTTATGTAAACCCCCCCCCCTCCAATTAAATCCAAAAATGTGTTGGTATTGTACATGGTTGCTTATAACACGGTTCAGTTCATAGCCCGGTCGGATTCTATGGCTCCCAACTACTGTGTTATAGCGGGGTCCCACTGTATATAGTTCATGTATAACAAGTAATTTCTAAGCAATGGTACAAGCCCATGTGATGATGAATAAATGCGCACACGAGACAAGTATTGAACTGTCATCATTATTCTGTGATTCAATCTGAACTTGGACATGTTTTTAAAAGTGGTATGTGGTTGTTCATTTTATTACCCTGTTTATTATCAGTGAGCAGGTACCCAAGTACCTTGGTAGCCAGTGGCAACTTTTATGTCAGGGATAGAGTACTATGTCAGGGATAGAATACTATGTCATGGAGAGATTATTATGTCAGGGAGAGAGTACTAAGTCTGGGATAGTGTACTATGTCAGGGAGAGATTATTATGTCAGGGAGATAAAGAGAGAACTCAGTCAGGGATAGAGTACTGTCAGAGAGAGATTATTATGTCAGGGAGAGATTTTTATGTCAGGGAGAGAGTACTAAGTCAGGGATAGAGTTCTAAGTCTGGGATAAAGTACTATGTCAGGGAGAGAGTACTAAGTCTGGGATAGAGTAATATGTCAGGGATATATTATTATGTCAGGGAGAGAGTAATAAGTCAGGGATAGAGTACTATGTCAGGGAGAGATTATTATTTCAGGGAGATAGAGAGAGTACTCAGTCAGGGATAGAGTACTGTCAGAGAGAGATTATTATGTCAGGGAGAGATTTTTGTCAGGGAAAGAGTACTAAGTCAGGGATAGAGTACTAAGTCAGGGATAGAGTACTAAGTCTGGGATAGAGTACTATGTCAGGGAGAGAGTACTAAGATAGAGTAATATGTCAGGGATATATTATTATGTCAGGGAGAGAGTATAAGTCAGGGATAGAGTACTAAGTCTGGGAAAGAGTACTAAGTCTGGGATAGAGTACTGTGTCAGGGAGAGAGTATTATGTCATGAACAGGATTGGAATTTGTTATCAACTTCATCCTTTTTGAAAATATCAAATGTACTCGCATTTTGGTACATGGAAGTAGGCAAAAAAAAAAATCATAAGTTACGGTGAATTCTTTTTCGCATACTTGTAACCTTAGAAATAAAAATGTAAATCTGAATATGTTACCTTAGCCTCACATCCTTCTCCAGAAGGGAAGCAGTCATTGTCCCTCATTGTTGTAGACATTCTCTTGTAGTAGATGGTGTATCTGGTGTCTGGCTTGCTAATGTCCTGGCAGCTGCCTGGCCATGTAACCTGATCCAGTTGGACATGAACTGATATATTGGTCAACTGGACAATATTTAGGCTGCCTGAGTATGCTTTGGGAACCAGGCACTCTGAGTCTGGAATGATTTTAATGCCATAAATAAACATAAAATGGTACATGTATGTCTTACTGTTCCATATCCCATCTCCACTTGTAGAATCTTTTTTGTTCTTTCAGAAATCCATTTCTGGAGGAATTATCCAATATGAAAACCACCCCAAATTTTTATAAAGTATTTACGATTGACCTCAGACACTTACCGTATATATTAGCTTGGAAGATCAAATCCAGCTGCAAACAAAATAGTCCCTGATTTGTCATTGCATAATGCATTGGCATATAAGGGTCAATCTTGTTTGTAACACTGATCACTCCTAACATAAAATGACCTAAATCTGCTGGCACATTTTGCAATGACAGATCAGTGTCTGTGCAATTTGCAGTTTGACCTGATTTATAAGCAAGTATATATGGTATTCTATGAAAAATAATGTAGATTATGATACAGGGGGTCTTTTTAAAGCGTTAATTGGTTATGAAGTTTAGACAAGCTTCAAAATATCACTTGTCACAAGTTACTTACATGTTCATATATGAGTAAATCTTGAAATTTTTGTATGGGAATAAGATTTTTCTGTTCAAAGACTTCAAGTTACTGCATTCAATAACTGCATGTTAATTGCATTAACTAAAAATAAAAATGAACAAATTGCAAGATATACAAATCTAACTTTATCAAAATTTTCATTAAAATGTGGATATGATTGTGACATGTGAAGCTGCAATTTTGAGAGTTCTTCAGTAGTCTCTGAGGCAGATCTGAATCTATACAGTTTGTTAGGAACAATCACAGGAACAAACAAGACAGACCTTGATCTGACAATGCATTATGCAACCATCATGTCACTGACAACCATTGCTGTAATGCACATATTATTTTACTATATAAATGCCCTTGGCGAGAGCAACCACCTGCTAAAAGTAACCAACAACCATGATTTTGTGGCCAAATATGTGTTTCAACACTACTGTGAATGAATGCATCTGAAAACCAGTGTTTCAACACTGCTGTGAATGTAAGCATCAGAAAACCAGTGTTTTAACACTGCTGTGAATGTTTGCATCAGAAAACCAGTGATTTAACATTGTTGTGAATGTTTGCATCAGTAAACCAGTTTTTTAACTCTGCTGTGAATGTATGCATCAGAAAACCAGTGATTTAACACTGCTGTGAATGTATGCATCAGAAAACCAGTGTTTGAACACTGCTGTGAATGTATGCATCAAAAAACCAGTAATTTAACACTGCTGTAAATGTATGCATCAGAAAACCAGTTTTTTAACACTGCTGTGAATTGATGCATCAGAAAACCAGTGATTTAACACTACTGTGAATGAATGCATCAGAAAACCAGTGTTTTAACACTGCTGTGAATGTTTGCATAAGAAAACCAGTTTTTTAACACTGCTGTAAATGTATGTATCAGAAAACCAGTGTTTCAACACTGCTGTGAATGAATGTAAAAGAAAACCAGACACAATACAGCACATCTTAATTTAATTTTTGTAACCATAGTTACAAATTTGAGAATGCAGGCAGAGCACATATTATTCTGAAAGAAGATCAAGAAAAACAGGAGGGAAAAAGTTGAGACTGGTTGCAAGTTTCATTAGATTGATGAGGTAGAGTTGTATGAAAAGGAACTTAAACAAACTAATGTACTTGTTAATAACTACTGTTGTAGTGCAGTAGCCATTATAATCATTAACCATTACATCTTTGAATGATTAGCAACCAGTTCAAATTGTTTGTGCATTAAAATACTCAACACAATATTCTTAATCTTATAATGGAATATCTTATCATCCTGATTCCACTGTACTGTACCACTACAGTTAATGCCTTAAATACATTTTGGACCTCAATACATAATGAAAGGAATGAAGAATTCTTTGACATTTTTCTCTTATCAAGATATTTTATTTTTCTGAAATATTTAATTCCATAGTTGTTGTAAATTTCCATATTCTTTCTTTCTTTATCAATGTTATATTAAAACTCCACACAAGGCCAACTGTGTTCTTTCTATACATGTGTTATAAAACTTGTAAATAGGTCACATAGGACTCAAATCTATATCTCCAGTCCACGATGACAGATTTCTTTTCTATAAAAAGTCATATAAAAGCAATGAAATTATCGGATAGGACCCATATCTGTACCTTCAGTCCACAAAAGTATCTTTCTGATACAAGACAAAGATGGATAGCTTTTTCATTTAGAATTTCTTCAAATGACTTTTATGAAAAAGTGTCCTTTTACAGCACGCATGTAACAGAGATTTGTATATCAATAAATACCTTACTGTAACAGCGATTTGTATATCAATAAATACCTTACTTAATGGAAGAATACTTACTTGGCAATGGCTGTAAATGAGACCCATAGGCCACAATATCTTGGACATCTGAGAGAAGAGTCACTGTGATCTTTCCTGTAGATTTGGACAAAGCAAAAAGCGACTTCTCTGTCCTGTTATACCAGTATATATGTACATGATCCACTGTCAGAATATCAGGTGGAAGGCCTAAAAGAGAGGACACACAGATAATGAATTACTATGCCAAAGTAGAACAGTAACCTTGAATGATCTTGAAAATTATTGTCTAATATCTTATCTCTATTATTAAGTAGCATATTATTTAAAGAAAATATGTTTTTTCAAGTTTAGATACAATGGTAAATTCTTAGTATCAGCAAGAATGATGCTTGTATCTAAGTACTTGACTAAGACCACATGTGAAGTCCAACATCAGTGGTAGAATTTATCTAGCGGTGTGACATCTTGATGAATTTATTTTTTTTAAAAAGCAAGTCCCATTAATTCTGCATGGAGGAACTATTACATTGTATCCCATACTGAACAGAGATAAGGTCAGTCATATTGTAATTGAATATTTTACATGGTCCTGATAACAATAACAAAAAGGATTATTTTTTCTTCCAGAAAACATGGTGTATAGGGACCATGGTAATTGAGAAATCTGATAAACTATAAGATTTATGAACAGGATGAAAATGAGTCAAAAACCTTTTCTGCCTGCAGCTGTTGTAGACAAAATGGTTCTACATCTACAACCATGAACATCAGTTCCCTGAATGCTCATTGTTGCAGGATCCACAAAAATGACTTCTGTCGTCACATCCTTTGAAAAATCCATGGCAAGTGCAGAAGATATTTTCATATTTGCTGTGCAGTTACAGAGTTGATCAATGCTGCGTCTGTCAATATGACCACTAATAGAAAATAACTGTACAATATTAGATCCGTCCAAGTTAGAACTCATCATCTGACTTGTTGTGCTACCCAGATGCTGCTCAGACCAAAGGAGCTTACTAAAAGAAAAAGAACAGATAATAATAATAACAACAACAATAATATTCATCATCATCATCATCATCATCAAAGTTTTACAATAAACACAAGACTAATCTCTTGAGGACTTTAACACATACCCTGCTTAATGCCCAAATGTACCTTCACAATAATCCCTACCCCCCCCCCCCAACCATTTTGATAAAACTGAAAATATCCACTATAACCAAATGTGCCCTGAAATCACTACCATACATGCCTGATAGCTCACATCATGATTTTCTTGGAAATCACTACCATACATGCCTGATAGCATACACATCATGATTTTCTTGGAAATCACTACCATACATGCCTGATAGCATACACATCATGATTTTCTTGGAAATCACTACCATACATGCCATTTGACTACCTGATCTAAAGATTCATTATCAACATAAGTGCAAGTGATTCACAAAGTTTGGTTAAGGAACATACTCAAGAACAAATGTTATTCTGTAAAACCAAGCCATATTTACCACAACCTTGTGACCCCCAAATTAATGTACCTGTTACATACCTTAAGGTACAAGCCCTCCACAAACTTTAGTGATATTAATCAATAACCAAATGTTTTGTGAAGAAACCATGTTTTCTTTCAATCACAGTGACCTTGACTTTTGACATCTAGAATCCAAAATGAAAAGACTACATCCTTATCACAAATGCAAGCCATCCACAAAGTTTGTCACAAATTAAGCCATCAAAAAAGTTTGTCACAAATTAAGCCATCAAAAAATTTGTAACAAATGCTAGCCATCCACAAAGTTTGTCACAAATTAAGCCATCCACAAAGTTTGTAACAAATTAAGCCATCAAAAAGTTTGTCACAAATTAAGCCATCAACAAAGTTTGTAACAAATGCTAGTCATCCACAAAGTTTGTCACAAATTAAGCCATCCACAAAGTTTGTAACAAATTAAGCCATCCACAAAGTTTGTCACAAATTAAGCCACAATTATATATACACATTACTAATGGCATAGTGACTGACATATAATAGCAGAGCTAAAAAAAGGTCAGCTGCATTATCTCTGTTTAATCAATGTGGTCATGCATAGAAGTCTAGTTTTAAAACAATCTGCACTTTGTATGCTAACACACCTAAGCAGTCATGGTTACAATGGATAAAATAAATGACAGCAGTATTCGTTCGTTTTTTGGAAAATGGTCAATTATTGTAAGGGCTACCTGGAGGCAGAATTGTCTATAGGGTTCTTGCCTTTACAGATAGATCACCTCTGCATAACTTTGGGTTTCGGACTCGGTGAATGTGGATATATGAGAAAGCTTGCCAGTACCTTCTTGTGGGACTGTGGTTTTCCCAAGTTCTTCCTCCAACAGTTACATTAGCCAAAATGTATAGCCTATCATGCAATTTAAAATGGCATTAATATCAAGAAACAAACAACAGCAAAAACATTTACAGAAGTGTCAAAATGAATTTTTTCACTGATGATGTTGCATTTATAAAATACAATTGATCCATGGATGATGATTGTAGTAAAAAATGATAGGTGGTCACTCATAACAGAGGTCACTCATGACTGATTTCATGGCGGTACAGTCAGATACAAAACTGTACATTTATATTTACACAATGGCATGTAAATATTAATAATGTCTTTCTTCCATTATTCCATTTTTTGGTATAATTTCATATTTTTTATTACTTTCATCCCATTTCCACCAACCTGTTGTATGGATCAACTACTATATTGCCAAATTTTCTATTCCTCTGGAGGAGAATGAAATGTTTTCCCTGGTCCAGTCTGTAGGACAAGATCCTAGATGTGGTTGTGTTTGATTCCAATATGTATAGTGTCCGACTGATCCAGTCCACAGACATATCACGCCCTGTATGATCTAGGTCAAACAGCTAAAATTAAACACAAACATTTTATAAGTACCAGACTGTAAATATTTTATAAATGTGTTGGTATTTGCATTACTTAAACAAGTTATGTACAAGTCCTAATTTGATCTTGTTGTTATGTACAGGTCCTAATTTGACCTTGTTGTTTGGGTCCTTATTTGACCTTGCTGTTATCTACTGGGACCTAATTTGACCTTGTAATCCACATGGCCCTAATTTGACCTTGTTGTAATCTACAGGTCCTAATTTGACCTAACTTTCCACTCAGTACTTGGTCCCTACTTTGTGATATCCTTGAATAATAAAAATATAAAATAATATAGAAAAGATATCTAAGATGCATGAATCAAGGATTCTTCAAGTAAGAAGAATAAAGTTTTAAATATGAGCTGACTGATGTTGTTAGATCATTCTTTGTATTTTTCAATAAATGTTCAAGAAGTGCTGTTTTATGCCCTAACCTTTATATCTTTCGATCCCTCAACAAATTCTTCCACATTTTTATCCAAATCTATCCAATACTTAAAGACTGTGTTTTCATCTCTCAGAAAGTTCAAGGCCACAACAGGTCGTGTTGCAATGGTCAAAGAGGTATTGTGAATATTGTATGCCTCCACTAACTGGACAGATGACTGGATAGCAAGGAGAAGCTGAGGAACAGGGTTAATTACTGAAAATGAAAGGTGCACTAAATAATTAAATGTGATGATAATTAATAAAATAAACTGAATTAAATTCAATGCAGCCAAAAGTGGACACAACCTGTTTATTATATTAAATAACAATTAAAAGTTAATAGCCATCTCAGTGTGGAAACGTGAAGCTTCAATGATGATTTGACAAAAAAATTTAAGAGACTAAGTTTTTTATTTTAATTGTAAATTGTCAATTTAAAATGTCATGTTCTGTATAGTTTATTTTCTTTCTAAAAAGTATTCCACATAAAAAAGCTTACATAATTAAACAACTCTAACAATCATACAGAAATTTACTTTTCATTAAAAAGTACTTTATTAGGCATTTTTATGAGATGCAAATAACCTTGAAAATGTTTCATATATCTAACATGTTTGTTGTTTTACTGTAAACTGTTATAAAAAACTTTAATGAAAACAAAAATCTACGAAATGTTGCTCCTAATATTATCATTGTTATTCCAAATATTATTATTTATAGATAAGTGTTGTGATGAGCCAAGCATAACTGTACTTTATTATTTTTAGTATAATGCCATAAATATAATAAAATATGAATACAAATACCTGTTATAAAAAATTAAAAAAAATAATGAATCAATTATACTATACAAAATGAACATTACCATCTGCTGTAGCAGACACGATATCTGATCTTGGACCACAACCAACTTCTGTACAGGATTCAACCTAGGATCAAAAATTAAAACAATGTTTTAATTTAAGAAAAGGCCAGACTACAATCTAAATACCAAACATATGTACAAGAGTAGACATATATATCGATCAAGCAGCATAAAACACCAAGTTACTTAGTACTGCATACATGTATACAAATTTCAATACATACATAGACTTCAGAAGGTTTTATATCTGAAACTTGTCAGGGTCACGATGCAATCAGGAAAATAAAAAACCCATCTGATTATCATGGAAAGATAAAGGTCATGTACTGATGAGACCAGGGACCAGATAAATACATTGGCAAAAAGAAGTACCAGTAGTAGGCTTATCATAAAGCATAGGCTTATCTTCTGATAAATACAGTAGTAAATCTGGATCCCGTACAATTCTGATTAATGCTATACGAGTAATTTGTGACATGACAAATGTAATATGGATAATTTGTGACATGACAAAAAAGTGCTATATGGATAATTTGTGACATGAAGAGATACAGACTAAAAAATGGAATGTTTAGAAGACATCCGGTCTACTTCTCTCAGGTCGTGAGTGTGATCATCAGTTCTGGCACAGGTAATGAAGAGGTGTCACCCAACCAATTCTTCACATAAATGATAAGCTACTGAGATACAGGTCTAAGAATAGGGCATAGATTGTTCTGTGGTAAGACACTTGCTATATTTCTATGTGGTCCTGAGCATAACCTTCAGTTTTACCACATTCAAAAGAGACTGGTCACCTGTGCAAGAGACTGGTCACCTGTGCAAGAGACTGGTCACCTTTGCAAGTCTTTACATAAATTGTTCAGTGGTTAGCCACTTTTTCTATTTCTATGTAGCCATGAGAGTACTCTTTTGTTCTAACACATGCAAAGAGGAGTGGTCACTCTTTCAAGGCTAAAAATATTCGTTTCATCAAAAGTTTCTTCCATCTTTATGACAATACTATTTCAATACTTAAGACATACAAAAACATTAATATAAACAAAGACAAACTCATACATCTATACACACCTGAAAGTAATACGTAGTGTGATTTTCCAGATCATCTAGTATGAAACGTTTCATGGATGGATTTAGTGGCATTGTGCTCTCTGTCTTGGGCCTTGTGTTCTGCCAATAGTAAACATTCTGCCTACTGATAATACCATTTACTTCTTCAGGATCAGTCCAGAAAAGATCTGCCGATAGAGTGTGCTTTGATGTCACAGCATCCTTCCTTCGAGTTACATAAGCTCGAAGATCTCTTGGTTTCGTTGGGACTGCAATGGAGTTGAAACTACACACTGATAATTGTATACAACATTTACAAAAAATCAGTGATGGGCTAAAGCAGTGGTTCTCAAATTATTTAGGCCATCACCTGTTGGTTATCCTCAGTGTCCATTAAAGTACCTCATATCAAGCATTATGCAGCATTAGCACCGTTCTCAGTAAACACCCCCCTCCCCTGACCCAAGTAGGCAGTACTGCCCAATTTGGTCACCATTGGATTAAAGGAATAGACAACATCAAATTCAAAACTTACCATTAATTACTGAATCAGTTATTACAATTCTAAACAATAGAAATACTGGTATAATTTAATATTAAACTGAGGGTTCGTTTAACAGCATTATTCCAATTATGAATTAAGATTTTAAAAAACATTAAATTCTGGGAGGCCTTGATACAAATGTTTCTTAATTTTTATGCCAATTATTTCAAAATAAGCAAATGAAGTAGCAATACAAATAGTCATACAGTTGAAAATTACCCAGTATTTAATTCAAGTAACTGTAATAGAAATATTTAATATCTATTTTGGTATATTTAACATCTATTAGGCATATATAACATATATTTGGCATTTTTAACATCTATTATGCATATATTACATCTATCTGGCATTGTTGACATCCAGTTGGCATATTTAAAATCAATTCTAATTTAAGTGATTCAATATAGTTTGAGTAACACATGGTACATTCTTCTTTGGTCCCTTGTTTGGCCCCTCTTTGTCTAATATGGTCGCTCTGCCAGACATGATGTCATTGCGGCCAGTATAGGTTAATAAGCTAGTAACTAAATTTAAATATGCTGTCATGCCAAACAAATCCAGTGACTGAGTTGTAGCACATGATAAAACATTAGTCAGTTGTTCGAGTCAGTCATACAAAATCTGGGATGCCTGTAGAAATGCATGCTTCTCTGTGTCAGTACTGTATTTACCTTAAAATTATCTGTGGAAAGAACCACCCTCCTACCCTCCAACCACCATATCATGTATTTGGGGCATTTTCTTGCATGGCATACTGTTCCAGTTCTGTTCTCGAGTGCATTTCCTAGGTTCCTGCATTCACAGCTTTGCTTTGGAACCTAACATTTTGTCTGTACTTTAACATGCTCAACTAATAGGCCATATATACTTCATGCATGCTTCCAAAAATCCATGCATGGAGTATCAGCAGATGTTTGTTGTCATGGTAATCCTCTGGATCAGACTCATTGAGTTTCGGTTATCATACACCTCGTAACAGCCCTTGCAGCTCCATATACCGGTGTCGAACACTCTTCACAACCTTTAAACTCACCAGAATCTCTCTTCCTGAGGATTCCTATTGAACAAAAGGCCATTGCAAAGTTTCTGGGCCATTGCCAAGTTTCATGCATTCACAACTTGGCTTTGGAACCCCAGTTTGTTTCACTTCTTAAATGTACTCAACTATTATGCCCATATATACTTCATTCCTACTTCCTACAATGCATGTATTGAGTATCGGCTGCAGTCTGTTGCCATGGAACCCTCAGGATCAGACTCATCGAGTTTTGGTTATCAGGGTCCCTATATACCTTGTATCAGTCCTTTAGGCTCCACATACAAGTGTCGGGCACACTTCACAACCCTCTAACTCCCACAAGTCTCTCTTCCTGAGGCATTCCAATGCAACTCAATATTCAGAGCTTGGCTGGTACAGTGTGCTGTGACAGGACTTGACTCCATTATGCCAAACATTATTTTATATGTACAATAAAGTGTATATTGAACCTATGTACCGGTAACGTGTGTTATTTAAACTAGGCATATATAACATCATTTTTGTATAGTTAATATCTGTTAAGTATATTTAACATCTATTTGACATTTTAACATCTATGCAAAGCCCATGGTATGATAATGTAACTAGAAACTCAAAGTTACAGTGCCTAGAAGAAATGCAAAGACACTATATGACAACACCAAGAAAGTCTAATTTGCAGTAACTTTAGGAAATGAAAAACCTTTGGGACAACAAAACACAGTGAAATCTTACTATATATAACATGTTATGTTATGAATTTAGATACCATGACATAACACAGTGAAATCTTACTATATACAACATGTTATGTTATAACGTGAATTTAGATACCATGACATAACACAGTGAAATCTTACTATATATAACATGTTATGTTTCAACGTGAATTTAGATACCGTGACATAACACGGTGAAATCTTACTATATATAACATGTTATGTTATAACATGAATTTAGATACCGTGACATAACACAGTGAAATCTTACTATATATAACATGTTATGCTATAACATGAATTTAGATACCATGACATAATTCATAAACTTTTACATTAACTTCACCATCTGCTTTAAGTACAGTAATACCTCAAACATTCATGTTTCTGGATTCGCAAATTCATGGATTTGCGAAATTTGCATTGAAACCTAATTTGCATCCACGATTTTTTTCACAGATCTGCAAAATATTTCCCATTCGTTACTTGGTTTTACCTTACTTTGAGTGCAAAAGAAAATGGCAGCCAATGAATTAGTATTGGGGTAATATTAGTACATGTATACCATAATGTCACTGCGCTAGTGTGGCACATACCCATTTAGTCCGAGTTTCCTCTGAATCTTGCCACCCCATTTTTGATATCTGGACACTTATGTTGGGGTGTAGGGTCAGAGCGCATTCCCTATCGAAAAGTTGGAATTCGCCAACACTATTCATCGATATATACCTGCATGAAATTGATTGGAATATGATCTATTTTCTCAATAATCGTAAGAATAGCATTTGTTACGACTTTAATCTGCTGTTAGATGAGACGAAAGTACATCAATGCTAAAATTTGACCTGATCTAGTCATTTGCATTCTTAGTCACATGACTACACAAATCTTGCAACCTACATGTCAATGACAACTGAAATCAGACAGTCACGTGCTATCAACAATATGCCATTTCTAGTGTTCAGTAGGAAAACAAATCCAACATAAAAATGAACGTGAGGTAATTTTATTTTAGATAAATGAAGAAATAACTCATATTCCTATCGATTTAATGCAGGTATATATCGATGAAAGATTGTTCAAGTTTGCTGGGCCGGAAAGTAAATGGCTACACCAAATATCCAAATATCAAATATGGGGTGGCAAGGGTCAGAGGAAACTTGAACTAATACCCATTAGGCGATACTGTACTTGATTTTTACACCCACCATTTACTTCGTTTTTATAAGGTAATGTATTAAGCTAACTTTTAAATGAAATTAAAGTGCTTTGGGAGCATGATTTGGGTCAAATTTAGGGTTTAAACTCTAGAAATAAGCATTTATTAGCATCTTTAGTGACTCATACCAAACATTCGCGATTCCTCCTGATTCGCAACAGGTTCTAGAACCTAACCTCGTGAATGTTCGAGGTATTATTGTACCGCAAAGTTTTAGCACCAACATAATCAAGATTTTATTTTCTTAAAAACAAGAAGCAAAACAATTAATGTTGACATTGATGCCAGAGGTGGAAAGGTGCCATGTTCTGCTTCCTACTGACATAGGCAAGACAATACTTGTGATACAAACCTGACATAGGTGACCTTATTGAGATACTTGTCATGGGTCCCAGTCCCCAGTATGTGTATGCCCTCAAAGATACTGATATATGGGTGAATGGAGCTAATCCACTTACTTCATACCATGGTTGCTCGGTTATCTGTAACAGATAATTAGCCACATATATCTGGATATAAGAACAAAGAATATGAATTAAAAAAAGTCAATCTTATTTTGCCTTCCTTCAGCAGAAAAATGGTGGCCATAGTGGATGTCAGAAGAGTAGTTTTCATTAGAGCCAATCAGACAAGTCATGGAGAAAGAAAAATATTATGAAACCATTCATTCTGGAGGAGTAGTGAAAACAAGCTTTTCATGGTGGACTTTGTGGTAGCCATATTGGCTGTACAAGCAGTACTATTTTCCTTTACAGCTAACTAGACATCATAATAAGTCTTGTGGTAAAAATACCATGACCATATTATCTTTTGTTCTGCCATAACAAGATTTTCAGGATAGCCACATTAAGAATCAAATCAGCACTATTTTCAATTAGAACCATCTATAGATGATAAGAAGTCTTTTGGAGAAAACCCCATGCCAATATTCCTATGCAATATCAGGATTTGATTATTAAGATTGCTGATGTTATGGTCATAAACTCATATTTGCACCATTTTCATTTAGAACCAAGTAAACATAAAAATACTTGGAGTGAAACCACATGTTGATATGACTATTTTATTCTGAAGATGTAGCAAAAAAAAAGATTTTTGTGCTGGTCACTGTAGTGGCTAGTTTGGACATTGGATCGGTACCATGTTTATTTACAACCAACTAGATATTATAAGAAGTCTTATGTAAAAAATTGTTGTTACGACCATCCAATCACAAGGTGTAGCAAAATCATTTCCAAGATGGCCACTGTGGCAGCCATACAAGGTATCTCACCTATTATCAATTGGGATCAACTAGACCATAAGATGAATGTGTGTGTTAAGTTTCATGGATATTCTCCCTGTAGTTTAGGAGAAACAGTGATAAAAATATTTGCAGGAATGGACAGAAGGACAGTGGATGATAGACAACACATCATCCTGTAAGCTCTTCTGACCTATGACCAGTAAAGCAAACAACTATGTGAGTGAAGAGACAAGGCCACAATATGTGTTTAAGATTTAGAAAGTATCAACATAGCTTTGGTCAGTATTGAAGTATTGGTCAGTATTGAAGGATTGGTCAGTATAGATGTATTGGTCAGCATATAAGTATTGGTCAGTATAGATGTATTGGTCAGTATTGAAGTATTGGTCAGTATTGAAGGATTGGTCAGTATAGATGTATTGGTCAGCATATAAGTATTGGTCAGTATAGATGTATTGGTCAGTATATAAGTATTGGTCAGTATAGATGTATTGGTCAGTATAGAAGTATTGGTCAGTATAGATGTATTGGTCAGTATAGAAGTATTGGTCAGTATAGATGTATTGGTCAGTGTGGAATTATTGGTCAGTATGGATGTATTGGTCATTATGGAAGTATTGGTCGGTATAGATTTGTTTGTTTGTTTGATAAGGATTTTTAACATAGCTTTAACAATTTTTCAGTCATATCGCTACGATGTCTGCTGTAAGGCAGTTTATAGTGATGTCTAACACTGGGGCATCATGCCGCAGACATGTAGCATGATGTCCCACCCAGTCACATTATCCTGACACCAAGCTGACCACTCCTAACACTAACCTCTTAATGCTGAGCGCCAAGCGAGGCAGCTGTTAGTACCATTTTTGTAAGTCTTTGGTATGACTCAGCTGGGGATTGAACCCATGACCTCCCATTCCCGTGGCGGATGCTCTAACCACTAGGCCACTGGAGCGGTCGATTGGCCATTATGGAAGTATTGGTCAGTATAGAAGTATTGGTCAGTCTAGATGTATTGGTCAGTACTGAAGTATTGGTCAGTATAGAAGTATTGGTCAGTATAAATGTATTGGTCAGTATGGAAGTATTTGTCAGTATAGAAGTATTTTTTAAAGCAAGATTAAATTACAGTTTTGAAAATTAAAGTTTATTTCAAGATTCTGTCACATTTGCATCAATAAACAAGGACAAGTTTTCCTTATTGAATTGTATTGAATTTTCTAATAAAATAATAATGGTTGTAGAAACTTAAGAGTTAAATGTTGGTGTATTTTGTCCATTTTTGTTAAAACTAAGTCTGTCTGAAAAAAAAGAGATACCATTTAAGAGGTCAGTTAAGATATACCAATTAAGAGGTCAATTAAGAGATACCAATTTTGTATGAGGTCAATTAAGAGATACAAATTTTGTAAGAGGTCAATTAAGAGATACAAATTTTGTAAGAGGTCAATTAAGAGATACAAATTTTGTAAGAGGTCAATTAAGAGATACAAATTTTGTAAGAGGTCAATTAAGAGATACAAATTTTGTAAGAGGTCAATTAAGAGATACAAATTTTGTAAGAGGTCAATTAAGAGATACAAATTTTGTAAGAGGTCAATTAAGAGATACAAATTAAGAGGTCAACTGATATTACCATCAGTGTGGCTGCCATCTTCTGCTCTGAATGTATGGACACCTCATAGAGGACTTTTCCATGGTTGACCTCTGAACTTGGTCTCCAGGTGATATTGAAGTTGTGCCAGTTTCCAATAGATCTGACACTGGATACAGGTATGGCATCTGGAATCACTTTGATTGTACTACTATTTAGACCCACTGAAGAAAAAAATAGTAACATTTACAGCATAATGTTCTTAATTAAATTTCAATTTATCATTTTGAACATAAACATGTACCTTAAGAATTGCACCCCTCTTTTGGCGAAAACTTGCCAGCAAAATACATTTCTAAGTACCCACATCACAATCTCAGCATGCATTCAAGATGGGAAGTGGTGTCCACTCCTGCCCTTGGATCCCACTATATACAAGGTTTCATGCAAACGATAACTGCACTATTCCTAAAATGTTTATGATAATGCTGCATTGCTTTCCAAAATTACTAGATGACGTAAAACTGAACATATTTGTATCATCAAGGCCCTGACTGATCAAGTTCAAATGTTACACTCAAGTCCTTAATTGATCACATTCAATGTTACACCCAAGGCCCTTACTGATAAGTTTAATGTTACACTCAAGGCCTTAATTGATCAAGTTCAATGTTACACTCAAGGCCTTAATTGATCAAGTTCAATGTTACACCCAAGGCCCTTACTGACAAGTTTAATGTTACACTCAAGGCTTTAATTGATCAAGTTCCATGTTGCACTCAAGGCCTTAATTGATCAAGTTCAATGTTACACCCAAGGCCCTTACTGATAAGTTTAATGTTACACTCAAGGCCTTAATTGATCAAGTTCAATGTTACACTCAAGGCCTTAATTGATCAAGTTCAATGTTACACCCAAGGCCCTTACTGACAAGTTTAATGTTACACTCAAGGCTTTAATTGATCAAGTTCAATGTTGCACTCAAGGCCTTAATTGATCAAGTTCAATGTTACACCCAAGGCCCTTACTGACAAGTTTAATGTTACACTCAAGGCCTTAATTGATCAAGTTCAATGTTACACTCAAGGCCTTAATTGATCAAGTTAAATGTTACACCCATGGCCCTTACTGACAAGTTTAATGTTACACTGGATAAGTTCAATGTCACACTTAAGACCCTGACTTAACAAGTTCAATGTTGCATTTAGGCACTGACTTATCAAGTTTAGTGTTGTACTCAAGGCAATGAGCAATCAAATTAAGTGTTACATTAAAAGCCCTGACTCCTAAAGTTCACTGCTACACTCAAGGCCCTGACTTGTCAATTTCAGTGTTGCACTCAAGGACTTGAGAGATCAAATTTAGTGTTACATTCAAGGCCTTTACCCATCTAATTCAAAGTTACATTCAAGGCCCTTACTTGGCAAGTTCGATGTTGCACTCAAGGCTCCAACTTATCAGGTTCAGTGTTGCACTCAAGGCCATAACCAATCAAAATCAGTGTTATATTAAAGACCCTTACTGACAAGTTTAATGTTACACTCAAGGCCCCAAAATTATCAAGTGCAATGTCACTCAAAACCCTGACTGACTGAGCAGTGTAAACACTGTTTTTATTTCCATAATACAGTTTAACCTATAATAACTAACCTTAATTTTTTATATAGAAAAATGACTATATAAATGCAACTTTTTATCATTGCAATTTTTCATAAATGATTTTAAGATTTTTTCCCCTTATAATGGTGTTAGTTGAATAATGGCAATTACAACTAGTAAAGTTAATACTGATATCAAACCTGGATAAGGCTGAAGGGAGGGGTGGCGTATGACAAATGTGGTAACATTGACAGACTGGTTGGTGATAGCTGAGGTATAGTTACACTCCATGTTACCCACTGTTACAGAATCTGTCTGGCTCAACCACAGCAGGCGGTGGGAGTAATACTGGAGGGATGAAAACCTGAGGTGGAAAAAATGTGTACAATCAGAATATAATCAACAATTACATAGCCTGTGTATATGATATATTAAGTTGTCTCCTGCAAAGATTATCATGCAAATGAATGTGTACCCAGTTATTTGTAATGTCACATTATATTTCCTTTCTCTTTATCTTAATAGTTTTTTTTTTAAAAATAAAAGCACAAATGTGTAGCTGCTTATAAACAAGGCCACATTAAATCACTGCCGCACTATAAAAACCCTTCATTATAACAGTTACTTTTATAAGGCAGGTATTGTGAGGGATTCCATTGTATTATGAAGAAACCTATTTTTTTTTTCTAGTAAAATGTTCCTTATAGAATACTTACCCAATCAAAATACCTCTTTTTTTCATCTTAAGTTAAACTCTTCCTTTCTTCTTAAGTTAAACTCTTTCTTTCCCCTTAAGTTAAACTCTTCCTTCCCCTTAAGTTAAACTCTTCCTTTCCCCTTAAGTTAAACTCTTTCTTTCCCCTTAAGTTAAACTCTTCCTTTCCCCTTAAGTTAAACTCTTCCTTTCCCCTTAAGTTAAACTCTTCCTTTCCCTTAAGTTAAACTCTTCCTTCCCCTTAAGTTAAACTCTTCCTTTCCCTTAAGTTAAACTCTTCTTTTCACCTTAAGTTAAACTCTTCCTTTCCCCTTAAGTTAAATTCTTCCTTTCATCTTAAATTGAATTCTTCCTTTCCCTTTAATTTAAACTCCCCCTTTCACCTTAAGTTAAACTCTTCTTTTCACCTTAAGTTAAACTCTTCCTTTCCCCTTAAGTTAAACTCTTCCTTTCCCCTTAAGTTAAACTCTTCCTTTCCCCTTAAGTTAAACTATTCCTTTCACCTTAAGTTAAACTCTTCCTTTCACCTTAAGTTAAACTCTTCCTTTCATCTTAAATTGAACTCTTCCTTTCCCCTTAAGTTAAACTCTTCCTTTCACCTTAAGTTAAACTCTTCTTTTCACCTTAAGTTAAACTCTTCCTTTCATCTTAAATTGAACTCTTCCTTTCCCCTTAAGTTAAACTCTTCCTTTCACCTTAAGTTAAACTCTTCTTTTCACCTTAAGTTAAACTCTTCCTTTAATCTTAAATTGAACTCTTCCTTTCCCCTTAAGTTAAACTCTTCCTTTCATCTTAAATTGAACTTTTCCTTTCCCCTTAAGTTAAACTCTTCCTTTCACCTTAAGTTAAACTCTTCCTTTCCCCTTAAGTTAAACTCTTCCTTTCATCTTAAATTAAACTCTTCCTAAATTACACACAAAAACATTCACAAAAAAGGTGACTGAGGCACCATTATAGATATCATACAAAGTAGGTGTGACAATATTAATTTAGGGCAATTACCTGTAAGAAAAAAGGCTCACTGACCACCAGTACAGTCAAGTAAAAACATTGATTAAGGTACCTGAATGCTACAAATACCTTGAAAAAGAAACTCACTGATATGTAACCATTTGTAATGGAGTTACACATATATTAGGAGTTTTTATAAATGCTAGATACTTGCACATACATAATAATTATAATTAGAACTGGATCTGTCAGCATAGGAAGAGCAAAAGTTGAAATTATAGATGGAATATACTTTCCTCAGAAGTTAAACAAAATTGTACAATTTTTAATGGTATATCTTCCAGATAGATTCTGGCATTTGCGAAGTCTCTTTTGATGTGTGTGCTTCTTGGTATGAAAAGAAAATTGTAACTGAGAGGAATTTAAACATTACCACCATTTCTTATACCTTTGGGAGGTCACTCTGTCTGACTGCCCCATAGGTCAGCAGAGAAGTTTAGCTCCCTTTAAATAAGAGTAGTACTTGAGCTGGATTAGTAAGGTAGTAGTAATTCTCCTGAGATATTATGTAACATATTTAAAGAAGAAATATTATATGTAAAAAGTACTTCATTATAATGAAGTCTCACTATTAGGCAGCATATTTTTGGACAGCATTATAATGACGAAGTGCTGTAAGTAATGACATAAAGTTAAACTAAAAAATGGTATATTTTATGTGAAATTACAATATGATGTGAGATAGTAAGTAAAGAACTAAAATGTAATAAGTAGATATTTCATAAACATCAGTCAGTAATCAACAAAGGAATCCATGACCACAATGGTTTAATATCGGGGTTTATTGTATGCAAAATTCTAATACTTACTTTGCAATGTTTTGGAAGTTTCCCACAAGTTTGACAGAGTTTAATGCAACATTTCTGTCATTTCCCATTAGGTTGGCCATATACAGCTCTTGATTCTCAAATCCCTTCACGTACCATAACAGTTTCTGGAGATCATAGTTCAGTGCAAGGCTGATTACGTGCTTGCCTGAGAAATATGGAACTGAAAAATACTCGACATGATCATTTCCATTGAGATAAGATGTCTCAACTGAGTTCATTGTCACCCAATACAAGTGAGAATTGATACTGTCCACAACTATGTCTCGTGCAAGGGATTGAAAAACAAATTCGTTGTTTTCCCCGAGAAGATCGGATCGTCTAATCTGGAAAGTGGAGAAATACAAAATGGAATTAACATGAAGTTTCAGAAAGGGTTCAAGATAGAAGTATAAAATACCAGAATGTTCATGTCATAAACAGATTTTAAAAGACCATTTTGTGAAACACAATGACTGCTTCCAATCATGGCTTTTAAAAACAACCAATTAAGATAAATCATGCTATACTGACCAAAAGGATATTTAAGGAATAATAGATAAGTCCATTTCTGCAATTCTTGAGTGATACAAATTTTTTCAAGATGGACGTCATGGTAGCCATATTGACTGTAAGATATTTTCATTAGGACCAACTAGAAACCATAGGAAGTACTTTGGTAGAACCCTATGTCTATTATTATAAACCATAGGAAGTACTTTGGTAGAACCCTATGTCTATTATTATAAACCATAGGAAGTACTTTGGTAGAACCCTATGTCTATTATTATAAACCATAGGAAGTACTTTGATAGAACCCTATGTCTATTATTATAAACCATAGGAAGTACTTTGATAGAACCCTATGTCTATTATTATAAACCATAGGAAGTACTTTGATAGAACCCTATGTCTATTATTATAAACCATAGGAAGTACTTTGGTAGAACCCTATGTCTATTATTATAATCTATTTCTATTTCCCAATGTAATATCAGTAAGTGTTGAATGTTTAGCTCCTCATTTGGTACATAGCTAATGATAGTAGTTAGAATTAGCATATATTAAAATCTTGTGACATATTGATATAATTTATTTTCAGAATAAAATAATTTGTTACATTTTGGTTTATCATTGTTACATTGATTCAATTTTTATAAACATGAAATCAGTAACATTGTATCATTCATCCAAATACTTTCTACTGTACTCACCACACCATGCTTGCGAATGGACCAATAGAGTTTTTGTCCAAGCCAATCAAATGCCAGACAAGCAGCATCAACTACAAATGTCAATTGGCTTGGAGATTGTGAGTCGGATGAGAGTCTTCCTGTTTCATTGTATTCAAACACAGATCCATCACTTGTGCTCCAGAACAGACTTTTCTGATACCAGGCCAAATCTGTTTTAAAGATGATGTAGATAATGTCAAATTAAAGAGCATTGATTAGGTGAGCATTAAATGTCTCCAGTTGCTCAAAATTAAAATATATTAAAATCTCTGAAACTGATTCATTTAGAAAAGAATTTCATGTATAATGTTATGATTTCCTTCAAATTAGAATTCTGCAGCTGTTAAGCATGACATTTTCTTTAGACTTTTAAAATCAATTTGATAATATGCTTAAATTTACATGGTGGGGGTCTGTACAAGTGATCAGCATGGTCTGAGTCTGTATGAGTGATCAATATGGCGGGAGTCTGTATGAGTGATCAATATGGCGGGAGTCTGTATGAGTGATCAATATGGCGGGAGTCTGTATGAGTGATCAATATGGCAGGAGTCTGTATGAGTGATCAATATGGCGAGAGTCTGTATGAGTGATCAATATGGCGAGTCTGTATGAGTGATCAATATGGTGGGAGTCTGTATGAGTGATCAATATGGCATGAGTCTGTATAAGTGATCACTATGGTGGGAGTCTATATGAGTGATCACTATGGTGGGAGTCTGTAAGAGTAATCAATATGGCAGAAGTCTGTATTAGTGATCAATATGGTGGGAGTCTGTATGAGTGATCAATATGGCAGAAGTCTGTACGAGTGATCACTATGGTGGGAATCTGTAAGAGTGATCACTATGGTGGGAGTCTGTATGAGTGATCAATATGGCAGAAGTCTGTATTAGTGATCAATATGGTGGGAGTCTGTATGAGTGATCAATATGGCAGAAGTCTGTATGAGTGATCAATATGGTGGGAGTCTGTATGAGTGATCACTATGGTGGGAGTCTGTATGAGTGATCACTATGGCGGTAGTCTGTATGAGTGATCACTATGGTGGGAGTCTGTATGAGTGATCAATATGGTGGGAGTCTGTATGAGTGATCAATATGGCAGAAGTCTGTATTAGTGATCAATATGGTGGGAGTCTGTATGAGTGAAACATATGGTGGGAGTCTGTGCGAGTGAAAAACATTATCTAAGTTTTTATTAGCGAAACATATGGTCAAGTGAACAACATGGTCTGAGTTTGAATAACTGAACAGTGTGGTGGGAGTCTTATGAGTGAAAAATAGAGTAGGTGTTTGTGTGAGACAGCAATATGGTCCAAGTCTGTACGAGTCAACAATATGTTGGAAGCCTGTATGAGTGATCAATATGGTCTGAGATATAAACAGAAATATTGAAAACATTAATGATCTGATAAGGACATAGACTTGTTTGAAAACTAATGTTTATTCAAATATGTTTTTCACGATGGTAATAAAGGATATTAATTAAGTCCTATTAGAATACATCAGTATTACCAGTGAGCCGTGGATCAGTGGGAAAGGCTGAAGTGATCTGGACAGGTGAGTGACCATCAAGGTCTACCTGTGACACCTGCCAGACATTGTACTCATCAGGCACTGCAAGCAACAGGTGGGCAGAGTCCTGGTCTGAAATGGAGAAGAAGAAAAAGTTATAAGATTGCAACAGTAATACAGGCATTAATGTGTTTCAAAATATTATCAGCTTAATAAAAGATCCCTAAGTAAATGTGTTGTCATAGCAACACATTCTAGTTCTCAATATAATAAACAGACAACATTATTTTAGTATACTTGAAATTAGGGTTTTTAAGTTGTCATATGTGTATAATAAAATAATATCTTAAACATAGCATAAATGCACAATGCATGCCACTAAGTGTGCTTAAAACTTGTGTTGACAATAAACAACCTGCATCCATTATACTTGATGACATGAAATAGTCTGTTTATTAAACCAACCTGCATCCCTTATCATTGTTGACCTGATTAGTCTGTTTAAAAAAAAAACACAAATCTAAAATATTGACACACTTAAAAAATATTACAGTGTGTCATGTTGAACATTCTAAAACAATCAACAAACAAGTACATTACCAACAGAAAACCTATGGTCTACCATATATACCCACTAATAAGTTGACTCCAATTGCAAACAACAACTCTGCCATCGCCGGTCCCAAGCCTGGGTGGAAAAGGAGGAAGGTTGGGCATGGGACTAGCAACCCGACCCTGTAAAACCCAACTTGTTGTAAAAATATCAACAAAAGAAAAACCAGAAACTGAAAGCCTGTGGGAGGAAGGGTCTTCTCCTGGAAGACTTATGACGCTATGTGATGAAAGCCCCAAGCCTGCGGAAGCCATAAAGCAGACCACCCTTCTATCAAACAGGAGTATTAACATCGCAACATGGAACGTGAGGACAATGTATGAGGCAGGAAAAACAGCATAGGTAGCAGCAGAGATACGAAACTACAACATATCCCTACTGGCCATCAGCAAGATGAGATGGATTGAATCTGGACAAAGAAGACTGATGACAGGAAAGATGCTACTGTATTCAGGACATGAGGAAGAAAATGCGCCTCATACACAAGGGGTAGAGTTCATACTGTCGAAGCAAGCATATAATGCACTGATGGGATGGGAACCACATGGGCTCAGAATCCTTACTGCAACATTTAGGACCGAGAATAAGAAAATAAAGATGAACGTTATACAGTGCTATGTTCCATCAAATGACAGTGAAGAAAAAGATAAGGACCAGTTTTACAACAGACTAGAGAACATAGTAGAGAATTTCTCAGACAAAGACATCAGCATCGTCATGGGTGACTTCAGTGCCATAGTTGGGTTAGACAACACATGGTATGAACAGGTTTTGAGGATCCATGGCCTAGAGGAGATGAATAAAAATGGAGAGAGATTTGCAGACCTTTGTGAACTGAATAACCTAGTCATCAGGGGTACCATCTTTCCCCACAAGAACACATGGATATCACCAGACCATGTAACAGAAAATCAGATTGACCACAGCCAAGTAGTTCAGACTTTCCCTGCAAGATGTGAGGATATAGAGGGGAGCAGATGTGGCATCTGACCACCACTTAGTTGTTGTAAGGGTGAACCTTAAGCTGAAGAAGAACTGAATGGGCCCAAAAGAGAAGAAAACAAGGTATAACATCGGCCTGTTGAAAGATGCAAATATTAAAGAAGAATACATACTTACTATTAACAAAAAGTACCAAGTGCTACAAGAGCTGCTTGAAGATGAGGTAGACAGCGTGAACAACAGATATCAGAAAGTTATGGAGGCAGGAAAATTAACATGCCAAGAAGTACTAGGCCCCATGAAGCACCAGCAGAAAGAATGGATTTCAGCCAGAACATTTTGCAAAATCCAGGAGCATAAAAAGAAAATAACAGCTGTAAATAACAGTAAGATAAGAACTAAAAAAGTAAAGGCACAAAAAGAGTACACTGATGCCCACAAAGAAGTGAAAAGAACCATCAAGATAGACAAGAGAAACTACCTTGAAGGACTGGCAGCAGTGGCAGAAGAAGCAGCTGGAAGTAGAAACATGAAGAAGCTGTACAACATCACAAAGAAGCTGTCCGGCAAGTACAGTAAAACAGAGACCCATAAAGGACAAGCAGGGAAAGACCATACCGAGTACAGAACACCAAATGAATAGATGGGCAGAACATTTTGAAGAACTGTTGAACAGGCCAGCACCACCAAATCCCCCTGAAATCCACCCAGCCAATGCAGATTTCCCCTTAAGCTATGACAATCACACCAGGTACGAGATAACAAAAGCCATTACCCAGCTGAAGAACAGCAAGACTGCTGGCCTGATGACATCCCAGCAGAAGCCCTCAGAGCAGACATAGAGACTTCAGTGGAAACACTATGCCCTCTTGTTGTGAAGATATCGGAGGAACAAGAAATACCATCTGACTGGAAGAAGGGACACCTCATCAAGATCCCAAAGAAAGGTGACCTCAGCAACTGCTCCAACTATAGAGGAATCAAACTCTTGCCAGTACCAGGAAAAGTCTTCAACCGGGTCCTCTTGGAGAGGATGAAGGAGGCCGCTGACCCTCACTTATGAGATGAGCAAGCAAAACAGATAATGTATGGACCAAACAGCTACTCTTTTGCATCATAGTCGAGCAGTCGCTGGAGTGGAATTCTTCGCTCTACATCAATTTTGATGATTATGAGAAGGCATTTGACAGCGTGGACCAAGAGATACTCTGGAAACTTCTTTGCCACTATGGTATTCCAACCAAGCTGGTGAACCTGATCAAGAATACTTACAACGGAATGTCCTGCAGAGTCATTCATGCAGGACAGCGCACAGACACCTTCCTAGTGCAGACTGGCATCAGGCAAGGCTGCTTGCTGTCACCATTTCTCTTCCTTCTTGTCATTGATTGGATTATGACAATGATCACCAATGGGCGGCGAAATGGTATCCAGTGGACATTGTGGAGTCAACTTGAGGACCTGGACTTTGCTGATGACCTAACGCTCTTGTCCCACAGTCAGCAACAAATGCAGGACAAGACCGACATACTCAGGCAGCCACATTTGCACAGGTTGGCCTTAACATCCACAAAGACAAGACCAAGATCCTCAAGATCAACTATACCAGTAACAACCCAGTCACACTGCAGGGAAGTCCCCTGGAAGAGGTGGAGTCCTTCACGTACCTAGGCAGCATTATCAACCAGCAGAGTGGCACAGACGCAGATGTCAAGGCAAGGATTGGAAAGGCAAGAGCAGCTTTCATTCAGCTCAAGAACATCTGGAGCTCCAAACAAATTTCCTTGACTACCAAAATCAGATTGTTCAACTCCAACGTGAAGTCGGTCCTACTGTATGGAGCAGAGACTTGGAGAACCACCAAGTCCACAGTAAAGAGAGTTCAGACCTTCATCAACAGCTGCCTAAGAAAAATTATCCAGATCCGCTGCCCAGACACCATCGGCAACAACAACTTGTGGCAGAGAACCTCCCAGCTTCTGGTAAAGGATGAGATCAAGAATAGAAGGTGGGGTTGGATAAGACACACCCTACGTAAGCTGCCAACCAACATTACCAGACCAGTGGAACCCTCAAGGCAAGAAGAGGTGAAGGGACAAACAAGAAACACCTGTGATGTGACCTTGAGGCAGACATCACTAAGATGGGTTACACCTGTAGTCAGCTTGAGGGGATGGCACAGGACAGGGGTGACAGGCAAAATAACAAAACTATTGCAAACAACATCCCAATCTGCCATCACACAATATGCTGACAGAACAGGGTCTAGGCTGTTTGCTTTACAGATTATTTCAAACAAACTTCATAGACTCAGATCAGTGAGTGCATTATGCCTCAGCAGATCTGGATCTGTGCAGTTTGCATTTGCACTCAACTTATAAGTGAGTATATATGGTACATGTATTTGCACTTATTTAACAAAAGAGTGCAAGAATTATTAACAAATGGAAAGAAAGAAACAAAAAAAGACTTTTAATTATGAAACACTGCTTTTTTAATAATGAATCATTACAACTGATGATTTATTTGTTTGGTATGTGGGTTTTAATTTTTAACATGGCACTAGTTATATAATGTCAAGGAAATGGTAGCTGAGTGACTTTCCAAGAACATACAAGCACACAAAAAAAGCAAGAAATTGTGGAAACTAAATCAGCAGTTTTGCTTGAGAAAGATGTATGGTATGATGGTAGAACATGATGTTACCTTCTCTAAGGGTTCTTCCAATGAATATTTCAGACCATGGGCCAGTCCCAGCCTTTGAAAATGCTCGGACCTTGACCAAATATTGCACATCGGGTTCCAGGTTTGAGACTTCATAATGAAGCTTGTCTGTCTTCTCTTGTAGAAAATTGTCAGTGTTGTCCAATGGATGTAGGTATACTTCATAGTTCCATTTAGAGTAAGCTCCCCTGCCTGCAATATGATTTTAGACACTGCACATCAAATGATTAAATCAACGTTTAAAGTTTGCTAGGCCATCCATAGTGCCTTTACTTTGCCACCACCATGTTGGCCTCTTGTGATGCTAGACTGTTTTTCATACCTTCTATATATGGAAAGATACAGAGCTGACTTTGAAAATGAATGTCTACTAGATGAATCTAATCTGCCTTTTGATTGACATAGCATATATGTTTATTGCTAGCACCCAAATGATCCATACTGCACTGTCCAAATATTCTTAATTGAAACCCCTCAAGCCAAATTTTATTTCAATCTATTAAGTCCTTCAGAAGTTTCCAAGTGGAAATGAAATTTGTATTTGTAATGTGTTGGGAAAGTACAGGATGGATGTAGGTAAGATTGTATAACACCTCCACAGATTTTACTGGTGAATAATAATAGTGGAACTGTACAAGAACTGGTGTAGGACACATACCCTGGTATTGAAGAATCCTTGGTTTCTCCCATTGGATGATGGCTTTTGATGCAGTGAAAAGTGCCTCAACTTTGGCTGGAGGATTATATGGGACTGGAAAAAGATTTGATATCCTAATAATCATCACCATTAGATGAAAAGGAAAAGAGACAAAATATGTTAAAGTGCATCATACATTGATCCCTCACTCATAATGATATTCAAGGGAGTAATAAAAGTGTACTGGGCTAAAAGCATGATTGCCTTATACTGTGGTAGGTGTACAGTGTTATAAGCAAGATTGCCTTAAACTGAGATCGGTGTAGTGCTATAAGCAAGATTGCCTTATACTGAGATAGGTGTAGTGTTATAAGCAAGATAGCCTTATACTGAGATAGGTGTAGTGTTATAAGCAAGATAGCCTTATACTGTGATAGGTGTAGTGTTATAAGCAAGATTGCCATATACTGAGATAGGTGTAGTGCTATAAGCAAGATTGCCTTATACTGAGATAGGTGTAGTGTTATAAGCAAGATTGCCATATACTGAGATAGGTGTAGTGTTATAAGCAAGATAGCCTTATACTGAGATAGGTGTAGTGTTATAAGCAAGATAGCCTTATACTGTGATAGGTGTAGTGTTATAAGCAAGATTGCCATATACTGAGATAGGTGTAGTGTTATAAGCAAGATTGCCATATACTGAGATAGGTGGTGTTATAAGCAAGATTGCCTTATACTGAGATAGGTGTAGTGATAAAAGCAAGATTGCCATATACTGTAATAGGTGTAGTGTTATAAGCAAGATAGCCTTATACTGAGACAGGTGTAGTGTTATAAGCAAGATAGCCTTATACTGAGATAGGTGTAGTGTTATAAGCAAGATAGCCTTATACTGAGATAGATGTAGTGTTATAAGCAAGATAGCCTTATACTGTGATAGTTGTAGTGTTATAAGCAAGATTGCCATATACTGAGATAGGTGGTGTTATAAGCAAGATTGCCTTATACTGAGACAGGTGTAGTGTTATAAGCAAGATAGCCTTATACTGAGATAGGTGTAGTGTTATAAGCAAGATTGCCATATACTGAGATAGGTGGTGTTATAAGCAAGATTGCCTTATACTGAGATAGGTGTAGTGATAAAAGCAAGATTGCCATATACTGTAATAGGTGTAGTGTTATAAGCAAGATTGCCATATACTGAGATAGGTGGTGTTATAAGCAAGATTGCCTTATACTGAGATAGGTGTAGTGATAAAAGCAAGATTGCCATATACTGTAATAGGTGTAGTGTTATAAGCAAGATAGCCTTATACTGAGATAGGTGGTGTTATAAGCAAGATTGCCTTATACTGAGACAGGTGTAGTGTTATAAGCAAGATAGCCTTATACTGAGACAGGTGTAGTGTTATAAGCAAGATAGCCTTATACTGAGATAGGTGTAGTGTTATAAGCAAGATTGCCTTATACTGTGATAGGTGTAGTGTTATAAGCAAGATTGCTTAAACGGTAATAGGTGTAGTGTTATAAGCAAGATTGCATTATTATGAGACAGGTGTAGTGTTATAAGCAAGATTGCCTTATATTGTAGTAGGTGTAGTGTTATAAGCAAGACTGCCTTCTACTATAATAGTTGTAGTGTTATAAGCAAGATTGCATTATACTGAGACAGGTATAGTGTTATAAGCAAGATTGTCTTATACTGTGATAGGTGTAGTGTTATAAGCAAGACTGCCTTCTACTGTAATAGGTGTAGTGTTATAAGCAAGATTGCCTTATATTGTAGTAGGTGTAGTGTTATAAGCAAGACTGCCTTCTACTGTAATAGGTGTAGTGTTATAAGCAGGATTGCATTATACTGAGACAGGTATAGTGTTATAAGCAAGATTGTCTTATACTGTGATAGGTGTAGTGATATAAGCAAGATTGCCTTATACTGAGATATGTGTAGTGTTATAAGCAAGACTGCCTTATACTGAGACAGGTGTATGGTGTTATATGCAAGATTGCTTATACTGTGATAGTTGTAGCGTTAAGCAAGATTGCTTATACTAAAATAGGTAAACAGTGTTACAAGCAAGATTACTTATAATGAGGTAGGTGTACAGTGTTGTAAGCAAGATTTTTTATACTGAGATAGGTCTAGTGTTATAAGCAAAACTACCTTATACTGAGACAGGACTGCAGTGTTATAAGCGAGATTGCCTTAAACAGGTTATTTTGAATAGTTTGTTTGTTTGATTAGGATTTTTAACGTAGATTTAACAATTTTTCAGTCATATTGCTATGATGTATGCAGAGTTACTGAGTCACATTTATATAGAGGGAACACTGTACACGCAGATGGCCATAAAAATACTTATTTGGTAATAATAGGAATTAAAGGAGAAAAATTAATTATAACCAGGTGAAGAAAATCTGGACATTGATTAAAGTAAGATTTATTGACGAATACCTGTATAGGTATATTTGATTAAATCATTTCAAATCATATCTGAAAACATGTAACAAGCACTGATAATTAGAGTTTAGTGTATTATAAGGACATTAAGTGTAACCTGTCTAGAATTCCTAGACTAAAATGTACACATTTTCCATTATCAAACTTTTATTTACAACCCATCTTACATAAATTAAGCCTCACCTGGACTGGGCTGAGAAGTGGAGTGGTACAGATTAAAGCCCCTGTAATGCTTTTCAAAGAAGAGAAGAGGGTTGTGATAATATGTCCTATTCCCTATATCATAGTCCTCCCGAAAAACCTTTGTACCATTCGTCCAGAATAACTTTTCATCATGCCATACCATACTGACAATGTCCAAGAAATTTGGCTTGACCACACGCATACTGCGCATGTTGCTGATCCCTGTGCCATCAATGAAGGAAGACATAATGGTGTTTTGGGAGTGGTTGGGAAACAGAAGCTGGAGGTTGTTGAAATCTATATTCAAGGTTAAAAGGTCAACATTGATCAGTTGTTGTGGAGTTGGCAGGGAGGTTGGTGAAATATCCGCCAGGTCTATTCTGAATAATCCCTTTTTCTCTCCAGTAAGGACAATGTACAGGTAACTGAAAATCAATGCAAGTAAGAAATGAAACGCAAAATTAAAAATGTTTATGTCAATTTTAATTCAACATATAAGTTGCAGAGCTGACCAGATAAAAGAACTCATTAAATAATAGTACAACAGACTTTACCCTTTCGGCAATAACTTTTGTTGTGGTTATTTGTATGGTCCTCATAGAGACAGACAAAAGTATCAGTTATCAATACATATAGGTCAGTGTCCATTTATACACAAGCTCTAATGGAAAACTTGCACATTCCAAACTTACGAAAGCGTTTTTTTAAATAATATCATATGGGTGCCATGAAAATTCAACCACTATTTCAATCATTATAATTTTAAATTATACATTTTTATAATTTAGTTATGAACAATGTATATATTGTATCAAAATGATAATTCTTTAGGTAAATTAGATTTTTGGAAATGATTTAAGTTTTGCAAACTGTTCTGCTCTTGAAGAGATACAAAACCTACCCATTTATTGGATCGACCTTGACATCTGTGGGTGTGTGTGGGTGTACATCTGCTGCCACAATGCAGTCATCTCTTGTCATGGAACATCTGTAGAGCTAAAATTTATGAATGGACTGACTGTGTGAAATGAGAAAATGAATGTGACCTAAAACTTCAGGTTACTTAATTTTTCAGAAATGTTAGAAAACCTGAAATATTACTTTTTAACCATGGATAAATTTGCATGCTTTATTGTTAAATCTGACCTAACCACAATATCCACCATCTCTGTTGCACCAATTTTTTCTACAGCAATATAACATGTGTTTAGTTACATTAATATTTTCATCACTCTTTATTAAATAAACTTGGTCTATGGGGAAAATATGGACTTTCTAAATCACTTAGATAGACTACCGTATTTTCCCGCATATATCCCGCACACGCTGATAATCCGCACCCTCATATAGCCCGCGGGTTTTGGGGTTTTGTGTAAAAAATCGTTGGCATAACCCGCACCTTTGTATAACCCGCAACCATAGATATATTTATACAGCTACAATCGGAAATAAAATCAATTACAGGATCACGGGGCTTCGCTGATGTAGCAAACTGCGATTCTGTTTTCCGTTTTGGTGACAAAATATACCATCTGGTGATATTTGTGGCGACACCAATTTTGGCTGATAAAAACCGTATATACAGTCTTGCGTTTTGAGTAGAGAAAATCAAAGGCATCATGACAGGAAACAATGTACTGGAATATATTGTTAAAATAACAAGTCCTTGTCTTATACTGACAAACCACACTAACAGTGCACTGTTATATCATAATCCGCTAATGATGATATCTGGCCTTATTACTTTATGCAACTGACTAGTTAAAATCCGAATCCGCAGAAGGCGGAAACGTAAAATGAGTACTGTCAAGCAGATGACACTAATTTAAAAACAAATACCAGATGGAAGAAGAAAAACTACGTTTGCTGACACTTCAAAGAGAACTGATTACCTTTGAAGCACTGATATATACTGAACAAATAAAACAAATCTGTTTCAATGTTCTACAATTATCTGAAGTTGCCGCAGCAATAACAAACAGGTATTTGTTTGACCCTTCAACTGGAGCCTTTAGCGGCGCCATCATCAAAGTAAGCCAACGACCTTTGCTCAATAAAAGTCAGCAAAAAACACAGTACACAGTGCTTGTGTGCGTAGGCTGTCTATAGGAGCTGTGCCTCAACTACAGGCTACATAAACACGGACATTTTTAAATAATCTTGTATTCTTGTGAAGTGTAGATTAGAGTTTAAATAATTTCTTTCTGTTTAATTTAAAAAATGCCGAAACGAAATTCTTACACAGCCGACTTCAAGCTAACTGCCATTGTGTATGCTGAAGTGCATGGCAATAGAGCCACAGGCAGAAAATTTGATATTGATGAGAGTGTAATCCGAGGTTGGAGAAAAGAAAAAGGAACGTTGGAGAAGATGAATCCACGAAAACGTGCTCATCACGGACCTAAAGCAAAGTCACCGTAGTAGCCATAATTGCCAACCCTAGCAAAAAAAACTAGAACAATATATGTTATGTAGTTACATTTTTCAAACAATATATTGAACTATTATTATGTGTAAAAAAATTGTGATATAGCCCGCACCCTTATATAATCCGCACCCCCCCTGCGGGATTTGTAAAATCTGGTATAACATGCGGGATATATGCGGGAAAATACGGTACTTAAAGTTACATACTGTAGTGTTTTTTATAACATTATAATACTTTGTCAAGGGGGGGGGGGAGAAATAATTATGCAGTTGGTAAAAAACAAGAAAACAGAAATACCGTCCAAACATGCTTTTAAGTCATGTTGAACAACAGACAACAATCTGCCATCATATAACATACCAGTAGACTTGGGTCTATACAGTTTGTTAGAAGATATCAGTAAAACAAACAACACAGATCCTGATTTGTCAGTGCATAATGTGATGGCAGGTCAGGGTCTATGTTGGTTACAGTTTGATTCAAGTTATAAGCAGGTGTATACGATACTGCAGTAAGTTATAAAATAAGTATTGATTCTTGGAAATCTTGTTTGCAGTTTAATAAAGTTGAATTTTATATGCCCTTGATTAAATGATGTCTCTAAAAACCCAGTTGTTATTATATTCATGCCATATATTCAAATAGCTTGTGTCACAGTATGAGTATGTACCGATACATTAAAATTACAAGGCATTAAAAATGCCACCTGAGATTACGCGAATTGTATATCACAAAAATATTAACCAGATTTAAGATATGATTGAAGGTAGATTCTATCCCATTAAAAAGCTTGAAACAACTCTACAATGTTGAAGACATTTGACAATCATGTTGACTTATTGCAAAAAGGTGACAAAGGTGAGAAAATCTAGTGAAAATAATTTTATCCAATGAAAGTATTGTAATAGCTTTATAAATATTTGTCCACAAAGCATGTCCGATTCAGCAATTCATTACAGTGGGTTTATGACTGTTGTTGTCAAGGCTGTAAGGGGAAATAACTTCATGGAGATGCAAATGACTGAGCATTACAGTGGGTTTATGACTGTTGTCGTCAAGGCTGTAAGGGGAAATAACTTTATGGAGATGCAAATGACTGAGCATTACAGTGGGTTTATGACTGTTGTTGTCAAGGCTGTAAGGGGAAATAACTTTATGGAGATGCAAATGACTCTGAGTCAGATTTCTTCAGCATAATTTCATTTCCAATTGTTAGAGAGTTTCCATTTACTTTTTTTGGCTCACAGAGTGCTCAGTTGTATTCCTGCTGGCATGGCTTCTATTGGCACACACAATCAAGCATTGTATGGTGTCATCAAAATTTTATATTTTCAGATGTTAAAATATAGCGATATAATTTTCACATGTAAAACTAAAGTAATGAAACAAATATGAAAAATATTTCACCAAGAAGTTTCTATATTTACACTAGGTATATAATAAAATACAGTAAACATTCAAGAAGCTTAATGAAATAATAAACGATAATGGCCCAAAACAATAATTTGTTTGATATGCTACATCAATACTTTCAATTTCACCTTTTCAATTAGATAAATCTCTTCCTGTATATCAAAATTTGTCTGACTTAAATTTTTATTTCAGGGTGAACATCAGTCCATATATTATTAATTGGAATAAAAATTGGTCATGATGGTTGACTCCATTCCAATTCCTTAACATTAAGAACATTAACATTTAAAATAGAAATGTTTTATTATAAGGCTGTTAGATTTGTCTCTTTATATACTCTTTTAACTAGGTTACAATACCATATATCCACACTTATAAGTCCAATTGCAAACTATAAAGACCCAGATCTGCCATTGCATGACATACTTGCATATCACAGTTTATGCAGTTGTTAGGAGTAACACAAACAACACCGACCCAGATCTACCAGCACAATATGTAATGGCAGATCAAGGTCTATGTTGTTTGCAGTAGGCCTTGACCTACATGCCAGTATATCCATAACTTCATTCACAGATCAGCTAATTATTGTTATATTTCAATTTCAACAGATAGATCATGAAAATCAGAAGTAATACATTAAACAATTGAAGTTAAAAATGGCTTACAATAAATTTAATATTCTGTATAGAGTCAAAGAAAATAATTAAGTTATGCCACAAAGACTAAATGAGGTCACAGTAACTGATTTGCTAAAGATAACATAATTGATTAAGCATGATATTTTTCTGAAAAGATTGAATATGTATACAGATAATAAGGGAAAATTGTATCCCAACAGTTTGCCAGTCAATGTGATAAACATCTTTCTGATTTACTCTTTATCAGGAAATTTGGATTGCAAAAAGCTTCAAAGAAACCCATAAATCTATTATAATTTTTAAAAAAATGTTTAAATGTTTCTAAATGCTATAACTATTACAGGACAGGAGTTTAGTTTAGAAGCTTTCATATTATATGCTAATAATAATTTCAAAAAGGATATTGAAAAAGTAATCAAGAACATGTAAATGGTACACCATGTATACTTGCTAATAAGACTAGTCCAACTACAAACTGCACAGAGCCATATCTGCCATCACATAATGTGCCCTCAGATCTGGGTCTGTGCAGTTTGTAAGGTGTAATCAGTAGATGAATCAACATAGATCTTGATCTGCAAGCACAATATGCTACGGCATATCAGAATATTTGTTTGTTTGCAGGTTGATTTGACCTATAAGTGAGTACATTTGGTAATCTGTAATTGTGGCACATATATCATTGGATTTTTTCTGAAGTGCAAATAGTAATGAGATATGAATGTACACTGTATTATCATTTTCATCTTCCTGTTATATAATACACTGGAATTTAGCTATCCATCTGTTTATTTGTCTGTCCATCAACATTTTCATTTTTGGAATATAACTCTCAAACTGATAAATGCAACTCAATGCTACATGGTATACATATTCAACTAGTGGTCCAGACTGGTACACATATTGGACTAGTGGTCCAAACTGGTACACTTATTCAACTAGTGGTCCAGACTGGTACACATATTCAACTAGTGGTCCAGACTGGTATACATATTCGACTGGTGATCCAGACTGGTAAACATATTGGTCTAGTGGCCAAGATGTATTAGACGTATTTACAATTCTTAAGATTCAATATTTTTGCTTATAGAGTTTTCAATCCATCCATTATCCATACGTTCATTTCCTGAGCATAACTCAGAAGCAATTTAAAAAAATCTTCTCCATGAAACTAGCACACCTATTGGACAAGTATCTGAAACCACCTATTGGACAAGTATCTGAAACCACCTATTGGACAAGTATCTGAACTGGTAAACATACTGGACATGTATGTAAAACTGGAACACCTATTGGACAAGTATAAGAAACTGGAACACCTGTTGGACAAGTATAAGAAACTGGAACACCTATTGGACAAGTATAAGAAACTGGAACACCTATTGGACAAGTATAAGAAACTGGAACACCTATTGGACAAGTATTAGAAACTGGAACACCTATTGGACAAGTATAAGAAACTGGAACACCTATTGGACAAGTATAAGAAACTGGAACACCTATTGGACAAGTAAAAGAAACTGGAACACCTGTTGGACAAGTATAAGAAACTGGAACACCTATTGGACAAGTATAAGAAACTGGAACACCTATTGGACAAGTATAAGAAACTGGAACACCTGTTGGACAAGTATAAGAAACTGGAACACCTATTGGACAAGTATAAGAAACTGGAACACCTATTGGACAAGTATAAGAAACTGGAACACCTATTGGACAAGTATAAGAAACTGGAACACCTATTGGACAAGTATAAGAAACTGGAACACCTATTGGACAAGTATAAGAAACTGGAACACCTGTTGGATAAGCATCTGAAACTGATATGCCTATTTAACAAGTATCTGCAAATGGAAAAATTGTCCAGATGTGCTAGTCATTATCATATTTTATCTTGTTTGTTGCTTTTACTATTAATTTGTCTATCCATTATCCATTTGCAGTTTGCTGCTAGCAATTATTTGGCTTCCATATCTTTGAATTTTAGTCTGTCCATCCTTCCATCTATCAATTATAAAAACATTTGCATCCAGGTCAAAACTATAAAAGCATTTCAGATATCTCAATGAAAATTGGCACCTATATTAGATTAGTGTTTGGCACACATTTAGACTAGAAATTGGCATACATATTAGACTAGTAATTGGCATAAATATTAGACTAGTGTTTGGTATACAAATTAAACTTGTGTTTAGCATACATATTAGACTTGTGTTTGGCATACATATTAGACAAGTAATTGGCACACATATTAGACTTGTGTTTGGCATATATATTACACTTGTGTTTGGTATACATATTAAACTTGTGTTTAGCATACATATTAGACTTGTGTTTAGCATACATATTACACTTGTGTTTGGCATACATATTAGACTTGTGTTTGGCATACATATTAGGCTTGTGTTTGGCACACATATTAGACTTGTGATTGGCATACATATTAGACTTATGTTTGGCATACATATTAGGTTGTGTTTGGCACACATATTAGACTATTATATGGCATACATATTAGACTTGTGTTTGGCATACATATTAGGCTAACGTTTCACAATTCATCAGGTTCAGAAGTTTTATGTTTTTGTCCAATTTTCTGTCTCTCTATTCAAACATTAATTGAACTTTAATTGCCAGTGCAGAACTCCAAAACCAGGCAAGATATATCTATGAAATCTTTTACACTTATTGGACTTGTAGTGTTATGGTGCTTATGCCTTTTCTTAGTTCATCACTTTTAATATTTTTATATATTCATCTGTCTGTTTGTTCATCTATCCATCTTTCACACTTTTGTTTCCTGAGCATAACTCTAAACAAGTTCTTTACAAATCTAAGTATGTTCGACGATTGGCACTGATGTGCTTTTGCTAATCACAGTTCTTCACTTTCAGTTATTTTAGAATATTTTTCATTTCTCTCTTCATCATACATGCACAATTCACAATTTCATTTCTGAAGCAAAAACCCATGATGACTTTCACTTCCCTTTATACATTATGCATACAAACTTCCCACATAGTAACTTTATATATCGGTAATCTTCAATAATTTATTCTGTTACCCAGCAGACATTTTAGTGGGACAGGATTTTAAGATGAGTCCATTTTCTTGTTCAATTTTCAATTAGGCCATCTAGACTTCATCAAAAACCCAAATTGATATCACCATCCATTCATGAAGAGTAGTGACAAAATGGCCAATGTGGCAACCATTTTGGATGTCTGGGTGTCACCATTTTACTTTGGTATGAATGTGTGTGTAATATTTCATAAGACTTTCTGGCCTAGTGGTCTATGATCAGAGTAGTTTACAATCTCCAAATGGTACATGTAATAAGCAATCTTTAAATGGTACATGTAATATTCAGTCTTTAATTGGTATATAAAATATGCAATTCACCATGAAAATCACATACATTTATGTATATGGACTGCAGAGCTATGCTGGTTAAAAGAAGTTTGAATGGACAGACTGACATACAGAAAAGCTGATGGGATGACAAACAAATGGATGGACAAGAAAGATGATTACTACTGGGCTGCATTGATTCAGGGCTTTAATATTTATAAGAATGAAGTAACTCTAGGATATGATGTGCTATCTCACCCGCAAACCATCAATAATGTAAGCATGGTCCTGTAACCAATCAATATCAATGGATAATGGCTGCATCAAACTATGGTACACATTTTCATATTGGCGGTATACTTCTTGTCCATCTGCAGAGAGGTAGATTGAGCACACCTGACCAGATGAATCACTGATAAGAAGCTGACGCCTGGTGACATGCATTCCCACTCCTGAAGCAATAGTACAAAAATTTAATAGTACAAAAAAGCAATAGTACATAAATTCAATAGTATACAATTTCAATAGTACACAAAGATAATTACTATTTCATTAACTGAATAAAAAACAAAAGATTTACCATAAAAGACATTGGTTTGGAAGAAAATATTAAAGCATTAGTATCATATGTTTTTTTATACATATTTACTCAATATTGAATATTTTATATAATCCATGATCTATATCTGCTGACAAAGTTGTGGTTTTTACTTATCATTCTATGATCAATTATTTGCAAAAGGTTTCTTTCTCATCTTTAACCAAAATGAATAAAAGTTTTAAATTAAAAAAGATTTGAGTGATATTATTTAAACTAAGTACATTCATTAAATACATAGCACATATATGTAGTGAAGTTTAATGAAGCCTTCAAATACATGCCATCATCCTATAACAATCTCCAACATTCATTAGGTCATGTCACCAAAGAGCAAACTCTTAATGATGTTAAGAAACAGTTTAAGGTAGATGACTATTCAGCTTAAGGTAGATAACTGCTCAGTTTCAGGTAGATAACTACTCAGTTTTAGGCACATGCCTACTCAGCTTACTGTAGATGACTGCTTAGTTTAAGGTAGATTGACTGCTAAGTTTAAGGTAGATGACTGCTTAGTTTAAGATAGAGTTTAAGGTAGATGACTGCTAAGTTTAATGTAGATGACTGCTTAGTTTAAGGTAGATGACTGCTAAGTTTAAGGTAGATGACTGCTTAGTTTAAGGTAGATGACTGCTTAAGGTATATAACAAGATTTTAAAGATGGCTACTACTGTGGCCATATTGGATGTAAGATCAACATAATAACTGTCTGATTAAAAAAAACCAAGATGACATGACTTTTTATTCTGGATGAGTATTAATAACAACATGTTAAAGATGGCTACCATATTGGACATCATATCAATACCATTTTCAGTCAAAAACAACATAACAGCACAATTATTTTTTATAGTGGGAACTTCTTGTTGATCTGAACATTCATTAGCAATAACAGGATTTTCAAGATGGCCACCATAGTGGCCGTTTAGGATGTCCAAGCCACACCATATAAACTCTTAGAACCAGTTAGACATAAGAAGAAGTCATATGGTAAAAACCTATGTTGACATGGTTTTCCAAAAAGAAGGAGTGCAATAGCAAATTTTCAAGATAACTTCAATGGTTGCTACATTTGATGTTAGGATGGCACCATTTTCATTTGAGAACAAGACATCAAAAACGTCTTTTAGTAACAAGAATCCCATGAAGGGACTGGCACTGCTGGCTGAAAAGGCTCTCCAAGAATTAAAGATAAGACCATTTGTTTCTTTACTTCTGAATTATCAACTAATAATATCGCTAATATTATTAATGAATAACAAGATTTTAAAATTAACATTGTGTTGTGCATACTGGATTGATACCAATTACATTTATGAAAAATAAAACCTTATAAGAAGTCTCCTGATAGAAACATCATATTCCATTTTGGAGAAGTAACAAGAAAATTTTCAAGATTGCTGCCATAGTAGCCATATTGGATATCAGACTGGCAATAGTTCCATTTAAAACCAACAATAAATCACAAGAACTCTGTCTTTGAAAACACCATATAACCAGTCATAGATAATGAGATTTTCATCATGACCATTGTGTCAGCTATACTGGATATCTGATCAGACTTGTTTTAGTTCAAGACCAACTAGACATAATAATAAGCAGTCTTTCAGTAAAATCACAATGATATAGTCATCAAATCAGGAGATTGGCACTATTTTCATTTAGGACCAACTTTGTACAAAATCTTTAAGTGAGAAACAGTAATAATAAGAATTTCATGATGGCTACTTTGTTGGCCATATTGACATCAGATTGGAATCCAGTCTTATTTAGGACCAAATGTACATCATGAGAAGTCTTCTGGTTAAAATTATGTGACTATATTACTTTTACATTCTTTAAATGTAGCCACAAACTTTTTCAAGATGGCTGATGTGATGGAGATACTGGACAACGTATCGGCACAATTTTATTTAGGACCAATTGTACATCACGAGAAGGCTTCTAGTTAAAGCCCCATGACTATATTACTTTTACATTATTGGCCTAGATGACATGTCATTACATAGGATTCAATGAGATTTAAGAACAGAGGACAACTTTACATAGAAATCAAAGGGATTCTGGTCTAGAGGACATGTTACATAGGATTCAATGAGTTGTTGTAGTTGTAGGGTATAATGCCATTTTTCAGCACATGATAGGCTATACATGGCAGCCAGTATTATTGGTGGAGGAAGAACCCTAAGGACATCCCCCAGAAAGAACCACCGAACCACGAAAACCTACTGGCAAGCTTTGTCACATAACTACATTAGCCGAATCATAGACTTGAACCCATGCAGACAGAGGTGAGATGGCAGTGATCCATAACAGAAAGCACGTTAGACCACTCGGCCACTCGGAGCCCCTGGATTCGATGAGATTTTATGAGATTTTAGCACGTTTTAGAAAAGATCTCAATAGGATTCTTGCCAAGAGAACATGTCATTACAAAGGATTCAATGAGATTTTAGCAGAGAAGACTTGATTTTACTTATAATACAATTGGGATTTTGGCCATAGGGAAACATTTTGACATTTATTTTATCTACAATATATATGTACTTGTATGTGAACTGCACATCCCTGGTCCACCATCACATGATGCACCAGCAGATCAGGGTCTATGCAGTTTGATAGGTGTAATCAGAATAACATGGAACCTGAACTGCCAATGTTTTCTACTCCAGTCAATCAGAGCCAATGTAACAATTTGCTTCAATATAATTGCTCCATGACAGACTTTTTAAAAACGTATGTATGTCTGACAGCAATGTTCTTTTTAAAGCATTGTATGATCTGCCATAAAATTAATTGCTAAACTTAACATCACATTTAATAATGATGTTTGTTTCTTTAAGTGTACTCAATTCTGTTGGTCTTTAAAAAATAAATTTTGTTCCTTTTATTCATGTCATTAACCTGGTGCAAACTAGTTGCCAATTCCTGAGTATACTTTTACCTTCAAGCAAATTTTTTTGAAAATCCAAAATAAACTGTAGAAAATTATTCCTAATAACTCAGTATCATTGATTTTAATGAAAACTTAAATATAAAGTATTAAACAAACAAGTAAAAAATTTGTAATCTTTAAAATTTAAATTGCTGTCTTGTTCGTTATTACATCTAGAAAGGTCAATTACAAAAACAACTTTCATGAAAGAAAAGTATTATTTCTAAATGTGAATAAAGCAACAGTTTATGAGATTTTAATGGTGAAGGCATGCAAGGATTAAAAAATAAATTCGTGCATCAAACCACCACTTAAATGATGTGATTGGCAAACTAAATGGACAACTGAAATAAACTGAAACATTTAAAAACCAAATACATTAAGGATAACACTGATACCTCAAGCCACGCCTTAGAATGAAAGACTTACATTTTTACACGATGTTAATGTTTTTATCAATGCACAATAGAACTGTTTAAATGAAGGTGTGAAATGATAATTGTACAAGTCTACATACTCTTCACTTTTGTAATCAAGGTACAAGTCTACAGACTATAAATTTATCTGATCACTCTACAAGTCTACAGACTGTTCTTATCTGATCACTCTACAAGTCTACAGACTGTTCTTATTTGATCACTACAACAAGTCTACAGACTATGCACTTATTTGATCATTGTAAAATGTCTACAGGCTCTAAATTTATTTGATCATTAAAATTTGACAGTCTGTACCTTTTGTTGATCATTGTACAAACTATACATTTATTTGATCATTGTACATTTATTTAGATTGCACACTTTTTTTTATCACTGTACAGACTATACATTTATTAAATCACTGTACAAGAGTTCAGACTGCAAATTTATTTGATCATTGTACAGACTACATTTATTTCATCACTGTACAAGAGTTCAGACTGCAAATGTTTTTGATCAATGTACAAAATTTCAGACTGCACACTTATTTGATCACTGTACAAATCTTTCACCATAGCAGAGACCTGGACCAGGAGCACATTTGTACATTTTATTAAAAGATATTTGACTAAAATTGCATGAAGACATGAATTTTATTGTAAGCATTACCCTCCAAGTTCTTAGTGTATTGCTCCAGCTGTAAGCCAAATCCATGTTGCATGATCAGAGCACAATACCCAATTGCATAACAGCAAACTGTACAATAGTCTGTTTATGAACTCTTTAATCTCCATATGAAGGGTAACAGTACATAAATTTCCATAGAAAGCAATAATTGAGCTTTTGATAAGAATTTAATACATTGGGTATTTCCTTTAGATAAGAATTTAATACATTGGGTATTTCCTTTTGATAAGAATTTAATACATTGGGTATTTCCTTTTGATAAGAATTTAATACAATTGGGTATTTCCTTTAGATAAGAATTTAATGCATTGGGTATTTCCTTTTGATAAGAATTTAATACATTGGGTATTTCCTTTTGATAAGAATTTAATAGATTGGGTATTTCCTTTCGATAAGAATTTAATACATTGGGTATTTCATTCCAAGGTACAGAAATAATTGGTTTTTAACAATCTGATGGTGAATTGTGTGAACAGCAAGGAACACAAACTTGCAATACCAGTCTTAGTTGTCAAGATGTTAATCATACCATTATGAATGAATTAAACAGCTTAGTGACCAAGAATAATGCAGGGTGCATTTGATTCTATGGCTCTATTAGAACATGTGTTCTCTCCCTTCTCGAGTACTATCATTTCAAACATCTGGAGTTTTTCCCAGTAGAATAGTTTACATTGATCAAATGCAACATAATTAAACATGGACTGTGCTCATGACAAGCACAACATGCTAATAACTTTGAAATAAATGCTAAAAATTAAAGAGTTATAATTTTTAAAAAATTCTTTACGCATGTTCTATCTAGTCAGCAGAAATATTCTGTTTATCAAGATGTTTATGTTTTCTACGATTTGAAAAATTTCTATAAAACAATTTAATGAATCCAACAATATCAGATTTTGTCCTTAATCGTACAACTTCCCAAACAGTAAATTTAAGATTATAATTTAAACTCAAAGAATATAGTTCAAATTTTTTATAAATTAAAATATGTAATATCTCAAGATTGTTTAGTAATGAATGAGTACTGTCTTGTATATCACTATATATATATATATATATATATATATATATATATATATAACAAACTAAAATCAAAATATAAGCACAAAGACTTTAAAACTCAAACCACAACATTCTATGAACTTTATCAACAATCTGCAATGGAGCAATGCAATGAAAATGACAATGGAAATGACAATGAAAAATGACATAAGTTCATTACCATATTAACACACTTATAAGTCAGTTCTAGCTGCAAACTGCATAGTCATATCTAGGTCTATGCAGTTCATTAGAACAAACAACATCAGGATCTATGTTGTTTGTGGCTAGACCTAACTTTTAAGCGAATATATGTGGTAGTCATGAACTGACCGGTGAAATTGATTGATCATGAACTCATTGTTCAAGTTAAAATAGTCATGGGTAAAGACGGCTGCACAGTGGACAAGGGGTGAGGGGAGAACTCGTCTACAAATGCTGCAGTTGATGTTGCTCTTTGATAATGAATTTTAGTGATGATGACAACGATGATAACGATGACCATTTGTTTACCTTGTATCAAATCTGAGGAGTTATATAATAGCTGGGCCCCTGGATTAAGCAGTAAGAAAAAGAAAGGCATAGACAGATTATAATGTCTCTGTGTACTGAACTAAATAGCATCTATTATATGCATCTGTTTAGGATCTGGAAATCTCACCCAACTGTCAGAATTTCTTAAAAGCAATGAGGCTTTGCCATGCCTAAACATTTCTATCATCAAAGATGTGATTTCCTAATCCTTCACTACAGCATAATTTTTTTCTCTCTCATGACTGGATCAAATTATGTTCACAGATTACGATATGCTGCATATAAAATATAAATTCTTTTTGTTACACTTGAGACAATGCCAGATTTTTGTCATCAGGTATACTGATGAGAGATAATGTTATCTAAAACAAGATTCTTACATGGCCAGATAATCTCACACATGAACCGAAATGAGAGAAAGAAAAATCATGTACCACATTTCCTCATATAAACATGCCATTCATTGAATAAGTACAAAACCTGAAAGATTAATATATTTTTCTCAATGCATAAAACTAAATGCTAGAATATTCAAAACAGGATTGTCCTACAGGACAATGGAATACAAAAGGAAAAAATGTACCATAGTTTACAAAACCTTTTTCACCTTAATATAAAAATGTGTTGATAATTTTCAATACATTTTTCTCTTCAGGCAAATGAGGCTCAACCTTTATAAGGATATATGCAAAAATTAAATACCCTGTATACCTGCTTGTAAGTCAAATTCAAACTGCAAACAACAAAGTTCCTGATCTACCACAGTATAATGCACCTGCAGATCAGGATCTGTGTTGTTTGTCATCATAGTTCCTTATAAGAAACTACAAAGACCCAGGTCTGCTGACACATTATATGATGGCAGATCTGGGTCTGTGCAGTGTGCAGTTGCACTTGACTTATAAAAGAGTATATATGGTACAAATCTTTCAAATCTATGAAGAACTTTTCCATGCAAATACCATTCACACTGTCATTTATTAATTGGTCTTCAATTTTAGAAGCTAAATGTCAATCAACTGGTGTCATTGTTAAATTATTAGAATAAACTGTCCAAGTTAACCTTCTCATGCTCATTTACATGAGAAACATATTTGAAAAATAAAGGCAAAGATTTCCAAGCATAAATATATTCATGTTCTGAAATAAAAAATAAAATTACAATTTTAAAATATGGCAAATAATTTCAACAATAAACCTGAAAATGAAAGAAAAATACAATTAGCATAAAAAAAACCACAATAAATATCAGTATCAGTGTTGACTGGTGTCCTGTCTCAACTATCTGAAAAGAAAAGTAACAAGTCTAAATGTATCTCCTTGCAAAAAGAAAGGGAAAAAAACCATTTAAAATAACTAAATACACTAAAATACATACTCAAAATATCTAAATATCATGCAGTTGCACTTGACTCATCAAAATTTCTGTCATCATTTAAACCATATACTTACACTGACATTTTACAAACATTTACTTTATATACTTGTCCACAGGTTAAGACCAAGTGCAGAAAACATAAAGTCATTGAAAAATGTTAGCAGATCAAACAGTCTCTGCTGTTGGTTGTATGATATATACTCGCTTCCAAGCCAAGCTATCAAACTTCAAAGAACATAGACCCTGGTATTCTGGTGTATTACATATATATAACAAACCAAAATCAAAATATAAGCACAAAGACTTTAAAACTCAAACCACAACATTCTACGAACTTTATCAACAATCTGCAATGGATGGCAGATCTGGGTCTATGCATTTTGAAGTTGTATCCAACGTCTATGCTAGTATATACAGTATTACTTATAATTGTCTTATAGCAGTAATCAGTGTATCTATAGTATTGGTTATAATTGTCCTATAGTAGTAATCAGTGTATCTACAGTATTGGTTATAATTGTCATATAGTAGTAATCAGCGTATCTACAGTATTGGTTATAATTGTCTAATAATAGTAATCAGTATATCTACAGTATTGGTTATAATTGTCTAATAATAGTAATCAGTGTATCTACAGTATTGGTTATAATTGTCCTATAATAGTAATCAGTATATCTACAGTATTGGTTATAATTGTCTAATAGTAGTAATCAGTGTATCTACAGTATTGGTTATAATTGTCCTATAGTAGTAATCAGTATATCTACAGTATTGGTTATAATTGTATAATAGTAGTAATCAGTGTATCTACAGTATTGGTTATAATTGTCCTATAGTAGTAATCAGTGTATCTACAGTATTGGTTATAATTGTCTTATAGTAGTAATCAGTGTATCTACAGTATTGGTTATAATTGTCTAATAGTAGTAATCAGTGTATCTACAGTACTGGTTATAATTGTCTAATAGTTGTAATCAGTGTATCTACAGTATTGGTTATAATTGTCCTATAGCAGTAATCAGTGTATCTACAGCATTGGTTATAATTGTCTTATAGTAGTAATCAGTGTATCTACAGTATTGGTTATAATTGTCTTATAGTTGTAATCAATAAATATCTACAGTGTTGGTTATAATTGTCTTATAGTAGTAATCAGTGTATCTACAGTATTGGTTATAATTGTCCTATAGCAGTAATCAGTGTATCTACAGCATTGGTTATAATTGTCTTATAGTAGTAATCAGTATATCTACAGTATTGGTTATAATTGTCTAATAGTAGTAATCAGTGTATCTACAGTATTGGTTATAATTGTCTAATAGTAGTAATCAGTGTATCTACAGTATTGGTTATAATTGTCTAATAGTAGTAATCAGTGTATCTACAGTATTGGTTATAATTGTCCTATAGTAGTAATCAGTATATCTACAGTATTGGTTATAATTGTCCTATAGTAGTAATCAGTGTATCTACAGTATTGGTTATAATTTTCCTATAGTAGCAATCAGTGTATCAACAGTATTGGTTATAATTGTCATATAGCAGTAATCAGTGTATCTACAGTATTGGTTATAAATGTCCTATAGTAGTAATCAGTGTAAATACAGTATTGGTTATAATTGTCTAATAGTAGTAATCAGTGTATCTACAGTATTGGTTATAATTGTCTAATAGTAGTAATCAGTGTATCTACAGTATTGGTTATAATTGTCTAATAGTAGTAATCAGTGTATCTACAGTATTGGTTATAATTGTCCTATAGTAGTAATCAGTGTATCTACAGTATTGGTTATAATTGTCTAATAGTAGTAATCAGTGTATCTACAGTATTGGTTATAATTGTCCTATAGTAGTAATCAATATATCTACAGTATTGGTTATAATTGTCTTATAGTAGTAATCAGTGTATCTACAGTATTGGTTATAATTGTCCTATAGTAGTAATCAGTGTATCTACAGTATTGGTTATAATTGTCTAATAGTAGTAATCAGTGTATCTACAGTATTGGTTATAATTGTCCTATAGTAGTAATCAATATATCTACAGTATTGGTTATAATTGTCTAATAGTAGTAATCAGTGTTTCTATAGTATTGGTTATAATTGTCCTATAGTAGTAATCAGTGTATCTACAGTATTGGTTATAATTGTCCTATAGTAGTAATCAGTGTATCTACAGTATTGGTTATAATTGTCTAATAGTAGTAATCAGTGTATCTACAGTATTGGTTATAATTGTCTAATAGTAGTAATCAGTGTATCTACAGTATTGGTTATAATTGTCTAATAGTAGTAATCAGTGTATCTACAGTATTGGTTATAATTGTCTTATAGTAGTAATCAGTGTATCTACAGTATTGGTTATAATTGTCCTATAGTAGTAATCAGTGTATCTACAGTATTGGTTATAATTGTCCTATAGTAGTAATCAGTGTATCTACAGTATTGGTTATAATTGTCCTATAGCAGTAATCAGTGTATCTACGGTATTGGTTATAATTGTCCTATAGCAGTAATCAGTGTATCTACAGTATTGGTTATAATTGTCCTATAGCAGTAATCAGTGTATCTACAGTATTTGTTATAATTGTCCTATAGCAGTAATCAGTGTATCTACAGTATTGGTTATAATTGTCCTATAGCAGTAATCAGTGTATCTACAGTATTTGTTATAATTGTCCTATAGTAGTAATCAGTGTATCTTTTTCAAATCCAAAACATAAAGGTTACATATTACTTGTGATGAAATGCATTAGATAAGGATATAAAATGTGACATCATGATATCATATTTTTGTTTTGGAAGATCTTTTGGAAAAAGAAAAAAAAGTAAATGGAGAATAGAAAATTAAATGATAATTGCTTTTAAATTCATAATAATAAGCAGATACTCAGTATCGTATCTAATAATTATCAATAAATAACATTATTTACCTTTACCTATTAACGTTAATGGTTGGGATGTTCTAGTTTTTTTCTTCTTCAAATTGAAGGAGTACAATGTTTGCAGACTGGTATACAAAATTTATTATGAGTGAAGTAGATTATGGAAATTAATGTATTTCATTTTATGATTTGAAAATATCCAAGACAAGAAACTAGTATAAATACAAAGAAATTTGAGAATTTGTCATTAAATTCTTAGATCAAAGTAAAGACAATTTCAAGGATTCAATTAATATTTTTATACAAAAAATTTACCATGAAAGAATATTCCATATAAACCACTCTGGTGGCCTAAGTTGTTAGAGTGTCAACATCAGATGTGAGAGGTCACAGGTTTGAATCCAGGCTGAGCCATACCAAAGACTTATGAAAAGGATGCTAACAGCTGTCTTGCTTGTCACTCAGCATTAAGAGGTTAGTGTTAGGACTAGTTAGACAGGTGTAAGGATTAAATGTGATAGGGTGGGACATAATGCTACATGTCTGTGGCAAAATACCCCAGTGCTTTAAACTGCCCCAATGCAGATATTGTAGCAATATGACTGGAAAATTGTTAAAGCTACATTAAAAATCCAAATCTCACACACACACACACACACACACACACACACACACACACACACACACACACACACACTCCTTATAAAAGCCAAATTTATTTATAAAATATCAGTAAGCCATTCCCATCTAATCAACAAAAGAGCATTCTAAGGTCTGTTATTATGCAAAACCAAAGAAGGAATTGTTTAAAGAGAGCTTTCATTCAATACAGTGATCTGGAACATGATTCCCTGTTACATAAGGCAGACTCCTCCCATTTCTTTATTTCATTATTGTTCTCTCAAAATGGATGAAATCTCAAGATAGTCATACAGTTATAAGTAACATAAATACCATCTGCTTACAGACACATAGTGATATTTTATACAGGTTTATGTGTAGACATAAATACCATCTGCTTACAGACACATAGTGATATTTTATACAGGTTTATGTGTAGACATAAATACCATCTGCTTACAGACACATAGTGATATTTTACACAGGTTTATGTGTAGACATAAATACCATCTGCTTACAGACACATACAGTTGAACCCGGTTATGTCGCCGGCCTAGGGGTTTGCCAAAAAGCGTCGAGATAACCGATGATCGAGATAAACGAAAACCAATATGGCAGCAATTTATTAACATGTGCTTGAAATTATTTCTTTATGTACATGATGTGCGTTAATAAATGAGAATGTAACAGCATTGCCGCGAATTGTTTGATGAAGCGATCGGCATGCTATAAAAATGTACATAAATGTTTGCTAACAACAAAAGGCATATGTGCACCAACTAACAGCAGAGATATACCAGTATACAGTACAAACCACCGTTGATTCTCAATACAAACCTTTATTATTGTCTCTAACATTGGAAACACAAAGATCGCTCACAAAATCACAAAAAAAGTGCGGGGTGTAGTTCGTTTTTACAAAAAGCTACAATATTATTTATGCTGTCTAAAACAGTTTAATCTCCTATAAAAGAACCATACTGTCGAATTTTCTGTAGCATTTCTACCACCTCACCAGCTGAGGGAATTGGTTCCAAATCTTCGTCCGCATCTTCTTCATCTTCTTTGTCATTGCCGCATGCAGATGTGCTTGCCTGTGCTGACTGCACACTTGATACAATGTCTTCATCGGTGATCACGCCATCAGTAACGACGTCTCTGTCGATTTCTATGTAATCTCGGAATTCATGGACAGTGATGGCTAACCGTGTTCTTGCAAAATAGGATCTCCATTCCCACGAAAGAAACTTACATGAGTCAACACCTGGCAATATTGGACCGTATATATTACTGTAGCATAAGTTAACACCCAATACAGGAATTCTTTCACTCCTGTATTTTGAGAAATAAATAATTTTTTTTAATTATGCAAAACTTGTTTATTTGTTGTTTGCTATTTCTTCTTGCGGAGTTTAAGTCTCTGTAACCATAACACAGGATTGATGGCAAAAGGAAAAGATCAATGAGTAAAATGCACAAATATAATTTACATTGCCTGGATTTATGTTTGGTGACATACTCCTTCTTCAAAATATCACAGCCAGTTGTAAATTAATTGACGAACTTTGCCTTGATACATACATCATAGAACATCTGTTTTAACTTTATATCATATCTCAGCCAACAAACAGAAGGATTAGCCATTCCATTAATTTTATCTGTTCTATTCGCGTCTTCAGAAGTCGGCCAGTTGTAGGTATAGTACGTTAGCATGATTGACTGTCACAGCAAACAGTACTCTGCCCAGATGTCATCATAAGCAGATTATGATGTAACAATGCACTGCTAAGATGGGGTTGTCGATACAAAGGATCATTTGTGTACTGATTGATTCCAAAGTCGGCGATTGGTCATGGGGATCGAGATAACCGACGTTAAGTGGCAAATTTGGCCCTCTTTTGTGCTCGAGATATTAGGGTTCGGCGACATAAAAGAATCGACATAACCGATGAGAAAATGCTAAGACAAAGAGAGAATATGGCGGTTCCACTTCAAAAACGTCGACTTAATAGGGTTGGCGAGTTAACCAAGGTCGAGATAAGTGGGTTCGACTGTAGTGATATTTTATACAGGTTTATGTGTAGACATAAATACCATCTGCTTACAGACACATAGTGATATTTTATACAGGTTTATGTGTAGACATAAATACCATCTGCTTACATAGTGATATTTTATACAGGTTTATGTGTAGACATAAATACCATCTGCTTACAGACACATAGAGATATTTTATACAGGCTTATGTGTAAATGGATGCTTGTGTTATACTACATAAAATACCTTTTCGCAAACTGAAATCATGAGCTTATGTACACTATACTCACACAGTATCATTCAACAAATTGATTTCAAGAGGTCAATCAAGGTCGTGAAATCTATTCCTACTAATCAATTTTCTTGCACAAAATCTTCAACCTGTCATCTTTCACTATGAACATTTTTCAGAACTGAACCAAGTAGCCAGCCTTACATGTTAGTTTGTAGAATTACAGTGAAATTTTGGTAAATGAACAGCAAGGTGATAAAAGAAGTCGGTGACCTTTAATATGATTGCACCTGAATACCAGTTTCATTGTGAGAACTAAGTTTTTTGTGTTATGTTTGACACTTCTTCCTGCACCTTTCCTACATGAAGAATCTTCATTGACAGATTTAGTAAAAATATTTATATTTGACACAAATATTAATTGTTGTGACACAAATATTTAACTGCATGACTCAAATATTTATCAAAGCTCCATAAATATTTGTCCATGCAACCAATATTTATCCGTTTAATACAGAATTTCTTTGCTTTACACAAATTTGTATCTATATGACAAATATTTATCTATGTGACAAATATTCATCTCATAGCAAGTATTTTTCCTACATGACATTAATATTTATCTACCGTATGTGAAAAAATTATTTATCCATATAACATAAACTTGTATCTTATATAACAATTCAAACTATAAATCCAACCACTCTACATCTGCAATCACATAATGTGCCAGTAGATCAGAATCTATTCTGCTGAAATAAAAAAGTTCATTTTGAAAACCCTGAACTGCCAGGAAACTATGTAATACCTCATCATGTTGTTTGAAGCTTGATGGATGTTCAATATGAATATATGCAGTAATTAGACAAACCTAGATTTATATGAATTACTTATTCACATTTGCACATTTTTTACAGATTCCAGTCAGCATATTTTGTGAATGCAGTTTTGAATTGTCTTTGAGAATTTTGAACACTGAAAACCAGTATAATATACTGTCTGTATATTGGATAACACTTACCTGGAGAAACACTTAATTGCTTGAAATAACACTTAATATTGATAGAAAACTTAGTTGCTGGACAGAACACTTAATTGCCTTGACTGTTAACAGCAGAAATATTGTATGACATTCAAACCCTTTAATTTAATAAGAGCCCCACAAAGGATGTGATGCTCTACATGCTGAAAAAATTCCAGGAATTCAAGACATGATCATTTCTCCTTTTTACCTCTTTAATTTTTAAACTATCTTTTCTACTTTTCAGCAAGCTTTTCAATTTTCAAGCTGTAGTAGACAACTGAATGTCAAATTGGCACCATTTTCATTTAGCACCAATAAGACATCATAAGAAGTCTTCAATTGGAAACCCCATGTTGATAAGACTTTCAATCTTGGAGGAGCAACAAGAACAAGATTTTCAAGATGTCTGCCACAGTGGCCATGTCAGATACCATTTCAATATAGGATCAACTAGACATAAAAAAGTATCTTGGTGAAAAACAATAGCAATAACAAATTTACACAGATGGTAATGTGACAGCCATAGTGAAAGCAAATAAAGCACCAGCTTAATTCAAGACCAACTAGTCATCATTACAAGTCTTTCACCATGAAAAAAACCATGGTAAAATGACCATTCCTTCGTGATAATTTAAAACATGGACACTATGGTGGCCTGGATACTGGATGTCTGACCAGCACAATTTTTATGACTAATAAAACTTTGTAAGATAACAATAATTTCAAGCTGGCCACTGTGGTGGCCATACAGATGCAACATTGCTACCATTTCCATTTAGAATGATGTAGACATCTTGTAGTAAAATCCCCATGTTGATTAGACATTCCACTAAGGAGGAGCAATAACAAGAGTTTCAAGATGGCTGCTGTGGTTTTCATATTGGACAATAGATTGGCACCATCTTCATTCAAAACAAACCAGACATCGTAATAAGTCTTTTTATGAAAATGCATATCAATATGAATTGATCAATATGATTAATGAGGAATAGCATAAATTAGATTTTCAAGAAGGCTGCCATGATGGCCACATTAGACAAAAGAGCAGTACCATTTTCATTTAGAATGATGTAGACATCATATGAAATCTTGTAGTGAAAACCCAATGTTAATATGATCATCACCTAAGGATGAGTAACAATAATAAGAATTTCAAGGTGGCCACTATGTCAGACATATTGGATATCAGATTTGCACCATTTTCATTGAGGACCAACTAGACATCATAAGACGTCTTCTGGTGAAAAGCCCCGACAATATGACTTTCCATTCATCAGGAGTAGTGATAACAAAAATGTCAAGATCAATACTGTTGCAGCCATATTGGAGATCAGATTGGCATCATTTTTATTTAAGACCAACTAGACATCATATTAATCCTTTAGTGACAGTCTCATGCTGATTACGACCATCTTTTATGGTATAGTGACAACAAGATTTAAGAAATGGCCACTGGGGTTGGCAACCATATTGGATTTGCAAGAAGAACCATTTTCTTTTAGAACCAAGTGAATGTGTCTAAATTGTTTATGCCAATTCTTCAGCAGCTTAGAAGGAGAAACAATAACAGACAGAAAACAGAATCCATGATCTCCTGGTGTGTCATCAGTAGTGATAAAATCATTTTGCATTGCTGATGACAATATAGACACTGGACAATTATATGACTATCTATTGTGCAGGGTGAAAATGTAATTTACCTACCATATATACTCGCTTATAAGTCAAGTCCAACTGCACCAACCCAGCTGTGTCATCACATAATGCACTGGCAAATCTGGCTCTGTGCAGTTTGTTAGGAGTAATCCATAGAATAAACAACATAAACCCTGATCTGTGGGCACTATATGGTATGGCAGGTGAGGATCTTTGTTCCTTGCAGTTTGTCTCGACTTATTAGCAAGTGTTGATGGGTATGCTATGCAGGGAAATGCAGCACTCTTAGGGATGCAAAGAGATTACAGCATGTACATCAGGTCTCAATACACATTAAAAACATACTGCAATTTACTGGATAATTTCTACTACATTATAGGGAGCAATAAACTTCAGTACAGATTGGGAGATGTTTCTCATCATCCAGTTACATACAGGTTGAGCTCTTGACTAATTTGTTTGGAGCTATTTGTTACAACTATTACACAAGACCAGCTAATATCACTTGCGTCTGCACTTAGGGCTCCGACCCCCATGAGGAGCTAGGTTGATGCTTTTGCCATCTGAGGCTCATAGTTGCATAAATAATTTGTAATGCAATACAAATCAATTGATTTAAATAGATTGTGTCTAGGTATTAATAAATTTATTCTTATTGTATTGCATAGTATTTCATACATGAAACTTGCACAAACCTATAACATGTGATAAATTAATTTTTGGAAATAAATATTTGATATCATGAGCAATTTGCATTTCCAATGAGAATTCAATTGCTCAAATGGTCATGCAGATTTGCAGATGATGGTTTGGGGAAAAATTTAAACAGTGGCAACCCCTTGTAGACTTTTTAAACAAAATGGAAACCTTTGGACCTTTGTCCTCAAGCAAGCATGAAATCCTTGAAATCACATTGTAAAAGTCATCACTAATGACATCAGTCACATTTAAAAGTCAACATCAATTACATCAATCACATTGTATAAGTCATCATCAATAACATCAGTCACACTGTACAAGTCACCAGCAATTACATCAGTCACATTGTACAAGTCATCAGCAATGATAATAGTCACTTTGTACAAGTCACCAGCAACTACATCAGTCACATTGTATAAATCATCAGCAATGACATCAGTCACATTGTACAAGTCACCAGCAATTACATCTGTCACACTGTACAAGTCATCATCAATGACATCAGTCACATTGTACAAGTCATCAGCAATGACATCAGTCACATTGTACAAATCATTATCACTGACATCAGTCACATTGTACAAGTCATCAGCGATAACATCAGTCACATTGTACAAGTCATCAGCAATGACATCAGTCACATTGTACAAGTCATCAGCAATTACATCAATCACATAGTACAAGTCATCAGCAATGACATCAGTCACATTGTACAAGCCACCAGCAATGACATGAGTCACATAGTACAAGCCACTAAAAATGCCATCAGTAGAATTTAGTACTAGATTCCTAATATAACTGGTCTTACTGTCAATTTTATTTCAGTTTATGGCACATACCAATCAAATCTTCTCTCTGTGATATTTCCAAAGGGTCTTCATTCAGTGCATACAGTCTCCAACTAATGCTACCATTATAGTTTAGGTGAATTGAGCTTCCATTATGCAACAACACAAGCCAGATGAGAGAGGTAATTGCAGACTTGCAGTAAAACACATGATTCCTGCAACCCAGTGGGTATAGTTCCCTAATAGAGAATGACTGCACTTTAATGTTTCATTTCCAAAATGAAACACATCTGGGTAACATTTAGAAGCTCTCGAGTTTATATGGTACAAATGAGTACAAGATTTTCTTCATTTTCAATTTGCTCCTTAAAACTCATAAATCTTCAGCCAAAATAAAATTCAGCTTTAGGGCTTAAATTGGAGCAGGTTACACAATATTGTTTTGTTTTTAAGAAAGAAACTTAATTGGAACATAGTTTTTTTTTTATCTCTCTCTCTCTCTCTCTCTCTCTCTCTCTCTCTCTCTCTCTCTCTCTCTCTCTCATATAAATATTATATAGATATTTACACACCAGAAAGAAATTAGCTCTGCATAAGAAATTAATATATTGGATATTTTCCTTCCTGGTTTGGAACTAGCTTTGTTCTTTAAAATTCAATGGGGCATTTTGTGAACACAGCAAAACACAACTTAAGTACCACAAAGTTGAGTCCTAATCATTGAGATGCTAATTATGCCTTCTTGAATGCATCAAATGGCTTCATAATCAGGGTTAGGTTAGGGTACACTTGATTATGAGGTTTTATTTGAGTGTTCTCACAGTGATCAAGTGTACAGCACCTTTGATACTTCACCCAACAGGACATTTTAATTTGATTTCAAAAGCCATCATATAACAAGGTGCAAACTTTAGGAGCAGAATAATCAAAACATTTGACTAAATGCTTGAAATGAAACTGTTCTGCTTAATTTTAATGCATTTTTTTAAAAAATTCATAACGCATTTTTAGAATTTCTGAAGTAGACTATTTTACAAGATGGTTGAAATAATTGTTTAATGTATAATTTTACTCACTTGGTCTTGACTTATTGAACAAAAGCATTAAAAAAAACTGATTAACACTCATAATTATTGTCACTTATTTTAAGAAATGTCAAAGTATGTAAACTAAACAATTATTTCTTAAAAATGGATTTGACAAGTATGTAATTAATATCACTAAACTTCCATATATATAAAATGTCTGAATTATTAACACAGTTAGAACTGTCATCATTTCTTACAAGAGAGAGAATCTGAGCACTTCATGAATATGATCAACTGCCCCCAATTTTATAGTTATCTATCTTCCATCTTCTTTCTCAGGTAATCTGATTGCTTTTCTTACCAAAAGCAAACAACAGAACCCTATTATGGCATAGCATAATATACAGCCAGGTCAGGGTCTATGTTGTCAGTTCTGCTGACTAATCAAAATAGACCCAGATCTCTTTCTATGCAGTCTGCAGTCAGACCTGACTTGTTTGTCAGAATACCGTACATACTCATTTATAAGATCCAGTCCAACTGCAAATAAGATATACCTTGATCGGCCAAGTCTATGTTGTTTTGTTCTACAGAGTAGTGCTAGCAAACTGCATAGACCCAGATCTATTGGTATTCTAAGCAATGGCAGACAGGATTTTATGCAGTCTGTAACTGCACTTGATGAAAAAATGAGTATATATGGTATGCCAGTATATATGGTAACATGTGGGTCAATTTTGTTATGGGTACATACAAATTGTGCTTTTGGCAAAAATGACTTTTATTGTTAGTCAGTCCTCAAGTTGATGGATATGCCAGTGTGTCATATTATTTCTAATGATGGGTCCATGTTTGATGGATCATTCTGTTTGTTACTGTGTTCCATTATGAAACTTAAGATGTGGCCACTTCTGTTTAACGTCTGCATGTGGTCTATAGTATTTGCTACAGATTTTAAAAACAGAATGTATCAAGCATATAAAAAGTGTTTAAACTTTAGTTATATCATTCATTGATTTAAATGTTCTAACCTGATTGTAACCAGAGGCTCCCAACAATATCAACTTGTTGATGTTTCAAATCAAAAGGGTTTTTCTTTAGCTACACAGTTGCCATGTTTGCTTGAACCTGTCAGTGTTTTCAAGCAATTGATGTGATGTAATTCACTGTCCTTAAAAATCTCAATAATTCTGTACATTTTAGATTTACGTCTCTTTGAGGAAATGTATACAATAATTCCTCCTAAATATTTGTTAAATTTGTTTTTGAAATATTAAAACAAGACACTAAAAATATTGGATGCAGACACAGTTGTTACTGAAATGGACTATTCTATAAACCAGAAATGGACAGAAAACATCAAGAACTACCATTTGCATTGAAATGCCAATAATTTGACAGTGTTAGAGACCACCTGGTGATAATCAGGTTTAAAATTATAAATCAATGAATGAAATGACTAAGTTTTGTGTTTTTTATATGCTTGATCCTTTTCATTTTTAAAATTGGTAGAGGGTACAAACGAACAGGACAATATGCAAATTCTATTCCAAAAAACACACCCAAGGTAATTTTCAAAACTTTCCAGAATTTGTATACTTGTATCATACTGGTTTTGTACTTTTTATATACTTGTAACATATTGGTTTTGTACCTTTTGTATACTTGTATCATACTGGTTTTGTACCTTAGTATTAAAAAAGAAAGATCACAATCGATCAAAACCTTGCCACAGAGACGGAGGTTCCATCACAACTGTTCTTTGCAATATTTCACTCTAAACATATCAAATCAGGAAGATAGCTGGAAATAGGGCGATCCTTCATGTTAGTTTACAAGAGGATAATGAACACATCATATAAAATCATGCTTTTCGAGTGGAGGAGGGACAGACCTACTCTTCATTTTTAGAATGCATGTGCATCACAAGTGTGTGATGCAGTGCTACTATGCCAGGTGTCCCTCTGGGGAGGTTGAAGTTTAAGAGGGCAATAATGAATCAGAAAGAGTGTATTATTTCTTGCTTAATGCACAAATCAACTAAGGTAAGTGATGAAAACCACATGAATGTAAGTCTAATTAATAAGTAAACTTGTATGCTACCATTATGTGCCACTATCTGTCAAATAGTAAAGCCATATTTATTTTTAAAAAAATACATACAAGAAATATATATATATATATATATATATATATATATATATATATATATATATATATATATATATATATATATATATATATATATATATATATATTTCTTGTATGTATTTTTTTTACCTTGCTTGCTCACCTTTCAACATTTTGGCTGGGTGTAAAACAAGACTAAAAACAGATATAGTCTTAATGCTCTTTAAATGTAAACAGCTAATGGAGAAACAAGCATCATCTATATTTGATGTAGCTGTTGTTGTTGTTGTTGTTATTCCCTCATTTGATGTAAGACCTATTTTCTCTTGATGTTAATGGACTGCATGTACACACCCACTTCCTTTCTAAAACAAGAAAAGGTGACTAAATCTTGGAGAAGGAAATGGGTGTTATCAACAGTCTTCATTTTATCTGCTAATATAAATTAGTGCCTTGGTAAAATTCTGCTTGTTAAATAATGTATATGTGGTCATGAGTGCTAGTAAATTTATTTTGTTAAACTCTAATGTAACATGAGAAAGATGCCAGGAAATCTCTTTCCAAAATGACAGTACATGCTCATTATGTAACAGACAACTATCCATCTACCATCACTTCCATGGTTATTTACTGAAGCCAGACAGATGGGCTTCAAATTTCAATTGTGATACAGTACTCCCTAAAAAATTGCTGCCTGTAGGACCACCTTATACAGAATTGCCTTATAATGAAGTACATGATACAATACTCCCTCATTATAAAGCCATCCATGTGATCCTCAGAGAATAGCATATTAAAGTGAGAATGCCTAATAAAGAAGTGAATGATAAGTATTCCCTCTTGATAATGCTATCCATTAGAGGCATAAAGTGTATTACAGTATAGTGAGAATGCCTGATAAACAAGTACCTGGTATAAATAACTGCACTACTTCTTTACGAACTATGATTCAAAGCAAACAAATCTTACACCAGAGACTGCATTATAATGAAGAACACAATAGTGAGAATGTGTCAGATCATTTGCTGTTTAGTCCACAAACACACAGATAAACATACTCACCAAGTAATAATCATATCAAGAAGAATATTATCTTGACTTTGTGAACCTTGCACAGACATAAATATCGACCTGAAATTATTTTTTTATAATGCAGATATTAAAACAGTGTTCATAATCGGCTTGTAAGCTCTTGGATCAATAATTCATTTTCTGTAGACATCAATGTCAACATTTTAGAAAATTAGTTTTTTTTTTGTTCACTAGACATTTTAGAATATACATTTTCTTCTTGACTTCACAAACATACTGAACAATCAAAATGGGATGGTATGAGGTATTTTGTTGTTTATAAGATTAATGTCCCTAATATGGGATATCATTGAAAGCAATGTTTAATCGATCATTTCTAGCCAGGTATATTGCAGGATAATTCTGGAAGAAAGACAAAAACAGTGTCCATTGCATAAAATTTGAAATAAATGAATAATGTATCAAAAAAATTAAAAAGCCAATTGCTTGGCTAATTAATATTATGAGTAGTGGAGAGATCTGAAAGTATGGTATTCAATGTTCCTTTTTTATTAACTCATTCAGCCTTAGAGATATTTGTCAATTTCATTTGAAATTGGGGGTAAGAAATGAATTTTGGGGGCTACTTCTGAATATATCCAAATACATCAGCATCCATCAGATTTTCATTCAGCTGGAAATCTAGTTGTGCTACCTTTCAGAAAAGTCTGAAATGCCTTTTTTTTTTTGGGGGGGGGGGGTCTATTTCACTCACACATGTTCAGAAGGGTAAAAGTTGGAGTTCGTTTTTCATATTATGCTTCTTGCTTGACTTATTGAATGCATCATTTTCATGCCCTGACCACCTTTTACCCCCTGATCTCAAAGTTATCCTCCTTTTTGTAAAGGATTGTCTGTCCATGTGCAATTCAGAGACCAGTCTGTCTTAAATATCTGACCAAAAGATCTCAAATCTGGACACAATATCAGGTTATAACAACTGGTAAATTTGTGTAAATAAATTGGGTCTAAAAATTAATGTTTTCTTTCTGTATTTTGTAATGCGAGTATAAAGTCTATATTATTTGGTATCATTGTAGAGCTACATTAATCTACATATCTGTAATATCACACACTTTGGTGCATTTTAAATGACCTTGATGCTACTGAGCTCGGATGGGTACAAACTGCATCATGGCAAATATTTGTGTCTAACTGAGTTAACAATGTTTTTGGAAATTTGTTACAAATTGCCAAGGAATGGCTATTTTTGTAATTTATGTATAATATTGATGCAAAAAAAAGATCAAATGTGTAAGGCATTTTGAAATTTGGTGACATCATTTATTTACTATTTGAATTTCAAGCATTTATACAGTAGAAAGAGAATTCTGAGCAAGGCAGTCAGGAATTTATGGATCCAAAGAACAAAAGGCATTACTCATATTCAGACTTATGTACAATTACATATTCCTCACTTATCTACATTGACGACACAAGCCCCCAAATACCCATCACTATTCATGATACTGTACATCTTTGCAGATTATTTTTAGAGCCAATACAGCACTCCATGTTTACACTTTTTTTTAACTTTCTTCAAAGAAGAGCTCTTCAAAGGTTAATCGCTTTTTCTGCCTCACATATGAAGATCTCAAAGAATATTTGTCATCACTGAGGTTAATTGCTTTGCCCTTTCATCACAGTATATACTAACTTATGAGAAATCCTAAGTATCATGCAAGGAATGGAATCTATAAGCAACTACTTTTAAGAAAATCTGGCTTAGTCATGGTCTTCAATTTCAAATTATATACACAATGCCTACCTCCAAAACCAGGTTTAGATGATGACGAAAAGCACAAATGCTGTCCATGTTTTTCCTAAATGGTTGCAAATGTATGGCAAGTACAATACAATAGGAGAGCAGGGGAGAAATGAATGCCAAAATGGAAAACTGGCAACAGAAAACACTCTTCAATAATTATCTAATGTACCCCTGTGTTAGTATTTAAATTGATTGCTATGTATCTCTGAAGCCAGCCCCCCACCTTCTAAAGTCAACACACCCCTTCTAAAACCAACACTCCAATCCCAATTTGAAGCCAACACTCTCAACACACCCTTCAGGTGCATGATGACATCATCACTTTTAAAAGAATCAGCTTCCTTCAACATCATTTAATTACATCAGCATCTTCTAAGTACATGTAGTCAAGATAACTTAAGATGAATAGAGAAGCACATTTTTGTAGACATCAAATTGCTATTGGTTTGTTCCCAATCCTTATTGTCTGTCATCTTCTGATTTGAAGTATTTGGGATACAACAAAAATTATCAGATATGCGCTTATTTAAAAAAAAAACGTATTTTAAGTAAATTATATTGATACAATGTTCTTACAGTACCAAAGATAGAATGAGATGTCTTTGAGACAGAGGAACTTTAGAATCTGGAAGAACCATTAACCTTTGGGAGGTGACCAATTCCATAATAATATGTGCTAAAACTGGGATGTAAACTTAAGCAAATCAGGTACCCACTTTCTACCAGGCATAACAAATTTAATAACATTTAAATTGAGGCCTACCTACACAGAATAAAAAGGAAATTATTTCTCTTCTCAGAAATTGTGTATAACATATATTGGATTTTAATTTGTTGACAGTTATCAGGTAAAGACTACAGTTGGCATGAACTTGGCACAGGAAGAAAATGGTTCCTTACATGTTGCTGCTGGTGGTTGTTGATGGAGTAAATAGTTTGAAAATTATTTATCTTTTAACTTTTAAAAAAATATGACATGATTTTCATTTCATATTTTCAAACAAATTTTACACCAGCATTCAAAAGTTTTTATTTTTTTGTATCTGTGACTGGAGAGAAACAGACCAGATTTTTTTAACACAGTAATTTCATCTCGTATGTCAATGAATAAAAGACATAACAAATGTTACACTCATAATTATTAATAATCTTCCAATCAATTTCATGCAGGCAGGGCTCAGTGTAAGGTTGTTTAAATTTGCAAGGCATGTAAAACATGGTTGCCCTATGACAACACTGTTTTACATTGTGGTATTGGAATTTACACCCAAACAAAACTATCAATTATCTGAAATGGGTTGGGAATGGTCACAGAAAACTAGGACTAACAGTCTTTGACATACAGCTTTATATTATGAATCTAGCAAACTGTTAAAGATTAAAATCATTTTAGTTATAGTGATAACAGTATTTTCAAGATGGTCATATAATGACAGATCAGACCATTTTAATTTAAGATAATTTAAAAAAAAATTATAAGAAGCTGACCACAGTGGCAGCCATATTTGACCTCAGACCTGAACCGTACTTAGCACCAAGAAGACAACAAACAAAGTCTTTCTGTGAAGAGCCCATGTCAATATGACTTTCTGTTTAAGAGCAACAGCAAGTTTTAGATTCTCTAAAATGGCTGTGGTGGCAGTCATATTTGACATTAGACTGGCACCATTTTCATTTAGAACCATGTGAAGAAAACAAATCATCCTAAAAGTATTTTAGTAAAACAGTCGTATTATTACAACCATCTATTTAGAGGAGCAGTTGTAAGATTTTTAAGTGGCTATATAGAATTATTAGCCATGAGACAAGTGAAAAACTGAACACCCCTCACCTCAGACCTGCAGACCACTGCTAATTTCCTTGAGCCCTGATGTTCTAGGTGGATTTTAGTAGCGTTTATCCATTCTATGTGTCATGATCCAAACATTTCTACTTAAAAGAGATCATTTTATGAATGTTTTGTCCAAAAAGAAAAAGTGCATGTTTATTTAAGTATGTGTCCATGCTACACTGAATTGGGTATATATATGTATACATCACTATGAATTGGGTATTTGTGTACACAATATACTGAACAAGGTATGTGTACACCTTACACAAATAGGGCATTTATGTATACACATTAATCTAATAGTTTATATGTGTGTACACATTACAGTGAATAGGGTATATACTGAATAAGGTAAATATGTGTATACATTACAATGAATAAGGTATACATGTGTACACATTACTCCAAATAGGGTATATGTCTACACAATATACTGAATAGGGTATATATGTACACTTACACCGAATAGGGTATATTTATTTATATGTACATACACTGAAAATTGTAAACATTACACTGAATATGATTGAAAGAATATGATTCATATATGTGTATGTATTACTCTGAATATGGTATGTGTACACATTACACTGAATATGATTTATATATGTGTATATTTTACACTTAATATGATTATACATATATGTGTATATATTACACTGAATATGGTATATATTTATATATATATATATATATATATATATATATATATATATATATATATATATATATATATATATATATATATATATATTACACTGAATATGATTTATATATGTATACACATTACACTGAATATCATGAATATTATTTATATATGTGTATATATTACACTGAATATGATTTATATATGTATACAAATTACACTGAATATCATGAATATTATATATATATATATATATATATATATATATATATATATATATATATATAATACACTGAATATTCTATTTTTTTAAATGCTAACTAGCAATATACAAGAATAATAGCTTTCAGAGTTGAGTCAGTGCACTAGTCTTAACATCAGACATTACCAACTAATTGCTTCCTCATTTATCTGGGTTTCTGAAGCAGTTCTAACTCTAGAATCAACTTCTTCTTGAGACATCATACAGTCTATACTCACTTATATGTTGAGTGTAGTTGCAAACTGTAGACATCATACAGTCTATACTCACTTATATGTTGAGTGTAGTTGCAAACTGTAGACATCATACAGTCTATACTCACTTATATGTTGAGTGTAGTTGCAAACTGTAGACATCATACAGTCTATACTTACTTATATGTTGAGTGTAGCTGCAAACTGTAGACCCAGGTCTGCTGGAGCATAATGCGTTGGCAGATCTGGGTATGAATAGGTTGCTAGGAACAGTAGAACAAACAAAACAGACCCTGATCTGCAATTGTATTATGTCACAAAAGAGCAGGATCTTTGTAGTTTGACTAGACATATAAGCTAGTATTTATGCTAAGGATATTCTTGCCTTGAAAATGTCAAATTATTGCATAGGTAAAAGCATTATTAGTTCTTGGGTTCCAAGCCTTGACTTGCTGTTTAATCTCTCTTCTACCATAAAGATTAAGGGAATTATGTTTAACAGCCATTTCAATCCTTTGGAAATCCAGACCAAAGCTCTGCATTTAAGTATTCCCATCTAATGCTTTTTAAGCCCTTTTCTTGCCTTAGAAAATCCTGCTTTCTTCACATGTTTGAAAAAGAGCAATTCAAGGGAGATTTATGGGAAAAACCAAAACAAATTACATTCTCTGATGATGAGACCAGTAAGCATCATGTAATGACGGAATTCATTTCTACATGTGGTTCAATGGCTGACATAAACAGACTCCCCCATCCACCCCCACCTTCAAATAAATATTGACATTTTGAGATAAATGTAATAATGTACATGTGCTAGAAACAAACAAAAAAATATAAATTTAATAAATTTCAAACTTCATTTACAAGTATTCAAAGGTAATGTTTCTATGAACTTGAACAAGGTAATAACAAGAGCTCTTAGGGACAGAGGAAGTTAAAAAACAACAAACGAAACCACCACCATGGATGTTTGAATACCTGGTTTTGAAACTGGGATGCGAGAAGAAACTGCCAAGGTGCATAGTGGCTATGAATAATTGCACATTGATGTCCCCATGCCAATTTACTTTTCTATCTTCGAAAAGAGATAATATTTTTATGATATGTTAACAGAGATAACAATATTTTTACAATATGTTAACAGAGATAACAATATTTTTACGATATGTTAACAGAGATAACAATATTTTTACGATATGTTAAGGTATAGTTATTTTCATTAAGAATAAATCATCTTTTGATGAAAACTCAAAATGACTAACCATTGGAATAGCAAAACCAAGATTTTCAAGACAGCCATATATTATCTGTCAGATCATCACCATTTTAAATACCGTAAGGATCAACAAAACATTGTAAGAAATGAAGTCTCCATGCTAATTTGAGCATTGATTAAAGACAAGTATTTTTTTTTGCAGCAGTGATAACAAAATTTTCCAGATGGTCACTGTGACAACCATATTAGACATCCAATTGGCACCATATTCATCTAGGACTAACTATACATCAAAACAAGACATGACAAACACATCACTTCAATTTACCTTTCCATTCAGTAGCATTAATAACATGAGTTTTAACATGGTCACTGTGGCAGTCATATTGGACATTACATCAGCACCGATTTAATTTAGGACTAATTATGTATCGGAAGTCTTTTGCTGAAACCCCATATTAATCTGACTTTCTGTTCATCAGAAGTGTTAATATTATCTGTGAACAGAGATAACAATATTTTTACGATATGTTAACAGAGATAACAATATTTGTATGATATGTTAAGACATAGTCATTTTCATTTAGAATAAATTAGACATAATAAGAATTCTTTTGATGAAAACTCAAAATGACTAACCATTGGAATAGAAACAACAAGATTTTCAAGATGGCCATATATTATATTTCAGATCATGACCCTTTCAAGAATTTCAGGATGGTTTGGTGGTGGCCATATTTAGTATTAGATTGGCACCATTTTCATTTAGGATGAAGCAGACGCCATATAAAGTCATCTAGTCAAATGTTGATATGCCCATCTTTTCAGGAGGAATAGCAACAAGAAGACTATTCTCTGAGCTTTAAGGGTTGTTGTTTCTAGAATAATGAATTTAGATTTTTGTGACTGACATAAAGATAAACATGGAATCAATATTTTTGGTCTGGATTACATGTATTCATTAGTAAAGGTTTTGCTTTCCATAATGCAAAGTGACTGACACAGGATAGAAATAGCAAAGCTAGCATGTTCCTTATGAAATAATTGTCAAACAATTTGTATAAGAAACATAAAACACCAAAATGTTACAGCTAAAAGTAAAATATCATAATCAATTACCATCTATATTTGCTTACAATCAAGTCCAACTTCAAATAACAGAGACCCAGATCTGTGTTACATAATATCATAATCAATTACCATCTATATTTGCTTACAATCAAGTCCAACTTCAAACAACATAGACCCAGGTCTGTGTTACATAATATCATAATCAATTACCATCTATATTTGCTTACAATCAAGTCCAACTTCAAATAACATAGACCCAGGTCTGTGTTACATAATGTACTGGCAGATCAGGGTCATTATCTTTAATTTTACTGACTACACCCAACTGCTGAGATGCATGATAGGCCAGCAGATCTCGGTCTCTACATTTTTCAATAGGATTCGATGAAAAAGCAACTATAGATGGTATCTCTGCACCTGGTAACCTCATTCAGTGAAAAACTGATTAGCACTTTATCTGAACTCATGTTTTAACTTAGATGACAAGACAAGAAATCGTTATTTATAATGATTTCTTGTCTTGTCATCTAAGTTAGAAACAAATTTAACATAGATAAGCATGAGAACCAAGCCTAAATATTCCCACTTTTCCTCAGTCAGACAAATGGCAGCCAGTGCCATTCTCCTAGTTATCTGTAAATATTTACAAACTCATGTTAAAATTAAAAAAATAAGATGATGAAGCATTGTGGTGTGGACAAAGCTCTGGGCTGAACATACTCATTGCCTGCTGCTTTATAATGCTTACATGTACTGAAAATGTTAAAAAGTAAATAAATTACAAACTTATTTCTAAAAGAATTAAAGGAAATAGATTCACTTTCAATATATTTTTTTACTATATATCACAATATGTGTGTCATATTCATGTTGCATTTATATCATAAGTTTTTATATGTTGTAATTCAGCCAAACCATAAGTAAAATGTCTGACATGATGATCATCAAAGGAATCATGTGTGTATTGCATCATAAACATCAACCAGCCTTTCTTCTTGCTCTCCTTTTAATCATCCTTTCTGCACAACATAATTTAAAGAACCAGTTTTGTGATTTTCTTTTAGTTTGCCAAAAGTCAAACATGTGCATTTTTGCTAAATTATTAACACATGGCCCCCATTCCTGATTATGATCAACTGGATGAGAAAGAAAATAGGCTGAAAATGTATGCTTCTCTCTGATGTAGATTGAATCCTATCCAAGCAAACACTCTCAAGCAATGATGAATATAAAGAAAAAGATCTGTATCAAAACTGAAAAAGATTATAATATTAATTGGATTTGCCATCTCGATCTGAAATAAATGTAAATTTTAAATTTATGTATGTATTTTATAATCAGTGAAGAAAAAGAGATCTACAGATCTACTTGAGTAATTGGATGACATACCTGTTACAAGAATACTTTTTGGCTTAGAGACTATTTTATCTGCTTCCCTCTCTAATTCAATCAATGTCTGCCTCACCACCATATTGTCTGCCCCCAGGATCAGGTATGGCATTTCATCATGTGACACTAAAAAAAACAAATGAATTCACTAAGCATACAAAAGTTTGAAAATTAAAAACAAGGTTATTGTGAACATTACATTATACACCCACCTTGTATTTAATACTCATCTGTGTAGATACTAATAAGTCATTGTTACCTCTGGTGACTACTTCTCAATTACCTGGTCCCTTTGTCAAGATATTAAGTCTTCAATGAAATATCTTTTGCAGAAAATATTATTTTCTTATCTGACTTATAAAGTGCCAGCCACACACAAGGTCTGATCCAAGAACTTAAACTACACACAAAATTTGATCCAAGAACTTAAACTAGGATAGAAGTTGTTCTGATCTACAACCCATTCTCTTGAAGACAGACAAAGAGACCTTGACCCATGACCTTATATCCTAAAATTCAAAAGGATTCTCCCATACTTTCAGTGCCAGTCCTTCTAAGCTCAAGTTATTATGTAAAATAAATGTTTCATTTTTTAAATCAGAGCCAGCTTAATCTTTGACCTTTTGTCCTCAAATGTACGAGTCATCTACAGTCTATGGTAAAGGTTCATGGTCAAGAAATAACATAATTTTGCAGAAACTAAATTTCAACTTTCATTTTGTGACATTGGCCTCTGACCTGTTGACTACAAATTAAATTTTGTGTTGCATGGATATCAAACTTTCTTACCATAAGAAAAAGCCATCCCTAAACTTTATTGCAAGAATGTATGCAGGACTAATATTATTCAACAGAAACCATTACAGCCACAATGATTACATCCTTTGACCTTGTAACCTCTAAAACAAGTGGCTTCTTCCTTGCAATACATTTGATAATTGTACATGGATTGAGAAATTGCAGGGACAGATGACTACTGAATCTTTTCACTAGTCTGGAGTCCTTATAACTAGAATATATTCAACAATCAACCATTTCTTCCTTGTAACTGCTGAGTGTTCAAACCATTTCTCATATACTTGAGAGATAAGAAAATCAGCTGACTTGGCAGCCATATTGGATAGATCAGCACAATTTCCATTGAGGACAAACTAGACATTGCCAATGGCAATCAAAATCAGAAGCAGCAATAAAAGAATAAAAATAATTTCAAAATGGCTACCATAATGTCCGTTAAGCACCATTTTCATATAACTCCAACTTGACATCCTTTTACTTTCAATAAATCAGGAAAAAGCAATAATGTAATTTTAAGCTGTCTCTTGATACTTATTGATTATGCATGCAGTAAAATAATCCATTAGGTCATTATCAGTTTTCTGTAGAATACTTCATGTTTGGATAGGATAGCTATTTCCAGTGTTTCAAAATTTATTTTATATGCATTGTTGGTTGAAATAACATCTTGATATGACCATACATTGAGAAGTAGTCACAAAAATTACAATATTTTGATTATTAGCATCCATATTGGAGGTCAGACTGGCATCATTTTCATTCAGGATCATATTGAAACCTCAGGATGCCTTTCCATTTAGGAGTAGCAGTGACAAGATGATCAAGATGGTTTAGTGGCAGCCATGGTGTCTGTACTGGATGTCAGATGGGTATCTTTTACATTTAGTATCAATCAGACACGTAATGAAAACGAATAATGACATCACTTTCCATTCTTGGAGCAGTGATAAGAATTTCATGACAGCCACTGTTGTCATCATTTTGTTTTCGCCATACTGGATATTTTGGCAAAATATTTAGCTATGACCAACTAGACAACACAGAAAGTCTTCAGGTGAAAACTCCTTGTTGATATGACTTTATATTCAGGAGAAGTAGCAAAAGCAAGATTTTCAAGATGGCTATTCTGGTGGTCATAGTGGCCATAAAACAAAGCACCATTTTCATTTAAGACCAACTAGACATCATAAGAAGTTTTTTAGTGTAACCAATGGAGAAATGTGATATCATAATGACAGCCATATGCAATATTTAATAGCCAGTCAGATCAAATGTAACCTAGTCCTGGTCATTAAGATGCTTTATCATCACATCCAGTTATATCCTGTGATGCAAATTTATAATGGATTTCATTATGTTTACAGTTTTGGTGACTGGGTTGTGTAGCCTGCTGCCAACCTCTGTAGCATCAAAGTCATGTATGATACACTAAAGTGAGTGGTATTATAGAAACTCTACAATGATTCCAAATAATCTGGATGTTTTAGTTGCACTACAAATTAGAGATGGAAAAATCTTATTTTCTGGACCCTTTTTTTTTTTACTCATAATTTGCCAGTAGTCAGAATCTGATTTTGTGTCCAGATTGTAGACTTTTGGCCTCAGATCTAAGACAGATCAGTCTGAACTGCACACAGGTGAACCTGTGCAAAAAGTAGAATAAGGTGGGAACTTTAAATAAAGAGTGGTCTTCATACAAAAATGATGGGTACATTAAGCAAAACAAAAGAAAAAGAAAAAGAAATGAATTCCCTTTCTGCTGATGCACAAAAAAATAACCAATGGAAAACAATAGATTTAGCACAACTTGGCATTAGGCTAATGGAAAATTGCTTGGAAGTCGATGTATCAGGATGAATTCAGAAATAGTCCCCAAAATGCATTTCCAATATGTATTTCATGCAATAAAAAGCTAAAACCTCCAGGGGTTAATGTGTTAACACTAAATTAACACAAGATGGTTGATCTCTCTCTCTCTCTCTCTCTCTCTCTCTCTCTCTCTCTCTCTCTCTCTCTCTCTCTCAAACACACACACACACACACACACACACACACACACACACACACACACACACTTATTTAAGGCATTTTACTATCATAATTTCTATTAATATCTTAAATGAATCCTGCATATAAAAAAACTCATGGAAATTGGAATTTGGTTTATTATCATTCAAACCTTTCTTCAATTTTCAGAGTGGCACCAAGAATGTGCCTCTCTAAGTGTAGAACAATTTTTTATGACAGTTTCTAGGTTTGACACTGATTTATGGTGAAAGGTAAATGACACTTACTTACAAGTACCATCATTTTAAGAAAGTTATGTCCTTCTCACTTCTACTGTTCCATTTTTTTGTTTTTTTTATTTATGCAGACTTTAATGAAAATAACCAAGGATCTGAAGAGCATCCATTAAAATTTCTCCAATCTCAAACAAACTGGCATTCAGTTAAATTAACAGTTACTGAACTTGTATATTAAAGCTGTTAATGAATTGCTATATTAAAACAGTTAATGAACTGGTATATTAAAACAGGTAATGAATTTGCATATTAAAACAGTTAATGAATTTGTATATTAAAACAGTTAATGAATTTGTATATTAAAACAGTTAATGAATTTGTATATTAAAACAGTTAATGAATTTGCATATTAAAACAGTTAATGAATTTGTATATTAAAACAGTTAATGAATTTGTATATTAAAACAGTTAATGAATTTGTATATTAAAACAGTTAATGACATTCTATATTAAGACAGGTAATGAATTTGTATATTAAAACAGATAATGAATTGCTATATTAAAACAATTAATGAAATTCTATATTAAAACAGTTAATGAAATTCTATATTAAAACAGTTAATGAACTTGTATATTAAAACAGTTAATGAACTGGTATATTAAAACAATTAATAAACTGGTATATTAAAACAGTTAATGAATTTGTATATTAAAACAGTTAATGAACTGGTATATTAAAACAGTTAATGAACTGGTATATTAAAACAGTTAATGAATTTGTATATTAAAACAGTTAATGGAATTGTATATCATAACTGTTAATGAACTTGTATATTAAAACAGTTATTGAACTTGTTCATTAAAACTATAATTGAAATTGAATATTAAAGCAGTTAATGAACTTGTATAGTAAAGTTGTTAATGACTCTGTACGTTCAAGTTGTTGGTGAACTTGAAAACCAAAGTTGAAATGTTTGGCTTTTTCAAAAATTTAGAACCGGCTGAAATTCACACATTCTTTTTTATGCATTTAATTTGTCATTTCAAAAGCTTTCAGTAAGTTGGGCTAAGAAATGAATGAGTTTCAGGACAGAATTTTAACATTTGGCAACATCTTCAGGCTAAGTGGAAGATCCAAATATGCAGTCACATGCACCGATTGGTAGAAAACAACTAAATATATGAGCAATAGCAAAGAAGCTATTTATGTCAATAAATATATAAGCAATAGCAAAGAAGCTATTTATGTCAATAAATATATAAGCAATAGCAAAATGGCTATTTATGTTAATAAATATATAAGCAATAGCAAAATGGCTATTTATGTCAATAAATATATAAGCAATAGCAAAATGGCTATTTATGTAAATAAATATATAAGCAATAGCAAAATGGCTATTTATGTCAATAAATATATAAGCAATAGCAAAATGGCTATTTATGTCAATAAATATATAAGCAATAGCAAAAATGCTATTTATGTCAATAAATATATAAGCAATATCCTATATCATGTACTGTATATCCTATATCAATACTGTATATCATATCATTTATTGTATATCCTACATCATGTATTGTACATCCTATCATGTACTGTATATCCTATATCATGTACTGTATATCCTATATCAATACTGTATATCATATCATTTATTGTATATCCTACATCATGTATTGTACATCCTATCATGTACTGTATATCCTATATCATGTACTGTATATCCTATATCAATACTGTACATCCTATCATGTACTGTATATCCTATATCATGTACTGTATATCCTATATCAATACTGTACATCCTATCATGTACTGTATATCCTATATCATGTACTGTATATACTATATCAATACTGTACATCCTATCATGTACTGTATATCCTATATCATGTACTGTATATACTATATCAATAATGTATATCATATCATGTATTGTATATCCTACATCATGTATTGTACATCCTATCATGTACTGTATATATCCTATATCATGTACTGTATATACTATATCAATACTGTATATCATATCATGTACTGTATATCCAGGGCCCCCAAGTGGCCATGTGGTCTAAACTGTTCACCGTTATGGATCACTGCCATCTCACCTCAGTTTTTGTGGGTTCGAGTTTCATATTTGGCCAATGTGGGTATATGAGAAAGCTTGCCAGCAGCTTCTTGTGGATTGGTGGTTCTTTCTGGGGGTTATCTAGGGTTCTTCCTCCACCATTAATATTGTCTGTCATGTATAGCCTAACATGTGCTGAAAAAAAGCATCAAACCCAAAGCAAACACAGCAACAACAACAGTTTTAAATGTAGAAAATTCTGTAAACCTCTGATTTCAAACCTAATATTGAAAGTGCTTGAACACACTGGTTTTAATAATTATATACCTGCGCTGATTTCCAATCTAAAATTTCAAAAATCTTTTTCTGGACTTTTATGAGGGTTCTAACAGAATGCTTAGCTTTTGTATGTAATAGTGGGTTCAACCAAGTGCACGTACTACCATCTGTTCATGGTATTCTAACAAACCAAACATCTAAATACAATTTATGGTATTTTAGCTAACCTAAACATCTAAATACAATGTCAAATTGTTTTGGCAGTTTCCATAGAAACCAGAGACAAAAACTTTTTGCTCTAACCAGAATAAAGCCAGGGGGTTGCTCAGAGTGTGGGAATATTTAGGAGAATGCCAATATATGTCTTGGTAATAGTATGGTGTCTTTTACCAGAAAAAAAAAACCTATCAACGCTGTTGAAAGAGCTTGGTCTATAGTGGTTGCAGCATAAATTTGGTGAACTTGCTAACCAATCAAGCAGGTCCATACCTTTATTTTGTGATCCCCTGGAGGTTTGGGGATATCAAATAGATGGAATGCACTCTCCTGCATGGAGTATAAAAGTTAACTAATGGTGACAGGAGCCACTGTGTCTAAGTGGTTAGCACAGCATGCCAAATGCATGACCAAGGTATCTAGTTTTGAATTACACCAATGGTCAGCACAGGTCAGCTACTACCATGTTATGTGGTGGCAACATACTTTACTTCAAATGCCTCAGTACAAAATAACCTATCTGTGCTGCTGTGCCCCAATAAATAACAAACCCAACTTTCAGCTGAGGTACAATATACACATGCTTATAACTAAAGTCAAACTATAAACAACAAAGTATCCTGATCTGCCATAACATACTGCACCTGCAAATCAGGGTCTACATTGTTTGTTTACTGATTGCTTTAAACATTACATAACCATACTGACAGATATAGGTCTTTGCTTGTAAGTGAGTACATAGGATATTCATACCGGACTGAAGAACTGATAAACCATTTTGGATTCTTGAATTGTTACATTTGGTGACTTGTTCAACTATCTTGAGCTGATGGAATGGTAGCTAATACCTTTTGACAGTTTTCGGAGGTAAATCTTGGTGATATTGGCAGAAGAATATCAAAGGGTGCAGAGAGAAGTATGTGGATGTACTTTATAATGCCACTTACTAGTAAGTCTAGCCATATCAAACAAATCTCAACTAACATAACAATAATCTATAAGACAATAACAGGTCTCCATAGCCTATAGCTAGTGTAACTAACATAACAGTAATCTATAAGATAATAACAGGTCTCCATAGCCTATAGCTAGTGTAACTAACATAACAGTAATCTATAAGGCAATAACAGGTCTCCATAGCCTATAGCTAGTGTAACTAACATAACAGTAATCTATAAGACAATAACAGGTCTCCATAGCCTATAGCTAGTGTAACTAACATAACAGTAATCTATAAGACAATAACAGGTCTCCATAGCCTATAGCTAGTGTAACTAACATAACAGTAATCTATAAGACAATAACAGGTCTCCATAGCCTATAGCTAGTGTAACTAACATAACAGTAATCTATAAGACAATAACAGGTCTCCATAGCCTATAGCTAGTGTAACTAACATAACAGTAATCTATAAGACAATAACAGGTCTCCATAGCCTATAGCTAGTGTAACTAACATAACAGTAATCTATAAGACAATAACAGGTCTCCATAGCCTATAGCTAGTGTAACTAACATAACAGTACTCTATAAGACAATAACAGGTCTCCATAGCCTATAGCTAGTGTAACTAACATAACAGTAATCTATAAGACAATAACAGGTCTCCATAGCCTATAGCTAGTGTAACTAACATAACAGTAATCTATAAGACAATAACAGGTCTCCATAGCCTATAGCTAGTGTAAAGTAACTCCTTTAAATAGTTTTGCAATGGTCTACATTGTCTAGACCAATTGTTCAGCAATTCCAACTAAAAAGCTGCACATATATGCATAGTTTGGACCTATTAGGCAACAATATTAATGTGCAGCACATATCTGCATAGTTTGGACCTATATGAAAAAGAAACAATTAAAATGTGATAAGATTATGGACACCAAATCCAATTTTTAAAAAGAAAAGAAGATTTGTACAAATATAAAGTAAGGTATATAAAGAGATCTGAATGTTTCCATAGAAACATTATTTCGGAGAAGATTCCATTATTTACATGTAAGTAACATAGTACATAAGGACTTGCAAAAAATATATATTAGAAAACAAAGATAAAACTATATTTGAAATGCACAACAACAGCCATTTATTTTGTGTGCAACTGATTTATAAAAATTCCCCTAAAAGTGAAAAGCCTTTGTCAAGGAAGAGGCTTGAATTCTTCAGCATAAGTACATAAATCAGAAAGAATTTCTATTAATTCCATGTGACATATCCTGGATTGTGACAGCCTGAAAAGACACATTTGCAATTTCAAATAGTAATAGTTGAAACTGACATGAATTTCTGACATATTAGCTGCTGTAAGCTGTGTACTCACTGAGGCACATGTAATTAGGCATAGCACATGTAATTAGGCTTGTATGGTAACTAAGTGTCTGCTGAGTTCTTCCATGGGCGTATCAGGCTGCAGGTCCAACAAGTGGGCAAATAATATTATTGCCCTTCACTGGTTAAGTATTACTGTATGTACTCACTTACAAGTAGAGACAAATTGCATATAACAAAGATCCTGAGCTGCCATAGCAAATGCGCAGACAGATTTGGGTATATTTTTTTTTTTTTTTTTTTTTTTTTTTTTTTAATATTGTTTAACGCCATTTTTCAGCACAATATATAGGCTATACATGGCGGCCAGTATTAGTGGTGGAGGAAGAAACCGGAAAAACCCGGAAAGAACCACCGACCCACGAGAAGCTACTGGCAAGCTTTCTCACTTAACTACATTAGCCGAATCTTAGACTCGAACCCACGCAGACAGAGGTGAGATGGCAGTGGTCTGTAACGGACAGCGCTTTAGACCACTCGGCCACTCGGGGCCCCTGATTTGGGTATATAATCTATTGACTACTCCTAACTTCTTGAACAGACCCTGACCTTCTGATGCATTATTTTACAGCAGATCTGAGTCTGTGCAGATTTTTGTAGTTGGACTTGTTTTATTAGCATGTACATACAGCACATTTTGTGATGCCACACATGAATTAATTTCCTTCAGTAATTCTCTAACACTAAGCTAGGGGTATTTTCTTCAAAATTTCATAAATAAAAATTTCTCTTTGAAGTGGAATAGGGTTTCTCAGCATCTAATCTCAAGAGATTTTAGCATTTAGATACAAAACTAAGGCAGATCAATACCAAACACAAGATCTTCCTTATCTCTATTTCATGTTTATCAGTAACTGTGATTAGGACCAATTTGCAGATATTAGTAAAACTTATCACGAGGAATTCAATACAGATGCTTGGTGAAAATAAGATGCATAAAGTAAACATTGGTGTCAGAAACTAACATAAAGTGTACTGAACTATTTATTTTTGTTAATATTTTGGTTAATTCTGGTAACCAAATATAACAGAGATACTTAAAAAAGGAATTAAAGCAGATGTTTTGACACAGTTAAGGTACATAAAGTAAATACCAGTTCCAGATAGAACATACAGGTAATATACCTAATGGCATATAATAGATTTACATTTTTTACAATAAATCAAAGCAACAATATTTTTCAACCTTTTGAGGACTGAAAAAAGCAACCTCTCTCTGCAGCAAAATGTGAATGATCTTTCTTTTACAGTCTGTCCATTACCTTTTTTACTTGGTACCTGTGACAAGGAAAGAACTTCCATCCATGAAGGTTTGGTCTTTACAGGTGCCATGGCAAGACCCTGCCTCCATGGAATTTAGTGTAATTGCCAAGTCAGTACTCTCCATCTATGGCATTTTGTTTCTTGGTAAAGTTACCACAGCAAGACCCTACCTCCATTATATTTTCTTTCATGGTACAGGTACCATAGCAAGACTGTACCTCCATGACATTTTGTTTCATAGCACTGGAACAATGGCAAGCCTGTCCCTCTATGACATTTTATTTTTTGACACAGGTATCAAAGCAAGAAATTGTAAAGCTGCTTAGTACTCCTTTATTCTGACTTTACTACATAAAGTACCAATTGTGTACATTTTGAGAACTTTACTATATAAAGTACCAATTTTGTACATTTTGAGAACTTTACTACATAAAGTACCAATTTTGTACATTTTGAGAACTTTACTACATAAAGTACCAATTTTGTACATTTTGAGAACTTTACTACATAAAGTACCAATTTTGTACATTTTGAGAACTTAACTACATAAAGTACCAATTTTGTACATTTTGAGAACTTAACTACATAAAGTACCAATTTTGTACATTTTGAGAACTTTACTACATAAAGTACCAATTTTGTACGTTTTGAGAACTTTACTATATAAAGTACCAATTTTGTACATTTTGAGATTGCTACAAACTATAATATAAAAACCATTTAGATGGTTTCATTTTTTTAGGATATACATATTCAATTGAGACAAATTTGCAAAGAGTCACAAGGAAAGGTTCATAGATGGCACAATGGTCACATACCAAATTTGCAAAACATCACAAGGAAAAAAGTTCATAGATGACACAAAAGTCACATACCAAATTTGCAAAACATCACAAGGAAAAAAGTTCATAGATGACACAAAAGTCACACACCAAATTTGCAAATAAAACACAAGAAAAAGTTCATAGATGACACAAAAGTCACACACCAAATTTGCAAGTGCTACCTTTTTTCCTTTATAAATATGTATTATTAGAAAATAAATTCTCTCTTTTATTCAAATTGATGGATGAATTTCCCGTCTAAATTCTCATTTTTAGAATAAACCTTGAAACAATAGGACTATTTAACTGATCCATGAATTCAAGTACTAACAATTTTTTTCTCTCTCTACAAAACCATGAAAAAAGTGTATGGTATGTTTATTTTTTAAATTAGTAACATCTATTCAGCACTTCCACATATAAATTACCAGTACACACATACATAAAAGTGACATTTTGAACTATTTACTATACTGGCTACCTTGCAGTGCGTTATTGACGTTCTTAAAAGAGAAATGCTATTGACAGGAAATGATGATTACAAAGTGTACATTAGAAAGATTCCATCTAGATCAAGAAGGGTTGCTGAGAAAAAACATGTATCACCATACATTACAGACACAGAGTCTGTATGTGTGCCTAATTTTGCAATGGAAAATGTGAAAGCCTGTGTGCATCCATTTATGATATGCACTTATTTATGATATATGTATTAATATTATCCGGACATTTATCATTCTCAATATCAGCTGCATAGAAGAATTATCCAGTTATAAGAAAACCATAGTCACTCAGTAATTAAGATGTTGGTTACAGATTCAATAAGACTGGATGCTATTGTGCAAGACTGGGAAAAATATTTAACCCCCATTGCCTCTACAGTTCTGACACTACTGATGTGCCATTTCTGGGCAAGGTACTTGACTACACACAATACTAATTGGATGGAAAAATGAAAACCAGCCTGGAAATGAGTGAACATAAAACAGAGTATATATTATGGGTTTGGGTGGCCAGGATTGGTTGACATTGAAAGTTTATTTTGTAGGTAAAAGAATATTTTAACAGCTTTTCCAATTTGTAATAAAAAAAAGATAGGTTGTTTTATGGAATTTCAGTCCATTACCAGTCTAGAGTTTAGAACACTTATTACTAAAATTAGCGCCTCACTCTTTGGTGCGGAATTGAAAGCACATGTTTCAAACACATGCAGGTCCAGAAAATGCAGTTGGTCATATTCTTCCTCTACACAGTAGCTGACATCCAAGTTTCATCTATACTGATAAATATAGGTTTGATCATGAGCACTGAGAAAATTTTAAGTTAATAAATTTTTAATATCATGGTGTTTGCATAGGTTACTATGGGGACTGAATTAATACTGTGAGTCATTAACCACCACTGGATCAGCAATTCTGACACTTTTCCGTACAGATGTGCCATTTCTGGGCAAAGTACTTAAATCCCATTGTAACACTAGTTTAGTTTTTCTGTGATGATGTTTATATCTTATAGTCAAGTAATTGTGTCAATACTTAATTTGCAAAATATGTTTCTGCCAAAGTTCTGCAAATGATGATTCTCAAGGCAGACAGGAAAGCAATTATTTAGGCATGTGAGATATTAATTGAGGATGACCCACTACATAGACAGGAAATTAATTATGAAGTCATATGAGATATTAATAGAGGATGACCCACAAGATAGAGAGGAAAGTAGCTATGTTGGTCTATGGGATATTACAATATGTTGGTCTATGGGATATTACAATATGTTGGTCTATGGGATATTACAATATGGTGGTCTATGGGATATTACAATATGGTGGTCTATGGGATATTACAATATGGTGGTCTATGGGATATTACAATATGGTGGTCTATGGGATATTACAATTGAGTAATCCACAAAATCTTGGGTTAAGTACTTATGAAATATTACAAGTTAATGACCACCAAGCAGCCATGAAAGTTAATATTAAACCTATGAGGTATTGTAGGTGGATGAAATACAATGTAAACAGGAAAATAATTATGTAAACCTATGAGATATTAAAAGAGAATGACCCACAATGTAAACATGAAAGTAGTTATGTAAACCAATGAAATATTAAAAGAGAAAGGCCCACAATGTAAACAATAAAGTAATTATGTAACATTGTAAACAGGAAAGTAATTATGTAACCCTATGAAATATTAAAAGAGAATGGCCCACATTGTAAACAAAAGTAATTATGTAAACCTATGAGGTATTGTAGGTAGATGACCCACAATGTAAACATGAAAGTAGTTATGTAAACCAATGAAATATTAAAAGAGAATGGCCCGCAATGTAAACAGGAAAGTAATTATGTAATACATTGTAAACAGGAAAGTAATTATGTAAACCTATGAAATATTAAAAGAGAATGGCCCACATTGTAAACAGGAAAGTAATTATGTAAACAAATGAGGTATTGTAGGTGAATGACATACAATGTAAACAGGACAGTAATTATGTAGGCCTGTGATATACAGTATAGCAATAGTATGACAAACAAAGCAGATGGGAAATTAATTATGAAGACCTATAAAATCATATAAAAACAACATTATTGGGAATTGTTTTATTTATCTATTGTAAATGACCATTTGATGTCAAGCATCCCATTTGTAAAAGCTCAAGAAAATTGGCCGAACCATGTACTCGCAGTGCTAAACAAGTTCACAACCAAGAAAAAGTTAATAAAAAACTTATTATATATATTTAGTTATTTTTCCTAATGTTAATAACAGGTCCTAGGTGCGTCCTACTAACTCTAAAAAAAATTAAAGTTCTTGTCACATTTTATATTATTTTTTTTAGGTTTGACATGGACTTCCTTTTCATTATGACACTACTGAAAGGTAAAGTTTTAAGTCTACAAGGGGCTAAGCCATATAATGATAAGCTTTAATTCAAACCTGATTTTAATTCATGAAATGTTTCCATGAGCACGAAGTGGAAGGGCAAAAAATTTCAAGTCAAACAGAGACCATAACTCTACCAAATGTTGCTGAAAAATGGTAAAAATAAAAAAAAAGAAATCTGTCTTCTTTTTTTTAAAAATCCATAATATATCTGGTTTCAATCTATGAAATTCTTCTAAGCAGATACTGAAATGCAGTTGTTTTTTTTTTTAAAAATGTCGAATATAACATGACAATATAATGACAAACATAACATGACAAAAATAAGATGAAAAAAATTGGTGTAATCTAATTGACCAAGGTATTCTTAATCTAAACTTTCCTACTAAATTTGATCATTGGGTGGGTACAGATGGAACACAGGTAGGGGATGACATTGTATGGAATGTATTGACATCATGGGTAACACTATCTGCCTCCATCAAGGACAACATATGCCATATATACTGCTTATGATTGTAAACTTGTCAGACCCAAATCTGCCATCACATAATGCACTGGGAGATCTAGGTTTGTGCAGTTTGTTAGGAGTAATCAGTAGAACAAATAAAATAGACCCTGATCTACAGGTACATTATGCTATGGCAGATCAGGATCTTTGTTATCTGCAGTTTGACTTGACTTATAAGCATGCATATATGGTATATTGCATTATCAAAATTTAGTTTGTGGACCCCTGAATCCCTCTTCTGACACCAAACTTTCTCTTTCTTAGCAACACATATTTCCAAGCCTGTTCTGATGCAAAAGAGGGATTAGGAATCTCTACTTGCCACCAACACTAATTACTTAACATCTAAACAAACATACTTTAAACAAGTGACTCACTGAAAGACACACAACTTCTGTCAGCCTCTTTCCAGGGGTTCACTAGGAACTGATTTATTATGGTTATTGGACTAGCTCAATTTTTAAGTGGTAATGCTTTCAGTTCATTATGTTTTGGTGTGTTACACCAAAATAAAGTGATGAAATCCTTTTGAAAGAGTGTAAAAGTTAATAAATCATGGTAGCCTAACATGTGCACTATCCGAACTTGTTGGCAGACTTATAAAAAGGTCTTAAACAATACTTGTTATTTAAGAGCTATCAGCTTGCTCAGATTCTTGAATGTACATTTTCAGAAACTAAAATGTTTTAAGACATTTCAGATAAATATGGATCAATGTGATGGATGAGAATTACCTTAATGAATGAAATATTTAGTTTTGTTTTTATTGGTATATACATGCACCTCTCTGCAATCAATTTAGTGCTGAACACTTTAACAGATTCATCTTTAACTGAATTGACATAAAAGTTCTTGAATGTGATGGCAAAGGATTTTGAACTTTTCTTAACTAATTAGGCCACATTGCTAATATGGCATGAACCATCCTCATCATCAGTGATCCCCTGAGTGAGAAACACTTTTTCCTAGCAATCTCATTAATAGGTCCAGGCCAGTAAAAGGAAATATAGGAACCAACTCTGAGATTTTAATGAATACTTTTAATAGGTACCAACTGCTGGAATGAAAAATTGGATCCTGCACTCTGGCATTAATTGCTAACAATTTGCTGAGACAAACAGGAGCTGGGGCTAGATTGGAGAACAGTGTACCTGAAATATGCAAAGGCACAAGAAAAGTGAAAATCAGAGCTCAACGATTTATTATCATAGTCTAACCTTGAGAGTTTTCACTAATAAGGATTTGTGAATAGATATGTAATCTAGCACACTGAAAATCAGAGCTCAACGATTTATTATCATAGTCTAACCTTGAGAGTTTTCACTAATAAGGATTTGTGAATAGATATGTAATCTAGCACACCACAGGAAATAATTTAGCTAAAGCAATTTATTTTATTCATTAAATTCCCTTCTTTACTAATATATCTTCTTGCCTAAACAAATTAAAATTATATGATGAAACTTTGTTCTATAAATCTCTTGGTTGTCTCGATGAGCTCAACAGGCATAAAACTGAGAGCCCATTTTCTTCACCCAAAGAAAAATTCATTTTGGGAGTAATTTTAAAACATAATATACAGAAACACTAGGTTGACCAAAAAGTTTAGAGTCTGGATTATGTTCTTTGGATTATGTCTGGATCATGAGCCTTGAATTACACTGCCTGGCTCATGACCCTTCGATTATGAGTCTGGACCATGACTCTTGGATTACGAGTCTGGATCATGACCCTTGGATTATGAGTCTGATCATGACCTTTGGATTACAAGTCTGGATCATGATGCTTGGATTACGAGTCTGGATCATGACCCTTGGGTTATGAATCTAATCATGACCCTTGGGTTATGAATCTGATCATGACCCTTGGGTTACGAGTCTGATCATGACCCTTGGATTACAAGTCTGGATCATGACCCTTGGATTATGAGTCTTGATCATAACCCTTGGATTACAAGTCTGGATCATGACTTGGATTATGAATCTGATCATGACCCTTGGGTTATGAGTCTGGACCATGACCTTGAAATAAATGTCTGATCATAACCCTTGGATTATGAGTTTGACATCACTAACTAAGCTAACATATTGTCTAGGTAATTAATGGAATATTTATGGCTAACAGACTTGAAATTATCTAAAACTTTGGAACTTATGACTAAGGCAAGCTTTTTTTGTGAGTGTGGGATCAATATAGGTGATCCTAAAAATCATTTAAATGCCATTACACTGCATTTACCATTACTATGATCCCTTGAAAATAATAGAGAACATCATTTTACAACATTTACAATATATACCATCCCTAGAAAATCATTGAAAGGTCCATATACTGCATTTACTATTTATATGATCCTCAGAAAATCATTTAAAACTCCATTACCAATATACTGCATTTACTATTTATATGATCCTCAGAAAAGCATTTGAAACAGGCTCTAGAAAATCATTATGCTGCACTGACCTTTTTATGATCCCTCAAAATCATTGAAAACTCGATTATAATGCATTTACCGTTGATATGATCCCTAGAAATCATTGAAAACTGCATTATACTGCATTTACCATTAATAAAATCTATAAAAAAAATGCTCAAAACCTCCATTGATATGATCACTAAAAAAAATCATTGAAAACTACATTAAAGGTAATTTATCATTCATATGATCCCCAGAAAAATCATTGAAAACTCCATTATCATGTATTTACCATTGATATGATCCCTTGAAAATCATTGAAAGCTCCATTAAAGTTCATTTATCATTCATATGATCCCCAGAAAAATCATTGAAAACTCCATTATCATGCATTTACCATTGATATGATCCCTTGAAAATTATTGAAAACTAAATTCCACTAACATTCAAAAGTCTTGCTATTTGATATGATCCCTTGAAAATCATTGAAAACTCCATTCCACTAACATTAACATGTCTCGCTATTTGATATGAAACCTATGAAAATCATTAAAACTTGTACTACATTTAAGAGCCTTTATGTTGAAATCAAAGATAAGAATCATATTTAAGCTGTCCTTACTGTGGAATTACCTTTGTTGACGTATATATTGATTAATCATAATGACCATATGTACAGGTGGCTAGTATACTATAGGAAAGGGACTGGCACAGCAGGTTTGAATTGCTATTTTATGTGCAAGACTGCAAATAAATAATGACCTTAAAATATAATCTGGACCAATTGTGACAGTGTTTCTGAAGCAGGTTTAACTTTAAGACTAATCACCTGGGATGGAATGTATTCAAACAGCAAGACTAATACATAATGTAGGGCAGCCCTGACTGTTATCCAAGGGAGCTTTTGACACATTTAATGAAGCCCATTTCTGGCTGCTGTGTATGTCCCCGTGCATGCCAAAGTGAATTTGGCCAGTTATTCTTGGTGTTGCTATCTGGACATGTGCAGTAACTGCAGATTGAGAAATCTGCATCATTGTCTGGTAATGACAACATTTTTTTAATTGCTGGTCTATGGATTCTTAATTTGGGCACTTTCTCTTATTTTGTAATGCTTGCAAAAACAACAGGTACACAGTAACTTGTACAACTGTTTTCAGTACCCATGGCACCATTTGGTATTGAATCAATTTGGGGCCTTGTTATTTTGTTGCCATCAGTAATCTTTCATGCCATTATTTATCTTTCCATTAAGATTCTTAAGAAGTGTGATAATGGCATTCTGGGGGACTTCTACCACCTATGTTGTAAAACAGGTCTTGATTAATATTAAAGCTTGTATTTTATTATAATTTTTAAAATGCTACAATAATTGAAACTCTGATTCTAACAATACATTGTTTTATTGCGAGCTATAGTCCATTATTTTTGAGTGTGTGTATATGTAGTTCTTTTCTGCCTTACTAAAGCAAGACATAGATGTTTAGCAGACAGAGATATTGAAAATATTTTTTTAAAAATGTTTGTATTGACTTAAAAGTAGATATCATATGAAGGCAAGTTAATTCCAACAAATCTGAAGAAAAAAACACAATGATCAAACTTAAGTCATTGGTACTTTTGAAGGTGACAATAGCAATGAGGGATCAATATGGTTACAAGTCAGATATGTTTAACAGACTGGTCATTAAGCTTTAATTGCAATACATTAACAGCACTTATAAAATGTCATATTTACAATGGAATAACTGATACATCTTGGCAAATTCCAAATCACTTGTTTGAATAATTTCATAAAAAATTCCATACCAAAAAATTTAAAAGTATTTGGCACCAAATTATAGTACTGTATCATTAAATTTTTCTGGTGGAAATTTTGATGTTCTATTAATCCTAAAGTGCACTGATGTCCAAGCGGATGTTTAACCAATAACAAAGTACATTGAAGTCAAACCTGAGTATTGGTAAATCAACATCAACTTCTAATAAGCAAATCTGGGAGTCATAACTAAAAGTCCATGTTCTTGTGACCTTTCGAATTTATACATGTTCTGCATTGGTGACCTATCAAATGAAGCATTGTATTTTGTGCTGAAGATTGTTTTTATTAGAAACCACTGGCTTAGCAACAACTGCCCAAGCAACCTCACAAATGAAGAAGGAGGCAGACAGGGGGCCAAAATTCCTTTATAACAATTTTTATGGGGCAGTCCCAAAATTAGGTTTTGCAATCAGAGACACAGAATGTGTTGCCACTTTTACAAAGTTTTGTGTTCCAAATGATGTTTTTCAATTTTCATACATGTTAATGTTTTAACATAATTGGTGAATTAAAAAGGTCAACAGAATATGACCTTGTACAGGTGTCCATCAGATCTCCATTATGTCAGAGGGCTCCAGTTTAATTCGACTAAGTTAAAATCCAGCTTAAAATGGCTAAAACATACAGTTTAAGTACATCATACAAAACCCACTGCCAAAACCTTTCAATCCATCTGCCTGAAAATTAATAACCGTAACTACATAATGAACCAAATGCATTATATCAAAGCCAAAAACATCCTATTGCTGAAATCTAGTCAGCCACTACTGCTGATGAGGGATAACATTTGTGAAAATACCTATATGCACTTATCTCCAAAAACAAATGATTAAAAGCTGACATCCTGGCATTGTTATTATTTACGCTGTCTGCTCCAACTTTTGGATGTACCAGTTCGCCCTTCCTTCCATACGATGCATTGGTGTAATTACATTCTACTTTTCTTAATCCAAGAAAATGGTCTTGGTATAATTTGGTTATTGTGAGGGTTCAAACTGGAAATTATATTGGACACATCAACACTTGCAAGGTTAAATTATATCAATGCAATTACAGTCAACTGTCATGCCCAGAGGCACACCAAAGCTGACAAGAAACAATCTGATCAGGGCAAGATTTGAAAACACACCGTTCTGGTCCCAAGTCTTTCAATGTCATTGTTGTTGTTTTAGGGTTTAATGCCATTTTTCAGAATGCAATAAACTATACATGGTAGCCAGTATTAATGGTGAAGGAAGAACCCTGGGAAAAACCCTAGAAAGAACCACTGATCCACGAGAAGCTACTAGCAAGCTTTCTCACATATCCACATTGGCTGAATCTGCGATTCAAAATTTTATTTCAGATGACATGGCAAAAATTATGAACATGGAAACCATATTACAAGGCAAAAGTTAACCATCTGAATTAATGGTCAATTAACCTACAAATGTACTAAACAGGACTGATCTCTTGTTGCTTAATGCTACATTAATGAGCGAATATTACCAAGGCAATTAGAGTAAACTTCCTGTGAAATGCCAAATGTTTGGTCAAATCCATTAAATAATTCTTAGTTCTAGCCAGCAGCCATTCGTTAGATTTGTGGGACATTTGGGCACGGAGAGATATTTTTCTAATCGGTTCTCCTTGTTAAGTGTGTTTGTTTAAATTATACTGACAGAAAGTGACCTCCTGGAAGGGGCATTCTCTCATGAAACATGTCAGAGTTGATTTGAAACAGACAGCATGGCATCTTGACGCTGACAAAGCGACTTTCAAGGGAAAGCGCGGGAATTTATATTGGTTCTGATTGGTCACTGTGGAATAAGGGGTGTGTTCTACACGAGGAAATCTTAGAATATGTATATCCACTAGTTAAAAGTTACCTCAGTCTTGGAAGTACCTCTGCAAGAGAGGACAATATTATTAATTCCGAAATAAAAGACTCCGGAGGTTATTTTTAGAGCAGTACCTTCGAAAACAATAGGCAGAAAGACTGCCAAATTCCAACGGTGAGAGGTGTACCAAAAACACGAGGTATTTGTTTCAAATCCACACGAGGTATTTCTTTCAAATCCACACTTATTATGATGTAATTGATATAATGTTTCTTCGTTACAGATCTGCATGATTTGTTGATACGTCTGTATGAATAGTTTAATTTGTTACATTAATTTAGTAATGTGCTTTCGAATTATGAATTAGAATTCTTACCTTAATTCATAGTAAGAATGATGTAGTTTTAATTGATGTTGTAAAAACATGTGAATTCCTTCAAATTTTGATATCATAGATAATTTAGCGACAGTGTATAATGCATTAGGTAAAAGCAAACCGAATTAACAAATGGTTTAGCTGTATTGATCTAAAGACATGTGTAGTTGATTACTAGCTGTAAAATTGTTATCACTGATAGTAATATCCGATTGTTTGAACCAGCAAAATGGACAGTCTCAGCTATTAAAGTGTAACAAGAGACTTAGGGTGTTTTACTTTTTCTTTTGAAAGGAAAATAGTTTTTATTTGGAGAGAGCAGTAAGGAGATCGATGACGTACAAGACGGAGAAAAGGAATTGGGAAGTCGGAGTTGCAAGGAGCATACATTAACACAGAGGACAAGTCAGAGTTCGAGAAGTGAGCAGAGAAGCAGTTCGACGAAACAGGTCATGAAAAATGAACAATGTGGACGAATTTTATTGAACATTCGATTCTTATAATGAAATTAGCTATCAGCCATAAAATGGCTAAATTTGTTTAATTCTATATGCCATTTATTTGAAATTCGTTAAAGTAAATTCTGAAACCACGTGTATTCAGAAGGAAAGAAAATTTCACTGTGTATGTTTTCTTTTTCTTTTTTGATTAAATTGTTTATTTATCTGTACGGGGGCTCGTAGTTTCTTTGTTCAATATATTATCTCAGTTTACTATATACATTCTATACTTGAACCAGGCGATTACACCGTGGGCGGTCATCTCCTAGATAGCGAGTATTAGGGGGAAGTGGTTTAGAGTGTTGTTCTTCCAAGATGTGCGATACCTCTGACAATTGGGCTTGTGCAATATTGTACGAATAGCGCTCAGGACCCGAGACCCCTGTCACACTGCCAAAAGCAGATATGCACCATGGCAGCAATGTAGGATTCAAAGCCACAACCCAATGACTGAGTTTAGCACACTGATCACTAAAGTTATAAAAGGGACTTGAACCATAGACTGTAAACATATCAAAAGAGTGTGTTACCACATCATTGTCTTGCCTGCTTATATTCAAATATCAGCAGAATATAGTCTTCTGTTGACTGAAAGGGCAATGGTGACCATGAAGGGTTTTTCCCCTCATTACCGGCAAAAAAGGTCTATGTTGTTTGTTCTACTGATTAAACTGCACAGACCTGGATCTGCCTATGCATTATGCATCAGCAGATCTGAGTCTGTGCAATTTGCAGTTGGGTTCAATTTATAAGTGAGCAAATATTGAAACTGATGATGCTGTCTGGTTGATAATTATAATTCACAGAACTTTAATAATAATTCACAGAACTTTAATTATAATGCACATAACTTTTTTTATCAGAAGTGAACAAATTGAGAGATTATTCAACCAGTTGTAAGTATCGAGGAAGGCATCTAATAATGCTGACTATTAATGCAACACAACAAAGACCTTTTATATGAAATCAAGTTGTAATATAATAACAAGTTAAGATAGGAATGGAAAGTATCATTACAATAATTGACTTGGACAGATTACATCACAGAAAAAGAGGTCAAAGATAATACATGTATTTATATTTCATGTATTTTTAATCCAATTTGTGTGATATTAGTTCTACAGTTATTTTGACCTGTAGATGATGTAACTATTCACAGCAAAAATCAGCTTGCAGTACATGCTAAATGTAATGAGAGAAGTGGATGGGTGACTGGAATACCAGAAAGGTCAAAGAGATCAAAGTGGAAACTGATATATTTCTTATACAAGAGTTTGTATTGCACTTACATGTAATAGATTTCATATGAAAGATTCTGTGTCATGTACTGATATGCAACAGATTTCATACCAAAGGGTCTGTTATGTATTGATATCTAACAGATTTCACACTAAAGAGTTTGTGGTATGTACTGATTAGTAACAGATTTCATATGAAGAGTTTGTGTTATGTATTGATTTGTAACATATTTCATATGAAAGAGTTTGTGTTATGTACTGATTTGTACCAGATTTCATATGAAAGAGTTTGTGTTATGTACTAATTTGTAACATATTTCATATGAAAGAGTTTGTGGTATGTACTGATTTGTAACATATTTCATGTGAAGAGTTTGTGTTATGTACTGATTTGTAACATATTTCATAAGAAAGAAAGGGTTTGAGTCTTAGTTTGGCTATGCATAACTTTCCTTTAGAAATTTTATTTAACAACAGTAGCTGCAACTCACTGATTTAAATAACATTAAACACGATTAAGATGCTTGCTTTAAAGTCCTCTTGATCCAAATTCATTCAATTAGAACATAAATTCCAAAGCTATCTACAAGTGGCATGATGTCAATATTCAGTGAAGAAACATCCATAGGGCTTTCTTGCTTTAAGTCTCATATGTCTTCAAGCAAAGATCATATGCAAACTTCTTGTCTAGAATATGGGTAATAAACAATATCTTTGTGTTAGATTGAAAATAAGACAAATGATATATTTCTAAGGTAGACTGTACGTAAGAAAAACAGTATATATCTCTATGATAGAATGTAGGTAAGACAGGTTATCACTGTGTTAGACAGACAAACAGTATATCTGTAGCAAACTGCAGGTAAGACAAACAGTACATCTCTGTAGGTAAGACAGGCCATGTTCTATCTGCTTGTAGATCATGGTTTATACAGTTTGCAGCTGGACTTGACTTATAAGCAAGCATATAGAGTTCTTCTCCCATAACTGTCTCATCATTTCATTTTCTGGGCTGTAATATATATCCAAACCTAAATCTCTATAAAAAAAATCTGACCTTTTGACATTTGCAGAACAGCAACATCTGTCATGTACCTCCCATTTTCAGATAATCAATGCCAGATCTTACTATGATATATTACTAAATTTATGTGAAACTGACATATGAAAAGATACATTTCACACCATTTTTCTCTCGGCTGCTTTTTGTGTGTACATTTCTGCTGTCCCACTTAGTAACATAAGATCAATGTCATTGTCAATTTGCACCACCTGTAGTATGTAATTTTCAAATCAATCTAAAGTAAAGAACATGTGAGGGCTATCTACAACTGGTGTGGAAACTATGAAAAGAGATTTATTTAAATTTTATTTCTTGAAAGTCTATTAAACATCAACTGAATGTTTCTTAAAGTCCTTTAATAAAATGGTTTCAAACATACCAAACATATGTACCAACTAAAAAGTCAAATCTAAATACATACAACATAGAATTTCATCTGTTGTTGAATAATGTTCTGGCAGATCATAATCTGTGCTGTTGTCCTACTGATTCCTGCCAACAAACTGCATAGAACCAAATCTGTCATCATGTAATATCAGATCTGGGTCTGTGTGGTTTGTCCTACTGATTCCTGCCAACAAACTGTATAGAACCAAATCTGTCATCATGTAATATCAGATCTGGGTCTGTGTGGTTTGTCCTACTGATTACTACCAACAAACTGCATAGAACCAAATCTGTCATCATGTAATATCAGATCTTGGTCTGTGTGGTTTGTCCTACTGATTACTACCAACAAACTGCATAGAACCAAATCTGTCATCATGTAATATCAGATCTTGGTCTGTGTGGTTTGTCCTACTGATTACTCCTAACAAACTGCATAGAACCAAATCTGTCATCATGTAATATCAGATCTGGGTCTGTGCAGTTTATAGTCTGACTCAACTTACAAGCGAGTATCTACTTCAAAACTCTCAACATAATAAAATTTTCAAAAACATGTTCCTGGGAAAACTAACACATTTCCTTTTCAATAAGAGTTAATCTTGAATCATAGCAAAGTATCAGCAAAGAAAATTTCTTTAAAAGTTAAAGAATGCATTCAGAAATTAAAACCTAATTAACAAATATTACAACGAAAATGCAAATAAAAAGAAAATCAAATAAATTTTAGTTAAAAAATCTTTTAACATAGGTTTATACTTTAATTATTAACAGATGTGAATTATTGTTCTTGTAATTTAACCAAACCACATGCAGAGTGTTGCTCTTTTATGACTACAGGCATTCTAAGAAAATAATTAGAGTACTAAATATGGATACCATATGCTGTCCAGAATGGGGTTTATCTATGAAATGTATTAGTGATTTGTGACATATTAATTCTAATTTTACTGACATACAATGTTTTATTTCTTTCTCCCAACTTGTGTTAATTAGGAATATGATTGATAACCCCTTCTATCATCAGTACAAACAAAACTGCTTCAGAATAACCTGTTATTTGAGTTCTTTTCACCAGCTACTATAAATAAATTATTGTTGATGAATCTTAACTAGTAAGCAAAGTTTTATTTTTGGTTTGGCACCAAACTTGTTGTTACATTAAAGTTCACTCACTCATACTGCTATATATACCCAATACAAGGTTGATCTGTTGGTGTGTGTGTGTGTGATTTGGATATTTAACGTAACTTTAACCAAAAAAAATTTATATCGCTACAATGTCTGCAGTGTGACAGTTTATAGTAATGTCTAGAAATGGGGAATCATGCTGCAAACATGTAGCATGGTGTCACACCCAGTCACATTAACCTGACACCAGGCTGACCAGTTCCAAAAATAACCTCTTAATGCCGAATTAGTAACATTTTTAAAAGTTTTTGGTCTGACTCTGCTGGGTTTTGAATCCACAACCTCCCATACCTAAGGCTGAAGCTCTAACCACTAGGCCACCAGAATAGTGCACAAGATGGAAATTTGAATGAATTTGCACAAAACAATGCCCTGAATCTTTTATACTTGGACTCAATTATATCTTTGCAATTGAACTGACTGAAGTCTTTATTATGGAACATAATTAAGTCATTTAATGGGATAGAAATGAGCCTTATAATTCCACTAAATTAAGCATTTGTAATGGGACTGAATTAAGTCTTTGTAATTGGATTGAATTAAGTCTTTGTAATTGGACTGATTTAAGTCTTTGTAGTGGGACTAAATTAAGTCTTTGCAATGGGTCTGAATTAAGTCTTTATAATGGACTAAATTAAGTCTTTGTAATTAGACTGATTTAAGTCTTTGTAATGGGACCAATTTAAGTCTTTGTAATTGGACTAAATTAAGTCTTTGTACTTGGACTAAATTAAGTCTTTGTAATTGGACTGAATCAAGTCTCTGTAATGGGACTGATTTAAGTCTTTGTAATTGGACTAAATTAAGTCTTTGTAATGGGAGTGATTTAAGTCTTTGTAATTGGACTAAATTAAGTCTTTGTAATGGGACTAAATTAAGTCTTTGTACTTGGACTAAATTAAGTCTTTGTAATTGGATTGAATTAAGTCTTTGTAATGGGACTGATTTAAGTCTTTGTAATTGGACTAAATTAAGTCTTTGTATGGGAGTGATTTAAGTCTTTGTAATTGGACTAAATTAACTCTTTGTAATGGGACTAAATTAAGTCTTTGTAATGGGAGTGATTTAAGTCTTTGAAATTGGACTAAATTAAGTCTTTGTAATGGGACTGATTTAAGTCTTTGTAATTGGACTAAATTAAGTCTTTGTAATGGGACTGAACTGTGACAAATTGAATGAAATTGCATAAAAACAAAGCCTTTTGAATCTCTGCAATGGAACAGAATCAAGTTTTGTAATGGAACTGAATTAGGTCTTTGCAATGGGACTGAATTAAGTCTTTCTAATTGGACTCAATTTGATCTTTATAATGGGTCTTTACCGAGTCTTTATAAATTAACTGAAATAAGTTTTGTATTGTGTACTCAATTAAGTCTATGTAATGGGACTCAATAAAGTGTTTGTAATGGGACTCGATTTAGTCAGCATTATTTTTATTTATGACCAACTAAATATCATAAGAAGTCTTTTGTGAAAACACCATATTGATATGACCATCAATTTCTATGAAGTAGTGATAAAAATATTTTAAAGATGGCTGCTGTTATTGCCATATTGGATGTCTCAGCAAAATATTACTTGTTTGAATCAAATAGACCTTATGATGAATGTGTTTATAAAGTTTCATGGCAATCCTCCAAGACTTGTAGTATCAGCTGAATGGCTGACAGACAACATGCCATTTTTTATGTTATTTTTATATCTATTAATATACCATATATACCAGCTTAAAAGTCCAACTGCAAGCAACATAGATCCAGATCTGCCATAGCATGATGAGCCAGCAGACTAGAGTCTATGTTGTTTGCCCTAATGATTACTCCTCACAAACTGCAAAGACCCAGATCTGTCTCCACATACAGCACCAGCAAGTCTGAATCATAGTGGGACTCAACTTATACATTAGCATATAGGGTAATAAATGCATGCAATCAACTCTTTTGTCCTGATCATCAATTTGAATTAAAAGAAATCCAGCAACATGCTTCCTGTCAAGGTGCCATGAATGGAGAAAGTTAAAACCTTAGAAAGATCGACATTAACGACATATGTCACTTAAAAAAGTCTAGATAATCCTTTGCCTAACTCATTGAACAACTAAGGAAATATTTATTGTTATGGGACTGCCATGAAAGAAAACTTTGATGGCATTTTCTTGCGTACATTAAACTGATGGATAAAAAAATTTAAAAAATCACAATCATTAGCTTGCTTTCATGCTATTAAGAATGATGTAATGTTTATAAATATAGTCGTGTAGTAATCTTTATTAATAGCATCTAAAAAAACTCCAAAAGTCAAAGCTCTCAAGATGACATTCCTAAAATTGAAATCTTGTAAAATTTATTTAATACCAGCATTCCAGCTTTGACGTAGGTGGAAAAGAAGGTAATAGCAGTGACCTCATGGCACACAATGACATGCAAAAACCAAAACATAAGAGTCTGCATTGATTTACATTTTGTGTTCTCACTCCTGTCTCACACAAATATGTACTGTATCATCTGCTAATAGTTTGATACATGTATGTATTATACTGGAGAAGGACCTGGAAGACAAGTACAATACAAATGTAAAATCATGATACAATGTTTAACAGCGGCTACAAGTTACCCTGTCAAAATCAGCCCTATTTAACCTTTACATAACATAATAAAACAGAGAATTTCACTTCAAACAGGTTTTTGCTTAAATTGATAAAAAGTGGTATGGGGTGGTGGCCAGATAAATGTGGTACTTACAATTGCTAGGGTTGGGGGTTGAAATATTCCAAGCACTAGCTGGTCCCTCTCCATCTGCATTCAAAGCAGCTACAGTCACTTGGTAAAGCTGTGATGATCTAAGTTGTCCAAAAGTCCATGATGTCATGTTGGCTGGGGTCTCACTGATTACAGGTTTGATGGAATCCTGTCCGATTGGTGTCAGATGAAGTTTGTACCCTATTAAGGGCCCATTAGGATATGATGGTGGGGTCCATGAGAGTGATATCACAGTTGGTGAAGGGGCATTGATAGACTGAATTTCTGGTATTGTGGAAGGTGCTGAAATTATAATTAAATCATGTATCACAACACATGATTGTTATAAATCATGTAACACAGGACATAATTTTTACAATTATTTTTATAACTATAATAGAACCTTATTTTATTGACAATTTACAGTGTCTATGTCATGATAATGCATCACATGTGCCATTCTAGCCATATAATGCTGTCTCATGTCTATGTCATGATAATGCATCACATGTAACATTCTAGCTATATAATGCTGTCTCATGTCTATGTCATGGTAATGCATCACATGTGGCATTCTAGCCATTTAATGCTGTCTCATGTCTATGTCATGATAATGCATCACATGTGGCATTCTAGCCATTTAATGCTGTCTCATGTCTATGTCATGATAATGCATCACATGTAACATTCTAGCTATATACTTCTGTCTCATGTCTATGTCATGGTAATGCATCACATGTGCCATTCTAGCCATATAATGCTGTCTCATGTCTATGTCATGGTAATGGATCACATGTAACATTCTATCCATATAATGCTGTCTCATGTCTATGTTATGGTAATGCATCACATGTGCCATTCTAGCCATATAATGCTGTCTCATGTCTATGTCATGGTAATGCATCACATGTAACATTCTATCCATATAATGCTGTCTCATGTCTATGTCATGGTAATGCATCACATGTGGCATTCTAGCTATATACTTTTGTCTCATGTCTATGTCATGGTAATGCATCACATGTAACATTCTATCCATATAATGCTGCCTCATGTCTATGTCATGGTAATGCATCACATGTGCCATTCTAGCCATATAATGCTGTCTCATGTCTATGTCATGGTAATGCATCACATGTAACATTCTATCCATATAATGCTGTCTCATGTCTATGTCATGGTAATGCATCACATGTGGCATTCTAGCTATATACTTTTGTCTCATGTCTATGTCATGGTAATGCATCACATGTAACATTCTATCCATATAATGCTGCCTCATGTCTATGTCATGGTAATGCATCACATGTTCCATTCTAGCCATATAATGCTATCTCATGTCTATGTCATGATAATGCATCACATGTAACATTCTAGCTATATACTTCTGTCTCATGTCTATGTCATGGTAATGCATCACATGTGGCATTCTAGCCATATAATGCTGTCTCATGTCTATGTCATGATAATGCATCACATGTAACATTCTAGCTATATACTTCTGTCTCATGTCTATGTCATGGTAATGGATCACATGTGGCATTCTAGCCATATAATGCTGTCTCATGTCTATGTCATGGTAATGGATCACATGTAACATTCTAGCCATATAATGCTGTCTCATGTCTATATCATGATAAAGCAACACATACAAGTCAACCTTCAAACAACGTTTACTGGATGCAAAATAAATTTATTGATGGGGAAGTGTGTTCCAGGAGATGAAAAACTAATAATTTTTTATTGTATACTTGGATACTGATACAAGATAATATATCATTCTGTACAATTTTCATGTAACAAAAACAATTTACCAATGTATGAATAATAACTTGACAAGTTTTAAATAAATGTAAAAAACTAAATGGTAAATAAATGAATAAAATATCTGAATATATGTATTCAAATACTTTAACTATAAAATTAATCTGAATTATACTACATGTATGATATACTATAGTAGACTTGTTTGACCTCCTAACTCTTTTGAATTATGTTGACTGTATGACATACTATAGTAGACTTGTTTGACCTCCTAACTCTTTTGAATTATGTTGACTGTATGACATACTATAGTAGACTTGATTGACTGCCTAATTCTTTTGAATTATGTTGACTGTATGACATACTATAGTAGACTTGTTTGACCTCCTAACTCTTTTGAATTATGTTGACTGTATGACATACTATAGTAGACTTGATTGACTGCCTAATTCTTCTGAATTATGTTGACTGTATGACATACTATAGTAGACTTGTTTGACCTCCATGTGATACTGAACAGTCTATATTAATGCAGTGATTTAAAATATATACCATAATATTTCCTAAAAAAATGCAGAGATTCAAAATATATACCATAATATTTCCTGGATAATGCAGTGATTCAAAATATACACCATAATATTTCCTAGATAATGCAGTGATTCAAAATATACACCATAATATTTCCTAAAAAATGCAGTGATTCAAAATATATACCATAATATTTCTTAGATAATAAAGCTGTGTTGGAACTATTTTACAAACTTGAAGTTGGTGGTATTTTGTAAGACAACAATTAATGCTGATAAATTGATTATACATGCTTCATGCCCAATAAAATTTGGAAGTGGAGGGAAGTTTTATGCAAACCAATTTGTTCATGTGCTTGCAAAATAACTGCTGCAATTACTCAAGCTGGGTCCTGTAGCAAAGAGTGTGAAAAGGGTAAATGTGTCTTTGAGCACTGAGTCTTTACATAAGATCTGTAGCAAATAGCCTTTTGTTGTTTCACATTCTACTTCACAAAGTATTTGCAAAGCAGTTGCAAAGTTGTTGTAGCATACCATTATAAATTTATAGAGTAAAGAATATACGCTGTAATGATCTGCAGAAAAGGTTGTACAAAGCATATGCAATTAATTTATAATGGGATAGAATAGATTGTGCAAATCTCCCATTTTCATGTCTACTTGTGCAATAAACAGTTAGAGTTAGAATTTCATATAGACAAACATACGTCCAAATGGCAATGTCAGGATTGGCACCGTCTCTGCACTCTCAAGAGCATGAATGGGAGTGACCACTAATATCAACTTGAACTGAAAAAAAAAAAAATGTATATTTACTAAAAAAATGAAGTATTACATTATTTTGTATCAAACGCTCAATAATCTCTAATGATCTGCTGGTTCAGCTAGGATGCTCTCAGAAAGCAATGATGTTAGGTTATCTTTTACAAAAAGTGATAATAAGTGAAGGAATTAAAAATAACAATGGGTAATGAATTCCGTAAAAATCCTAAAAGTTGTATCAGCTCCAATAATAGTTTCATAATTACAAGAAATTTGAATATGCTCCAAGGGTATTCTGCATAATAACTCTAATATACTAATGTACTAATACGGATGAATCATAGTTATGAATTCAAGTGTCCTTTTAAGCCCAAAAAATTATGTTGGTCCTTATGTGAATTCAATGTAAATCCAATAGAGCTATAAATAAAAATGCCCTCAAATGTTTCACAGTAATTCCATACAACTATTAATCCAAAAAAGTCTTTAAATGTTATAGAACTGTAATACCACTGAATGATTATATTAAGGAAATGAAGCAATCCTCTCAGTACTCTTACAAGATCAGTAATACTGCTAAGAATAAGAATTCTTCAATAAACACCTCTTACATACAAAGCTAATAGAAACCAGCATCACATATTCATAATCACAAACTGTAAACAAAGTCACTTTGGTTACTCCAACTAACAACTAAGAAGATCAGTCAGCTTGTTAATGTCAATTAACTGCCATGTTTTCCAATAGCATGGTACAGTACATAGCACAATGTCAATTAACTGAAATGTTTGCCAATAGCATGGTACAGTACATAGCACAATGTCAATTAACTGACATGTTTGCCAATAGCATGGTACAGTACCTAGCACAATGTCAATTAACTGACATGTTTGCCAATAGCATGGTACAGTACATAGCACAATGTCAATTAATTGACATATTTGCCCATAGCATGGTACAGTACATAGCACAATGTCAATTAACTGACATATTTGTCAATAGCATGGTACTGTACATAGCACAATGTCAAAACTGTGGATCCTGATCATTGTATTTCACTGTACAAACAACAACAATGCCATTGGCAAAGCGATCACTATGTTTCACCTATGCTTTGCTTGTGATAAAAAAATGTCATTACCAATGTTACTACAGATCTTATGACCAATTATAAGATGACCCAAACAAACCAAATTATTTATTTCAGCAACAAAAAGTCTTTGATATTTAAAATTAATGCAGAAAAGGATAGAGATTCTTTATTTAAATTTAAAATATAAAACTATATTTGAATCTACTGAAAACATATTACAATTGAGAACAATCAATAATCCATCAAATACAGCTGAAAGTAACTCAACTTTATAATCCATTATGAAAATAGTCCAACTACAAACTACACAGATCTAGATCTGTGTTTTTCTTACATACTGGCAGATCTTTGTTGTTGGCTATGTGACTAGACTGATAAGCAAGTATATATGGTAGATAAATTATGAATAATAGTATTTGATAATTGAAACATACACAAAATCTCAATGGATTCTAACATACTGTAACTTATTATCATGTGCATGTCTTGTGTAATATCATGAAATTGTGATATACAATGATGCAATGACTTTCATCTAACAGACATTAAATGACTTCTTTTCTTGAGAGAGAATCATGGCATCATGCCATAATAAATAAGACATAGTCTGAAGAAGTCTAACAATGTTGGAGTTAAAGGAATTAGTAATTTTTAGGATAAGATAAGTATCTGTTGCATTCATTTCAGTTAGGACTTTTCATTTCTGACATTGTGATTTGTCCACTTTTCATTTTTCACAGTTTTTTGCGTTCATTTCAAATAATAAGTCTCTCCATTTCTCACCTGATAGTTGACATAAGGATGAAGATCTGTGACACTAAAACGTTCATTGGATAATCTTTCTGTAGAGTTATGCATCTGCCAATCCGTCTGAATGCCTGGATCCAGGACCTTTCTCTGAAGATAAACTGTCATGTTTTCCAGACCCTCTTTGCTCCACTGCAGTACCACAGAGTTGTGCCCCTTGCTCTGCCATACCAACTCTGGGGCAGGAAGGTTTTTCCCGACAATAGCTGGAGACGAGAGAAATATGGTGAATGAATATACAGTCAAACCTGCTACATCAAGTAACCATCTTTGTAAGACAGAAACCTTTTGATGATGGCCACATCCACAAAGACCCAACATAATACAATCTGTGAAAAATTAACCTCACTATACAATGTATCAACCACCTCTATATTGAAGACAGTTTAGTCGCCCATAAATGTAATTGTTCTATACCCATAATACAGTAAACACACTTAAATATCCAATTCAGACAAGCAAATATAAGATCCAGCTCTGTTATTCTGTATTCTAGTTACAGACCCATTTGTATTTGGTGCAGTCTGCTTAATTTTCAATCCATTGCCAGCACTCCTACCAGAAATACATGATCTCTGGTATGGTATCCAGTGGAGCATAGAAAGTTACATTTAAAAAGGATTACATATGTTTCATGGCATACTTTTTTAAATGTTATGTATGTACTTCTCATAAACCATACATACTCACCTATAAGCTGGATCCAAAAGCAAAATGCACGTCGATAGACCCAGGTCATAAATTATGTAATGACATATCTATGTTTAAAAGTGTGAAATAAAGAAACTTGTTGGTAAGTTATTTTCTTTTTTTCTCATTCCTATATTTGCAAGCCTTATATTTTCACATGTGAAAATATGATTTCCCATCATGCCATGCGATGATATTGTATACATGTATCTCCAAATTGTTATCTGCATTAAAAAAAAAGAGTGCTTTGTGAGCTACTACAAATAAATAAAAAACATTGTACAATTCAGAAATGGAAATTAATCTTGATATAAAAAAGGTTGGCTAGATGCTGAGTGCATCTCTCTTAAGTTATTTGCCCTTACTTTCTTGACAACAATGACAAAACTACTGTGATGAATGGCTGAATCAGACTTGCATTGTTTTTCGATAGGTTAAATAGTTTATAAAATTGAAATTTGTTAATTTACTACAACATATTATGTCAACCAAATCTTACTACCTTCTTAAGTCACTTATATTTATGATCAGGCAATGAAAGAGATGAATTTATGGAAAGGGGGTGGGGATATGGTAGTGTTGTTCTGATTATCGATTATCATCGATCATCAGTTGGTTGAGCAAACCAAGAAGATAATCGATTGTGAACTCCATAATTAGGAACATATACACATTATTACATGGTCAAGTTGTTAAATTGTTAAGTTAATAAATTTAAACACATTTTGTTGATTTGTTTCAGTTAAATTGCAACATCTTTTGTAGTATTTATAAACAATGACAAACATGAAAATCATGTCCTTCTATACTTTAAATTATAGACACATCATATATGAACGAAAGAATTTCAGGGGATTGTAGCAGTATTTAAGTTACACATGACTGATCATCCATAAAAGTTGTGTTCATTTAACAAAGTTGTAGAACAAAAGTAACACACAATGTAATATTCTTGTCAGGTTAAAGTATACATGTCATTAAAATAGATTACTCTTGTACATTTATAAACATATTGAACTCTTTCTTGATCAAAGATATAACTGTGTAACAAAAATTAAAATTTGCTCTTGGTAACCAACGTTCCCTCTAAGCTGCACGTGCAGCTGTTCAGGCATCTCAGCGCAGCTGAATTGTCAATCCAACATTAAATTTTGCTCAATCCAACGTTAAATTTTGCCCATCTCCATAATGCTTGCACAATGCAGCAACCACTGTGCGCACATCTACCATTCACTTAGAGGGAACTTTGTTAGTAACCGATTATAATCAATGATCAGTTGGTTATGGGGAACTGATTATCGATTATGATTTCTGACAGATTCCCATCACTAGGATATGGTGTTTGGCTGAAGAGTGGATTTATTGTAAACATCAATTCTGGAACAAGTGTGTTATATAATAGAAAGAAAATTTCTTTTGCTACATAAATACAGGATATATTTCATCTTGTGGTATTTAAAACTATATTTTAACTTGTGGCATGGCTACTCATTCAAATATCCCATTTTTGGTACCACACAATGAAATATATCTAGTGTTAAATTTAGTAAAAGAAAATATCCTCTAGATGTTGCACTCAGTGCCACCATTGTCTTCATTTGAAGACAAAACTGTCAAAACCACTTTCAAAAAATATATTGACAAGTTGAAAATATATTGACAGGTTGAAAATATTACCTTCATCACATAGTTGAATGTTTGTCTTTGAAGGAAAATTTCAGTTCCTGAACTTAAGAAGTAGGAAATTTATAAACACTCTTAGTAAATGTTAATTTTTGGGCCACTTCAGGAAAACTCACAAGATTTTTTACATGAATGCAAGATTTCAACTTGAATTCATTTGTCCTAAACCTCTGTACACCAATTGTATATCTCATTAACACCAGAAAACCTAATGGTTATAATTTCTTTAAGCCCATGTCAATACCCATGCTGTATCTACATTGTCTGTGTTCAGTTGTGCTATGCTGCACACAACAGCGAACAGTGAAAAAAAAGCATGGCAAAAATATCATGCATAAAAAAATAAAAACCACAATAGTGAACTCATTCACCAAAATATTTGGTATGTGTTGCTTAGAGAAATGAAGCTTTCATATGTTACCACTTCCAGAGAGAGTAGATATGGATGGCTACTCTGAAGGACTTATGATCAAACTGAAGGAATATGTGAGTGCAAGCAATCTCAGTATTGACAGGATTTGGGAAAATTTATTGGTACAACTTTGGCTGCAGTCTACGGAAGTAATTGCGATCATTGATCAACAGTCTCCAACAATACCACATATCCCCACCAAAATAAAATAGACAAAACTAAAACTAGTCTGTCTTAAATCTAAAATCTGAAGTCTAAAATCTACTGTCATAAAATATGCCAAGAGATATGCTTTGACAACATAGAGACAGCTGTCTGGTATCATGTTGGAATTCACTTACCATATATACTATAAGTTGAGTCATACTTCAAACAAAAAAGTCCTAATCTGCCATAGTATAATGTACATGCAGATCAGGGTCTATGCTGTTTGTTCTATTGATTACTCCTAACAAACTGCACAGACCCAAATCTACCAGAGCATTATGCAACAGCACATCTGGGCCTCTGCAGTTTGCAGCTGGACTCATCTTACAGGTGATTATTTGTGGTATGCAGATAAGAGATGATTTACTTGGGTTATTTTGTGCATGTAATCTTCATAAACTAAACCCTACACCTAAGCCATTTTATTCTGTATTATGATACAAATGTATAAAAGTTTGGGAATATTTAACCAAAGAATTTTAAAATTAATTCTCAGAACTTCTGTGATTGTAAAATTTGAGCTTTCTATGACCATTCAAAAGACCCAGTAACCATTACCAGCTGCTGCTAACAAATGTAAACCAGTCTCAGTAGTAACCATTACCAGCTGCTGCTAACAAATGTAAACCAGTCTCAGTACTAATGTATAAAATTCATGAACTGCCTACACCCAGACCTGCATTCGTAAAAGTACAAACTCTGAGTCCATATTTTTCATGCATAGGTCAGCAACAGAAATATAACCCACATTTACAAATGTAGAAGATTTAAGGTCCTGAAGGATAGGGCTGATGACTGGTCAAGCTGGACAAACAAGATCTTAAATGTATGAAATTCAACCAATTCATTTGTCTAATGTTATGTTTTTACCTTACATTTTGTTAGTGATATTTATTTAGTAATAACACATGGAAACAAATACAATATATATATATATATATATATATATATATATATATAGATATACAGTATACACATATATAGATATATATAGACATATATATATATATATATATATATATATATATATATATAGACATATATATATATATATATATATATATATATATATAGACATATATATATATATATATATATATATATATATATATATATATATATATATATATATATATATATATATATATATATATATATATATATCTCTGCTGGCACATTGGTCTGTGCATTTTGCAGATGGACTAGAATTATGCGCAATTCTATATAGTATTACAGGTGTACAAAATGGTGATCCTGAAACCATGAGTTTTTAAGTCCACATTTTGATCTACATGTGAGAACGATGATGTGCCCAAAAAAGTGTACATCAATTCAAGATAGCCACCTTGTCCTTATAACAAAATCCTTGTAACTTCAGAGCGTTGCAACTATCTCTGATATTCCTGTGCAATAACAAGATTTTCAAATTAGCTGTTATGGATTTACATCATAATACATTTTTTGGTGAAAGCTGCATATCAATTTGAGCATTCATTGATGGGTACTAACAGCAAGAATTTCAAAATAGGTGCCATGCAGCCATTTTAACTCCATATGCATCACTTTCATTTAGGACCAATGGGCTATCATAAGAAGTTTATTAGCAAAAAGCCCAAGTTGAAATAAACAGGCATTTGGGAAGAATAGAAATGGAAATAATTTCAAGATGAGGGTCAGTTTAGAAACAACAAGTTTTTCAAGATGGCTACCATGGTGGCCATAATGGGTATCAGATCAGCATAATTTTAATTCAGGACCAATAAAACATTAAAGTATTCTGGTGAAATAACTATCCATTTTGCATGAATAGAAATAACAAGATTTTCAAGATGGCTACCATGGTGGCCATAATGGATATCAGATCAGCATAATTTTAATTCAGGACCAATAAAACATTAAAGTATTCTGGTGAAATAACTATCCATTTTGCATGAATAGAAATAACAAGATTTTCAAGATGGCTACCATGGTGACCATATTGGATATCAGATTTTCACCATTTATGACCAAGTAGACAAATATTCTAGTGCAATCACAATGTCAGTATGACCAGCCATCTTGGAGACATCTCCAATGATAAAAAGATTGTTCAGTTTGCAACTGTGTCAGCCATAGTGTAGATCACATTAGCACTATTTTCATTTACAACCAACCAGACATCATAATAAGTTTTTCAGTGAAAACCAAATGCTTATACGACTATTGATTCAGAAGAAATAGTGACAACAAGATCTTCAAGACATCCACTGTGGTGACCATATTGGATGTCTGAGCAACACCATTTGCAGTCAGAACCAACCAGACATCATAGGAAGTCTTTTGGAGAAAACTTAATGCTGATATGACCATCCATTCAGAAGGAATTGCATTAACAACACTTTCAAGATGGATGCTTTGGTGGCCATATTGGATATTTGCCATATTGTTCACAATGGTTTTGGTTAATGATAAAGTTATTACAAATGTTATTAGCATAACACAGCCATCTAAACCTCTGGCTCTAGCAAATGTACAAAATTTGATTGTATTAGTCCATATCTGAAGACTTTTTCTGCTTGTATAAAGGCTGGAGATGTTTTAATTGAAGCCTGTCCCATTTTCAAACATAGAGAATTCTTCCCAAAGGTATAAATGATGTGATCTTCTACACTATTATGATGATGTATATGGTAAAGAGAACCATCACTATTGACCAATTATGGTTACAATATCTTTTAACTATCTATAATCAATATCTTTATTCCCTTATCTTGTTAGCTTGACCTATCAAGAGACAACAGTCCCATCAAATTTCTGCATTGTTTGGATAACCTACCTATTAACATATCATAGCCATAATAGGAAATAATTCCAAATACTCATTTTATTTACACAATTAGGTTATCAAAATAATAATAATAATAATAATAATAATAATAATAATAATAATAATAATAATGATAATAATAATAATAATAATAATACCACTTTTTTCTTCAAGTTTTACTTGAATTGTGGATGGATATAAGTTGTACATCAAATATGTTTTAGGCTTACTGGCCCCATTATTGTCAATAAAATAAGGTCCCATTATGGTCAATAAAATAAGGTCCCATTATGGTCAATAAAATAAGGTCCCACTATGGTCACTAAAATAAGACCCCATTTTGGTCATTAATAAAGGCCCATTATGGTCATTAAAATAAGGCCCCAATTATGGTCAATAAAATAGGGCCCCATTATAGTCAGTGTAGGGATATATTTGTTGCTAATGACTATAAATTTCTTGTTCTAATTCAAAAATCAATAAAACTTGTATAAATAATGTTAGCAAATTGTATATACACCCTCTTTGTTACAAAATTTATATCAAGGTTAAATAGTGTAATTTATCTTTTATAGGGATAAATATGGTAAAGATATACACATGTCTATACACACTTATTAGTCAACCTGAAAAATAACAAAGATCCTATTCTGCTGTAGCATAATGCATCTGCCAATCCTAACAAATTTCACAAACTAAGATCTGCTGGCGCAAGATACAGATCTGGGTCCATGCAGTTTGCAGCTGAATTCAACTCATAAGCGAGTACATACAATATGTTTACAGTTCAATATGGAGCCAAATCCATTAAAGCAATGTCAGATTTTGTCTCCATTTATAGAACAATCAAAGCCTAAGATCAAAACAATGCTCTATAATTCCGCAAAATCTGACATGCAGAGACTGACCATCTATCACTGTAATGAATCAGATTAGTCAACAACATAATTTGGTTTCAGTAAGAACCGATCAAAATCTAAAATAAAATTGTTCTGTTTATTAATCTGATTTGTTTTAGAAAGAACACTGTTACTGCCTGCAGTATGATATTAGGGGACTTTAAAAATTTACATATATCAAAAATAAGAGGGTATTAATTCATCATGATCAAGATCAAAGTTATGGTTGTTATAGCAATATTTTCTGAATTCATTTAATTTGATAACTATCCTTTTGTAATGGCTTCCTTCATAAACCCTGAATGTCTAATGTCTAACAATAATTTTATTGATGTTAGGAATATGCTTTTAAATTGCACGTAAATACAGAACTTGTTCAGTGGCAACTAATTTCTTTTCCAAACCTTAGTGACGGTTACATTTAGAAATATTGAAAATGTTCAGAGAAATCTAATTGTACTTTAGATTCTACTTAATAGTCACTATAGCCTTCTACAAAATGATGTGACTTTTTTTCAAGTCTTTGTGATAACCTTCTACATTGGCTAACTTCTAGTTAAAATGGTTGTAAATTGATTACTGTTATAATTCCTTTTTATCATCTTTGCTAGTCAAGGTTCTGATTTATTAACCCTATCTGTACCTTAGCAGATTGATCAGATATTTCTGTGCTTCGGGTCTGTGAATTTGACTGGATGCATCTAACCAAAATCAAATCCTACATGATCATTAATAATTAATTAATTAATCATTAATTAATTAATACATGGGGAGTAAGCAGCTGGAATGGACTGATAAATAAACAATTTTCAACTGCCCGTCCATGTTTGTACAAATATGTCCTTTCCCGCAAACATATCTGTAGTGGCTTTTCTCTGGCACGTAGTCATACTTTTGAAGTTAAACTTACAATGTATCGTTTTGAAGTTAATTGCCTCCAACATTTTTTACTGATATACAAAGTAACAATGCACCACTGTTCATGCTATTGGCTAGTTGGTATTAAATATAAAGGGAGACAACTCATGAAATTCAATAGATGTTACTATGCAAAGCACTCAAATATCTGATTGATCTACCAAGGTGTAGACAATGTTACCATACCGGAACCATGGCTAGTGAATATTTTCTGTACCAACACTTCAAACTTTTATATCAAACAGAACAAAAGATAAGCATCTAAAATGTCTACATAATTAACACTGTTTTAGGTCACTTCGTTTATGCCTAATTCAGATTCTGACTTCTAACTATATTTTTTAACATAGCTTTTGCCCATAGCCCATTAGGGCTACCTGCTAGGTCTGAACTTGCATATTTTGCATTCAGGTTGCCATAGGGTGACCAGAATGTTAAGTATGATTTACATATGTTGGATTCATGTAGCCTGGTAGGGTACTACAATTCATGACTTTTTCTGCATTAATAATAATAATAATAATAATAATAATAATAATAATAATAATAATAATGATAATAATAAAGGATTCTAGGAAACAGTGTATGGTCCTTCCTTCCAAATATAACTGCTCCGGTGGTCTAGTGGTTAGAGTATCCACTGTAGATGTGGGAGGTCATGGGTTCGATCCATGGCTGAGTCATCCCAAAGACTTACAAAAATGGTACTAACAGCTGCCTTGCTTGGCGCTCAGCATTAAGAAGATAGTGTTAGGACTGGTTGGCCTGGTGTCAGAATAATATGACTGGGTGGGACATCATGCTACATATCTGTGGCATGATGCCCCAGTGCTAGACATCACTATAAACTGCCTCAGTGCAGACATCGAAGCGATATGACTGAAAAACTGTTAAAGATATGTCAAAAAACCTAATCATACACTCCTTCCAAATACAGAGCCTCCTACTGAGTGCAGATGGCCAAGAGCTACTCAATGTCAAGGAATCTATCCTGAACCACTGGTCATCACTTCCACACCCCTTTTCAGCACTAACCGTACAGTTCAGGCGGCAGTTATTGATCACATCCCACAAAAGCCACCAAAGATGGAACTCGATGAGGCACCCACACTGCAAGTGACTGTAAAAGCCTTGGAACAGCTTAAGACTGGAAAAACTGCAGAAAAAGGTAGTATCCACCAGAGATATAGAAGAGTGGAGGTCCAGCATTAAACTTCATGAGTTCTTCGTTTGCTGATGGGAGCAAGGGAAACTTCCACAAGACCACCAAGACGCAGAAATGATTATCTTGTACAAAAACAAGGGGGAAAAGTCTGACTGCTCAAACTATTATGTGATAACTCTGCTCTCCATTGCAGGCAAAATCCTTGCTAGAGTGTTGCTGAACAGACTGGTGCCCACTGTTGCAGATGAACATGCTTCAGAGAGTCAAAGTGGTTTCAGAGCCAATAGGGGAACAACTGACATGGTGTTCATTCTAAGACATGGTGTTCATTCTAAGACATGGTGTTCATTCTAAGACAGATCCAGGAGAAAAAAGAAAAGGACTATACATCACACTTGTATACATGATGAAGGCATTTGACACAGAACTGTACTGTGGAAAATCCTTGAAAAGCTCTTCTTGCAACAAAACACAAAACAGCTGAAGGTCAGAGTTCAAAACAGTCACAATCTGCATTGGATGAGCAGGAGGAAATGGTCATAGTTCAATAGTAATATAACACTAGCCATCACTTGGTCTTCTTGCTCAACTCTTTCTTCCTGCTCCAATCTGTTAGACTCATGTTGAAATCACAAATCTTTAAAAGATTTTGCCTCCAGTTGTATAAGCATTAATGTGTTGATTTGTTTCTGAGCTTAATCTGTTTCTTATCTGTGCATTAATATTGTTCTGTACTGAGAACCTGCTTTCACAGTCTGGGGGTAAAGAGGTATACCATTGATAGCAAGGTCAGCTGGAACAATTTGATCCCACAATGCTAATTTTAAGAGGGGAAAAAAAAGAAGGAAAAATACACTACAATTGAATTATCTGAATTTTAATTTGGCTTCTATGCCTGCCTTTTCTACATCCAATTTGAAAAAAACGTTGAAATGAGGGGTTGACTGGCATGCTGTTTTGTTCATCTAGCATGTACATCAAACTCATTTTTAAAATCATTTTTGGGTTCAAAATCACCAATTGTTATCTCCACTAACATTTTCTCAGCTTCAATAATCCGATATACTTCCTAAGTTTAAAAATAAACGGCCTTCATGACTATGTATTTGCTGAATGAAATCATTATCTAATAATGAACCCTGTTGAGAATCAGCCATTTTGGGTCTTCTAGATAGCCTGTACATGTATTTATAAATATGCATTCGTACAATTTATTTTTGGTGCAAGATTCAAAAGCTAGAATGCTTGTTATGAAGCCCAAAGTGCAAATTAAATTTAGTTTAGCAACCATTCATGACAAGCTGAAGAAATTTAATGTGCAAACAGTTTTAAAAAATATTTCACAACAAACAAGAGCTGCAATATTTCTACTGGCTTATGTTTCAACAAGATTTTTATAGGCGAACACTGAATAAAATTGTGTACAGTAAAACCTGTCTTGAAAGACCACCCTTTCTGCCAAAAAATAATGGTCTCTCAAGATAAGTGATCTCTCATAACAGGTCATAACACTATATAATCAATAAATATGTGAATGGAGATTCTGATCTGCCAGAACAGGTGGTCTCTCAAGACAGGTTTGACTGTATAGCAAAGTTCAGTATCACAAACATAACTTTGTGGGAGATCTTGTGCCTCACCACTTTCAATGTGTGCTAATTCATACAAGATTAGTCACAAAATGTTTTGAACTTTAAATATTTATGCTCTGCAAAATTGTTATTTCAAGAAGCTTTGTTAGCAAATCAGAAGATCAAAAGATGGGGGGGGGGGGGGTCAAAAACTAAAAGATTATAGACAGTACTGGAGACTTGGTACATATGATGATGTTGATTATTCTTGATATTATTATTAAAAAAAGTGCATTCTGCAATGTCTGGGCTACTGAATTTTTCAAGTGCTGGCTATATCTTAAATTTTGAATTGCCGCATCCTGTATATCAGTGTGATCAAAGATGTATATAATAAAGTATTAAAGTGAACCCTTTTGCTTTATTTGCAGTATTAGATTGGTTTCCTGTGTGAGGTTTCATTTTCATTTTAGTTTCCCATGCATTTGTTTGATTAACTAGTGTGTACAAAATGAGAATGCAGCAAAATGGACAGTACACTTTATTACATCCTGTCAATCAAAACCAAATGAATATGGATCCAGCCCAATAATTTTCATTGCAAAGTCAATAATCTACAGTCTACATCAAGTCTTCAATAACAAGATGTCCAACATAGTCCATCCCAGACATAGCCAAAAAAAGGAACGAGACCAATGCTTTTGACATATTTTAACTTAAAAGGCAAGTCCAACTGCCAACTCCACAGACGCTTATCTGATGATGTATTATGTACCAGAAGATCTGAGTCAGTTTGTTAGGAGCAATCAGTGGAACAAACAGCACAGACCCTGGTAAAGGCACATTTTGAATCGGCAGATCAGGATCTGTATTGTTTGCAGTTTTACTCGACATATAAGTGAGTATAGATGGTACTTTTTTAAATTGAAAAGCTGATATATGATATATGGAATCATTTAAAAGCTTTAAAGCACATACTAAGCAATGCTTGTCAGTTTCATTCATTGCCAATAAGACATTTTAATAGAAAGCAGATGTACTACCAAGGCCATTAAAAAAGACTTTAGAAAACAGGTCCATATAACGTCTACTAAAAGTTTTCCTAATTCATATAAAAGCAATCGAGACAAATCTTTCCATCATTTATTACATTTTAGATGAGGAAATATATGTTAGGTTTTTAAAACACTTGAATGCAAGAAAAATCTATGTATACCTAACTCAACATGAATCCTGACTATATCAACACATCCTAAAATAATATCTGAAAAATATGAACCCATATTACATCTGAATAGTCCATCTTACAAAAAAGTGATCTGTAAGGACCATTTTATCAAGGAAGAGTCTATAATGACCATTTTATCAAGGAAGAGTCTATAATGACCATTTTGCTGTCTGTTACGGACCACTGCCATCTCACCTCTGTCTGTGTGTGTTCGAGTCTAAGATTCGGCAAACGTAGTTATGTGAGAAAGCTTGCCAGTAGCTTCTCGTGGGTCGGTGGTTCTTTCTGGGGTTTGTCCGGTTTCTTCCTCCACCATTAATACTGGCCGCCATGTATAGCCTATATTGTGCTGAAAAATGGCGTTAAACCATAAAAAACAAAAACATAATGACCATTTTATCAAGGAAGAGTCTATAATGACCATTTTATCAAGGAAGAGTCTATAATGACCAGCCTAAGGCAGTTTGTTAGCTTAGTCTTAAGATAGTTTTGATGCACATCACCACCTTTAAGTGAGTAAGGCATTAATTGTTAATAAATAACTTGTGAGATATCATTGACAGGTTTTTGCAAATAAAAGACACTCATCACTATCAATCAACCAAGGTATGTGGTGTTTCTTATCCATTGTTTATGATGTAATCAAAAGGAGATCAAAAAGTAAATACTGCTTAACACACACACAACACACACACACACACACAACACACACACACACATACACACACACACACACACGGATTGCTATACTTGTGAACCAGCTGACTAGGGGCCAGGTTATGGACTCATCCTTAAATAATCATTGAAACAACACATACAAGCTAAATAAGATGAAAATATCCTCTATTGGTGCTGTTTTTACCAACATATTTTTTATACACAGTACACTAAATGAATTATTGGTTGTCAACGTCACGACATTGTGGACACGAAACTGTAGTTATAGACACGGTGTTCATAATGATGTGTGTGTGTTTCTTTTTTTGTGGAACCAGTTGTGAACCAGGTGTCCGTAAGTCTGATCTATTATAATATTATTTTAATAAATGACCATTCATGTCACTGACTGAGCGCTATCTTTTGAGGAGAAAAAATCTTTAGGAAAAAGTTAGCTTTGCAACGAAGCTATACTTCTGTTATGTTAGAACCTGATCTGTTTCTTTATAATGACATGGCCGATCTTGGTCTCCTCTCTTGGCTTGAGCACATACAACAGTGAACACCATAAACCCTGATCCACTGCAGTATAATGCTATAGCTTTTTTGGGTATTCAATATTCACTTGAATTCATAGTCCATATCATAGACTCTGATCCACATGCACATCATACTACCATAAATCTGGGTTTACACTGTTCACTTAAACAGCAAAGACCATAATCCTGTGTTGTATAAAGCTCATGAAAATTTGGGTTTTCACTGGTCAAATGAATTTATAATAAAATAAATAAATATACCTGAATATATAGATCTGAATCAAGTATGTTCACTAAAATCCAAAATAAAACAAAAAGCATAGACACTGATAAGCTGGCACCTCATTAATAGCAGGTATGTATCCACACTGTCCACATGCACTTATGATTAAGAGAATCAACCCTGATTTACTGTTATATAATGCTCTGCCAGATCTGGGTCTTCAATGTTTTATTTAACTCACAGTACTTGTTTGCTGTTTAACAATGTTCAGGTAGATCTGGGTCTTTATTGTTACCCTAATTTCATAATAGAATGAACTGCATAGACCCTGAATTCATAACAGAATGAACTGCACAGACCCAGAATTCATAACAGAATGAACTGCATAGATCCTGAATTCATAACAGAATGAACTGCATAGACCTTGAATTCATAACAGAATGAACTGCATAGACCTTGAATTCATAACAGAATGAACTGCATAGACCCTGAATTCATAACAGAATGAACTGCATAGACCTTGAATTCATAACAGAATGAACTGCACAGACCCTGAATTCATAACAGAATGAACTGCATAGACCTTGAATTCATAACAGAATGAACTGCATAGACCCTGAATTCATAACAGAATGAACTGCATAGACCCTGAATTCATAACAGAATGAACTGCATAGACCCTGAATTCATAACAGAATAAACTGCATAGACCCTGAATTCATAACAGAATGAACTGCATAGACCCTGAATTCATAACAGAATGAACTGCATAGACCCTGAATTCACAACAGAATGAACTGCATAGACCTTGAATTCATAACAGAATGAACTGCATAGACCCTGAATTCCTAATAGAATAAACTGCATAGACCCTGAATTCATAACAGAATAAACTGCATAGACCCTGAATTCATAACAGAATGAACTGCATAGACCCTGAATTCATAACAGAATGAACTGCATAGACCCTGAATTCACAACAGAATGAACTGCATAGACCTTGAATTCATAACAGAATGAACTGCATAGACCCTGAATTCCTAATAGAATAAACTGCATAGACCCTGAATTCATAACAGAATGAACTGCATAGACCCTGAATTCATAACAGAATGAACTGCATAGACCTTGATTTCATAACAGAATGAACTGCACAGACCCTGAATTCCTAACAGAATAAACTGCATAGACCCTGAATTCATAACAGAATGAACTGCATAGACCCTGAATTCATAACAGAATGAACTGCATAGACCTTGAATTCATAACAGAATGAACTGCATAGACCTTGAATTCATAACAGAATAAACTGCATAGACCCTGAATTCATAACAGAATGAACTTCATAGACTCTGAATTCATAACAGAATAAACTGCATAGACCCTGAATTCATAACAGAATGAACTGCATAGACCCTGAATTCATAACAGAATGAACTGCATAAACCTTGAATTCATAACAGAATGAACTTCATAGACCCTGAATTCATAACAGAATGAACTGCATAGACCCAGAATTCATAACAGAATGAACTGCATAGACCCTGAATTCATAACAGAATTAACTGCATAGACCTTGAATTCATAACAGAATGAACTGCACAGACCCTGAATTCATAACAGAATGAACTGCATAGACCTTGAATTCATAACAGAATGAACTGCATAGACCCTGAATTCATGACAGAATGAACTGCATAGACCCAGAATTCATAACAGAATGAACTGCATAGACCCAGAATTCATAACAGAATGAACTGCATAGACCCTGAATTCATAACAGAATGAACTGCATAGACCTTGATCAGCTGTTGTACTGAGAGATTACAATGCTTCCATTTAGAATTGAATTGTAAAATTCATTTGAGCCAAAATTTATTCTGGATTTTCAGCATATAACATAAACCCAAATTTGCAAGTAAGAATTAATGTAATGATTCTTCTTCATACATTTTGCCAAGAAAGAAGATAAATCTTTAGATCTTTCAGGACTTTCTTAATTTACATGTTCCTTATATTGTCTGACAAATTATAATGACAGTATTATTCCAAATGTCAAAACTTTTTCTAGAAATGTTCAGTCTGCCTTTGGAATTTTGTGTTCAAAATACTTTCAAGAAAATTGAAAAAGCTAGTAATTCTACTGATTTATACAAATTGTAACACAAGAAATAACTTTTTATCATGATCACTGTGCAGGTCACCTAACTTTAATTAACATGGCCGCTATATGTGAAATCAAGGTTTGTAAGTCTTTGTGCCATAGTAAGATATTATTCCTATGCTTGTGGCATCAATCACTGTCATTGGGCATCTCAAGCTACTGATTGTGAAAGCTGGCAATGTACATTTCACCAGGCCACTGCCACTTTTGAATAAAACACATAGGCCAGCTTGGAGGTAAAACAATGGCAAAATACCCCCCCCCCCCCCCTGGGAATCATCAGCAGACATTCCCTGCAGCATCTGTGGACAGACATGCCTATTACATATTGGGCTTGTCAGCCACCAGTGCACATGTATTAGATGTGGATATCCTCCTTCCTAAATCATTGCAAGTGATGTCAAGCCAGCAAAAATAAAACATTTCTAAAACAGTTCTACTTTTGGAAACAGCCTGTAGAGACTATGTGTTTCCTTCCTAGGCCTATAGATATCATGTGTATCGTCCAGAGGTCTGCATATACTGTGTGTATCCTCCCCAAACCTGTAGATAATATGTGTATCCTCCTCGGGCCTGTATATACATTATTTATCCTCCCTAGGCATGTAGATACCATTTGTATCTTTCCCAGGCCTAACGATACATCTTTAATGAGTAAAATAGTGGAAAAATTTATTTAAAAAAAATAATAAATTCAACTTTTTCTTTGCTAATTTTCTTTCTTTGTTAGAAAGTCAACATAAAAAGATAAAATAGAGGCCTGGAATCAGTTTTTCTTGAACTTCACTGAGAAAGCTAAAAGTACCATAAATAGTTGCTTATAAGTCGTCAAATTGCAAAAAACAAAGATCCTGATTTGCTATAGCATAAGGTACATGCAGATCAGGGTATATGCTGTTTGTTCTATCGATTACTAATAACGAACTGCACAGATCCAGACCTGCTGATGCATTATGTAATTGCAGATCTGGGTCTCTGCATTATGCAGTTAAATTTGTCTTATAAGCAAGTATATATATATATATATATATATATATGGTATTGCATGATTTATTAATGTTCTTCCTCATCCATACTGGTCAATGTTGGTGTAAACTGACTGGTAAAATACAGATAGTCCAATGACAAAAGGTCAAGAAAACTATTGGTCCAATGAAATATGCCCTCTGATCCATCTTTGTGTGAGATGCATACATCATTATTAGCAATTGCAGGGATCCACATCTACTGTTCAATAATCTGCTGGGTCTATGTGAGTAATCAGTAGAACATTCAGATCAGGGTCTATGTTAGGAGTAATCAGTAGAACATTCAGATCAGGGTCTATGTAAGGAGTAATCAGTAGAACATTCAGATCAGGGTCTTTGTTAGGAGTAATCAGTAGAACATTCAAATCAGGGTCTTTGTTAGGAGTAATCAGTAGAACATTCAGATCAGGGTCTTTGTTTGGAGTACACAATAGAACATTCAGATCAGGGTCTATGTTAGGAGTAATCAGTAGAACATTCAGATCAGGGTCTTTGTTAGGAGTAATCAGTAGAACATTCAGATCAGGGTCTTTGCTAGGAGTAATCAGTAGAACATTCAGATCAGGGTCTTTGTTAGGAGTAATCAGTAGAACATTCAGATCAGGGTCTTTGTTAGGAGTAATCAGTAGAACCTTCAGATCAGCATCTTTGTTAGGAGTAATCAGTAGAACATTCAGATCAGGGTCTTTGCTAGGAGTAATCAGTAGAACATGCAGATTAGGGTCTTTGCTAGGAGTAATCAGTAGAACATGCAGATTAGGGTCTTTGCTAGGAGTAATCAGTAGAACATGCAGATCAGGGTCTTTGTTAGGAGTAATCAGTAGAACATTCAGATCAGGGTCTATGTTAGGAGTACACAGTAGAACATTCAGATCAGGGTCTTTGCTAGGAGTAATCAGTAGAACATGCAGATTAGGGTCTATGTTAGGAGTAATCAGTAAAACATTCAGATTGTAACGTGATGCTGGCGGGGTTATCAAAGTGTTATCAGTACAATATTGCACAAGGCCTGGTCAGAGGTATTGCGCAACTTGGAAAACAACACTTGAAGACCGCCTCCCACTAATTATGGTTATCTAGAAGATGATCTCTACGGTGTAATCTGCCCGGTCAGTGAATATAGTAATCTGAGATGGTACTTTAAACAAGACAATACATGAGCCCCCGTAAAGATAAAATATGAATTTAATTAAAAATACAATTAAGAAAAGAATGACACTGAATTACAATTTCTCTCTTTCTGAATACACTTAGTTCAGAAAAATACATAAACTGAAGCTTTAAAATAATGGATACATTCATAAGAATCCAAACACTAAAGAAAATAAATGAAGTTAGCCATTAATACTGAGAGTAAATTTCATCAAGGAATCGAATGTTCATTTAACATTGGACTGTTGGGTGATTCAAAATGACCTTTTTCGTCGACTGGTTTTTCTTTCTTTTCCCTGCGTGCGTCCGACTTCAGCTTGCCCTTTGATTGAACGGGAATTCCACACTCTAACTTCTTACTTCTTTTTTTCTCTTTTCCTTTGACTTCTCGCTGATTCTTACTCTTGCCAAAATAAACTATTTTCCTTTGACTTCTCGCTGATTCTCAATCTTGCCAAAATAAACTATTTTCCTTGTGTTTTTGGCGTCTTAGAATCGTTCCACATTCAGTTTAACTGGAACCCAATTTTTACGAACGTCTGTCTTTCATGCTCGGAGTCTTGACTATGTAGTTTCTACTTCCTCTCTTGCAGAGGTCTTCCTAGACTGACTAACATCGTTTGATACGAAGTATATATTTCCCCGATTCTGGGGTCTGACACCCCCCCCTTCTCAATGCATTCGCCCAATCGGAATAAATGCTATTCTTACTGACCTTATGAAAACCGTCTATCAAGATGCCAAAAATGCCACTTAGGATCGAAATATCACCTTATCATTTGTCTCAATCATTTTTTAAAGCTCTGCATGAGGAATCGCATAATTTTAACGTGTCAAAAACTCAGTCTGTTTTCACTCTAATTATTGTAACAGTCTGACCGAGTTAAACTAACATTCTTTCCGTTCCAAACTCTACTCCAAGACAGTTGATTGTCGGCTAGCCTACGAATTAATTACTGGATGTCACTGACGAAAAATTTGGCACTTGACATAGATCAGGGTCTTTGTTAGGAGTAATCAGTAGAACATTCAGATCAGGGTCTTTGTTAGGAGTACACAGTAGAACATTCAGATCAGGGTCTATGTTATGAGTAATCAGTAGAACATTCAGATCAGGGTCTTTGTTAGGAGTACACAGTAGAACATCAAATCAGGGTCTATGTTAGGAGTAATCGTAGAACATTCAGATCAATGTCTATGTTAGGAGTAATCAGTAGAACATTCAGATCAGGGTCTTTGTTAGGAGTACACAGTAGAACATTCAGATCAGGGTCTATGTTAGGAGTAATCAGTAGAACATTCAGATCAGGGTCTTTGTTAGGAGTAATCAGTATAACATTCAGATCAGGGTCTATGTTAGGAGTAATCAGTAGAACATTCAGATCAGGGTCTTTGTTAGGAGTAATCAGTAGAACATTCAGATCAGGGTCTTTGCTAGGAGTAATCAGTAGAACATTCAGATCAGGGTCTTTGTTAGGAGTAATCTGTAGAACATTCAGATCAGGGTCTTTGTTAGGAGTAATCAGTAGAACATTCAGATCAGGGTCTATGTTAGGAGTAATCAGTAGAACATTCAGATTAGGATCTTTGTTGTTTTTAGATTAGCACAATGTATAAGCAAGTGTATATGGTACATGAGTCCATGAATTTGGTTTGATCTTGTAAATTGTAAACATTTAATACCAAAAAACTCGTTCTCAAAGCAAGGATGGGGGTGGGGGAAAACAAGTTGGATCTGGCTAATATCACTACTTCTACTGACCCAACAGACTTCATGAACTGACCAATAAACACAGAGTTAGTATGCTTCTAGTGTTCTTGGGGGGACGTAATTCCCTATTATGCATGACAATTTGCACCATTTTTATGTAAATGCATGTAACTGAATATTTATATACATCACTTCCCTTCCTAAAAGAACCTTCAGTATAATATGGTTCCTGTTATAAAGCCTTTCAATACCTCATAGTCCTTTTTTACTTGGCAAATATGGTAATGGATCCCACTGAATTAACTTGTAAGCCAGGTAAATTACAATAGGGGTTGAAGAGAAAGTTTTCTTAACATTTCAAATTGAATGCATGTACATCTGATTAACATAGTTTTGTATCCAATGTAGTATAAATATTTAATAGAAGTTGTTGTGGACTGGCTAAATGCAGGAGCTAATTGGTTAAAATTGGACATTTTGTTTCATTGAAGTCTGGGGAGTAACTATAGGACACATGATTTTTTGCCTGCAAGACCTCTTTTACATTAAATCCCAATTCATCCCAAAAGATCTGTGAAGGTTCATCTCTCTGTATGAAGTCTAGTCAGTTCTGCTTTTGACCTAACACATCATCATCATCAGTTTCTTGATCTAGTGTGGTCCTTGAGCACTGTGCTGCTGAACATCTGACCAGTTCCCTCCACTTGACCTAACACATGGAAGTCTCAAATACAGACAAAAATTCAGTCCTGACTACAGAAAATCTGGTCTCAAAATTGCCGGTTATTTTCTCCCTCCAATTTATCTTTTAATCTGGGTAAAATACATGTACCTGTATTTCTTGATATCAACACAAAGCAACATATTTGTTCTGTTCTCTAGTACCAACCACTTGGGTCTATCATCAACTGTGATGTCATAGACCCTGGATGAAGCAACCTACCTTGTGATGCAAAATGTTCTCATAATGAGTTAAGTGGAAATACAATTTGTTACAATTATGTGTTCAATGTATCATTACAATGTGGTCTCACTGTATGGCAGTATACTCTGGGAGTACAATGTAAAGTATCATATTTAGGGAGTACTCTGAGAAGTACTTTTTTATAATGTTTTCTGTCTTATAATAAAGTCTTTGACTCCAATGGGCAGCATTACAATGGGAGAGTATTGTACATGTATCATGTAATCCATTACAAGACAGGTCCACAATAAAGGCCAGATTAATGATATACTTCATAATAATGTAATCTCACTATAAAGTTGTATGCTGTACAACTTCCATGGATATCATTATAATGAAGGAGTACTGTATCTGGTCTTTCATTATAAGGAAGGAGAGTATCTTGTCTTTCATTATAAGGAAGGAGTATCTTGTCTTTCATTATAATGAAGGAGTACTGTATCTTGTCTTTCATTATAATGAAGGAATACTGTATCTTGTCTTTCATTATAAGGAAGGAGTACTGTATCTTGTCTTTCATTATAATGAAGGGGTATTGTATCTTGTGTTTCATTATGAGGAAGGAGTACTGTATTTTGTCTTTCATTATAAGGAAGGAGTACTGTATCTTGTCTTTCATTATAAGGAAGGAGTACTGTATCTTGTCTTTCATTATAAGGAAGGAGTACTGTATCTTGTCTTTCATTATAATGAAGGAATACTGTATCTGGTCTTTCATTATAAGGAAGGAGTATCTTGTCTTTCATTATAAGGAAGGAGTATCTTGTCTTTCATTATAATAAAGGAGTACTCTATCTTGTCTTTCATTATAAGGAAGGAGTACTGTATCTTGTCTTTCATTATAATGAAGGAATACTGTATCTTGTCTTTCATTCTAAGGAAGGAGTACTGTATCTTGTCTTTCATTATAATGAAGGGGTACTGTATCTTGTCTTTCATTATGAGGAAGGAGTACTGTATCTTGTCTTTCATTATAAGGAAGGAGTACTGTATCTTGTCTTTCATTATAAGGAAGGAGTACTGTATTTTGTCTTTCATTATAAGGAAGAAATACTGTATCTTGTCTTTCATTATAATGAAGGAATACTGTATCTGGTCTTTCATTATAAGTAGGGCATAACCGACTTTTGATCCGGAAATCGGATTCCACCGGATAGTATGAACTTCCGATTAATCGGAGTCGGACAAGGCAGGAACGACCGATTCGGATAATAAAAATAATAAAGTTGAATTTCTATAGCACCGTGTATAACACTTCGTGTCATTCAATAGTGCATTAATAAAGTTAAATAAGAAGTCAGAAAAGTCCAAAATGGTCAACACAACCACGCTGTGAGACAATCGATTTGAACCGACGGGTGAAAACCGGAAATGAAGCTGGATATGGTAAAGTACTAAGTAACATGCTAGACACGGCAAAACCAGATACCAGAAACCCGGAAACGGAAGATGAAATATTTTAGAAAAAAATACGGATTTAGCATTTCCGATTAATAGAATCGTATCCGGAATCGGAAAAATTTCATGACCAAAATCCGGAATCGGAAATCGGTAGAAAAATGCTAATCGGTTATGCCCTAATTATAAGGAAGGAGTACTGTATCTTGTCTTTCATTATAAGGAAGTCTCAGTGTAAGGTGGTATACTTCACAACAAACAACTCATCAGCACAATCCTGGAAATACAGTGCGGAGTAAGAGTGTGGTTTTAATAATACTACAAATTTACAGACAACAATGGCAAACTGCCAAAATGTAAATTCTTGCAAATAAAAGTAAACATAAACTGTTACCAGATAAATTATACTGCTGCCATGCTGCCAGATAACATTTACAACTGCCATACTGCCAGATAAATTATACTGCTGCTATGCTGCCAGATAACATTTACAACTGCCATACTGCCAGATAAATTATACTGCTGCTATGCTGCCAGATAACATTTACAACTGCCATACTGCCAGATAAATTATACTGCTGCTATGCTGCCAGATAACATTTACAACTGCCATACTGCCAGATAAATTATACTGCTGCTATGCTGCCAGATAACATTTACAACTGCCATACTACCAGATAAATTATACTGCTGCTATGCTGCCAGATAACATTTACAACTGCCATACTGCCAGATAAATTATACTGCTGCTATGCTGCCAGATAACATTTACAACTGCCATACTGCCAGATAAATTATACTGCTGCTATGCTGCCAGATAACATTTACAACTGCCATACTGCCAGATAAATTATACTGCTGCTATGCTGCCAGATAACATTTACAACTGCCATACTGCCAGATAAATTATACTGCTGCTATGCTGCCAGATAACATTTACAACTGCCATACTGCCAGATAAATTATACTGCTGCTATGCTGCCAGATAACATTTACAACTGCCATACTGCCAGATAAATTATACTGCTGCCATGCTGCCTGATAACATTTACAACTGCCATACTGCCAGATAAATTATACTGCTGCTATGCTGCCAGATAACATTTACAACTGCCATACTGCCAGATAAATTATACTGCTGCTATGCTGCCAGATATCATTTACAACTGCCATACTGCCAGATAAATTATACTGCTGCTATGCTGCCAGATAACATTTACAACTGCCATACTGCCAGATAAATTATACTGCTGCCATGCTGCCAGATAACATTTACAACTGCCATACTGCCAGATAAATTATACTGCTGCCATGCTGCCTGATAACATTTACCACTGCCATACTGCCAGATAAATTATACTGCTACCATATAGAATACTGATACCAGATGAAACATACTGCTATTTGATAAAATATATTACTGTCATGCTACCAGATACAACATACTGCTACCAAAAAATATCCTGGTGCCATGCTGCCAAATAAAATATACTACTTACTATCCAATAATATTCTGCTGACATGATCTCAGAAAAAGATACTTCAACCAGATAAAATATACTACAACCAAATAAAATATACTACAACCAGATAAAATATACTACTACCAAATAAAATATACTACAACCAGATAAAATATACTACTACCAGATAAAATATACTACTACCAGATAAAGTATACTACTACCAGATAAAATATAATACTACCAGATAAAGTATTATATTGTTAAGCTACTAGATATAATATACTGCTAACAGATAAAATATACCAGACAAAATATACCACTGCCAGATAAAAAAAACTATATAAAAAAATACCACTACCAGATGAAATATACATCTGCAGCATAAACTATACTGCTACCAGATAAAATATAGTTTAATTTATGGGTAATGAAGTCAGTAATTTTACATTTGCAAGTACTTTATTTTTCAAATTCATGAGTAGTAAAAGCCAAGAATTTAACATTAATATTGTAAGTACTTTATTTTTAGTTCTTTTCTCATAAAACCAAGTGATTTTCAATTCTTTTCTCATAAAAACCAGTGATTTTCCATTTGGAATACATTACATTTCCTGTTTTAATGCAGGACAGAGGTTTCTTGGAATAATCTTTGTATTATGTTCCATCACTTATAACACGGGAACAATGTGTTTACGATGGATTTGATTTGTTTGTTTCATTTGTTTGTTTAATAAATAACCACAAAATTGAATCCACTACAAAAAGCGTTGCTAGCAAACTCCAAGCAGCAATGTGACCTGATGAAATTTTATTCCAATGAATCTGTCTGTTTTCTCCTTACAAATTGAATCCCCACCAATATTTCTGATTTTACAGTGTGTGCATTTACAATACAGAGGAATTTCATTTATTTATTTCAGTTTATTCAAACCTAATATATGTCTCTTTCAAACATGTAGATTCAGTAGGATCCTAGGCCAATAAATATCCCCCCCCCCCCCCAAAAAAAAAAATCATTAAAAATAATCTGTGTTGACTGTGATGAACACTGTGTGGGTCTGATGTCACCTGTTTACTAAAATGTGCCATTTTGCTGCATGCAAATCTTTCTGGAAAAAAACTGCATACAATTTAGACACGTACTGGAAATTGGTAACAACCATATCTAGCGTGAAATAAAAAATGAGCACAGGACAAACAAAGGGCTGTGCTATTCCATGTGGATGAATTTACAAGTCACATAGGATTTGGTCCTAAAAATATAATGTATATATCACCAACAGAAAACTTTCAGCCAATGGTAGCTCAACAGCCATGAGAAATACCAGTATGAAATGTACACTGATGTGTGCAGCAGATTTATACAGGATTTGATGAATAGGTGATATCAGGCCCTAAACCACCAATCAATATAATCAGGGATGAGGGGTTGATTCATGGGCCTAATAGGACCTAAACTCATTCATCTAACTACAATTTACCAAACTATTCATGTACAAAAATCAGATAAAAAAATAAATATCAACTGTATTTTCATACGGTACATAAATTTCCAACTTGGAAATCCAAAACTACATTACCATTGTTACTAACATGCTAGATGTGTCCAACTGCAAACTTCAAAGACCCAGATCTGCCATCATATAATGCATCAGCAGATCTGGGTCTATGCAGTTTGTTTGGAGTAATCAGTAGAACATAACAACAGACCCTGATTTTCTGGCATATTATGCTATGGGAGATCAGGATCTTTGTTGTTTGCTGATTGACACTTCTTATAAGTGAGAATATGCAATATTTGGAATGCCTACCAGCATTGTTAGATGTATACAATACATTTACCTGTGATGTTATTGAAGTACGAGTCTAAAGCAAATGTACATCCCTGCACACAGCCTTGCCTCTGAAATATAAACACAACAGGTCAATAGAAAAGTAGAACCTGTCTTGAAAGACCATCCATTCTGCCAAAAACATATGTTCTCGCCAGACACTGTTGTTTCTCTTTACAGGTAATGATACATGGTCTCTCAAGACAGGTTGTTTCTCATAGCAGTGGTCATTCAAACACAGGTCATGTTTTAACTAAAACAAGATTTTCAAAATGGCCAATGTGGCAGTCATATTGGAGGACAGCTTGGCATAGTTTTCAGTTACCACCAAATAAACATCATACTGAAATTGCGAGGTATCTAATTTTGAATAAGCATTGAGTAGGGGAGTATTTGGGAAGGGTCATTTTGACCTTTATTCTTAATTTCTTCCTTATCACTGTTAAAACGTCAAAGGGGCCAGTGTTCTGATTAAAAAAAATTGACTGAATATCTTGAGAGAGAGAGAGAGAGAGAGAGAGAGAGAGAGAGAGAGAGAGAGAGAGAGAGAGAGAGAGAGAGGAGTTTCTGATCTATGTCAGATAGTCAATTTTCACAGGGGAAAAGTTATATAATGCAGTTCAGAGATTCTGACTGGCAAAACAAATGAAGGCATACAACTTGGAAGTAATGTGAGAGAGAAATGTTTGCTTTGAGAAAGACTAGGAAAAGAAAGAGAAAGACAGGGTTTATTACCAGATCCAAAAGTTCTAATGTTAACAGCATTAAGGTACACAATTTTATTTTCATGTACTATTCTATTTTTGTAATTGTTTGTTGTATGCAAATTTGTTTGATATGACTATCAATTCTAGATACCTCCACAAGCTGGGCACATGTAATTTTTATACAATTTCATGGAAATGTGTTGATGCTAGAGTTGTTATGCAATTGATCTTTTAATTTTATCGTTACATGTATTAGTTCATTAGCAGAATTGATTGCATCCAATCCAAATGCTCCAAATGCTCATATGCACAAAACTTCAATAAAATATATGAAATAAATACGAAATAATTTCCTTTGTCATTTAGGATAATACTGATCATACTGAGTTAACGATAAATACATATTATATTTGCTCATAATCTTGTTCATTAAGGATCTCTGAATTTTACGCAACAGTAATTGAACATGTAGCAGCATACGGTAAATTTTCGATAGAGAGGTCACATGGTAATTTATGGCAAGGTACTTCCATAGGTATGGCTTTATTGCAGTGTCTGAAAAGCTAATGTGTTCTGAGTAACGTAAGTGAAGGAATTTTGTGAACATCAAGAAAATGGTACAAATAGCGATTTAGGATTAATTTTGACCTTTTAAGGAAACAGTTTTCTGAGGGAGAGTGAGACTTGATAGTCCAAAGGCAGAGTCCTAAAAAAGGAGAAGTGACAAGTGAAGTCCAAAAAAAAGGGAGAAGTGACAAGTTAAGTCTGAAAGGGAGAAGTGACTAGTACAGAGTAAATTCTAGGAAGTCCAAGAAGAATGAGGAAGTCAGAATAGGAAAATTCGAGGAAATAGGAAGCATTACACCACGGTCAAGAGGAAGGTGATGCAATCAATCTTGGACATTGCGTTCTTTTCACTATTCATTATGATGATGAAATAAATCCAAATTAGACACTGCTATTAAATCCTATTGATATAAATTAAATTGAATTGAAACGACCACTATTAATTTGTTTGATTAAATCTGTTTGATTAAATTTGTTTCTTTTCTTGTTTAAGGGGGCTCATATTGCATTATTTCGTCCCAATAATCTTGCCTATTTCTCTGATGATATTCTATTTTTTCACTCACACCGGGTCATAATTTCAAGGGTGATAATTCCCTACATAATGTAGCTCAATCAATTAACTACCTCTTTTACTAAGATGTTACAGAGATCATAAATGTATTCGGAAGCAGAAATATTGAATATTGCTGACATAATACTTTAATCTCATTCTTTTAATTATTTGTATATACTGGATATAATTTAGTTGGTGTATTCAAAGATATTCTCATACATTTATTATTATTACTATGATACACATCTAGATCAGATAAAAATAATTTATTATAACTGATATCCATGATGTTGTTAGGTAAGTTTAAATGTCTAGATACACTGCATCTCTTTGTCTAGAAATATGTTTCATAGTTCTCACTGATTTATTATTTTGTTTACCATCAGTGAAAAAAGTTTCTACAAACAAATCAGGAAATTTTTACCCAAGTATGTCAACCATGCAGTATTGTTTTATGCCACATATTACATTTAATATCAGCTGATGTCAAATGTATCGTAAAATTGTTATATTTCTACCAGACAACCAGAACACTATGCTGCCTGTATCTAACAAGTGACCTAAAAATCATGAATAATAATAAATTATTACATTACTACATTATTATATCATTGCCAGTTGTATAGTAATTATTTTTACTAACATTAGTTCAAGAGTTCTACACATATATGATATTAAAATAGATGAAAGTGTTGAGAGACAGAAATTGTAAAAGTCTTCAAACATTCTAGATACCTCTACAAGCTGGGCACTACCAATATACTGTGATGAATGACTCTGAAAGAAAAATAAAATCATGTGATAACTGAGTATGCAATATGTAATCATAGATACAATAGTAATTATAGATACAATAGTAATCATAGATACAATAAATATCATATACACATTAGTAATCATAGACACAATAGTAATCATAGATACAACAGTAATCATAGATATAATTGTAATCATAGATACAATAGTAATCATAGATACAATAGATATCATAGATACAATAGTAATCGTAGATACAATAGAAATCATCAATACAAGAGTCCCTTGAAGGGGCTGACACTCTACTAGCTGGTGATAAGTTCCAGTTCTTCTGTCCTTTAATTCCATTTCACTGCAGCGTATGGAAACCACTTCTGATATATATTTGAAACTCCAACATAATGAATTTGGTTTTAAAAAACATTTTATTATGTGCGTAAGTTATAATGTCCACAAGATACTTGAATGTGTACTACATGGGATTAATGTCATGGCCTTTGACCTTGAACCAGATGTCATATATAGATGTCATTTATATTTCTCTGTGTCAAGATACACCTACATGATAATTGTTTTGGTCCATCTATAATTAATATTTTCTGAAAAGAAATGAAAGCACAGTAATTTTCAGTGCTGAAAAATGATGTCTGTGTCTAATCTTCTGTTGATTTGGAAGGACACTTGCTCTCTGAGTTTTAATTTGTACCAAATATATTTCAAAATGTTACTGGCTGTAGAACTGTGCATTACTCTGTAGAACTGTGCATTACTAATTCATATAGCATCTGGTCCATTCCATGTCTCAAAAGGTGAACCTTTTTAGAGATTCCATGTAACCATTTCCAGCAGATGCATTATTGTAATTTTTTATAAACTAGATAAATCAATTATTAATGTTCACCATGGATTCTTTATCTGCCACATACAAAATTTAACACAATTGATGTAGATAAATGGCTGATAAAGTTGTATTACATAATCACATACAAGTGACATTTGATAGAAATGCCAATAAAAGTTTATTACGTGATTATAATGCATCATGAGAATGAACTGTCATGCAAAACGAAGTGCTCCTGAGAGAAATATACAGTCATTTCAAACTAAAAACAGTTTGTCCCTGTTGAAAATGTTAATACCATTTACTGACATTTAGAAACTTTGTAACTGTGAATATTGGAAGCTTATATTTTTTAAATATGGTTTTGAAATCTATAAGAGGACTATGTCTTAATGATGATTCAATTTGAGTGCAGTAATTTAACCCAATACTGGTTATATTATGAATTTTTCAATAGAATGATTTTGCTTTTGCAACGAACAAATTTAATGCATTAAATAACCATATATTAGGCTCATGAGAGAAAAAAATCAAAATCAGCCCCCACCATTCCCCACTAAAAGACTATTTCAAAAGTGTGTGTGTGATCATGATTTTTAATGTAGCTTTAAAAAAATTTCAGTTATATCACTACAATGTTTATAGTAATGTCTAGCACTGGGGCATCATGAAGCACACATGTAGCATGATGTCTCACCCAGTCACATTATCCTGACACCAGGCCGACCAGTCCTAACACTAACCTCTTAATGCTGAGCGCCAAGTGAGGTAGCTGTTAGTACCATTTTTGTAAGTCTTTGGTATGACTCTGCCACTTCCTGGGATCGAACCCATGAACTTCCACTTCCCCGACGGATTCTCTAACCACTAATCCACTGGAGAAGTATATTTCAAAAGAAGATACAGCTAACTCCAAATGAAAAGGGAGCAGGAGGGGTTTGAAAGGAATCAAGAAATTGTATGAAGAGGAAATAATTCATAACACTCAAGGGAAGAAATGCCATAACCCTATCATATGAAAAGCATATATTGGGGACTACTGTAAAATTCAAGAAGTTTCTAAAAAGTGAAAATTTAACTTTTTCAAATGCTCCTTTATTTATTACTGCAACAACAGTTGAAGAAACCACACAAAACTTCCATGCTGTTCCAGGAAATGGACACTATCTGGTAACTACACATGTGGATGCACCCAATTTTATCCCATTTTATATTCTGTACTTTCTGAAAAATATGTATTAAATAACAAAAATAATAAATATATTCAGTTCTTACATCAGATAAGATCAGATAAATGCAAGAAATTTTGGGAAATATTGAAAGATTTACAAAACTAAAGCCATCATACTCCAAATTCAAGGGATTTGCAAGACAGCTTCTCAAAAGTTATATTTTTCAAAAGTTGTACAAACCATGCTTTATGCCAAGATGCTTTGATCAAAGTTTTTCCGATTCTGTTAACATTTTTATAATTATTTTAAAACATTTTTCAATATTTAGTAATGGCAGCCATATTTGAAGTTGACTTTGCATCATTCTGAGACATTATCCAAAGTGCGAACATTTCTTTTCAAAACGAATGTTCTTGTAGCCGTAAGAAAATTTAATATTGCAATTACTGTATATACTCAGTAATGAGTCGAACTGCAATCTGCAAAGACCCAGATCTGTTGAATGCATAATGCATTGGCAGGTCTGGGTCCAGGTGCATTATGGTACGGCAGATAAAGACCTTTGTTGTTTACAGTTTGACTGAACATAAAAGTGAGTAAATATTGTAAGTAGGTTATAGTAATAAAACACATCTACTACTTATATCATAGGGTGGCACTATTTTTATTTCCAGCATACAGACATAGTATCAGTTTATATGCCATTATCATCCTTGATAAACAGACAACCCATTAGTTTTCAGTGACTTTAATTCAACCTTTAACCATTTCAGGCTGCTTCCATTTTGATCTTATGCAGGAGTCATCTTGACACCAGCACTCTTTGCTTAGAAAACAATTTTGTGTCTTCAATTAAAGCCTCATCTTCAAAAGAAATTTCCTTATACATACTACATAGAAAATCTTATCTATAAAAAGTGCTAGATTGGGAGTGGAGACGAAGTGGATATAGAGTGGGAGTGGAGATGACCAAATTAACAGCCATCAGATTTATACTTCCTTCAGATAAAAAACCGCATTCATGGCCACAGGCACTGTTTCTGTCTTATTATCTTCCTCCCACCCCACCCCTTTTTCTACAAAGTAATAAATGAGTAAAATTCACCCAATTTGGCATCTACCCCCTTGTTAATTCTGTGCAATTCTTTCTTTATCCCATCATAATGTTCAGTCACTAACTAATTACAGCAAAATAAAAGGAGACATTCCAAAGGTAAACAGGTATTGTCAATAGTTTTTCTATTACAGCAAAATAAAAGGAGACATTCCAAAGGTAAACAGGTATTGTCAATAGTTTTTCTATTACAGCAAAATAAAAGGAGACATTCCAAAGGTAAACAGGTATTGTCAATAGTTTTTCTATTACAGCAAAATAAAAGGAGACATTCCAAAGGTAAAAAGGTGTTGTCAATAGTTTTTCTATTACAGCAAAATAAAAGGTGACATTCCAAAGGTAAAAAGGTGTTGTCAATAGTTTTTCTATTACAGCAAAATAAAAGGTGACATTCCAAAGATAAACAGGTATTGTCAATAGTTTTTCTATTACAGCAAAATAAAAGGAGACATTCCAAAGGTAAAAAGATGTTGTCAATAGTTTTCCTATTACAGCAAAATAAAAGGAGACATTCCAAAGGTAAATTGGTGTTGTCAATAGTTTTTCTATTACAACAAAATAAAAGGAGACATTCCAAAGGTAAAAAGATGTTGTCAATAGTTTTCCTATTACAGCAAAATAAAAGAAGACATTCCAAAGGTAAAAAGATGTTGTCAACAGTTTTTCTATTACAACAAAATAAAAGGAGACATTCCAAAGGTGAAAAAGATGTTGTCAATAGTTTTCCTATTACAGTAAAATAAAAGGAGACATTCCAAAGGTAAAAAGATGTTGTCAACAGTTTTCCTATTACAGCAAAATAAAAGGAGACATTCCAAAGGTAAAAAGGTGTTGTCAATAGTTTTTCTATTACAGTTAAATAAAAGGAGACATTCCAAAGGTAAAAAGATGTTGTCAACAGTTTTCCTATTACAGCAAAATAAAAGAAGACATTCCAAAGGTAAAAAGATGTTGTCAACAGTTTTCCTATTACAGCAAAATAAAAGGAGACATTCCAAAGGTAAAAAGGTGTTGTCAATAGTTTTTCTATTACAGTAAAATAAAAGGAGACATTCCAAAGGTAAAAAGATGTTGTCAACAGTTTTCCTATTACAGCAAAATAAAAGGAGACATTCCAAAGGTAAAAAGATGTTGTCAACAGTTTTCCTATTACAGCAAAATAAAAGAAGACATTCCAAAGGTAAAAATATGTTGTCAACAGTTTTCCTATTACAGCAAAATAAAAGGAGACATTCCAAAGGTAAAAAGGTGTTGTCAATAGTTTTTCTATTACAGTAAAATAAAAGGAGACATTCCAAAGGTAAAAAGATGTTGTCAATAGTTTTCCTATTACAGTAAAATAAAAGGAGACATTCCAAAGGTAAAAAGATGTTGTCAACAGTTTTCCTATTACAGCAAAATAAAAGGAGACATTCCAAAGGTAAAAAGGTGTTGTCAATAGTTTTCCTATTACAGTAAAATAAAAGGAGACATTCCAAAGGTAAAAAGGTGTTGTCAATAGTTTTTCTATTACAGCAAAATAAAAGAAGACATTCCAAAGGTAAAAAGGTGTTGTCAATAGTTTTCCTATTACAGTAAAATAAAAGGAGACATTCCAAAGGTAAAAAGATGTTGTCAACAGTTTTCCTATTACAGCAAAATAAAAGGAGACATTCCAAAGGTAAAAAGGTGTTGTCAATAGTTTTTCTAATACAGCAAAATAAAGGGAGACATTCCAAAGGTAAAAAGGTGTTGTCAATAGTTTTTCTATTACAGCAAAATAAAAGGAGACATTCCAAAGGTAAAAAGGTGTTGTCAATAGTTTTTCTATTTACTGACAGCAAAGAGTGCATGTTTATACTATGGCTGTCTCAGCTGAATACTCAATGTAAGGAACCAAAAAAGAGGCAAATGTGTGTGTGTGTATGTGTGTGTGTGTGTGTGTGTGTGTGTGTGTGTACTTTTTTTCAGTCATATCACTATAATGTCTGCAGTGTGGCAGTGATGTCTAACACTGGGCATCATGCCACAGACATGTAGCTGTCCAGTCCTAACACTAAGCTCTTAATGCTGAGTGCCAAGTGAGGCAGTTGCTTAGTACCATTTGTTGAAGTCTTTGATATGACTTGGCTGTGGTTCAAATCCGCAACATGGCAACTCCGATTCCCTAAACATCAGAGCGGTCACAATTCATACATAACTGAGTCACATTATACCTTTCAGTTTTTGTCCAAATCGTCTCTTATTCCCCATCCCCATCACTGACAGACAGATAAAAATATTTCAGCTAAGTTTCAAAAAGCTGAAAACTTAGAGATTATAATTAATGTTCACACATCAGTGATCAACTTTAATAGAGCATAGGACATGTTTTAATCTCGATTATTATATACCTATACCATATATACATGCTTATAAGACAAGTCAAACTCCAAACTACACAGACTCAGATCTGTTGTCACATAACATGCTGGTAGATCTGGGTCCATGCTGCTTACTTAGAGTAATCAGTACAAGAAAATAGACACTGATCTGCAGATACATCATGCTATGCATGGGAATCTTTGTTGTTAGCAGTTTGACTTTACTTATTAGCAAGTATGTACGATAACTTGGCAGGGAATTAAATTATTCATATTTTTTTGTCTATATATTTGTGCTCACTGCTTTCACTTTGAAGTCACAATCAGTTCAATGATGTCACTTAATTTCTTTCAAAGAGTTCCTACCTCTGAGCCATGAACTCCATGAAAACCTAATGGATGCTTGGCATGTAGAGATACAAAAAAAACTTCCATTAAAAATCCATCTTAAGACAGTGTGGGTTACGGTGATCTCAGAAAAGCTTCATGGTTTTGAGTTAGTATGACTGGTTCTAGAAACTTTCACCTAATCTTAGAACTTCTTTGATATATGATGATTCAGAACCTATAGTCATAAATACCACAAAAACTGAACTTAATGCCAAACTGTCAACAAGTTTCATTTCCTTTAACATTGCTCAATACTATACTACTGTTATGTATTTAACTATACTACTGTTATTTAACTATATTACTGTTATTTAACTATATTACTGTTATTTAACTATGTTACTGTTATTTAACTATATTACTGTTATTTAACTATATTACTGTTATTTAACTATATTACTGTTATTTAACTATGTATTACTGTTATGTATTCAGCTATATTACTGTTATTTAACTATATTACTGTTATTTAACTATATTACTGTTATTTAACTATACTACTGTTATTTAACTATATTACTGTTATTTAACTATATTACTGTTATTTAACTATACTACTGTTATTTAACTATATTACTGTTATTTAACTATATTACTGTTATTTAACTATATTACTGTTTTTTAACTATAATATTGTTATTTAACTATATTACTGTTATTTAACTATATTACTGTTATTTAACTATATTACTGTTATTTAACTATATTACTGTTATTTAACTACATTACTGTTATTTAACTATAATATTGTTATTTAACTATATTACTGTTATTTAACTATATTACTGTTATTTAACTATATTACTGTTATTTAACTATACTACTGTTATTTAACTATATTACTGTTATTTAACTATATTACTGTTATTTAACTATATTACTGTTATTTAACTATGTATTACTGTTATGTATTCAGCTATATTACTGTTATTTAACTATATTACTGTTATTTAACTATAATATTGTTATTTAACTATATTACTGTTATTTAACTATGTTACTGTTATTTAACTATATTACTGTTATTTAACGATATTACTGTTATTTAACTATAATATTGTTATTTAACTATATTACTGTTATTTAACTATGTTACTGTTATTTAATTATAATACTGTTATTTAACTATAATACTGTTATTTAACTATAATATTGTTATTTAACTATATTACTGCTGTTTAACTATTTTACTGTTATTTAACTATATTATTGTTATTTAACTATAATACTGTTATTTAACTATAATACTGTTATTTAACTATAATATTGTTATTTAACTATATTACTGCTGTTTAACTATATTACTGTTATTTAACTATGTTATTGTTATTTAACTATATTACTGTTATTTAACTATATTACTGCTGTTTAACTATATTACTGTTATTTAACTATGTTATTGTTATTTAACTATATTACTGCTGTTTAACTATATTACTGTTATTTAACTATAGTATTGTTATTTAACTATAATATTGTTATTTAACTATATTACTGCTGTTTAACTATATTACTGTTATTTAACTATAATATTGTTATTTAACTATATTACTGCTGTTTAACTATATTACTGTTATTTAACTATAATATTGTTATTTAGCTATATTACTGCTGTTTAACTATATTACTGTTATTTAACTATAATATTGTTATTTAACTATATTACTGCTCTTTAACTATATTACTGTTATTTAACTATAATATTGTTATTTAACTATATTACTGTTATTTAACTATACTACTGTTATTTAACTATAATATTGTTATTTAACTATATTACTGCTGTTTAACTATATTACTGTTATTTAACTATAATATTGTTATTTAACTATATTACTGTTATTTAACTATATTACTGTTATTTAACTATGTACATGTTTTTTAACTATATTACTGCTGTTTAACTATATTACTGTTATTTAACTATATTACTATTTTTCATATCTGGATGAATCACAGAATGTTTGACAGTTCTTATTGATTATCAGTTCTGTCCTTATTACTGCAATGTCAGATTTGATCCCATTCCCTGTCTTTGATATTGCTCTGGACCTCATAAAGCTAGGGTTAGGAGAATGATTCGGAGACAGAAATTGATTAGGACAGCACTGTCTATCTAGACAGTTTGTGGAAGCAAGTGGATGATCCAGTGCAAAAACTATTTCCAATTTATTTAATTTGACTTATCTGAGTCACTTTCTATATTTCATATACTTCCAATTGACACTGCAAATTAATGGTTAGGGAATAATTTTGAAATCAAAATCAATTAGGTTAGACACTGTTTCATCTCAATACATTTAGACACATATAGAGACTGTTCCATCTAGATACATTAAGACACATCTAGACAGTTTCATCTAGAGACATTTATACACTTCTAGACACTGTTCCATCTAGACATATTTATACTAGGGGTGCACAACCCCTGGCCCCATTGGCCAGATATGGCCTGCAAACATGTTCTGTCTGCCCTCAGGGCAAATTAAACATCACTGAAATGTGACCTGTGAACAGCCCTTGAGTGGTCTTGGAAAATGCAATCTGGCCCATGGTCATAAAAGATTTAGCTCCCCTGATCTAGACACTGTTTATCTAGACACATCTAGACATTGTTCCATCTAGACACATCTATACACTGTTTTATCGAGACACTGTTCCATACAGACACTTTTCCATATATATATCTGGACACAGTTTCAGTTTCATCTGGATACTGTTCCATCTATTCCATCTAGACACAGTTCCATCTTGATACATCTAAACACTGTTCCATCTAGACAAATCTAGACACTGTTCCTTTACACACTGTCCCATCTATATACATCAAGACATTGTTCCACTTGGACAAATCTAGACACTGTTCCATCTAGACACATATGAATGCTATTTTATCTAGACACTTTCCATATAGATATATACAGATGCCATTTCATCTAAACACTGTTCCATCTAGATATACTGAGACAATTTCATCTAGACACTGTTCCTTTACTCATTGTTCCATCTTGACACATTTAGACATTGTTCCACTTGGACAAATCTAGACACTGTTCCATCTAGACACATATGAATGCTATTTCATCTAGACACTGTTCCATCTAGATATATTGAAACGATTTCATCTAGACACATCTAGACACTGTTCCTTGACACATTGTTCCATCAATACACATCTAGACATTGTTCCACTTAGAAAAATCTCTTTCCATATAGATATATACAGATGCCATTTCATCTAGACACTGTTCCATCTAGATACATTGAAACAATTTCATCTAGACACATCTAGACACTGTTCATCTTCATCAAGACACACCTGGACACTTTTATATAGACACTTCCATCTAGACACATCTAGATACTATTTCACCAGACATTGTTTCATCTAGACACAATTTGTGAGAGCAAGTGAATGGAACTGTGTCTATTTCAAATTCATTCAATTTCACTGATTTGTGTCACTCAAAATTTCATTAAATTTCAATAGAAATTTTATTTCATTGAATTTTTAGGTGGTGTGAATAAATTAATAATTATCTACACACTACCTTTGTAAGACTGTTTTGGCAAATGTTACTTACTTGTTTCTATTTTCACTTGGTTTGCTTTCATGCAACTATATTGCTGACTTTTTATAGTTTAAATCTAGCATAAAGTGCAAAGTAATGAATCATTAAAAATGAAACGAATAATTGTCATTTTGTCAAACTGAAATGTTAAATGAAATCTCAAAATTTTGTCAAGCTCAATTCTCTTTAAAAAAATATAACATCAATGCCCGATTGTGAATGAGCCCATTACCAGTGTAAGCAGCGATTTATAGTATACAACTAATATTCCTTTACCAGATAAGCAACAATTATCTGTTCATGACTAATGTCCCATTGTCAGTGTAAGCAGCATATGTCAGTACATGACTATTGTCCCATTATCAGTGTAAGCCACAATTTCCAGTATACAACTATTATTCCTTTACCAGATAAGCAGCAATTGTCAGTACATTACTTTTATTCCATTACCAGTGGAAACAGCAATTGCCAGTACATGACTAGTATTCCATTACCAATGTAAGCAGAAATTGCCAGATTACAAATATTATTCTATTACCCATGAGTGAATGATAATACACGACTTATCCCAATTACCAGTACACAACTATTATTCCATTACAAGCATATGCAGTGACTATTATCCCCCATTACTAGTTGTAAGCAGCAATTGCCAGTACATGACTATTATTGCAGTGTGTTACATTATCTGTATGCAAAATGTCAGTTACAATACCTATCCAGCTTCACCCATGTGTATACACCAGCTAGATCCTTATGCTCTTCTTCTGATAATCGTATACTCTTGTTCCCAAGGTGAAAACAAAGTCATATGGACAACGTTCATTTGCACACCAGTGCCTGGCGATGTGGAACAAATTGCTCATTGAAATTAGACACAAAGACACAGTGGTCCCTTTTAAGAGTGCTCTTAAGACTCACCTGTTTTGACTTCAGGGACAAACTTAGGGACCTAATCATGTTTTGTATCTTATATGTTTTCAGCATGTTTTTATGTTTTCCAATTTCATTGTTTTTGTCATTTGCTGTTCTGTAGTGTAGTCATATCATTATTGATGGTGTAAAGCGCTTAGAGCTTCATAAGATTAGGCGTGTCAAGTGCCAAATTTTTCATCAGTGAAATCCATTAATTAATTCTTAGTCTAGCCAACAATTAACTGTTATCTTGGAGTAGAGTTTGGACAAGGAATGTTTACCTAACTGGGTCACATTGGTACTATGTTTATAGTAAAAACGAACTAGGTGTAGGACAGGCTTAAAAAGAGGAAAATTCTCACGTATTGCTGTCAAAGTGATTGAGAGAAATGGTAGGGTGTTATTTCGACCCCAGGTGGCATTTTTGGCATCTTGATAGGCAGTTTTCCAAATGTCTGTAGGGATAGCATTTATTCCAATTGGTCAAATATCAAATCAGAGGGGTGGGTTGATCCTCAATATTGAAGGGAATATATACTCCGAACCACATGAATTTTAGCAGTCTAGGAATTACCTCTGCAAGAGAGGGTCCGTATTATTAATTCCAAAAATACGCAGTAGAAGACTCCAAGTGGACTTTAGGAAAAGACGTTCGTAAAATTGTGGTTCCAGGAAATAAAACTGAATTTGGAACGATTGAAAAATGTCAAAAACACAAGGTATTTAACTCAAATTCACATTTATCATGATGTAATTTATATGATGTTTTCTTTGTTATAGATGCATGATGTATTGATACTATGATACAAATAGTTTGGTATTACATTGATTTAATAATGTATTTTGATATGATGTTTCTTCATTACAGATGCATGATGTGTTCATATTTTTGTACGAATAGTTCGGTATTACATTGATTTAATGACGTACTTCTGAATCATGAGTTAGAATTTTCAATTTATATATGTAGATAGGTTAATGGGTGTTGTAGAAAAACTCCGCTGTGTACATTTTTGATCGGAAAGTTTGAATTTATCATATTAGTGAATATGGATTGTGTGCTGTGATATATTGCCTCACTTTACGTAATGATTTACGGGAGTATATGTGACTTTCCCAAATTCTGATGTCGATAATTAGCGGTATAACTCTATTGATCTGAAGACTTGTGTAGTATTTGTTAGCCGTATAAATGTTAACACTGATAGTAAGATCTGATTGTTCAAACCAGAAAGACGGACAGACAATCTCAACTCTTAAAGCTTAACAAGATACTTAGGGCGTTTTACCCTTTTCTTTTCAAAGGAAAATAGTTTGTTTGAAGAGAGAGAGAAATAGCGAGGAAGTCGGGATTCAAAAGGAGGGAAAAGAAGTCAGAAGTCAGAATTGTGGAATCCCACGTTCAACAAAAGGGCAAGTTAAAGTCGTGACGCATGCAGAAGGAAAAAACAGTCGAGCAGGTCATTGTGAATTTCCAAAGCAGTCCAATGTTAATGAACACTCGATTTCGTGATGAAATTTGTTATCAGCTATTAACGGCTAAATTTGCCTATTTTTATTAATGTGTGAAATTTAATTAATGTATCTATTGTTTTAAACTTCGGTTTTAATGTGTTTCTGAACTAAGTGTATTCAGAAGGAAAGAAATTGTAATTTACTGTGCCTTTTATTCTCTTGATTTTTTATTAAATTCTTTATTTATCTTTACGGGGGCTCGTGTGTTGTCTTTGTTCAAGATACCGTCTCAGATTACCATGTCCATTCTAACCGGGCAAATCACACTGTAGAGGTCATTCCTTAGATAAATGAGTATTAGTGGGAGGCAGTTTCGAGTGTTGTTTTCCATGTTGCGCAATACCTCTGACCAGGGACTTGTGCAATATTGTACTAATAGCGCTTGATACCAAACGCCCATTACAAGGCACTATACAAAGTCATCATTATTATTTATTATTATTACTATTATTATTATTATTATTATTATTATTATTATTATTATTATTATCCTTACAGTGTAAATAGTGATTGCTAACATGAGTCCATTATCACCACTGCCAGTGCAAACAGCAATCGCCAGTACATGATCAAATGTTTTGCATACACAAAGGCCACTCTTTACAGTTATGAGAAACTAATAATATTGCAGTGTGTTACATTATCTGTATGCAAGTTACAATTTAAAATTTCAAGGCAGGTTTTGGTAAAATAATTTTTATCAAAGATAAAGAATAAAATACAAGATATTATAAATAACTAAAATTCTTCCCCAATTTCAAATGTAGCATACGGGCACTAGTTTGTTTTCAAAATGGACTGGTTTGAATAAATAAAATGCATTTTCTCCCAAATATTCATTACCGGTATATTATTTTAAAATTAAACAACAGTACCATGTACTGGTATATCTGCCCTATGTTTAATAGTCTTCTAGGCAAGCACAAGTAGGACATGGATGACTTGTGAGATTATTCTTGAACAAGTCTCAGTGCATGGTCAAGGTCCAAATGTACTGTGAGGAAACCATTACTTTCTTATTAAACTTATCATGACCTTGACTGCTGACATTTTTACCCTAAAACTATAGGCTATTTTCTTAACTTAAATGCAAGCCCTTTACAACCTTTGCTCATGGAACATGTTCCAGAATAAAAGTTATTATCCCAAAACAATTTGCTTTCTTTCTATTATAATGACTTTGACCTTTCGACCCTAAAGTCAATATACTTTTTTCATATATATACAAAGTGTAAACCATTCACAGAGTCTGGCAAAGCTGCATGGTCAAGAAAAAAAAAACTATCTTTCATGAGCCATAGCTAAATTTTTTCGGTCAATGTGACCTTGATCTATGACCTTTTCACTCCCAAATTGAAAGACAATGACTTTAATCTATGCCCAAGTGTTACATTCGGGTTCAAAGGACACACAAACACCAAGTAAGGGTCTTAAAATTTTCTATAAAATCAAGCTAAAATCTTTCACAAAAACTAGAAACAAAATAGTCCAGTGTTACATGCTTACAGTACCAAGCCCATAAGCCTGTTCACCACTCTACTCTTGTTTTAGAAAGGGTTACATATAATGGATTATAATTAATTTAACAGTGTGCCTTATCAGAAGTCAGGAAGAAGTCCATGCTCAGTTAGCCCTGGGAAGATAAACAACAGAGGCTGGAGATGTTGACAGTCTCTGGTCTCAAATATCCAGAATGCTGGGATTAATGTTCTGGCCAAAAGTATCTGTTAACAGGCTCTAATCTGATACAGCACATAGGGTGACATACTTATAACACCAAGACATCAATACAGTTTGGTGGGGTGTTGGAAGAACAAGTATAGTTATTGTGCATCAACCATGTTTCTTTTCTTTCCATGTTTCTTTTCTTTCCTTTACAGTGACCTTGATATTTGATCTTTTGAACTATAAACGGATAGACTTCTATCTTACTTCAAATGCAAGCCATCCACAACGCTTGGTCCAGGTCTGTGATGTGGAACTAATATTATTGTGTGGAAACCATTTTGTGTTTCCTTTATTCACAGTGACCATGACATTTACCTTTTGTTATCCCCAGCATAGATAGACTTTATTCTGACCCTAAATGTGTGCTATTTACACAGCTTGGTAATAGCATATGGTGGAAAATTAGTCAATGCTTGGAAACTAAAAATATGGAAAAACAGATGGGTAGCAGAACTTGATGGTTAGTTTCACAAAGTTTCTTATTTCATGCAATAACATGCAACTCTTTTCCAATAATTTAAAAACAAATAAAGCCAAATCTTGTCATTAATGGCAGGTGCTCAAAACAACTGGTGTCTGAAATCACATCAAAATTTAATATATCCACAAGGGTAAATCACACTGACTGAGAAAAGCATTTCTATTTTTAGTAAGAATGTTGTACAGACTGAGTAAAAACAAAAATAAGAGACACAAGACAAGTCATCTGGCAGTCATCTCCATAAATTGGAAAGTAATTTATGCAAGCATGCTTTGTCAGAATTGGTCAAATTCTGTTCAGAAGTTATTGAGAAAAAAATCTCCGAGTTGTTCTATTTTTATCAACTGTGACCATATTTGATATTAATTTGGCATCATTTGTATACATTATAAAAGCCATCATGCCACATTGCTTTCCTGTAAAGTTTTGTATGTTTGTGTTTCTTTTTAAATATTTTTAATGTAGCTTTAACAATTTTAATCCATTTGGTAAAATTCTGTTTCATGGTTATGTTTAGTAACAGTTGTCATATTTAACTGCAGATTAGCAACATTTTAAAGGTTTTCACAACAAGATTTTTTTATGTCAGATTTGCTTTAATTCTCTGGAGCGTTGTTTAGGAAGAAACTGTTAACATGTTATTCTATCATGGCAATGGTAGCTACAGTTGATGATGAATAAGCAAACAGTTTTAAAAGACCTTAATGCCAAAATGCTTCCTGTAAAATTGTATGAATATTAGTAAAGTTGGCTTATTTCATGAAATATCATAAAGAGATCCAAGTGGGCATAAGATTGTTTACCTGGGTGACATCCGACTACTGGTAATAGAAAAATGCAAGAGCAGCTGACCCAGAAATCTGTGTTGGTAAGATGCTTTCTAGCCAGAAATCTGTGTTGGTAAGATGCTTTCTAGATATGTCATAAAAACAACTATTTCAAGGTTACTCAGGGTCTTCCATAATCATCATTCACACTGGATGGTACACCAGCATCATTTGTCCATTATTTAAAGACCCAGGATGCTTTTAGTCAATGTTGGTCAAATTCTACCTAGTAGTTACTTTTAGAAAATATTTTTCTTATTTTATGTGGCCATTTTTTTTTAATGTCAAATCTAAACAATGTTCCTTCAGTGGGTTTTACTCCAAGAAGTTATTGTATATATACTTGTTTAAAATATGAGTGCAAATGCAAACTGCACAGACCTAGATCTGCCATCACATAATGCACTGGTAAAGATCTGTACAATTAGCTAGAAGCTATCAGTAGAATAAACAACATAGACCCTGATCTGTAGATGCATTAAGCTTCTGGCAGATCAGGATCTTTGGGGTTTTTTTGCTGTCTGACTTGACTTATTAAACATGAGTATTTATAGTAGTCAAGATTTTGCCATTTTGGTAACTACAGCCATATTTGATGGTAAATTGGAATCATTTGTAAAATTACAAATGTTTTCTTGCTAGTATTCTTTCTTTCAAGTTTCGTAGAGCTCTTTCCAGTGGTTAAGAAAAAAAGTTATTGAAAGCTTTGCATATTTTTTTGTAATAGTTACCATATTTGATGGCAGATCATTTGCACAAATTGGAAAGATCTTTAAGACAGAATTTTATCAAATTCTCATCAGCGGTTTTGGAGAAGAAATCAATTAAAGCTTTTTCTCTTTTTAATAACAGCATCTATACTGGATGCACATCTCACACAAATATGAAGGGTGTTTATGTCAGAATGCTCAGAATAAAGTTGGCTTGAAATTAATAATTAGATTTTATATAATGTTGGAAATAGCAGTTGTTGAGTGATGGTGCATTTGTTTTTCTATTTTAATTAATTGCATCGGAGAGGAGATTGACATCATTTGTAATTACATTATATACAGACTATGGATAAATGAAATATCTACTTCTATGAAATTTTTTTAAAAATAAGTCGGACTTAGGGTCTTGGATTAGTTAATATAAGGTCCAAAGAGCATAAATGTAAGTGTAATTTTTTTTTCTCAGAAAGATTCATGTTTAAACCAGATGACACATTAAACTAAAATTCTTAGTCGATGTGCAAATGCTTTGTAACATTTGGTTTTAAAATTACCGCCAATGGTATTATTTTTGTATCATTGTTGAGGGGTGATGGAAGATTGTTTTTCTTTTCAAATAAGTAAAGTAGAATATTGGCAATGTATTGATTGACCAATTTATGATCAACATATGATTTATTACTTTTAATTATCAGTAGCTTCAAAAACTAGTTTAAAAAATTGTTTTCTTTTGCAAATTTGCAAAAGTATGCAAATAAAAAATGAAGAAGCCAGGTTTCTTACCTCATTTAGCTTTCTGATACAAATATCGGGACAGGAGGATGACAGTGCCAAGGTGTACAGCTTACATCCAGCAATGCACTAAAAAAAACAGATTAATGTGATGAGTCTGAGATACAATTTATTACTCTGAATTGAATTGATAGGTATATTTTCACACGCTCTATGTGTGAAAAGAAAACAGTAAGAAGTACAAGTAAGTCTTCACTGCTACTAATTGTATGAGAACTGACCTTAAACTCCATTCATTTTCAGGAACAATGTCAACTGTGTAGTAATGCTGCTATTTACTTCTTTAGGAAATTGTTATATTGTAAGTGAAGCCATCTTATTGCTACAGTAAAACCTGTCTTGAGAGACCACTGCTATGAGAAAACACCTGTTTTGGGAGACCAGAATATCAATGCACAGATTTATTGATTATATAGTGTTGTGACCTGTTATGAGAGACCACCTGTCTTGAGAGACCATTATTTTTTGGAAGAAGGGGTGGTCTTTCAAGACATTCTACTGTATAACAGATCCCTAATGAATCGCATATCAAATACAGTAATAGACCATATACATAAAAAGAGTCTCTTACATCATCTACACTACAATACTATCATTACACAACAATTACATAGACTTCCAATACAAAACTTGGTCTCTAGATAGAGTGCATTGGTATCATGATTCTCAAAATCTGACAGTTAAATGCAGTCTATAAATATCTTCAGATTTTATCACTATTTATCACCCTACAGATATTTAAACTCTTAATTACCAGTAATACAATGTACATAAAAATCCAATAAACACTACTACTTATTATTGCTATTATTATCATCATCATCATTAAAGTATATTGAAAAAATCTTAATCAACTCTCTAGTTTAGTTTTTTATGATCTCCCATACCGCACAAGTAAAGTGAGTTCCCATTGTGTTAAAATCCCATGGGAGATCATAAAAAGTACCATATATTCTAGAATATAAAATAGACCCTATTCTGCTGTCACATCATGCACCAGAAAATCAGGGTCTATCTTATTTGTTCTATTGATTAAACATTTTTAAAAAATGCATAGACCCAGATATACCAATGCATGATATAATGGTAGATATGTGGCTTTGCAGTTTCATCCCACTTATAAACAAGTACATTCAGTCCAAGCTGTTTTTAATTAAGACTGTAGAATTTGGATTGGTTTTTCAATTTATAAATCCTTCTTATCTCTTTTCTGTGCACTCTAAATATCAGGTAAACTTAGAATTGTGACAGGTGGTTTTGAAACTTGAGTTTAAAATAACTAAATGCAGCTACAAACTAGATTTCTGGCATTCAAGATATATTAATTCACGCATCAGAATGATGGCTATTATATTTGAAACCGATCTTAAATTTCTAGCTCTAAGAAATGCAAAGCTTTGCAAAATTTATTTAGCAAAAGAATAAAACTAAAAATGTGAAGTTCTATTTTTAGATTTGTCATTTGATTTACATAAAAATGCATTGCTAAATTGGCATATTATACATTACTATTTTTATCTCTCCCCTGGACAAATCAGTAAAATCTTTGCATTTTATTTTTTGTCTTGTGGTGTGTACTTACATTTGTTCTGATGGGTTGTTTTCTTTCAGATGCTAACATTGTCTTTCTTTCATATAATACCATTTTTTCAACCTAACATTTTCATTATATAGCTAGGATTGTAGTTTTGTGCCATTGAACCTTGTGAATATATCCAGAAAATATTTTACACAACATTTAAAAAAACTGATGAGATTTAACAGTTTTGAATCCTAAACACAATATGTATTTAGATTCTGCAGAAATATGTTGTTTTGTTTTTGTTTATTGTATTTTTTATAAAAGAAAATTAGGGACTTTTTTTCTCACATCTGCATCAGTAGAATCACTGAATGAGCTTTGTAGGAGTTTTGAAATTCATGAAACAGCAACAGATAAAATATTTAAATTTTACTTTAAATTTATCAATAGTCTTGGCAAATAACAGAATTCACTTGCAAGGTCAATTTTTTACACTTATATAGCTGTGTTATTTTTCATCTGCTTCCATGATTTTTACTATTGCATTTGCCATCACACGTACAGAAATAAAAATAAATTCTGTTTGCAAGCTTAGCACAAAATGAAATCTCCACATGCTAATGGAATAAAAATCTAAGTGAATTGTGGAAAATTGCACAATTACATTCAATACAGTTTAATCAAGCTTATTTGATAATCTCTTTCTCAGTCAGAGGTCTTAATTATAACAGATCATTTAGGCATCCCTACATTTATCCTACTGTTACTGAAGTGTACTACTGGTCCACCATTTTCTCAGGTTTATTCAATATTTTAATGGGCATCTGTTGAATGAAAGTCAGCACAAAAAAGAATGTTACAAAACTATAAATCAAACAATGTCTGATGAAAATATATGTTGTCTTGTTATGTTGTCAACAGACACATAAAAGGTACAACATGCTTTGATTCTCAATGTCTTGCTCTTCCATACATACCTGTTTAATACACTAGAAACCCATGAGATATGAAGTTTCACTGAACACCATAAACTAATGGTGATTTTTAAATTAGTTATGGGCATTTGAGACAGCCTTTACACAATTTGGAATTTCTTAATGGTACCATTATAAAGGCTACAAAGACAGGACAAAACACTTAGTAATCAGTTTGTATTCCATTATCATAGAGATGATTCCAACAATAATAATAATAATATTGGGAATTTGTCTTCATAAAATGAGTATTTTTGTAAAATAATTTTTTTAAAAATTTGTCTTACTTTCTGTCTCATATTTTTTTTTATGCAATTTATTTTCAGATGACCCTTTATGCCATATAAAAAAAATTATTATAAGGGATTGCGCAAAGTGTCAACCAAAATTAATACCATATATATTCAAGAAAAACAACAAAGAACCTGATTTGCCATAACATAATGGTCCTGCAGATCAGGGTCTATGTTGATCATTTTAAAGATTACTCTAAACAAACTGTATAGATCCAGGTCTGCTGGCACAATATGTGACAGAAGATCTGGGTCCGTGCAGTATGCAGTTGGACTGGTCTTATAAGAGAGTATCATACGGCTTTTAGTATAGTGTATACCCTAAATAGTTACTTAATTGCGTTCTTGTTTTATAGCAAAGTTGCCTTTTTAAATAGTGACAGTAATTAGAAGTATTTATCATTGTTGTGTTCTTGGTATTTAAAAAAAAAACTTTATATAACTAGCCCTTAATAAGAAACAAAATGTATATATTTATCTAATATATGCTACATTATAATAAATCAGTTTATTATAAAACGAAACAATATTAAAACTATATTCCCTTTGCAATAAAACATCATGAAATAGAATGTCGTTAAAATGATTTAATTCATTTGAAGTAAAACAGTCAATTAAAAAAAAAATTTAATTTTTGATGCAAGATTATGACTCCAAGTACACCTTGGTAAAACAATCTCAGTCTATGCGTTGAACATAAGCAGCTTGAATTACAAAATGTGCATGTGAACCAGTCAACAATGTCAAATATCCATACTGCTGGTCCAAAATGTTTTTCACCTTAGGTGGTGCTCTACAGTTTGGTATATTTTATTTTGCATAGTTAGAATTTTATAGAAAACAAATTTCCCCAGCTTTCCTCGCTAATTAAATTGGTTATTTAAAGAAGACCTTCTTTATCTTAGATATTGTTCAAAGAACCTTTAATTCCTTTTATTTTGGTGTATGATTGATAAGTGTAATATGGGTTATAGAGTATACAGCTTGGCCTTACTTTAGATATGCACCTTTCAAACAAATCTGCTAGCTCCACATGGCCATTTTCATTTCCTGAACTTTAAAGGTAAATTGTATAAAAAAGAGCCATTAACTTATTTTGACATTTTATATATTTGCTAATTGATTCATTGCACTTTCAGAAGCTGGTATTTATTGTCAAGTCTGGCAAAATTAATTTTCTCTTTTGTAATAGCTGTTAAAGATAGTGTACTTTAGACTAATTCAAGCAGATTTTTTTAGCATAAGAGAGCAGTCATTTAAATAACCAGTATGCTTAGATCATGTACTGTTCCTAAAAGTACAATATTCAAAGAAATGTCAGCCATATCACATCAAGTAGCATAGAGGTAGGCCAACATTCTCTCATCTGTGAATGCAAACAACTTCACCTTATATACATCACTTTCTCAAAAGTACATAAGAAGCTGTCTAATTTCTTCTTGTCAGCTTTCAGACAATGTACTTATATTGGAGAATTCAAATACTTATAGGGTTTATGATAGGAGGTGATTCTGGTAAACTAGTAGCCTTATTCTCTTAGTGCATTTCATGTTATCTAAATAGGCAAAAGAAAGCCAAGTTCACTTCACCTTGCATTTATTTCCCAATGTTCTTCCCACACATTCGTTTCAGTACATTACATTAATAAAAAAATAAAAAAAAGTAAAATGTTGACTTTAGTACCAGTTTTTCCTTCAAGGAGGAAAATGTTCTGATGCTCATATAATGCAAATTTGATAATCGTAAATACAAGTAATTACATCGCTATCTGTGGAATTCCAACTGAAAATACAGACAAAATCTTAGAAAAACAAGTGAAAAATTGGTTTACAAGATTTTAACTGGGATATTTCAAAATAAAAATTCTGGGGCTTCCAATAAAAATTTGGACATTTAAGGCATCTGTAATTAATAATGCAGAGCAATCGTTGATTAATTACAAGATTTACTCTTAATGTGCCAAGCATTATAACTTAATGGTATTAGATCTGAAAGACTGAAATGTCCCAACAAGGTGTGTGCATGTCTGTGTGTGTGCATATGTATGTGTATGTGTGTGTATTTTCTGTGTGTTCATGTGTGTGTATGTGTGTTCATGTATGTGTGTGTGTTTGTGTGTGTGTGTGTTCATGTGTGTGTGTGTGCATGCATGCATTTGTGAGTGTGCAAAGTGATTATAAATTAAGTTATCTTTTGTAACTCTTTATCCAAGGGGCCCAGAGTGGCAGAATGGTCTAAAGCGCTTTCCGTTACGGAACACTGCCGTCTCACCTCTGTCTGCATGCAGGCCTGAACCTAGAAAATTCTGGGCCCCAGGCAGCTGACAGAGTTTGGGCCCCTTTCGTGTTTCAAATATGTGCATATATTTTAAAACGCGGGCCCCTATCTAGCTCGGGCCCCTTACAAGTGCCATGGTTGTCCCCCCCCCCACCAGGTGCAGGCCTGCTGCATGGGTTCGAGTCTAAGATTCGGCTAATGTAGTTAGGTGAGAAAGCTTGCCAGTAGCTTCTCGTGGGTTGGTGGTTCTATCCATGGGTTTTCCCGGCTTGTTCCTCCACCAATAATACTGGCCACCATGTAGGTAGCCTATTGTGTGCTGAAAAATGGCGTTAAACCCCAAAACAACAAAAACAACAACAACTTCTATATCTACAACCTACTCTTACTGATTTCCAATCAACCACTAGCCTATTGTGTCCTTGAATTGGGAACCAACACTGTGCAATGAGAACTACTGCATGAGCTTTTATATGTTAGAGAAGCATACTGTCCTAATGGCTTGACACCTAGACAGTTTTTTTTTATACAATACAGCACATATAAATTCCATTTGCAATAACTGCATTATTTTGAATGCAATGTCCATGAAAGTTTCAATATCAAATAAAACTGTGGTCTGTGACAAATTTGTAAAAGTGTCAATGATAAAAAAATTGGTTTTAAAAAAAATCCAGTAATAATGAGATCGCTTGTTTATTTCAGATCTATGAATAAATTTGAACTTTGGAAACTCCAATTTCAAACAGATATATATCTGAAGTCAAATTCAAGGATATTCATTGGACTAAAATTTTATGGTGAGGTTTATATAGGGGTACATTTTGAGGACAGTCTAGACCAAAATCTACAGGTACTAATTATCATCTGGCAGAACTATTTTAACAAGTATAATTGGTAGTGAGACAAATCTAATGAGCAGACTGATAAACTAATTGATGCGTTTTATTGAATGATTATGCATCAGCAGTTGGCTGCTTCTTTGCCTCTTCAATCCTCTGCACAAGTACTCTAACAGAAATGTTATATAGACTGGTAAAACAAGACTGGTACTAGACTGTAGATACTGATTATGGAATTGGTGGTTTTGATATATAGCTTCATTAGACAGCCCAGTCTAGTTGATGAGAGTAGAAGTGAGAAGCCACATCACTCACAGGAAAAGAGCATCTGATAACCAGTTACCAAACATATTGTGTTAAGAGTCTGTTAACAGGGTAACTTCAAGAATCCCTAAGCATACTGTTTGCCCCTAAGGTGGCTATAACATGAATAATCTTATTCTTTATTACATCCATATCTGGTTTCTCATGAATTTTGCCTGTTATAACCTTGGAGACTGATTCAATGATTTTCATTATTCTTTTTATCTTGCTCTTCCTCATATTTTTTATATTGTTATTTTATAAATGGCTCAACCACAATTCATCAAACCTTCTCATGACACTTTTAATAGTAGTCTGGAGAAAATAATTTTGGATCAATTTGTATGTCATGCTTTTTTACAAGAATCTCATCCTTTCAAAGACAAATTTCCACAGTTAGAACAAATCTACATGCATTCTATAAAATGAGTGGAAAATAAGAATTGGACAAATTATAATGGTCTAGTTTCACAGGAAAATAAGCTGAAATCATTTCATGGAACATAACTGAAATATAAACATTCTAATGCATCTGTGAATGTAATACACTCTCTAATCGGCTGATTCTCAAAATGTTCAACAGTAAAATCTACAGTGTATCATCCAAAAGCTGATGCCACTATGATGTGGTTGAGTGCCATAGAGAATTACAATTTTTGCTACTATTTCAAGTGTAATTTAAATGGTGATAATATTCATGTATGTCAGGATCTGCGACATTAATAATTGTAGTTTTGCTAATACTCATTTTATCAGCTAGCTGGCTCATCATTGGTTGACTGAACTTAGAAGCATAGATGATAAAAAGGTTTTTCTTTTATTAATTTACCTCAAAAAATGTGTTTTGTTTTTACGTTTTTTTAATATTTTTTGTGTTTTTTTAATCTGGTACTTCAATTTTTTTTATCATTGGCCATACAGGCGGTCCTCTGTCATACTCTAGATAACAAATATCAATCAATAATGAATCTATGATGCTGGACAATATGGAGTAAACCATAGAGTGGTCAGATCAGTCAGATGATGATAACGAGATTGAGTGAAAAAAAATTCAATGTTATCTGGACTACGGTTTAAAACTTTTGACATTTTTTCATATTTGTATCACTGAAACTTTAAAACTGGTATGTAGATTGTAAATAAGTAAAATATTGATTTTTGTGTTGCCTAAAATCTACTGGAATGTGTTTTTTTATTTTTTTTATTTATTGAGAAATAAATGCGTTTTTCTATGTTTTTTATTTTAATTTTAACGTTTTTAACATCTATGCTTAGAAGTACAGTAATATCACCATTAACATCATCAAATCCCTATAACAATACAGACATCTCCTTATTACGAACAAGGTCTTTCCAAGATGTCAATCAGTTATGCTTAATATCTGTAAAAACCAGTGTCCAACGGGAGGTCTATCTTATTACATATGTCCAATTAGTTATAAGACTATATATGGCCATATCAATGCCCATTCTTGTACATTGTATTTTTAATATAGTGATGCATAAGGAAATGATATCTCCAGTAATTTTAGAGGGAATTCAATCTATACAATTTTTATATTGGGCAGATTTTCACAATTTTATGGAAGGGGGAGCAGGTTTTAAGTGACAGTGGCATCTATGAAGAAACTCCATATTGTCTGCTTTAGCAAAAGATGCATCACAAATAATATTTAATGCAAACAGAAAAAATGATTTTTTTTAATCTTCATGACTGGCAAAGTGTCAGCAATCATATGTTGGAAATGGCACGGTAATAAGATTTTGTTTATCAAATATCTGTAGCTATTATTGTTATTGTGACATCACAGCATGTGACATTCAATCCAGATTGTACTGGATCACACCTTTAGGTTCATTTTGTCCCAAAGTATCTAAATATGTATTATAACATTGATTTTTCTGTATGCACCTATCGAGGCATCTAAATAATGACCTTTCAGATAAATATGTATGTATATGAATCCAAATGAAGTGAATACTTGTCACTTAAAAGTATTTAAAATCAAATTCTAAAAAATGACACCTATTACTGAAATAAATGGTGTTAAATACATAAATGACCTGTGTGACTTGTATTTTAGCAAGCACTTGTTTATAGTGGTCAATCTAATACTCAAGCACTTACCTGACTGAGATCTTTGTCAGTGTTGGTATATGTTACAGGTTTTTAAAATGCATTTTAGCTATACAGATTGCTTGTTGTGGGAGGGAGAGTTGGGGAATAAGCATAATCACACGTTTTGATGCAAACACTAGTCACCAAACCTAAAATAATGTCACAATCATATACAGATTTTAAATTTTAATACACTTGGGATCAATTTATTGCAACATGTGAGAAAATGAAGGAAACTGTGAAAATCAGTGCTATTAGGGAATTAAATGGGGGTGATTGTGAAAAGGAGTGCCTAAAAGGAATTAAATAGAGGCTACTGTTAAACATCCTGATGCCCACAGAGTTACATGGGGGTGATTGTGAAAATAACAAACTCTTCTTGGTGACTAAACATGCTAAAACAACTGACAAATTCAAAGACCTGGAGGTGAATTTTAGAATTTAAAATTATTACCTGGACCATAAGGATAAAAAAATACTTTTTCAAAAGTCCCATCAGTAAATTTATTAACAAGATTTTACTGTTGTTCTCCATAAGTTGGGGTTTGTTTCTTCTTTTTTTGCATTGGGAGATGTAATATGGGCCTAACATTGGTTTAACAGCAAACATCCGATCACAACCTATATGAAAAAGATTAATTAGAAAATTGTTGGGGAAAAAAACAATTCAGCAAGTCATAACCAACTGTTACAGTTAGTTGGCAACCATTCATACAGGGCAGTACTATTTTCTATCCCATTTCTTGCCAAGGTCTAATGAGATCTTTGTTGTTAACATACTGCTAACCAATATATCAGTGGCAAATTTTCAAATATAGCATCATGGACAATTATATCAGATAGACATATGTAAATGGTAATAATTTAAATATATTTCAACCATAAAATTATCAACATATATTCAGAATTAATGTGAATTCATATTAATGGTGATTCTCAAATAATAAACTATTTTTTATTCCTTACTATGGTTATTTAAGTAACTTGTAAAATCTCCATTGGTAAGTGTTCCATGTACATCCTTAAAAATTACCCATTTTTCCATATTTGCAAACAGATTTGGACTGGGATACATAATGTTGGTGTTTATAATATTAATAACATTCATTTTTAAATTGAAAAATATTAACAAATATGTAAAACTAAAAACCTTTCTTAAGTTACACTTTTAAACAACAGTTATGAATGCTTAAACTCTTAAATGCATTAATACCAGTTGTAGGACTTTTCAGCAAAATTTGCTTTTTAGCGAAAAGACCTTTTTGCAATCAGTTGCTGAGTTTTTAACAAACCATCACTGGCACTCTGATGAATGAACACAATGTTAAACATCATCCTGATTTTAAGCTCAAGATGTAGCTTAACAACAACAAATGTTACAGGTTTCTGGCAGGGTTCCGCATTGTTTCCTTTAAACCATTTGCCAATGGCTGTAAAATAATGTGGTCCTGGCTATAAAGTAGGTAAGCTAAATCTGGATTGACTTGGAATAGCAATTTGTACCATTGCACATGTCCTTTTGGGCAACGTAAATCCAAGTAATCAATCAATCAATAGCAATTTGAGTTTCAAAAAAAACTTTGAAAGAAACAACTGCTAGATAAGTTATAAAGTATTATAATGCCATAAAGACAAGTGTCATGCATAATTTATTCAAATCCATAAATGATATACGACTTTATATTGGTACGAAATTAACAAGATGTTGTCATAACTTTTATATTGCAATATATTTTCATAACGCTCATGTATTGAAATACCTGGTACCACATATACTTGCTTATGAGTCCAACTGCAAACTGTACATAATGCGCTGCCATATCTGGGTCTGTGTAGTTTGTTAGGAGTAATCAGTAGAACAAACAATATACATGTATACCCTAATCTGCAGGTACATTATGCTATGGTAGATCAGGATCTTTGGTTTTACAGTTGGAATCAACATATAAATGAGTACAGGCAGTATTGTAATATACTGAGTATTGTAAATGAGTACAGGCAGTATTGTAATATAATGAGTATTGTAAATGAGTACAGGCAGTATTGTAATATAATGAGTATTGTAAATGAGTACAGGCAGTATTGTAATATACTGAGTATTGTAAATGAGTACAGGCAGTATTGTAATATAATGAGTATTGTAAATGAGTACAGGCAGTATTGTAATATACTAAGTATTGTAAATGAGTACAGGCAGTATTGTAATATACTGAGTATTGTAAATGAGTACAGGCAGTATTGTAATATAATGAGTATTGTAAATGAGTACAGGCAGTATTGTAATATACTGAGTATTGTAAATGAGTACAGGCAGTATTGTAATATAATGAGTATTGTAAATGAGTACAGGCAGTATTGTAATATAATGAGTATTGTAAATGAGTACAGGCAGTATTGTAATATAATGAGTATTGTAAATGAGTACAGGCAGTATTGTAATATAATGAGTATTGTAAATGAGTACAGGCAGTATTGTAATATAATGAGTATTGTAAATGAGTACAGGCAGTATTGTAATATACTGAGTTCTTTAACATCTTTTAAATCTCTACAATGACTGGAAAACACCCTTACATGTTGTTGTATCCAAGAAAAATTAGGTAGGGTACCGTTTCAATGTTACTCATAGAATCCCAATGGCAGGAGAGACTGTCCTCACCATAAAAAATCTGGCAAACCTAATATTTTAAAGTGATCAAGGCAAAATTTTGGTACATAGTGCACAGGTAGTGTTAAAACGATTAGATAATCTTAGTTTTGGCAGCAGTCTTGTGATCTTAAATTTATAATTCATTTTGTATATTCATAATTTCGTTGAATAAAATTGAAATAAATATTTAATCATGTGATCATGTATTTCATGATTGAATAACTAGTTAACCTGCAATGAGCTCCACCACGGAATGTAAGGTTTGGATTTTGCTTTCATTCAACTTGAGTGTTAATTCATTAGACTAACTGGATTTCATCTGTGATGTCAGTGTAAATCTTTTGGATTGTACCTAGATTGTATAATGATAGCTGCCGTTTTCATCACTTTGGCTATTTATGAGACAGTAAATGATTTAACTCTTTGCTGTTTTTTTTCTTCATTTGTAACCTCTCAGTGAGTCATTAATCTAATTATAGACTTAGCTAAGGTGATCTGACTATAATGGAAAAAATTTACTTCAACCTTGAAAATACATTAGACGAGTGTCAGTCAAAAACTCTACAATACAGTCAGCTGACTATTACAAACTCATTGCCAGATTCATTGCTTTAAAATGGATACTGATTATACTCACTTTTCAGTGAAATCAAACTGCAAACAACAAAAACCCAGATCTTCTGAAGCATTATGCACCTGCAGATCAGAGTTTATGTTGTTTGTTCTATTTATTAAACCAACAAACTGCATAGACCCAGTTCTGCTGGCACATTATGCGATTGATAGCAGACCTGGATCTGTGCAGTTTGCATTTGGAATCGTATGCGAGTATATGTAGAATTCATTGCCAACTTACAGTTTTTATCAACTTTAGCAAATACAACTTATTAATTCTTAGTGCCTTGTGAGGCAGCTGTTAGTACCAATTTTATAAGTCTTTGGTATGACTCTGCCAGGGTTCAAACCCATGTCCTCCCACATCCAAGGCAGACACTCTAACCAACAGAACAGTAAAATATTTTAGTGCTTTGAGTCTGTAAATTTCATGAGATCCAGTGCATCCAAGCAAAATCAATTTGTTTCAATTTGAACACTGTTCCCCCATGATTGTGACAAGGGGTGCACACAACTGGAATGGACTTACATTAATAAGCTGGTCTGTATTTGCACAAATAAATCCTTACCTTCACATAAAGCTACCTGTAATGCCTTATTTCTTATTCGGGCTTCAGATATTAAACTTAGAAAGTACCCTTTTAAGTCAACTACCTGGAGTACATTGCACCAATCTTACATGCTATTGGTTAGTTGGCATTACACACTATGGGGTTGGCAACCTATGAAATCCAATACATGTCGTAAATTCAAAGTACTCAAATATCTAATCAATCTGCCAAGGTGTATCAGAACTTTGGCTAGTGAAGATGAATACTCCCAATAAATGGTAATATTATTGATTAATTCCATCTTTCTTGGGGGATTTTCTTTCTTTCAAAAATGCTGTCAGATGAACGGTTTTACCTAATTATTTAGTATTAGCTCATAAAAGACTTCAGGTTCCATGTCCACGGCACCAGGCAATACAGTTTTCTTGCAGAACCATCTTTCAGATTTAAGATCTTTTTATTGAAAAACATTTAAAGAGAAAAATTTCAAATGAAACAAATCAAGGCTAAGGTCAAACTTAAGTTATTAGTGCTATTTACGGAAATACATGTACCATAAGAACTGATTCAAGATCAATAAGTGGCTTTTAATTAATGTTCAAGTTTGCATTGTGTGCCACCTGTCTAAAACAAAATCAGAAGATAAGCAAAATTTTTCCAAAGTGATTCAATTTAGTTAAAATCTTAATGGCAAGCCAAGAAACATGTTTATAATGGAATTAAAGAAACACAAAGTATTGGAACTTGGGACAAATTAAGACATTATCCTTTATCCATGAAACATAGTGATGAATTGGTGATTTTGTTTCTAAAAGGTCTTAAACCTAGGCTGGTTTCTTTTGCAAGTTTATAGACATTATTATTTAGATGCACAATTAAAGTTTTTAAAAATAAAAAAAAAATTATTTTTTTATTTTTTTGGGTAAAATCTTGAGAAGAATACAAAATATATCATTGATGCAGTAACTAAGCGAGGTCCAACTGCAAAAATCAAACACCCAGATCTGCTGGCAGTTCAAGAGTATTTTTTTCCTTACTGAATAATTCTAAAAAGCTACATAGACTCAGATGTGCTGGCACATTATATTTGTTTCAATTGAGAAAGGAAAGGTATACACCATATTTCCTCAGTTATAAATTGAATCAAACTGCAAACAATAAAGATCCTAATCTTCCATAGTATAATGCACCTGCAGATCAGGGTCTGTGTTGTTTGTTCTACTGATGATTCCTAACAAACTGCACAGACCCCGATCTTTGGTGTATTATGCTATGGCAGATCAGTATCAATGCAGTATGCAGTGGGATCTTACTTACATGTGAATACATATGGTAGTTATGATTTTTAATGTCTGATGGTGTTCCAAAAATGAAAGTGTCCAAAATTACCAATACAGTAGCTTTCATAAATTATTATTTATGAGCAGGTCTTCAGGTCTTAACCATGTCTCAATTTTTAAAAAGTTTTTACTGTCTGTAATGCAATGGTGTGTCAAGCAATAGATTGTCTCTGAATCACCATTTATATTTCTGAACAGGTCTTAACAAAGGGTTCTGTTAAATATCAAGTACATGCTGTTGCCTGCATCTGACTTGCTCTGATTTTTTTTTTTAGGTTTCTTTGTTTAGGAACAATCTGCTTTAAAAGAAAGATGAATTTTGCAAGTGACATAGGCATCACTTCACTTCTCTAGAAGATATTTGAAGATAAGTGTCACCCAGAATACTGCTTAATTAAATACAATTACCAAATTTATTATTTGTACATATGACATTAAAATTACCCAAACATCTGGATAATCATTTTACTTATCTGGTATTTGACCAATTTATCTTGAACAGCAAAATTCACAGGCACAATATTGCTACTGTAGGTACTTGCTTTGTAAGTCGAGACTGATTCATAACAACACAGACCCAGATCTGCCATTGCATAAATGCACTTGCAGATCCAGCTATCTGCAGTTTGTGAGGATTAGTCACTAGAATAAATGACATACATCCTGATCTGCTGGTTCATTATACTATGGCAGATCAGGATCTTTGTTGTTTGCAGTTTTACTTGACTTATAAGTGAGTCTAAATGGTATAATGAATGCCATGTATTTTCCACATTCAGGGTGCATTGAAATAAGTCCTTTACTCCTGCAATGTTTCACATCCAATCAGTACATAATTGGTGGGCCATCAAAGCAGAATGAAGCCAAATGTAGTTGAATTCTGGAGTAGTTTTCAGGAAGTAATTTTGATTTTTAGTAATGAGGACAATTTCAGTGGCAGATAGGCATCTATTGTACCAGCATGAAGTCTTGTTGTATAAATGCTTCATGTCAAATGTGGCTTAAACTGGTCAGGTAGATTTTAAGAAGAAATTTTTTGCCAATATTTATTGCCAACATATGGCAGTGTACTTACTAGTCATGCATGATTCTGAGCCAGACTGGCACAGCATTTGGAAAGGTCACTTATGAACATGGTAAGTGGAAAGGTCACTTAAGAACATGGTAACTGACATTAAGCATTTGTATTCACCTGTACAAAAAAGCTAGACAGAATCATCTCTCCCAATGCATTCATCCTCATACCATTCCTTACAACAGAGTTCTTCAATTTGAAACTTTTTTAAGGCTGAAAATGCAGCAATCTTGAAAACAAATCAAAATGATAAATACATTGCTTACAACAAATGTGACAATTACTGAAGGGGAGAAGTAACAATTAATACCAATTTAATGTCATAGTTTATTGTGTGTGGCATATCAATGCAATTACTATTGCTCTCAATGCCAAAAGTATGGAACTTGTGTCTTAAAATTTCTCATCAGTCTGATACCCTACAGGATTCTGTTTTCCATTTGATTAGCATAACTTTCTCTTTTCAGAATGTTTGAAAGTAATTAATGTGATTTATGTCTGCCAAGTTTCTAATTGAGCAGGAGAATGGAGATACTCTGAAATATAAGCTATTAGATAATCAGCATTGGGGATTTGCCAAAGAAAGCAATTTGTAAACTTCTGTTAAATGGCGATCCAGTTTTCTGTCATACCAAATGGCATGAACTATGTTAGGCCCTTTAATTTTATTGCTAGTCTTCTAATTACAGATTTACCAACCAATATCAATTTTTTTCTAACAGATCATGTGGTGATGAATAAAGCAAATTAAAGTGATCCTTATCTGGCAAAATATTGTGAAAACAACACAGTCACAGGGCTGATAAATGTAACACAATTTACTCTGCTATATGATATACACTACCTCATCAATTGGTGTAATTCTTATCTCGAATGCAAGCCATCCACCAAGTTTGATCACGGTGATTGAAATCTGACTTTAATTATTATGTGCAAAAAATCTTTTTCATGGAGTCCCTCTGACATAACTTTTTGTACCTCTTTATCCCAAATTGTGCCTTCCTTGTAAAAAGTATGCATGTGAACCACAAAGTTTTGTCAAAATAGATGGTACCGAGCTCAAGGTATTATATGGAGGCCATCTTTCTTCTAAGTAAAATTGTGACATGGTTCATACACACATTTCAGCACTTTTAATGGTTACAATTTTCATTTCCAGGCATAACAATTAACTTTGTCTAAACTTTGGAAACATCTTAAAGTGTGTGAGAGTCTACAGTTTCATATTCAAGTGTCATCTGCATCAGTTTTAGAGTTGGCTGTGTTACTTCATTCAGTTTCCAAAATGGTCAGTTCTTCAAAATATATTCATTTTGGGGAAATTTCATTCTTTTAAGCTTTATTACTCACGCCACAAGACTTAAGGGAGGGGGGGGGCAGAAGAAGAGGATTGGAGGATTCATTGTATACTTTTACAAAGTGTGCTTCAGAAGAAACAACTAAGTAAACAACTAAGTCCGTGCCAGGATGTCTGGATGATTGAGATTAACTCTGGTTCAGACTGAATCTGGGTCATGCGTACTTATCCAGTTACCTCAGGTGCCAAATACTCTCTGCTGCACCCAGGATGTGTGTATGTGAAAAATATGAACCTTGCACCGGGCGCCGAAGACCCTCACCATGCCTCTGCTTGACTTTAACCTATAATACGGCATGCATATTAGAATTAAAAAAAAACTTCCCATCATAGTTTACTTTAGGTGATTTTTATCAGTCTGAATTGCCCAGTGAATGCAACAGCCAGTTATTCATTATCGTAAGGTGGTCACAATTCCAAAGAAGGCTGTATACAAATAAGCATATAACTGACCCAACAGGAATGAATGTGTCAGTGACCAAATATGGAAGTACAAGTCCTGAAAACTGAGATGGTGAACTGTAATGTATGCAGATAATGCTGTATATTCTCTTACATACAGGAATTATGTGGCTTTCCAGAAATAAAACAGATAGGGTGATATTGAAATGGTTCAGGTACATGTATTTCAACATGTACATCATGACTTTTCAAAAATATTATATGGATGCTTATTAATAGTTATATTTTTTTCAGGTAATGTGTTCTTACTTTCAAGTGCCAGAGTATCTTTATGTTTTTAAGTTTTTTATAGAACATTAGCACAAAGAGTACACAAGAATCTGTGTGGAACAAAGGTTTGGACAGAGTCTATTAAAAATCTTTTACTTAAGCTGGTACATTTTTATATGGACTAGTTTGCAGCAGAATATTAAACAAGCACCTAATGTATCTGCTTTTATGAAATTTTTTATCAACAAATATATTCATAAACAATCATAATCTAATTAATGACTGCATATCATTTGTATATGGTACCTGTGATATCGAAGTGATTATAATATGCAAATGTTTTATTTGTTTTCTTTTATGCAGTAGATGTTTACCTCATGTATATTTATTAACTACACACACACACACACACACACACACTGACACACACAAACACACACACACACACACACACACACACACACATTTATTGTGTATTTATTTTAACTGCCAAAATGTAAACTGTTTACTCATTATGTCCACCTGGATAAATAATAATAATAATAATAATAATAATAATAATAATAATAATAATAATAATAATAATAATAATAAATTAATAATGTATCTTCCGTGAAAAGTGCTTTAATTTATAGTTGGCTCCAATCACTGTATCCAGTATAAATGTCAAGTTAGTGCATGGACATCTTTCCATCTTTTGGTCACTGTGACCATGTCCATTAACCTTTTGACCTCAATATCGATAGAAATGAAATGCATTAGTCTAATGTTATTCAATGGTTGTTCACCGCCACTGACACATCATTCAGACAGAACATATTTCCTAAATGTGCCCAGACTATTGATGTTGAACTTCACCAAGGTACTTTACACAAAATGACATAATGGGATAGAGATCTTCCACTTATTATCCCTACAGGCATGTACTTAAAAAAAGAAAAAATTAGTTTTTTTTTTAAAACCATCCTAATTGAAGTTCTGTTTAAATATGTGAGAAAACCTGGATAAAGTCTGGAATTTGTCAGATCAGGCTGGGAAAAGCATTAAGAATTGTGTAGAGCCTTCCAGTCTTGACATTTCAATGCATTAGTTAGAGGTCAAATAATGCCAAGAAAAACCTAAATGGATAAGGTCATGAAAGTAAGCTTAGGTTAAATCCCTTATCTGACCACATGTATTGATATTGACCACATGTATTGATATTTCCTCATTACTGAGACATGCATTTTTCATCCAAGTTAAAGATCTATGGACAGTTCTGCAAGACTGAAGATGTATGGACAGATAATACAAGAGTCTCTATTTTCATGGCATATAAATATATGTTGTTGTTGTTGTTGTTGTTGTTGTATGGTTTAATGCCATTTTTCAGCACACGATAGGCTATACATGGTGGCCAGTATTATTGGTGGAGGAAGAACCTGGGAGAATTCCCGGAAAGAACCACCAACCCATGAGAAGCTACTGGCAAGCTTTCTCATATAACTACATTAGCCGAATCTTAGACTCGAACTTATGCAGACAGAGGTGAGATGGCAGTGATCTGTAATGGAAAGCGCTTTAGACCACTTGGCCACTCGGGGCCCCAAGTAGATATGGTAATACTCATGAAGTAAAAGAGAATATGCCACTTATACTAAATAGATCTAATATTAGTCAACCATGAGGAAATATACCATTCGATAAAAGTGAGCATGTTGCCTGTTGGAGATGTTAACAGTTTTATCAGAAAAAAATGGAAAACAAATATAATAACCCCATACATATGCTTCAACACTTTATACCAGAACAAGTTACTCCACTTTAATGAGAATAGGAACTAATGTGTGGACTGTTTTGTCTCCCTTTGTATGCTCTCAAATGGTAAGTATAAAAAAAGCTTACAAACACATATCAGCTCAATATAATGCTGAGGACCACTGGTTTTACCTTTATCTTTGAACCAGTCTCAACATGAAAGGTTGTATATTATTTATTATTTCCTGGGTGGCTTTTGTTTAGTCTATTGCTTATTCATAAGTTGTTGAACATGTTTGCCAACTATTAAAAATACCTTCACTAATCCAGATGATAATTAATGTATTTAAATCATGTGATTTGACCTTTATCAATTAAATTACATCTTCAATGGATTTGTTGTACTCTTCATTAAAAACACCAATAAGAAAAAGAGTAACAATTTAATTATAAGTCTAAAAGAACAGGACTCATTCATTATCTGCATGCTGCATTAATTATTGGTGCTTTCAACCATTAATATTTGTCTGGTTAATTGTTAATTTAATTATATATTTTCATGGTTTACAATATAAGATATTGGTTTCATTCTAAATTTTCTCTTAACCAGTTTATTATTAAAAATATTAAACTTGTCCATCCTCAAAATGAAATCTTTAATAAGTAAACAAGGCCTAAACAGAGGATGTCTTAATATGCATTAAAAGACAGTATGTCCATCTTGTATATATTGAGTTAATGCACTTCTGATATCTTGTAAAGCCAGATTGTATTTGTTAGAACAGACTCTTGTCAAACTGAATGGCATCCACTCAGGTCTTAGTTTCACCATCATAATCTATACCATTTCTGCTAATGTCTGCAAAATACTGAATGATTCTCTATCTAGTTCTAGGATATTCACTGTAAATATAAAACTGTATGGTACCCAGTCAATGAACTTATTTATCTTCAAGAGTCAAGTGAAATCATTAGCTAGAAGTTCGAGCATTGAAAAATCCCACACACTTCTATTTAATTTAATTAGTTTTCAGTCTCCAAAAAAAAAAAAAATTCTTAGATGCAGTTAGGTCATAATCATATGACTCAACATTCCAGTGATTTATGAAAGACAATATTAAAATGTACCTTATATACTTAACTTCAATGACAACTACAAACAAAAAAATCCAAAAATGCCCAAGCATAATGGACCTGCAGATCAGGGTCTATTTTGTTTGTTCTACTGGGTCTTACAAACTGCTCAGACCCAGATCTGCTGGCACATTATACAATATCAGCTCTGGGACTCGGCCGTTTTCAGTTTGACTGTCTAATATGCGAGTATATATGGTATTCAAATTATAAACCTCTGACCACAATGTGGTCATTTTTAAATACAGGCTTATCGGCATGTGAGTTAGTGGAATTTCATTGTACAAAGATTTAAAAGCTCCTAAAACATACCCACTTAATGTCACATAAATATTTATTTTTCAATCAAAGTTTTAATTTTCTCTAAAAGAAGAGAAATGCTGTATTGAAATTTCATTAACATCTGCAATGTAGCAAAGTTTCAAAAGCAGTGCCTTATGGCAATGAAGTTGTTCATTGTAAACCATTGCCAAATGATGATTTTATGTGTGAATATTAAATTGATAATGTCACTATTGACATCCTCTTCCAGATAACGCTTTCAATCTTCATCTTTCATTTATGGGAGAAATTGACAGATGGACTGAAGTACCATATGTACTCGTTTACAAGTGACTCAAACTGCAAACAACAAAGAATCTTATCTTTCACAACATAATGCATCTGCAGATCAGGGTCTATTCTATATGTTCTATTGATAGCTACTAACACACTGCACAGTCCCAGATCTGCTGGCAGATCTGCAGTTGGCAGTTGGACTAGACATATAAGCAAATATATATGGTTTGTTGTTTTTATGGTTTAATGCCATTTTTCAGCACAAGATAGGCTATACATGGCGGCCAGTTATTAACAGTGGAGGAAGAACCTGGAAAACCCAAAAAAAGAACCACCAACCCACGAGAAGCTACTGGCAAGCTTTCTCACATACCCACATTGGCTGAATCCGAGACTCAAACACACGCAGACAGAGGTGAGATGGCAGTGATCTGTAACGGACAGCGCTTTAGACCACTCGGCCACTCGGGGCCCCAAGCAGATATGGTAATACTTATCAAGTAAAAGAGAATATGCCACTTATAGATACTTTGAGGCCATGTAAGACTTATTTCTATGTATGCTATGTGTTTATAAGTCAAGTTCAACTGCATTCAACATAGAAACTAATCTGCCATCACATAATGTGCTGGCAGATGAAAATCATTTTTGTATTTTCAATAGATTGCTCTTAAAAAAAAAAAATACAGTGTGACAGATCTGCTAGTGCGTTATAGTACATCAGATCTGTGCAGGTCTGTGTAGTTTGCAGATGGATTCAACTTTTAAGTGAATACATATTGAACAATAATTTGCAATGACTTTTAATGTAATTTGACCAATTTAACAAGCCTGGTTAACATTTATGCCTGCTCTTTTTTCCAGTAAATAAACATGAAAAAATAATAAAATCAATAACAGATTTAAGTGAATGTAAAATTGAGAAAATTGAAATTGGTAATATTTGATTGCCTTGATGTGTCTATTGCAACCAAGGAATTCTTTTCTTTTTTAGTTCATTTGATCAAGTTCTACAAATTAAGCTAATTTATAGAAGGAAACAGTTAACGTACCTACATCTGGAAAAAATTAAGCCAGTGAAATCAAGATTTGCTACAGTATAGAAAATTCTGCTACACATTATTTAACCTTTTCAATATAGACCTGTCTTGTTGATTTGGATGGATGTGTCCTATTTGATATGGATGTGTAATATCAAATTCATGCCACTTTAGTAAATTTTGCAAACAAGAACGTTCACCACAGAGCTGAAATTTAAATTTAATCTTGTACCAAAAACTCCACTTTCCTCAAGGCATAAATATGTTAGGGAAACTTTCCCATGCCTTGTTTCTTGTTACAGAACCATCAGCTTGATTTAAGTTCACTGCAATAGTCCTTTGAGGGTTATATCTTGATTACCATATCTATCCACTTATAAGACATCTTATAACTTTATCACAGGAGCAGATTTGATAGATAGGGCATGCAATCGTGTGGTGATTCTTCATTGATAATCACATGCATGATATGAGACCAAACCCATGCTTTATATGAGGAATAAGCACATAAACAAGACCATACTTGAAATGACAATCAAGCTTTATAAACCCATTTTTGACAGTGGACCAAGCCCATTGATAAGTCAGTGCTTGACAAGACAACCTAATCCATTGATACGTCCATGCTTAACAAGAGGACCAAGCCCATTGATAAGCCCATGCTTCATAAAAGGACCAAGCACATTGATAAGTCCATGCTTCAGAAGAGGACCAAGCCCATCGATAAGTCCATGCTTCATATGAGGACCAAGCCCATTGATAAGTCCATGCTTCATAAGAGGACCAAGCCCATTGATAAGTCCATGCTTCATAAGAAGACCAAGCCCATCGATAAGTCCATGCTTCATAAGAAGACCAAGCCCATTGATAAGTCCATGCTTCATAAGAAGACCAAGCCCATTGATAAGTCCATGCTTCATAAGAGGACCAAGCCCATCGATAAGTCCATGCTTCATAAGAGGACCAAGCCCATCGATAAGTCCATACTTCATAAGAAGACCAAGCCCATTGATAAGTTCATGCTTCAGAAGACAGAAGAGGACCAAGCACATTGATAAGTCCATGCTTCATAAGAGGACCAAGCCCATTGATAAGTCCATGCTTCAGAAGAGGACCAAGCCCATTGATAAGTCCACACTTCATAAGAGGACCAAGCCCATTGATAAGTCCATGCTCCATAAGAGGACCAAGCCTATTGACAAGTCCATGCTTCATAAGAGGACCAAGCCTATTGATAAGTCCATGCTTCATAAGAAGACCAAGCCCATTGATAAGTCCATGCTTCAGAAGAGGACCAAGCCCATTGATAAGTCCATGCTTGATAAGAGGACCAAGCCCATTGATAAGTCCATGCTTAACAAGAGGACCAAGTCCACTGATACGTCCATGCTTAACACAAGGACTAAGCTCATAAACAAGCTCATCCTTGGTTACAGAGGACTAAACCAATTAACAGGCCCAGGCTTGGCAAGAAGGCCAAGCCTATTAGTAACTCCATGCTTGGTAAGATAATATAATACATTGATAAGCCCATGCTTCATAAGAGGACCAAACCCAATGACAAGTCCATGCTTGATAATATGACTTCAACCATTGAAAAGCCCTAGCTTGACAAGAGGACCAAGCCTGTTGATAAAGTCCATGCTTGATAAAGGAACTTCACCAATTGATAAGTCATAGCTTAATAAAAACACCAAACCCATGTTTGATGCCAATCCTATTAACAACACCATGCTTGATAAGTGGACCAAGCTTTTTGACGAACCCTAGCTTGACACTAGGACCAATTGCACTGACATTCTCATTCTTAATATGAAGACCAAACCAACTGATAAGCTCACTGCCAAGCCCAAGCTTGACAGGAGGATACATACAGATTGGCAAGCTCAAGCCTGATAAGTGGACCAAGCTTATTGATAAACCCTAGCTTGACAAGAGGACCAAGCTTATTGATAAACCCTAGCTTGACCATAGGACCAAGCTTCAATTCATTAAAAATTGTTGAAATATTCTACTTTTGAAGGCTTTTAAGTGATGTCACCATTCTAGAACTTTACAAAAATAAACAAGACATTATAGAAATACTGCATTTTGCCACTTAAAATGTTGGTTTCGGTATTACATGAGGTAACAACTGAAAGTAACTGTATTTATAATGACTTCCACACTACGCACCTGAGTTGCCAATGAGAAATTTTCAAAAACTTTATATTCCTCATATTAACTACATAGCTAATATCAAAAATAGTATCTCTAACATGTGTATACCATATGTACTCGCTTACAAGTCAAGAGGAACAGACAACTTGAATAGACTGATAAATAAGCAATTTTCCACTGCCAGTCTGTGTTATTACAAATAGATTTCACTCAAATATACATATAATGGAGTCCCTCTAGTATACAGCCGTACTTTCAATGTTAAGCTTAAAAAAGTATCCTTTTTAAGTCAATCACGTCCACCATTTATGGGTGATGTACAATACACCACTGTTACATGCTATTGGTTAGTTGGCATTACATACTAAGGGAGGCAACTCATGAAATCCAATAGATGTTGGCAGGACATTGCACTAAAATATTGGTTCAAACCACCAAGGTGTAGATAGGGTTTTCATATCAGAACCTTGGCTAGCGAAGATGATATACATGGTACTAGAAGATTTTGCTCCATTTGTCTATATTGGTAGCTCTCTACTCTGGAAATACACTGTCTTAGTCTTAACTTTAATCTGGACACATTGAGTAAATTAATAGCATATGCAAGATTCCTTTCAAGAGTGATTCACTCCTCAATGTCTTAACTTTAATCTGGACACATTGAGTAAATTAATAGCATATGCAAGATTCCTTTCAAGAGTGATTCACTCCTCAATGTCTTAACTTTAATACTGACGCATTGAGTAAAGGCATCATCAAGTAATAGTACAATTATGTTACATCTGTGAAGTATCACCAGTCCTGTTACATTTGAGAAGTATCACCAGTTATGTTACATCTGTGAAGCACAATGTATCAGCAAACATGTTACATTTGCAAAGTATTAACAATTCTGTTACATCTGTGTAAGTAAAGTTAATGATTGTCATATTAATCATTTCAACTCTTTTATTTTTCTTCTTCAAATTTACTTTCAAATAAATTTAAAATTTAAATGTTTTAAAAATTTAAATAATTTCAAATTTGAACTGAAACCCAAATAATTGAAGATAATAAACCAGTTCACTAATTTATTCAATGAGTCTGCAGTTAGGAATGGTAATTTGAAATATGAATATGAAAACCTTTATTTTGCTTGGGAAGGAAAGAGTTCCCAAGAACAGTAAAGGTCATCAAATCTGATGATATGATGATGATCAGAGTGCCAGCAGAAGCTGGAGTAATTGATTATCACCTCCTCAGATTGAATCCAATCTACTGGATTAAATTCTAATCAAAACTATGAACTCCCTTTTATACCTTTTAAAAATTTTATTATAACTTCATAATTTAATGACATTCCTAATAATTATCATCATGATGTGTGTGTGATCTGGAATTTTATTAATGCAGCTTTAAAAAAAAGTCCGTCATATTGCTACGAGGTCTGCAGTGTGGCAATTTATACTGATGTCTAACACTAGGGCATCATGCATGCTATAGACATGTTGCATGATGTCCCACCCACAGTCACATTATCTTGACACCAGACTGACCAGTCCTAACACTAACCTCTTAACCAATTAATCCCTGTGCAGTGTTTACAAGGTGGGAGGTAGTACCCTATACTGCCAAAGCTCTGTAGTGTCAAGGTCATGTAAGATACACTAAAGTGGGTGGTATTATAGAAAGGTAGAGTGAATTAGCTCTACAATGATACTAAATAATCTGGACATTTTAGTTGCACTACAAAATACAGAGGGAAAAAAACTAATTTTTTGGACCAGTTGTTTTTTCACCCAAAATTTGCCCATGGCGTAATCTGATTTTGTGTCCATATTTTAGACTTTATGGCCTCAGATTTAAAGCAGACCAGTTTGAAGTGCACAAAGACAGGTGAACCAGTGCAAAAAGTAGGATAAGGTCGGCATTTTTCATAAAGAGTGGTCGCCGTACAAAACTGATGTACGTTAAGCAAAAAAAATAATAAAAAAAATTAACTCCAACTTTTCCCCTTCTGTTCATGTCCAAGCAAAATAACCAATGGAAAATAATGTTTTTAACACAACTAGGCATTAGGCTTGGAAGTCTATGTATTAGGATGTACAGTAGTCCCCCTCTTATATGGCCACCCCTGCTGCATCGAGAAAGTGGCCTTATAAGACGGGTGTCCGTTCCAGAGAGGGGTTAAATTTATTATGAGAAGTACATGTACATGTATATGTAATGTAAATAGTAAGAAAGCTACATACTTCGAAACATTTAATATCTTCGTCTAAATGAAAAATTAATCATTAAAAGGTTCTTTTTGTTATAATAACAAATTAATTTCAACTGAATATAAATTACTATTTTTCTTTCTTGGCGTAAGTGTGATATGCGAGCGGGTATTGTTGTCATGCACATTGCAAATGGATTCAAAAACGTAATTTACATCTTGGTACATACATAATTGTTTCCATTTGCTCCATTTTCCCACTGCTGCTGAATAACCTTCTTATCGGTTATGGCTGTTTATTCAAATTCTTTCAACATAAACTTACTTTTTCAAGTCTTTTCTACATAAATTTGATTGACATTCCCCCCCCCTTCCCCGATGTTGTCGAGTAGAATAACCGACTTTCTTCTAAAAATAAAATTATCCTTTAACATGATGACATTTTAATGTTTGGTAATGATTTATTCGGTTATTGCTGACTGTATGTGATTTAATTATGCAGACAAATGTACGAAATAGTCTTTGTAAAGGAAGCTATAATGTGTGGTCACGTGATTTTTCCGGTCTTTGTCTGGTATCCTGTTTTTTTTTTAAGGTTCTGTGTGTGCCAATGTACAAAATCTATTTTTAGCCTATGTGCCAATGTACAAAATCTATTTTTAGCCTATGCTGACCCTGTTATGATTATAACAATTGCGTCTGGTTATAATCATCAAAGAGAAGAACTCGACATAGGTGTTAAACCCCAAACTCTATCATAACATTATTGAGCCCATTTCCTGTAAACATTGACTTTTATAGATAACGATATACTATAAATCTTTAGTCGACACATTTAACGGTGGCTTGACACTCGGAGACGTGTATCTACGATAGTGATAATCAAAATTGCTGACCTTACGTCAAGATTTGAATTAATTATTGGTTCTGGATACATTTGAAGAAATAAAAGTGGTCGTTCATGAGGGGGACATTTTTCATTTTTTGTACTAAAATGCTGGCCGCTGGTCGCATTAGAGGGGTGGTTGCTCTTGAGGGGTACTTTTGAATACAAACTCGTTGGTGCCTAGGGATTCTGACCATAAGAAGCGGGTGGCCGCTGGTCAAGAGGGGGACTACTGTATTCAGAAATAGTGTCCAAATATGTTTCCTACTGGTATTTCATGCGAAAACTGCAAAAACCTCCAGGGGTTAATGTGTTAATGCTGAGCACCAAGTGAGGCAGGTGTTGGTACCATTTTTTAGAGTCTTTGTTAAGCCTCGGAAAGGTCTCAAACCCCTTACCATCCACATCCAAGGTGGACTCTCTATAACTACCTAGGCCATCTGAGTGGTGGCTTATGATGATGATGAATAAATGATTTTTCAAAATGTATTTCTTCTGTATTATCTATAGCAACAGACAGACAGACAAACAAGTTCAGATCATAAATATGGTCCCATGCAAGAATGTCTTGGATGGCATTTCCAGTCCTGGATGGCATTTTTTAGTCCTGGATGGCATTTCCAGACCAGGATGGCATTTCCAGTCCAAGATGGTATTTCCAGACCAGAGCCACTGATATTTAAGAGATCAACTATTAAATTTGTAGGGAATGCTTGGGATATTTACCATCACCACCCCTTATTAAATAATGAAACAGTCCCACTGCTACAATTAGGATGCTACATGACAGCAATTACAAATAGGTTAAAAAGATAATTCTGCATTCATCTCATATGAAATCAGGGTCCCTGTCATAACATTGAATGATTAGCAAGTTTAGGACCTAAAATTGGTGCTGGATGTATTTTACTGCAAAGTGCTTTAAAAGCTCCATGGATGTATATTATTGTAAAACGCTTTAAAAGCTCTGTGATTTCTTTATAGCATTTTTACACAGAAGAGGGGAAATACATCTTGTCAAAGAATGACTTATCGTTATGCACGTAATAATACAATGTATCAGGCGGCTTACAAAATGCATAAAAACTAAAACCTTGATGCCGTTGTCTTTTGATTCTGACTCTGATCCCAATGTCAGCTTGCTTCATATTGATTCATGATAATAATGTATCCAGTGGTTTAAAAAATATATTAAAATAAATAACTTTAAACAAAAACTGAATTCCTGATGTCTCAAAAATACTGAGCCCCTTAAAATAGCACAAACAATTTTTTTTTTACACTCGTCTTTTAAAGGTCAAAAGGAATAATGATTCCACTTGTTCTGGAAGATCAATTTCTTGGGTTGTTTGGTTTCTACTGACTTTATGAACAAGAACACATCATGGCCCATTAACCTCCCAGCAGTGCTACAACTGGGAACAAACAATATACATGCTAGAGGAATCCACTTCTATAGTAACAGACAATAATGCTGCAAACACTTCAAGTTCTGGGAGTGCAAATTGGGGTCTTTTGCCTTTATCCTTGAAAAGATCTATGAACAGCCAGTTTAACAGATGTTTATAGTATTCATCATTTTTCTTGGTAAAATATAACATTCAGATGCAGTGTGCATGTCAACAATAGGATTGAATTTCAAAAAGATCTACATCTGATTGTTAAAACAGCAAGTAATAACATCTGTAAATATGTTTAAATTAACTTACACTTTTTTAGGAGTCCCAAAACTTCAAAATTATTCCAACTAGGGACTTTCTACTGTTGTAAACAATGAACCTATTCACATCATCTTTGGCCAAGGTTCAAGGGGTATATTGTTCTTCTCATGGTTTGATCAGTTATCAACAAAATTTCATTTATAAATCAGACCATCACGCCAAGGTAAGACTATTTGTACCTTTTAACCCATGAGAGTTGAAACCATCTCTGATAGTCTTCAAAATTTTCAAATTAGCTGCTGTGGTACATATATTGGATGTCAACTTGGCAATAATTTCTTTTTAATAAAGATGAGATCATAAGAATTAATTTTTGGCAAAACCTCCATTTATAATAATCAACCATTCAGACAGAGTAGTGACAATAAGATTTTAAAGAAACAGTCATATTGATATCGATATTGGATATATGACTGATTCCATTTTCTTTTAGGACCAACTAGGTATGTTAAGCAGTCTATTGGTAAAAACAAAACAACTTGATATTACCATCCATTTGTAGAGGAGAAGAGATACAAACATCTTCAAGATAATTGTTATTTGCTAATGTATGTTAATGTGTCAAGTGACATGTATTTCTTTGTAAGAGTGAGAATAGTCCAAATATATTTCAGTTGTTTTCTACTTCAAATTTATGTAATGTCTCAAGTACACTAAACAATTTCTGATTTGTTGAGTTAGCATGTTTGATGACCATCTCTATTAAATATCTTACCGGGATGCTGGCATCCCAATTTAAGTTTTCCTGCCTATTATATAAATAATGTAATACAAAATTGTTGGGTTCAGTGTCAATAATTTATATTCTGATCAAGAAGATTTTCTAATGTCAACACAATACGTGTATCAGTTACAAGATATCAACTACAATCTAAGCTTTTAACTGATCCCACTTTATTTGACAGTTTTATGCAAAATCATTTTCTATATGGTTTTCATTATCGAATTGTTTTAGGGGGGACTGTAATTATCATATTATTCATTTTTTCAACACAATAATGGATATTAAATGGCATTCATTTGCTATAAATCAGAGCAAGATATATTTTCCAGCTATCTGAGAGTGGGAAGTTTAAAAAAAACAAAAACATGCCTGCTGCAGAAATTAAAATGGTGGTCCTTTATATGACTGCAGTATACTGTCATATGTATCACAGTAAATTGAGATATAATATTGTACTTTTTCAAGGTACCCTACCAAGCTAATATATATGTGTGTGTGTGTGTGTGTGTGTGTGTGTGTGTATATATATATATATATATATATATATATATATATATATATATATATATATATATATATATATATATATATATATATATATATATATATATGAATGATGAAGTAATAAGTTCAAAAAGAATATATTACTTGTATCTGAAGGACAGGTTCATAGCACAAAAGAATCCCCTAGGTCTGGCCCCAGTATCCAAGACTTCAGCATGTGGGAAAAGTCTGGCCTCAGCTGCTAGGGACTCCAATTTCTGCTGTATTGAAACATACATTAGACAGAGGTATGTAGCAGAACCAACAGTTTGGGCTTCAATGTGCTGATTTGTACAACATAAAAATTCATGTTGGATGTCAGTCTCCACTATTCATCAATAAGACTGAGACATTTGTCTTCTGAAATGAGGTTAGGAGTAACTGCCATTATATGCCAACAAGAAGTACAGTGTCGAAGCTGATTTTCATCTTTACCACTTGTGTTCTGTTTTTACATTGTAGTCTGTGCAAGTCTGTGCATTCCTGGTATATTTTCACAAAATGCACAGTCAGCAATATTCCCAGTTGTATGTCTTTCATGTGCATATGAAAAAGTACAAACAATAATTAAAATACCTAAATTGTGTTTTGACTAAATTTATGTTTGATGATACCCCAACCCTTTACAAAATTTTTACTTTAAAGGAAACCTTTTAAAAACTCTTAAATGAAGCCCTTGACCAGTAATTCCTACCCCACCTCATGCTTACCAAGGAGGGGGGGATCAGGAAAATTGTAATGCCCCAAATCATTATGTCACAAGGTAACAATGGGCATGACATTAAGTAACAATAGTGTGAAGTGCCAAATTTTCAGTCGATCTATTAATAAACCATTATTTGTGGCCAGATAGCCGTTAGTTAAATTTATGAGACACATCGTGCAAAGGAGAGGGATTTGTATAGTAGGATGTGGCCGTTGTACTAATTAACTGTATTTGTTCAGAACTGACTGACCGACAGCGACCTTGTAAAGTTTCATTTTATCACGAAAATGTCAGAATTGAGAGAAAACAGAGATTCTGTTACTTAAAACCAAAGCCTGTCATATTGACCATGACATAAGCGACTTTTAGAGGAAAGCGGGGGAAAATACATTTGTTTCTGTTTGGTCACGATTAAATATGGGGGTGTTTTACACGAGGAATCTTTAGAACATAATATCGAACTAGCTAGATTAGAATTCAGTCTTTAAAAATTCCTCTGCAAGAGAGGAAGAAGTGGCAGGATTATTTTTTAAAGGACTCCGAATGTTATTTGAGAGAAATACATTCGTATGTAAAACAACAGACCAGGGGAAAAACTGCCAAAAACATTGGTTGAGTGACACACAAAAACACAAGGTATTGTCTCAATTCCATGTTTATTGTGATGCAATTAATATAATGTCTGCTTCGTTTACAGGTCTACATGATTTTGTTGATGCATGTGTATGATTAGTTTCATTTGATACATTAATTTAATAATGTACTTTTGAATTATGAATTGGAATTCTTACCTCAATTCTTAGTTAAGGATGATGTAGTGTTAATTTATGTCATAAAAACACTATGCTGAGTATGAATATGGAATGTTACATTAATTCTTAAATTTATCACATTGTTTGAATAATGATTGTGTTCTAAGAATTTAATGTATTACATTAATTAATGATTTACAAGAATACATGTGAATTCACCGAATTTTGATGTCTTAGATAATTTAGCAACAGTGTATAATTCAACGTCTCGCTTTGTAAGACGTTAATGTATTAGGTCAAGGCAAAACGAATTAACAAATGGTTAAACCACATTTATTTGAGGACATGTGTAGTTAATTACTAGCCATAAAATTTTTATCACTGATAGTAATATCTGATTGTTCGAACCAGGAATAATGGGCATTGTGAAGGAGAAATCGCCGTGTATACATTGATACAGTGGACCAGTCCGGATTCAAGCGGAACATCCACTAGGGCAAATTATATAGAGAGAGAACAGACTTCTAGAACAACATTGGATTGAGCAGAGAACATGGTTTGAGGATAACAGGTTATGAAAATCGAACAAAGCATTGACTTCGATTGTGACACTCGATCCTATGATGATTTTTAACTATCAGTAATAGAACAGCTAATTTGTTAATTCTATTTCAAATCTATTTGTAATTCGGTGAAAGTTTATTTCTAAACCGCATGTATTCCTAATGAAAGGAAATTTCATTGTGTATGTATTTGATTAAATTGTTTATTTATCTTTAAGGGGGCTTGGAGTTGTTTTGTTCAATATACCCGCTCAGGTTACCATATACATTCTCTTACTCGAACCGGGCAATTATACCGAGGGCAGTCATCTCTTAGATAACAAGTATCAGAGGGAAGTGGGTTATAGTGTTATTATTATATGTTGTGCAATACCCCTTGACAAAGTGGGACGTAACTCTTACCCTTTGACAAGTGGGGCTTATACAATAGTACAATAGTAATGCTCATGACCCACGAGAATCTGACAAATAGGTAATAGGTACATCAATTGGTAAGACATTGTACGTCAATAGGTAACAACTGGTATGTCAATAGGTAATAACAGGTTTGTAAATTGGTAAGAACAGGTATACCAATAGATAACAATAGATATACATGTATATCAGAAAGTAACAGCTGGTATTCCAACAGGCAACTTCAACTATAATTATGTCAATAGGTAACAACAGAAATGCCAGTAAGTAACAAGTAGTATGTCAACAGGTAACAATAGATGTGCCAATAGGTAACAATATGTATGCCAACAGGTAACAATATTTATAGCCAAATGATTACAAGTAGTATGTCAATTGGTAACAAGTTGTATGTCAATATGTAACAATAGGTATACCAATAGGTAACAAGTATGTCACTTAGATAACAACAGGTATACAAATAGTTAATAATAGGAATGTCAATAAATTACAATAATATATCAATAGGGAACAATAGGTATGCCAATAGATAACAACAGGTATGCCAAGGTAAGTTCATGAAGACAGCAATTGGTCTAATAATTGGAGTCCTTATTACATCTAGTTTTGATTAAACCAGTTGTCCTTATTACATCTAGTTTTGAGTTTTTTTTAGTTTTTAAAATCGTGTTAAAGTCAGAGATCCTACTGTAGTGCAGTCTTTTATTTACTTACTTAAGGATGCATGAATGTGGTAGTCAATAGCATATGACAACATTTATACTGGAATAATAATGTCATCTGATAATCAAGTGCTACAAATACAACATTTATCCCAAGTTGCTATCCAGTACATTGTGTAGGAGGCAGCTTCTTAAAATGGAAGTGTCAAACATGTACAATAAATAATCTTTTAATTATATAATTTAGAAATAGTCCTATTAGTTAACAATAATAATACTACTGGTCATGTTCCGAAGACCTAGACTGCCATTTAGAATAAACAATCAACCCTTCCTTTTATGGTAAACATGTGCACACACTTGGTGACTACTTCATGCTATACAATGTACGGCTAAAAGAAATTGGTGACAGAAACATCAAATGCTGACCACATAATAAATCTGGTGGCCACCACAGACCATCAGTGATTGTAACCAATTTTACCATTTTAAATGTTTCAGCAGGGAAAGAATAGCAAGCCAATTATTTATCTGGGGAAACTTTCAGAGGAGGATATATTTGTGTACTACACGAACATCAGCACTGGAGAATCAGTAGATCTAGCTACCATCCCAAAAAAAATCTATCATCCAAATTAAATAAAGAAAATCTAAATAAATCCAAAGGATTAAACCACAATGAGAAGAAAGACAATCAAAAATCAAATATGATTTGTAATAATATTGAAAATTGATTGATACGGTAATTATCATTAGTTGCTTCCTTAAGTATAAGAGTCATTCAAATCAACCTTTGATACCATGTATCAGTCAAGAACTTCCCATTTCACAAAAATGGTACACTTTTTCCACTCTGCATAAAACTGCTTTATCCTATACTAGAAATTTAATGAAAGAAAAGCGACTCCAAAATAAATCTAGTTTTTTTTTGAGGTACATGTACTGTATTATCTAAGACCAAAAGTTTGCAATAAATACCCTGACAACAGTCAGGACATACTCTGCACTTTCAAATTTAACCTTTGATAGCAGCATTGACACTGAGAAAATTACAACAGAAACCTTAGATGGCATTCTTCTGGTTCCTTTTTTCACTTCATTTATTTCTGATTTATTGCAGCATTTTTTTCCTAATATCATTATTTTGTAAGGTTTCTTTGGTTTTATGGCATTCCATGATCCTCCTTCCAAACAGAGTCTTGATCAATGCTGAATAAGAATCACTCCATGTATATTTGCTTCTATAGCAAATTAGCATGTATTACTGTGCAGTGTTTAGGATTCGTTTATAAAATGAACAACATGAAAAATGTTCCATAAAATAAACCAATTTTTTGTTTCAGTTGTTTCATTTGTGTTATTTCTATAACAAAACAGATTAATTAATATGCTTGTTTTTAAGCATCTAAAAAAAATCATATCCATTGTATTAAAATAAAATATAAAAATATATTAGGCATTCTGCACCCCATGACCTCAGTCTCAATATATTTTAAATTCTCAGATAATAACCTATACTTAAAAGTCAAGTCCCACTGCAAACAACATAAACCGTAATCTGCCTTCACAAAATATTCCGGCTTATTTAGGTCTATGGTGTTGCTTCTATTGAGAATTACTAACAAACAGCAGAGACTAAGATCTGCTGTGTCATTATGAGTTGGCAGATCGGAGTTTGTGCTGTTCTTAGAAGCGAGTACAGATGGTATGAAAGTCTTTCCTAGAATGTCTTTAGCTTGGAGTTTTCCTTGAATACCACTAAATTGTTCAATAGAAAATCAATCACAGTATGAATAATTTCAAGTCCTACTGAGTTATATCCATATAGACGTTTTTTAGTTTATTTTAGTGTTCATTTCCTTTTGGAAAGCAACAGTATGTATATCTCAGACTTCCCCTCTTGACAGAATGACATGTTTAACACTGTTTTCCTCAGATACCATTTGAAAAATAACATGGCCTGACCTTTTTTTAAATAACTATCATACCTGTTTGTGAGATTGTTTTTTAACAGTAGTAGATCTTTCAAACAATTAATCACACATGCTGACTGGTTTAATTTGACTGATGTCTAATCTGAATACAAAACCAGGATTTAGGCGCCATGCCAAAGTTAAACATTACATTTAAGAAAAAGCAAATACATCAATTCTGAATATTTAGTACCAAAGACAATAACTTCCAAACAGTTGAAAGAAGTGGTACATCATTGCATTTTGGCACTGTTGGTATTTTAAATTTTTTTCTTAGACAGAATAAAACAAAAATGAACATTTTAAATGTAAAAAATGTTAAATAAGCAAAAAATAAATATATCTCTGTAACATAGTCAAGTTCTAATTGTGCTCTAAATATAGTATGACTGGTTACCAGTACACAAGTTGTATAGTTTTTGCTATTTGAGTAATATTGTGAACCAGAATATTACAGGACTGGGATTGTGGACTTGCATTCCTGTTCTATGAAGTATTTTCCTTGGCTTGATTGAGTCAAACAAAGGAGTGAGGTAACACAGGGTTTATGCATATACCATGTTACAAGCTTTACAGACTTTTAATATTCAAACATTTATAAAACCAATGAAATTGTAAATTCTCTAATTTGTACTAGTCTCTACTGTTAATAACAATATATCACCCATAACTGATATACATTCACTCAAAGTTAGATACTAATAATTTACCTCATATATTGTGTATTGCAACCTGAGAATAATAATAATAATAATAATAATAATAATAATAATAATAATAATAATAATAATAATGATAATAATAATAATAATAATAATAATAATAATAAAAATGATGATAATAATAATAATAATAATAATAATAATAATAATAATAATGACTTTATTTAAAGAGGGTGACACAATTAGTTCCATGGAAGCAATTCTCCTTGTCACCCATTATTATATGTATATATAATTGGAACACACACACACACATGCATGCATGCAAACACACAGAATAATGATAATCAGCTATACTTATATATGTACATAATAATCAGAAAATAAAAAAGAATTCATAATTGTCATTGTCGGAAATGTTGTGGTACCGGTAGATTGCATTAGTAAGTAGGTCAGGGAGAAACCCTGGGCTTCAGTAAATTTGCTTATGAAAAGATCTAGTGGTTTATTTTGCAATCCAATGTATCAGGGCACTTGGTTTACATTACAGTGTTTATTGGCAATTAACACTATGCAGATCATTTAGGTGAATCTCCATTACTGGGAAGCTTTAAGAGCCATGACCCATTTTCATCCAATTTAAATTAATTCGCAGATTTTAGATTATCGTTACAGAGAAAAATACATATTTAGACTATTTTTTTAAAATTTAAACCAAAATTGTATAACTCAAATTGTTTGAAACAGAAATGATGCAAGTCTGGGGATTAACATAACAGGGAACAGGAACCTCTCCACTCTCTACCTTAGAGTGCCAAGTATCAGCTGGTCCAGTTCTGTTATGCAAAGAAGTTCCAAGTACATAGTTTGATAATATGCATCACTTGTTTAATGAGCAAGAGCAAGGTACGTATGTTGCTTATTATATCGCTCCTATATATTTCATCAATAATACTGTCAAAAGATTAGAAAGAACACATTGGCGTAATTTATTTGGAAATTTAATGAATGGCAAGATGAATTTTGAATTACATACAAAATTTGCACAATGTCTTTTTAACTCATTTTTTAAAATTATCTTAGATAAATTAATAAAATTTACATTTATAATATAAAATGTTATTCAGTTTAGGTGTATAATTTATTTAACTGACCTATTTTAATACTTTAGAACTGAAAATCAGTGTGAATTTAAAAGTAGCAAACAGATCTTTCACTAGCAAATAATTATCTTTGTCATTATCGATCAAAGAAATTTATAAAATACATCAGAATTAAGGGGGACAGATTCCTATTTCTTCAGGAAAAAGCAAAATCTTACATCTTTATTTTAACCTAGGGAAGATAGAAAATCAAAATTGTTTTACAACTGAACACTAGCAGCTAACTTTAACCCCCAGTCACCTTGCTACTGTATTATATTGACTTATAAGGTGAGTCCAACTGCAAACTGCACATACCCAGATCTGCAAACTGCATAGACTCAGATCTGCAAACTGCATAGACTCAGATCTGCAAACTGCATAGACTCAGATCTGCAAACTGCACAGACTTAGATCTGCAAACTGCATAGACTCAGATCTGCAAACTGCATAGACCCAGATCTGCACAGACCCAGATCTGCAAACTGCACAGACCCAGATCTGCAAACTGCACAGACTCAGATCTGCAAACTACATATACCCAGATCTGCACAGACCCAAATCTGCAAACTGCATAGACCCAGATCCACAAACTGCACAGACCCAGATCTGCAAACTGCATAGACCCAGATCTGCACAAACCCAGATCTGCAAACTGCACAGACTCAGATCTGCAAACTGCATAGACCCAGATCTGCAAACTGCACAGACCCAGATCTGCAAACTGCACAGACCCAGATCTGCAAACTGCATAGACCCAGATCTGCAAACTGCACAGACCCAGATCTGCAAACTGCACAGACCCAAATCAGAAAACTGCACAGACCCAGATCTGCTGTCACAAGAAGAGTCAAGAGGATTAGCAAAAGAAATATTTTCAAGATGGCTACTGTCAAAATTATTATCTGTTTAGAAGGAATAATGATAAAATGAGTCTCTATATGGCTGCCACAGCAACCATATTTTTGACTTAGGATCAACAAGATATAATAATTCTTTCATGAAAAACCCATGTGGATGTGGATGTTCAGGAGAAGCACTGATAACTTCATATTTAAGATGGCTATTTTGGTGTCCATATTGGATATCTGAGCAGGTCCAACCATACCCTGGGATGAATGAGTATTTAAGGTATCTTTTCTATGAGCAGTGATAACAAACTTGTACTAATCTAATCCAAACAACAATAGACATTGGACAAGGAATGATAGATCATGGACAACAGACCATCCAATATGCTTCTCTGGTCTACAACTAGTAAAACTAAAAAACATTTTTCTTTTCAATCATTGACCTTGACATTTGACTTTTTGACCCCAAACTCAACAAGCTTATTCCTTAGCTTGCACTAGTCCAAGTCTATGATGAAGAACTAATGTTACTATGCATAAGCCACAGTGACTATGACTTTGGACTGTTTAATCACAAAATCAATAATATTTCCTTACCGCCAGTCCAAACTGTCCATAAAGTTTGATTCAGGTCATTGACATAACCTAATGTTATTGTGCAGAAGCCATTTTTCTTCAATCAGTCATAGTGACCTTGACCTTTTACTCCAAAACAGGCTTTTTTTTACCATGTGCAAGCATTCATACAGAGTTTGAATACTCTAAAATTTCTAAATGATGGAGATCCTGAGCTTTTGTAAGGAATCCAAATTGGCATCAGAGAGAGGGATGGATGAGTGGATGGATAAACAGATCAAAATAATAACATAATATATTCCATAGTATGGAGGCATATACAAAATTTGTGGTTTAATATACTTGTACAATATGCATCATCCAAAATACTGTAAACAAAAATTGAAACAAAATGACTTTTATCCCTCATTAAGCTTGCAGATCTTTTTTTTAAATACTGAATGAATATTACAAATCTCTAAGAAATATAAATGGCATCTACAAGCCAATTAATTACTGTATTTAGTTAATACTTTCAAAGTCTGGACTGTAAATGAGAGGCTTTAGGTCTTATTGTTTTCATCACTACAGGATCAGGACATTAGAGTTCAACTTTTGTTCTTTTTTCCTGATTGCATCTTTTTTTATTTTAAGTCAAACTGCAAACAACAAAGTTTATGCTGTTGCCATAGCATAATGTGCCTGCAGATCAGGGTCTATGTTGTTTGTTATACTGATTTCTCCTAACAAACCACACAGACTGAGATCTGCTGGCACATTATGCAATGTCAGAACTGGGTTTCTGTAGTTTGCAGTTGACTCTTCTTTTAAGAAAGCATGTACGGTAAGTTGAATAATAACCACTATGATTAACTTCTGGTCCAATGCACAGTCAAGTCCCATATATCAACAATGGTTTATTTGATATTTGTTGTAATATTATCATGAACTGCTACAATTTCTTGTATGTTTGTTTCAGGTAAAGATTTGAAAGCAATGTGAAGGATGATCCCAAAAGGTACAGGTGAACAACAAAAGCAACTGATTGCATGGGTTAATTAGGTTAGTAATTTGTCTGGCTGCAGATACTTACACATATACTTATACAATTAATACACACATTTTTTAAACAATTTGTTCAATTATTTGTGCTTATAGTATCTAGTTCATGGCTTTTAATAAGCAATTAGGATATAGATGGCCATTTCTAAAGTTTCACACAATTGGATACCAATCTTGTTGAAGCATCTTTCAGTACCAGGTTCCCTCATTAATAACAAGGGCCACACTGAAGGCTCTCATAAACAGTGGTATAATAAGGGAATAGAATGTGACTCCCATAAATTGTATTAAAAGGAGAGAGAATGTGTTTACTCCCATAAAAAAATATTGCATAGATGTAACAATGTATTTGACTCTATGAACAGTGTAATAAAGAGAGCAATGTATTTGACTCTATTAACAGTGTTATAAAGAGAGCAATGTATTTGACTCTATTAACAGTGTTATAAAGAGAGCAATGTATTTGACTCTATTAACAGTGTTATAAAGAGAGCAATGTTTTTGACTCTATTAACAGTGTTATAAAGAGAGCAATGTTTTTGACTCTATTAACAGTGTTATAAAGAGAGCAATGTATTTGACTCTATTAACAGTGTTATAAAGAGAGCAATGTTTTTGACTCTATTAACAGTGTTATAAAGAGAGCAATGTTTTTGACTCTATTAACAATGTTATAAAGAGAGCAATGTTTTTGACTCTATTAACAGTGTTATAAAGAGAGCAATGTATTTGACTCTATTAACAGTGTTATAAAGAGAGCAATGTTTTTGGGACCCATAGACAGCATTGTGAAGAAGGAGCAATGTGTTTGACCTACATAAAGTGTTATAAATAAGGAACATTACTCTCATAAACAACATTATAAAAAGGGAGCAAAGTGTTTACTTACTGAAGTACAGATTAAATAATAGTGCCATCTTTGAAACCAGCCCAATAATGCACCAAATAACCTGGTCATAGTTTCATGAAACTGCCTCCTCTGTGTGGGTGGGTGGATGGGTGGGGGTGATACAGAATCATATAGTACTGAGGAACTTCTGAAAATCTTAAACATACAAGTTGCCAAGTGAATACAAATTAAGGAAAAAGTGGATATTCTTTTTAAAGCAAAGACATCTGGCAGATTTGATCATTTGCACTTTGGACCTCCCGCTGCCTTGTCAGCATCAGTATCAGAGGCACATCATCCTAACATCAGCATCAGTGATGGCAGTCAAAAGACACACAGTGATCATGACAGTGTGGGAAGGGGGAGCCTGTCATTTTCTCAACCATCATCTCTACATGGGGAGTTAGTGTGAGCCTGTCTCCAGTTACTGCTCAGCCATACACACTTGTTTACCAGTGAAGGGAGTGTGGATTTGTGGATTTTCTCAACCTCACAGTTATTCCTTTTAGCATCCTACAGTTCAGAATGCACCCTCAAGTTGTTTCTTAATTATTTGGCAGATGGATTTAGTAAGTCATATTTATGATTACAGTGTGGAATAAACTGAAATAAATGATCTTAATTGAGCTCATTAATGCTGTCTCTGTCTCTGTCTCTCTGTCTGTATGTCTGTCTGTCTTTCCGTCTGTCTCTCTCTCTCTCTCTCTCTCTCTCTCTCTCTCTCTCTCTCTCTCTCTCTCTCTCTCTCTCTATATATATATATATATATATATATATATATATATATATATATATATCAAAACCTGTTTTGAGAAACCACTTCTATGAGAGACCACCTGTTTTGAGAAACCAGAATTTCCATGCACTAACATTGATTATATAGTGTTATGAGAGACCATCTGTCTTGAGAGACAATTGACAATTATTTTTTGACAAAAGTGGTAGTTTTTCATGTACATGTAATGTGTGTATTTTAAGCTGTACCAAAATATTTACAATTTATTGCTATTTCTATGAAAATTATGATATCTGAGTTTAGTATTTCAATGGTTGATTTTTCAATAATTAAATAAACATAGTATGTTTAAAGGCATGATATATTAATAATTACAATAATTATATGCATAAGTATTATATATAATATTATTTAAATTCACTGCCTATTCAGAAAGTAAGTTATGCAAGCCAGCTTTGCAAGGTGACGGCAAAGAAACTTGAAAATAATGGGCAGACGCTAGTGAAGCAATCTAGCTCAGCAAGTAAAGTCATGCTTTCACATGTCAATGTGACACTGGTGGTTATTTTGGGAGTATTTTCACATGACAGTTTTTTAATCTTGATATTGCCTTTTGACTTTCTGCATACCATGTACCAGTATTGTAACAAAGCCAACCTTTATCAAGAAATATATTTTACTCATGCCTTTATTTTAAAAACACATGCTCAGTGTGAATATACACTGATATGGCCATACTTTTTCAACTTTTCAGCCACATGATAAATAATTTGCTCCATCCATATAAGTATCATCAATTTGTAATAACCCTTTCATTAGCTTAATACTGCAGCAAGTTAATACAGACCCAATTGGTGATCTGATTAACACAGACCCAATTAGTGATCTGATTAACACAGAGCCAATTCAGTCTTTATAACAGTCGGCTTACCCAAATTTAACCCATGGAAATGAATATAATTAAATACATTTATTCTTTGCATGGAATTGGAAAGGATGACCTGTACAAAACAGGCAAATTATGGACACCACCATTTCTGTGATAAAGCTCAAAGTGCCTGAATGAACTTTGAAAATGGCAGAACTTCAAAACTAGCTAGTTGGGTTAGTAATGGTAGGCAGCACATCTCTGTCAGTAGGTTCATTACCATAGTATACCAGTAGCCACCTCATGGTTGTATTATATTACCACTAGTTGCATTAAATTACGATAGGCTGCATTAGACTATATCACAGGTTGTATTAGACTATCACAAGTTCTATTAGACTATCACAAGTTCTATTAGACTATCACATGTTGTTTTAGATTATAACCACTGTTTGTATTAAATTGTTGTATTAGACTACCACAGGTTGTATTAGAGACTACCACATGTTGAATTAGACTACTACAGGTTGTATTAGACTTTCACATGTTGAATTAGACTACCACATGTTGAATTAGACTTTCACAGGTTGTATTAGAGACTACCACATGTTGAATTAGACTACCACAGGTTGTATTAGACTACCACATGTTGAATTAGACTACCACATGTTGAATTAGACTACCACGTGTTGAATTAGACTACCACAGGTTGTATTAGACTACCACATGTTGAATAAGACTACCACATGTTGTATTAGACTACCACATGTTGTATTAGAGACTACCACAGGTTGTATTAGAGACTACCACATGTTGAATTAGACTACCACAGGTTGTATTAGACTTTCACATGTTGAATTAGACTACCACAGGTTGTATTAGACTACCACATGTTGTATTAGAGACTACCACATGTTGAATTAGACTACCACATGCTGAATTAGACTACCACAGGTTGTATTAGAGACTACCACATGCTGAATTAGACTTCCACAGGTTGTATTAGAGACTACCACATGTTGAATTAGACTACCACAAGTTGTATTAGAGACTACCACATGTTGAATTAGACTACCACAGGTTGTATTAGACTACCACATGTTGAATTAGACTTTCACAGGTTGTATTAGAGACTACCACATGTTGAATTAGACTACCACAGGTTGTATTAGACTACCACATGTTGTATTAGAGACTACCACATGTTGAATTAGACTACCACATGCTGAATTAGACTACCACAGGTTGTATTAGAGACTACCACATGCTGAATTAGACTACCACAGGTTGTATTAGAGACTACCACATGTTGAATTAGACTACCACAAGTTGTATTAGAGACTACCACATGTTGAATTAGACTACCACATGTTGAATTAGACTACCACATGCTGAATTAGACTACCACAGGTTGTATTAGACTACCACATGTTGAATTAGACTTTCACAGGTTCTATTAGAGACTACCACATGTTGAATTAGACTACCACAGGTTGAATTAGACTACCACATGTTGAATTAGACTACCACATGTTGAATTAGAGTACCACAGGTTGTATTAGACTACCACATGTTGTATTAGACTACCACAAGTTGTATTAGATACTACCACATGTTGAATTAGACTACCACATGCTGAATTAGACTACCACAGGTTGTATTAGAGACTACCACATGCTGAATTAGACTACCACAGGTTGTATTAGAGACTACCACATGTTGAATTAGACTACCACAAGTTGTATTAGAGACTACCACATGTTGAATTAGACTACCACATGTTGAATTAGACTACCACAGGTTGTATTAGACTACCACATGTTGAATTAGACTTTTACAGGTTCTATTAGAGACTACCACATGTTGAATTAGACTACCACAGGTTGTATTAGACTAGCACATGTTGAATTAGACTACCACATGTTGAATTAGACTACCACATGTTGAATTAGACTACCACAGGTTGTATTAGACTACCACATGTTGAATTAGACTACCACAGGTTGTATTAGACTACCACATGTTGTATTAGAGACTACCACATGTTGAATTAGACTACCACATGTTGAATTAGACTACCACAGGTTGTATTAGAGACTACCACATGTTGAATTAGACTACCACATGTTGAATTAGACTAGCACAGGTTGTATTAGACTACCACATGTTGAATTAGACTACCACATGTTGAATTAGACTACCACATGTTGAATTAGACTACCACAGGTTGTATTAGACTACCACATGTTGAATTAGACTACCACATGTTGAATTAGACTACCACATGTTGTATTAGAGACTACCACATGTTGAATTAGACTACCACATGTTGAATTAGACTACCACAGGTTGTATTAGACTATCACATGTTGAATTAGACTACCACAGGTTGTATTAGAGACTACCACATGTTGAATTAGACTATCACAGGCTGTATTAGATTACTTCAGTTTGTATTTGGTTCCCACAGTGTGTATTAGACTACAACATGGTGTATTAGATTACTTCAGCTTGTATTTGATTACAACAGGCTGTATTAGACTACATGTTGTATTGTTGAATACCACAGGTTGTTTAGATTACCTCAGTTGAATTGGACTACCACAGGTTGTATTAGATTACCTCAGCTTTATTAGACTACCTCATGTATTAAATTACCTAAGTTTTATTAGATTACCTCAGGCTGTATTAGCTGTACTGGTAAAAATAACAGTAAATTTTTCTCCTGAGACTTGATTATCTCTCTACAGGCATATGACACTAATAGGAGACCAATGAGATGTTTAGCTTCACCTTGAAACTTAAGTCCAAAAGTAAAAATCCATTGAATTATGTACAAGGCACATGTGATTTTCAAAATCTTAAACATTGTTCACATTGTTAAGCAGGTAAGATATTCTGACCAATAAATTGTTCTCAACCTTTCTTTTCTGACAAGACTTGTGGCAGAGAACAACAATTAGGTCGAGGCAAAAATGCAAGACAGGTACTCCAACCATAGCATGTACAGTACTCTTATCAGTGTACCTTAATTCCATCTACTGATGTAGAACATCTGCGACTTTCAAAAACTTTAGAACAAAACTTAAACATCGTTGCTACGGACATTATTATCTTATGAAAAGTGACCTATAATGGTCACTTTCCATAAGATAATAATTTCCCTTGTTCTTCCTCCACCATTAATAGTGGCCGCCATGTGAGTTATAATACATCACTTATACATGTACGACAATAATAAACACAATGTTCCATCCATAGGATTTGTCCATTAGCTTTACTGTCAGGAAACCTTTTCTCCATTAGCTTCAATGTCAAGAAACATTAGTGTGAATGTATCTAGGCAATTAGAAGAAAATGTCTTTCTAGCCAGCATCTTTTTAGCATTTACTTGTATTTCTACTAGTATTTCTTGTACTAGCACTATTAAATGCGGATATAAATGTATCAAGTGACCTGCTTATATGGGCTTCATGCAGAGAATGTCCAGTTTCATCAATAATCAAAACATGTTTGTTTGAGACATGTACATAAATCCTGCTGTACAGTATATACTTAATTATAAGAGTCCAACTTCAAATTGAAAAGTATAAGATCTGCCATTGCATAATGTGCCATCATATCATGGTCTCTGCATATTCATAGGAGTAATCAGTAGAACAAACATTATAGAACCTGACTAACAGACAAATCATGCAAGAGCAGATATGACTCTATCTTGTTTGCAGATGAACTTGACTCATAAGCAAGTATTCATGGCAAGTACAAATGCCAAAAAAGGTACATATTTTGAGAACTGTAAATATTCATTTATAAGCTGAATCAAACTGCCAGTAACAAAGATCCTGATCTGCTTTAGCATAATGAATCTGCAGATCAGAGTCTATTTTGTTTGTTGTACTGATTACTCCAAACACACTGCACTTACCCAGCTCTGTCATGCATTATGTGACAGCATACGAGGGTCAGTGCAGTTTGCAGTTGGACTCAAAAGTGAGTTTACATAAAAGTTTCTCCTCTATTAGTATTGCATAGACCAAAGGGTCCCAACAACCAAGACTTGGTCAAAGTACATGGTCCTGAACAAATGGATCAGTTCACAAACAATCAGTTCCTTTTTAGATTTACTATGACCTCAGATCTTTACATACCAATATATGTAGGTGTCTTTATCATATTAAGTGCAACATATCAACAAAATTAGGTCAAAAAAATTATTCCAGCTGAAAAGTGATATTGCAAAGTCCATTTTTTGTTAAGTTGCAGAAATACAGTGAATTATAGTATGCAGCCACCAATAATCAGATTAAAATCAGATCTCCACTGTCCAATGTGAAGATCTGACAGTGACCACTCTTAAGGGGTCATGTTCTGGTGAACTATGTTATTACCATAATTTCTCATTTTCACAGCCAATCAGACGAATCCTTATACCTTTGCATTTGGGAGACTGAGCAGTATGGCTGAATTATAATTGAATTACATGAAATTGTTGTTATTTAAATTTCACATTTTGTGTATTCATTAATTTTACTGTCGGCGCTGCTGACCAGGGTTCTCGGAGCTTTGCATCTCTCAATCACTACTTCAATTTCTGAAATAAAATGAGCCAGGGTGGGTCTTCTGTATTACTTTAAATAAATAGGGAGCACCCCACCCCCAAACTGAATAATCCCCAACCTTCACATTGACTTTATTAGACAAAGCAACATTTTCTGAGCTTATAAATTCCTTGTCATATCTAATTAGAGGAATCAAAGACAATAAAAGCAGTTTTTATTTGTTTGATCAACTATATCTGACTTTTTTTATCCTTGTGTGTTCTTTGAACACATTCATAGGTGCTGAGTAACATAGTTCACAGAGCATAAGATATAATTTAATGAAAGCATTACACTGTGTACACTCCAAACTTGTTTTGTCTGAAAGCAATATGGCAGTGCATGCAAGGGGTTGTGGGTAAATATAATTAATCCTACTCTTAGTGACAAGGTGAATTTGTAACCTGCCCTACAGTCATAAGTTGATTGGTCACTTTATATACCTATCTATGAAAGCTAAAGTTTTACCTGTATAAATAGTTCTCAAGTGACTGTAATTTTTATTACACTCAAAATAATGTTTTTCTTGTACTCCAATTGTATATTGAACATGTAACCATACTTGTAGTTGTAAAGAATCTATAATAAAGGAAATAAACAATTAATATTTTTTTTAATTATTTTTAATTTTTTTAAATTGCATGTATTTATATTGTATTTCAAAATTGTGTACCGGGTTTACAATATTGCTAACAATACAATACTTTTAAAACTCTACAAATAGAAATTCAACAAATGGAAATCATTTATGTGCTTCTGATACCTATAGATCTATAATTGTAACTGACATGTTTATTGAATGCCTATTTCACCTACAAATACCAATCATTTTCAACTGTGATATATTTGTCAATATCACCTACAAACACCCATCATTATCAACTGTGATATTTTTGTAAATAACACTTTTTCAAATCAATGTTCTATTTTACATTGTGAGAAGTTACTGTTTTACATTCACCACCAAATAGCTGCCAACTGTAAAGTTTGTTCAGAGTAATCAGTGGAGCAAACAACACACTCTGATCTGCATGTGCTATGGCAGATCAGGATCTTGTTTGTTTACAATTTGACTCAACTTATAAGCTAGTATATGTGGTAAAAAAAAATTGTCTGAAAATATTAATTGGCAAACAATACTGGAAACATGGAAGTAATAAACACCCTCACTGGTTTGAGAATTATCTTTCATAACTGTCTATAAACAATCTAGTTTAAAGTGTACAGTGAAATAGCAATCTGTCAACATTCAATGTGCACTCACATGAATGTGTTAATAATGACAAAGAGAGACTAAAACAACTTTGCATTTTTTTAATATTAATTTTGGTTAAAAACTGGTAGTTTGTATTCATTTACCATATTTTACCTGAGAATTTTAGGAGAAGGTAAAAATAATTGATTGGGTTCAGTTTTGACAGATCAGACTGTCTTTAGTATTGAGAGTGCAACATCATAAAACTTCCAATCAGCCCATATTTACCATCTACACTTGCTTATAAGTAGTGTCAAACTGCAACAGAACCAATAGATCCTGATATGCCATAGCATAATGCACCTGCAGATTAGAACATACGTTGTTTGTACTACTAATTATTCCTAATAAAATGGACAGACCCAGATCTACTAGTGCATTATGCAATAGAAATCTAAGTCTTTGTAGTTTGCGGTTGAACTCGTGCGAGTATATATGGTATTTGAACATTTCTGTTTTTATTATGCAGTCTGTTACAGATAAGGATGTCAAGTGCTTACAAAGAAAAGGACTGGATTATGTGATGATATTATCCATATGATCATATGTGCATGCATTTATAATGTCACAGACCCTTTAGATGCCACCGAAGATAGGGACCTAAAGCATCAGGGATTCTAAAGGGATGTGTCTGCTAATGTTCTCAACGGTTTTTAAAATTCTACTCCCTTCTGTAAAGGCAGAACTTGTTTGGGTTGGGACACTTCTGCAACTATTTACTGTACATACAACCAGATAAGCTTATTCAAACTGTAAATAATATAGACCAAGGTATACCATAGCATAATACACTTGCAGAATAGGTCTGTGTTATTTGTTCTACTCATTATTCCTAGTAAACTGCATAAATCCAGATCATCGGACACAAAATGTGATGACAGATCTGGGTCTGTGTACTTTGCAGTCAAATCTGTTTTGCATGTTAGTATATACGGTAATTGTACTATTCAGGTCTGAAACTCAAAACCTTCAGATATCACTGAGAATGGCTTGATGGTGTACAAAGTGGTTTTAGACTTTTTACTCCACCCCCAGAGAATGGAGATGGTTGGTTATTGGTCCTGGTGGTAGATGTGGTCATGAGTTACAACTAAAAGCTGTTCAGATTTTTATCTTAAAGCTTCACTCATATCATGGCATAGATTTGATTCTGGTCTGAAACAAATTGCAAGTTTAAAATTATTATAACTCAATGGTCTTTAATTTAAACAAAGAAATAGAAAAGAGCAAAAACCAACAAGTTTTGTAAAACTCAACAAATAATTTATTTCCATGAATACGAAGTGAAAATTTAAAATGAGGAATTTACGATAATGCTAGTTAAATACTAAATAGTCCAGAAATAGCTATAAAAAGCACGAACAACTATCTTTATAGCCTACTTTTTCGTCCAACAAATCAAAATTCAAATTATGTTTTACCTAATACTAGTAGAAAACATCATCCTTTTTGTCATTGTCATAACTATTATAACATGATTACAATACCGTTTATGGGGAGTTGCTAACTCTTTAGAAAATTGGTGATGGGAATTAAATATGTTGCTTCCTCTTAATATTGCTGTCTATGACTCAAACACATTGCTTCCTCTTTATAACACTATTGATGAAGTCAAATACATTGCTAACTCTTTATAACTCTGTCTATGAGTCAAACACATTGCTTCCTCTTTATAACACTATTGATGAGTCAAATATGTTGCTTCCTCTTTATAACACTATTGATGAGAGTAAAACACATTGCTTCCTTTTTATAAAATTATTAATGGAGTCAAATACATTGCTAACTCTTTATAACTCTGTCTATGAGTCAAACACATTGCTTCCTTTTTATAAAATTATTCATGGAGTCAAATACATTGCTAACTCTTTATAACTCTGTCTATGAGTCAAACACATTGCTTCCTTTTTATAAAATTATTAATGGAGTCAAATACATTGCTAACTCTTTATAACTCTGTCTATGAGTCAAACACATTGTTTCCTCTTTATAACACTATTGATGAGTCAAATATGATGCTTCCTCTTTATAATACTATTGATGAGAGTAAAACACATTGCTTCCTCTTTAAAACACTGTCTATGAGTCAAACACATTGCTTTCTCTTTATGACACTTTTGATGAGAGTCAAACACATTGCTTCCTCTTTATAACACTATTGATGGAGTCAAATACATTGCAAACTCTTTATAACACTATTGATGAGAGTAAACACTATTGATGGGAGTCAAATATGTTGCTTTCTCTTTATAACACTATTGATGAGAGTGAAACACATTGCTTCCTCTTTAAAACACTGTCTATGAGTCAAACACATTGCTTTCTCTTTATGACACTTTTGATGAGTCAAATACATTGCAAACTCTTTATAACACTATTGATGAGAGTAAACACTATTGATGGGAGTCAAATATGTTGCTTTCTCTTTATAACACTTTTGATGAGAGTCAAATATGCTGCTGCTTCTTAATAACACTGTCTATGAGTCAAACACATTGCTTCCTCTTTATAACACTTTTGATGAGAGTCAAATACGATGGTGCTTCTTAATAACACTATGAGTCAAAAACATTGCTTTCTCTTTATAACACTATTGATGAGAGTGAACACTATTGATGAGTCAAATATGATGCTCCTTCTTAATAACACTGTCTATGAGTCAAACACATTGCTTCCTCTTTATAACACTGTCTATGAGTCAAACACACTGCATCCTCTTTATAACACTGTCTATGAGTCAAACACATTGCTTCCTCTTTATAACAATGATTATGGCCATCATCTACATTGCTGCCTCTTTATAACACTGTTTATAGGAGTCAAATAATTTCATGGCTCACTAATATGCCATCACATTATGCAATGGAAGATCAGAGTCTATGTTATTTATTCTAATGATGAATCAGAACAAACTGCATAGATCCAGATATACCTGTGCATCATGCAATGGCAGATTAGGGTCTGCACATAAAGTAAACATCCTTTTCTATAAGCTATTTTAAGTCCTTATTGTGTATTGCCCTTGGATGGCTTATTTGGTACTTGCACTCTAAGTTGCCAAATGGAAACAATGAAAATAGCATTTGGCAATGGAAACAATGAAAATAGCATTTGGCAATGAAAATAGCAGGCCTCTTAATAGAACACTTCCATATGGACAATTACATTGCAATAGATGTAATAATCTCACTTTATGATATGTCTACATAACAAAACACCAGAAATAATCTCTGGAGCCAAAAGGAATCCCATCAACTTGGAAAGAGGGTTAAATGAGTACATGCAATCACATTTGGCATGTTAAGAGTACATTGTAAAGAACTGTGGATGCCCAGATACATTACTAGTTACACTTTTGCATTGGCATAACACCGTTTACTATGAGAGCTTTGGCAAGAGCAATATTTAGCAAGTACCATGCAGTAACTCTGGTGCAAATGCATCCAAAATCAACTGAGAGATATTAGCAGGCAGGCAAGGAATGAACATGAGGTCATCTAATGATAATGGGTAGATTCACAGTAAAGTTTATATAAAGTCAAACCATTCTTTGATAGTTCAATGTTTATGCAGATATTTATCAAGATCCTCAACTATAGTATTAGGGCCATGAAATGCAATGTCACCAAACAACCAACCTTATGCCAAGACAGTTTCTAATAATTATAGGTTTTGTTTTCTGTTAAAACAATTTCAATCTGTGGCTGGATAATAATACATTACTGGTATCTATACCACATGGTCACCTGCATTATTCAGAAAGAGTCACCCCCAGTTAAATAGAGCAAGTAACACACAAGAATTGATTACTTTGATTAGTTTTAATTGTTGCATCATCACATGAAAGACAAAAGCTCGGGTAACTAGGTAAGTGAAATTGACTTGCCAACAGGCTGCACATAGCAACCAATCAAGATTGGTTTTGACTATATTTGAATTTGAACCATGTGTCTTATAAAATCACTGTGTCACTGCAACTCCTAGAAAGATAGACACCACTAGATCTAAAGATGATACAAAACATGGTATTCTTTATAAACTGTTTCAAAAACCATCATTCTTAAATACACTATAATAAGTGGTTGGAGCATTCACCTCAGATACAGGTGGTTACAGGTTTAAACCTCAGCCAAGTCATACAAAAGATTTATTTAAAAATTGGTACCATCAGCTGCGCTGCTTGGTGCTTAGCAACAAGAGGTTAGTTTAAAGGACTGGCTGGCCTGTTGTCAGGATAATATGACTGGGAGGAACATGATGCTACATGTTTACAGTATGATGCCCCAGTGCTAAATATCATTAATAACTACCACTCTGCAGACATAGTGATTTGACTGAAAAATGTTTAAAGCTATATTATAAAATCCAAATTAAACACAACTCTTAAATACTTCAAGGTTAGTTACTTGTCTATATGCCAAAAATATGTGTTTCCTATTGTAGTGATTTTAAAATTAGAGTAGGTAGGTATTTTTAAAAAAAAACTTTACAACTATATATATATATATATATATATATATATATATATATATATATATATATATATATATATATACATATATATATATGGAGAGAGAGAGAATAATTAGTACATATTATGTACTAAGAAGTTCAATTTTCCTTTTTACTCTTGGGGTGAGTAAAGTGTTAGGGTTTGCAACAAAAAACAGGTGGTTGGCTGACTAGAAAAACATATTTATTTATTTTATGTTTTGGGGGGTTGGGGTGCCTTATCAATGAGGTTGGGAACAGAAACATCAGAAAAATGTAATCATCTGATAGTTTAGAATAAGATTTAGAATAAAACAAACACCAACAGGCTGGACTGGGGCCAGTGAAAACATTTAGTCAAACATATTTTCTTGTTCCAAAGGAAAACTATGATAATTACAATGATTATATCAGGGCTTGTACATGGAGTCAACAATGAAAGATAAACTGAAAAACTTTAAACCAAACCACAACAAACTGTTGAAGGCAATGCTGCCATCCACAGCTGGACTTGCTACACACATACAAAGACCTTTTTGACAAATAATAAATGCACAAAGTAGTTCATTAGAGAACTATCTACAATGTTAATGGCAATCCTGCCACAGTGAATCTGCAACACCATTTTATTGTAGTGAAGACCCTAGCATGGAGAGAGCATGGTTATCACTAGTCTTTTGGAACTTTACCAATGATCATCAAGATCATGTGCAATCAGCTTCTCTACAAGTATCCCATCAATTAGTGGACCTGCACTGGCAGCCATTGAGTGTCTCTTATTAGGGTATATGTGGTAACAGTACAATGACACTAAATGATGCCTTGCTGCAAAACCATGAAACAGAATGCCATAAATGAGACAGACTGATAACATACCAAATTATGCACCTAATGGGACCCAAATTGATATAGTAGAACCTGCCTAGAGAGACTGCCTCTTTTTGACAAAAAGATAGGCGGTCTCTCATAACAGGTCATACTGCTATATAATCATTAAATTTGTGCATTGAGAATGTGGTTGGTTACTCAAGACAGGTGGTCTCACACAGCAGTGGTCTTTCTGGACAGGTTTTACTGTATAAAATGTTAAAAAATTCTGGTTTATATTTTGATATTTTGGCACTCGGAACAAACAACAACTACAATAATACAAAATGACATGCATTTCACAGTGGATGCCTTGATCAGATCCTTTTCTTCTTACATCAAAAGGTTTCAAAAACATCTTTAAATTGTCGACTCAGATAAAATGAAATTTTGTTTAAACCATTCAAAGCTCAGCACAAGATTTACTCTCCATGTGCACAGTAAATTGCAAATACTGGGTATTTTTTATAAGCACAAAAAAATGCATAGAGACAACTTGTGATTAGAAAATTTATTTCATTTCATTTTGGCAGTTTGCAGAAACAAAACACAGTATCACACTTTTAAAATAAAATGTTTTGATTTTATTTATTTTTGTTTTCTTTAAATCTTGTAGTGAAAACTAAATGTACATAGGACCAGCAATAGCAAAATTTTCAAGCTATTTTAGAACAGGACCATTTTGATTTTGAACAAACAAAACCTTGTGATTAATGTGCTTGCAAAGTTTCAAGGCAATCCTCCAGGTAGTTTAGGAGGAGGATAGATAACAGGCAATCTCATAAGCTTTTCTGGTCTATGACCAGTAAAGCTAAAAATAACTATTACATCCATTGTACTAGATGAAAAAATCCTTGTAGTCAAGGAACAATTATTTCTGATTGAAATGAAATTAACCCACCCACCCAATTAAATTGTTGGTGCAAACTTTGATCATGTCAAACCTGATTGGTTAGTTCAGTGGTATGACAGACAGGTGGGGGTGTAGTGACAATAAAGTCAATTATCCAAAGAAATCCAAGTCTAAATGCAATCTGAAATTTTTGTATTTATTGTCCCACTTAATTTTCATTGATAAAAGTAGTTAAATTGATGGTCCAGCCATTAAATAATCATTATGTGTACTTTAAATTTTGAATGTAAGATTATTATAACAGAAGTCATAACTTTTAGACAAAGTCTTGTTTGTAGTCTAATTAATCCATTACCTAAATGTTCCATGCCTTTATAATGATGGTGATTTTACATATCCACAACTATACATTTGACAAATTGTGCAGTTTATTGTAAGATAGAATTGAATATACTGGTACCTATTCTGGAACTCAGTTTTTTTGTTTTTTTTTTGGGGGGGGTGTTTAATTTGTATTTGTAAAAAAAAATGGAAATGATTGAAAATAACTCCAGAAAAGAACTAATCAAAAAGCATCATCATATTTCACCATTAGCTTTGGAATGGAGGTGGTTAGCAGGGAGTGGTGTGTCTTCTGCCCTAGAAGAATGCTGTGATTCCTGGCACAGGAAGTGGTGGCTAAGTTCCCAGGCTCCAATTGCAACCAAATCTGTTGGCTGTCACAGAAGCTTACCATAGAAGCCCCAATTAATGTCCACCCAATAAGTTTAACTTTGATCAGCTTATTCTGTGAAAAAGCCTGTAAGTCAAGGTCAGTATGTTGTACTCTGTGGGAAAACAAATATTTGCATTTTAAGGACTGTTACCAAATAAAATCCACACCCAACACTAGTAACAATGCTGGATTTTGTTTATGTCAGAAGAAACACATGTGGATCCCTATGGTTATTTAGGAATGGGTTGCCTTCAAACCTGTCATACAGCAACCAGATATAAAAATCCACTAATAAAACAGAACATTTGTTGTCACTGTAAACATCCTTTGCATCCTTCCTTCATTCTTTCTCTCAGTTTCCATTATTTTCATGGTGAAAGTACTTTCTTTTTAAATATATGTAAAATCAGTGATTTGCACTTCAACTTGAGACATCTTATGTGACATTGTTCATTACAATGAAAAAAAAATGAGGGGCCCCGAGTGGCCGAGCGTGGGATCGAGTCTAAGATTTGGCTGATGTAGTTATGTGAGAAAGCTTGCCAGTATAGCTGTTTATGGGTCGGTGGTTCTTTCCGGGGGTTTTCCTCGGGCTCTTCCTCCACCAATAATACTGGCCGCCATGTATAGCCTATCGTGTGCTGAAAAATTGCATTAAACCCTAAAACAAACAATCAAACAATGAAAAAAAATGCTAAATTAAAAATTAAAAAAGATTACAAATGTATTAGCTTGAAAGAAGAGTGAATGATTTTTGTAATGAAATATTAAACTTTAGAACTGAATTTCATATTTTACAGGATTAATAAAGTATCAATATTCAAGCCATATGACTTTATTAATCCTGTAAAATATGAAGCACTTATAATTACAAATACAAAATAAAAATTTACAAACAAATGAATCTCAAGGAATAAAAAGAATTATACTGCAACAACTAGGACCACTATTTAATTTTCTGATGGGGGCCTGGGATTTTCTTTTGAACCAGATAATTTTTTACACCTAGACAATTTTGATTTTCTTCAACTAATATATGGGATATAATTAGTCAAGGAATTTATTTCCCTCCACAAATCAAGCAATAAACAGAGTCCATACATAACATATATTTAGTTATGATAGTTATGAGGTAGATATTTAAATATATAGTTTGTCTATATAAAATGTACTTGTATATTTTCAGTGATAGAATGACTGATACTGTTAAACTGGAAAGCAATGCATTGAACATGTGAGGACTATTTGATCAATAAAGTAAAAAGTTCAAACTGTGTTACTGATATCGTATACATGTTATTCTCGAATCCCATGACTCACAGTTCTGCTGATCTAGGATTTACGAAATATTTGTTACTTCATTTTCCAGTTTTTGAAATCTAACCTTCTTTGTTGAGATATCTTTGTCTGGAATTAAAGTTGAAAATCGTATTGTGTCATAAATGACAAAATTAATAGTCACCCATATCTGTTATTGACCATATACAAGAGCAGCCTGAATAAAACAGCAGCCTCCTTTTGCTCAAAGATACCAGAATGCTGCTTTGTAACAATCTGATTGGCTGTAATGGAGGCTAGTCAACATTTAACTCAATGCATCACATGATCAGCACATAGGTACAAGTTTTTTCATTCCTAATTTGATACAGATATATCAAAAAGATCCACCTGGTCATCTTGGTCATACAATCCTATGTCACCTTGGATCCTGGAGTGAGCCAAGGACAATGTGTTCACATGTCTTTTAAGTCTTCGGAACACTACAAACTTTCAAACTGACAAATAATTGTTTGCATGATATGCACTGGTTAATAAAGTATGTCAAAGGTCACAGAGGTCAAGATTTGGAGGATATATGACCATGCATGGTAAGGAATCCAGTATCTCATAATCATGGTGCAAAGCTGAAATGTCATACATAATACCTAGGATCTTGCCATTTTAGCCCAACTAATGCATTTTAAATCTATGCCCTTAGGAAACAGACACACATGCTGACTGAATAAATCACACATGCTGACTGAAATAATCACACATGCTGACTGAAATAATCACACATGCTGACTGAAATAATCACACATGCTGATTCATACAAGTCACGCCTGCTGACTGAAAAAGTCACGCCTGCTGACTGAACCTCTAACCACAAATAACCTTAGTGCAAATGATTCACACAATACTTGGAGTAGATTGCAGTTGATTAAATTATGATCTTTCAAGAAACTAATCCTCATTTAATGAGGCATATTCATGCAGTGGAAAAATGGCTGCAAAGCAATTTGATTCTAACTGTACAAAATATCTTGCCATCAGAAATTGAACAAACTATGCAATTACAACAAAAAGATTTCTTGTGTCTTTACACTAAGCTGATATATGTGTCATCAATTTTCAGCCTTTGCAACTGTATGCCTTGTTTAATCAGGACAGCACACAATACAAGTTAATATTATCATTAATGAGTAAAGACCTCAAAAGAAGTGCCAGCTTGTTTTTCAGTATCTATTCCAAACTCTGCCTAAAGTATGTACTAGATTATAAGTCAAGTCAAATCACAAGCAACAAAGATCCTGATCTGCCTTAGCATAATGCGCCTGCAGATATGGGTCTAACCTGTTTTTTCTACTGATTACTAATAACAAACGGCACTGACCCAGATCTGCCATCATATAATGCAACAGCATATCTTGGTCATAGACATGGCATGAAGTTGGATCTACTTATAAGTGAATACATGTGGTATTTGTGCAGCTACTCTATCACTGGTCATGAAGGCGGGGGTCCAGTTGGATGGGGGTCCATTAAAATCCTACAGTATGATTCAGAAATTATAACACAACTTTTTATGGTTTGGTGGGATTTAACACCATTTCTTAGCACATGATAGACCATAAATGTCAGCCAGGATATTTGGTGAAGGAAGAACCCCGGAAAACCCCCCAGAAAGAACAACTGACCCACAGGAAGCTATTGGAAAGCTTTCTCACATACACATTATGGCAGAGATGAGCTGCCAGTAATCTGTAAATACAAGCATCTTAAACAACTGGTCCATCCAGGGTCCCATATTCCAATACAAAAACGGGGATGAAATATAGTAAATTAGCATGGGCAACTAATATTTCAGTAATACTAAGCCCTTACATACTAAATTAACATGGGCAACTAATATTTCAGTAGTACTCGAGCCCAGTAAGTTTACATACTAAATTAACATGGGCAATTAATATTTAAGTAATCCAGAGCTCTTACATATTAGAGTAACATGGGCAATTGATATTTAAGTAACATTGACATCATATAGTTACACAAGTCAGACTAAAATAGACCTGATCATGTGAGAATTATGGTTATTAAAAATATTGTATTTAATACTCTTTAAAAGTATTGTAACTGTTGCTTCTTAGTATTTAGAAAATAAAAATAAAAATGGTATGTGGCATTATAGAAGATCAACATAACAAATCGAAGAACTACATGTAGAATCATTCAATCTACATAATAGATGTGCCCTCCTGTGGTTCTAGAACTACATATAGTTATTCAAACTACATAACAGATGTGACTCCCTGTGGTTCTAGAACTCTACATATAGATTTATTCAACTTACATAATAGATGTGACTCCCTGTGGTTCTAGAACTCTACATACAGATTTATTCAAACTACATAACAGATGTGACTCCCTGTGGTTCTAGAACTACATATAGATTTATTCAATCTACATCAGTGGTGCACAAACTTTTTGAGTCAGAGGCCACAATCTGACTTGTTGAAATCATCAGGGGCCCACAAAAAAGTGAAGATCAAAATCGTCCCACACAAGATAGACATCACATCTAAGAACACACAAATAACGATGAAGACTATAATTACGACAAAGAAGTTGCATACTAAGACTTATTCTAAAAATGTTATGATACATCAACTTTCACAAAGTCAGTGTGATGGATGGTGCTGCATGTCATCTGCAAGCTTCAAAATGTCCAGCTTGATGTTTGACATTGAAAGATGCAAAATTGCTTCCAGATTATCATCAGTCAGCTGATTGCAGGTGTTGCTTTTGTTCAGTTTCATCTGTGAGAAAGCCTGTTCGCAGCAGTATGTGCTGCCAAACATGCTGGTGTGGACAAGTGTGTTGTCTTTCAGATTAGCAAATGTATCAGGCAAAGTTCTGTAGAAGTCAAGCAAACTGTTTTCTCGGTAAGTAGCACGCAGTTCATCAGATGCCTGGAGATCAGTAAGTTCGAGCTGGTATTCTGCTGACAAGTCATCCAATGACACACTGAACAGATCAGCAAAAAGTTTCATTAGGAATCTGCACTAGTCAAAGTCATGAAACCGTGAATTGAAAGATTGAACCAATGCATCTAGCTTTCCAATATAAACTTTTGTGTCAAAGTCCTGACACTTCTGTAGCTGTGACTGAAAAGTGGAAAAGTGCGCAAAGTTCCCCGATGTTGCTTGCTGCCGGAACAACTGCAACTTTGTCCTGAATGCCAAAATGTGATTTGCAAGTTGACAAACAAGCTGATTTTTGCCTTGCAACTTCAAATTCAGATCATTCAAGTGTTGTGTCATGTCAACCAGAAAGATCAAATCAGCTTGCCATGCTGGATCAGTCATGGAAGCAACTTCTTTGTTCTTGCTTCTAAGGAATTCTATGACCTCTTCAATTAACTCCCAGAATCTTTTGAGCATCTTCCCTCGACTCAGCCAGCGTACTTCACAGCAATAAACAAGGTCACCATAATCTGCACCAATTTATTCAAGAAAACTTCGAAATTGGCGGTGATTGAGCCCTCGTGATTTGATGATATTGTTTTCATCACTAACGCCATCAGTGCCTGAAAACCAATTTCTTTACTGCACAGGTTCTGTTGGTGAATAATACAGTGCATCTTCACCAACTGTCTGTTCTGCTTTCCTCGATGCTTCATCAACAGTGCTACCAGCCTGTTACTTTCACTGGTCATGGCTGGTGCTCCATCAGTTGTCACACTTACCAGTTTCGTGAAATCCAGTGAAACACTACTACACAGTTGCACTGTCTCTTCAAATAGAGCAGACGCAGTTGTCTGACCCTTCATGGAACCCATGCTGATAAGTTCCTCTGTGATATCAAACAATGACTACACACCGTGAACAAAATCTAGCAGCTGTGCGGTTGAATTGATGTCAGTCGACTCATCTGCAGCCAAAGAGAAGTAGACAAAGTTCGTTGCTTTGTCTGCAAGCTGTCTTGTCACGTCTTCTGAGAGGTGTGAAATTCTTCGTTGAACTGTCATACAATTCAAAGCCACCATCTGCAGCTTGCGAACAGCTTCCGGACACAACTTTTCTGATGCAGTAATCATACATTGCTTGACAAAATCACCGTCAATGAAAGGTCAGCCAGATTTTGCTATCATAAACGAAATTTCGTAACTAACCTCACATGCTGCACTAAAATCTGCTGACTGCTTTGAGAAAATGTTCTGTTGGCGATTCAGCGAATGCCTCAGAGATTCAATTTGAGCTGTTCGTTCATCCCTGACAATGTTGTGGAAATCTTGATGCTTTGTCTCATAATGACACTTTATATTGGAAACCTTCACCACTGCTACTGTTGAATGACACAGCAGACAAATAACGTTCGTCTGCTGTTGAACAAAAGAGTATTGTACAGTCCAGTCATCATTAAACTACTGGTTTTCATTGTCAACTTTTCTTTTATAATTAGCTGCCATTTTGTCACAAATATATAGCCAAAATAAACAACGGAAAATATGGCGGGTACTTCCGGTACACAGGGTAATTGGTGATGTGCACCACTGCAAAATTAATGGCAATACTGCCAGGCAAATTCTATAGCCATTTGATCGAGTAGTGCACCAAATTTTTTACTTTCCTATTGGACATTGTGGGCCACTCGGCGACTCGTTGTGGGCTGGATTTAGATTAAATTTACATAATAGGTGTGCCTGCCTGTAATTCCACTAATACTATCCTTCAACTTATCAGGAAACTGTTAAAGTTTAGTGTAAAGGAAGATGTGATTTCATGTTAGTATTAAAATATCAACAAATGTTGGGTCCTTCATAGACTTGGCAGAATAAAATAAAAGCCATCTCAACTAGTGACACATGCTTCATTAAAATTCTTGTCAATAGATCCTTCCAACCCAACCTTTTCTAGACCTCTGTAAAGTTTGCAATGTCTTAACTTTTATAAACAAAAAAAATTATAGTCCAAAATTTTTGTCCATGGTTGACTGAAAAGGCTCAGATAATGAAAATTATCTACAGGTATACAGTTCAGTACAGTAATTTGGAATAACTCTGAATCTTGAAATGCTGGTAAATAGTTAGAAATTAGACAGGCTGTGTTTTGAGTGCATGGTGGATAATGAGTTCTTAGTATAGTAATGTCTTGATGACTGAGTAATCTGTTTGACATTTACCATTCACTGACCTTTGCTTGACTACGACCTTTTGGGTCTGGATAACTACCCTCTTATCAACAATTAGTCTTGTCAGACCTTAACTGACAACAGCTAATACAAACATCACAAAATCATCTGCTCATTAATTAAACCTTAGATCATAAATAATGAAGTTGCCATCATCCCATGAAATGTGGAGCAAAGAGGTTCATTGAAATTATGATCTAGTTTACAATGGATACAATTTAAAATTATTTGCATGTTTAAAAAAAAAAAGGTACTAAAAATCAAAATCATATTTAATGTAAAACCATAAAATATTTGCATATTTGGCAAGAAAGTTTAATTAAAGGAAGTAGGTTTTTTTGATAATATGAAGCCATTAGTAACTCATTTGGTAGAGTGTTGGATTCATAATGAAAGAGTCCTGGATTTGATAACCAACCAAATTGTTTTTGAGTTAGCAAACTCTGTTTGAGGAAAGAGACCTAGCTTTCCTTTCATTTCTTGGCATTATAAAGTCAACATTGTATTACATTGCCCTAAACAAAATTAAACAATAATACATCAGTTATGAAATTATATATTTCAAATATGCTTGTTAAAATTGCCACAAATTTGACTACCATATGAACTCACTTGTAAGTCCAACTGCAAATAATATATATTCAGATCTGCAATCCCATAATGCCCTGAAAGATCAGGGTCTATGTTTATTGTACTGATTATTCCTAAAGCATATGTCAGCTTGGTAATGTATGTGCATTCTCATTAAATAAAATATTAATTGTTGTTATATAATTTAATACTACCATAGTTTAATCAAAGTCTAATAATTCCAATTAATCTGAACTTACTGAATTTTCTGAAATCTGACTGGATATAACTATTATTTGATATTGATCATTGATTTTTATACATCAGTAAATTCTCCAGACTACTTTTGGTTTTCAGTATCACCATGATAATAGCATCGACAAGCCCCAACCACCAACTTCTTTCAGTAAAATTATATCTTTAGAAGTTGAAACAGTGTAATTTCACAGTCATTCCAGCACTCCAACTCCTTTCCCTTTTGCCAAACGAAGCATATGGCCGACCTCTTCAAGTTAGTCTTCAGAAATTATTGCATTTTTATGTGACAATATGTTGCAAATGATGTTAATAAATGCAAGGGCCATATGATGAGTTAGGGATCTCATTAAAAATAGACATGATTTTGTGTTTGATAGATCAGAATGCATAGAAAACAATAACAATGAATGCTGTAAGAACATATGCCATATGCAAATATAATGTTAATAAAGAAATATCCAGGCTTAAATAGCATCAAACAACTTTTTTTAATTTAAAAAAAATGATCAATGGTGACCAGCTCTGACACTCTACCAGATATGACTATATAACGAATTAACAATTCTTGGCTAGCTAAGATGGTGATATTTATTGTGTGGTATAAAGAATTAACAATTCTTGGCTAGCTAAGATGGTGATATTTATTGTGTGGTATAAAGAATTTAACAATTCTTGGCTAGCTAAGATGGTGCTATGTATTGTGTGATATAAAGAATTAGCAATTCTTGGTTAGCGAAGATGGTGCTATGTATTGTGTGATACAAAGAATTAGCAATTCTTGGTTAGCGAAGATGGTGCTATGTATTGTGTGATAAAAAGAATTAGCAATTCTTGGTTAGTGAAGATGGTGCTATGTATTGTGTGATATAAAGAATTAGCAATTCTTGGTTAGCGAAGATGGTGCTATGTATTGTGTGATATAAAGAATTAGCGATACTTGGCTAGCGAAGATGGTGCTATGTATTGTGTGGTATAAAGAATTAACAATTTTTGGCTAGCTAAGATGGTGCTATGTATTGTGTGGTATAAAGAATTAACAATTCTTGTCTAGCGAAGATGGTGATATTTATTGTGGGGCAGATCATGCTTGGGCATTTATTGATATGTAAATTGTTACCTAATTCCTCACAAAGTTAACATAAAGTCCATAAGAAGACACAAAGATAACATAAAGTCCATAAGACACAAAGTTAACATAAAGTCCTTAAGACACAAAGTTAACATAAAGTCCTTAAGACACAAAATTAACATAAAGTCCATAAGACACAAAGTTAACATAAAGTCCATAAGAAGACACAAAGATAACATAAAGTCCATAAGACACAAAGTTAACATAAAGTCCATAAGACACAAAGTTAACATAAAGTCCATAAGACACAAAGTTAACATAAAGTCCTTAAGACACAAAGTTAGCATAAAGTCCATAAGACACAAAGTTAACATAAAGTCCATAAGACACAAAGTTAACATAAAGTCCATAAGACACAAAGTTAACATAAAGTCCTTAAGACACAAAGTTAACATAAAGTCCATAAGACACAAAGTTAACATAAAGTCCTTAAGACACAAAGTTAACATAAAGTCCATAAGAAGACACATATATAACATAAAGTCCTTAAGACACAAATTTAACATAAAGTCCTTAAGACAAAAAGTTAACATAAAGTCCATAAGACACAAAGTTAACATAAAGTCCTTAAGACACAAAGATAACATAAAGTCCTTAAGACACAAAGATAACATAAAGTCCATAAGAAGACACAAAGTTAACATAAAGTCCTTAAGACACAAAGTTAACATAAAGTCCTTAAGACACAAAGTTAACATAAAGTCCATAAGACACAAAGTTAACATAAAGTCCATAAGAACACACAAAGATAACATAAAGTCCATAAGACACAAAGTTAACATAAAGTCCATAAGACACAAAGTTAACATAAAGTCCATAAGACACAAAGTTAACATAAAGTCCTTAAGATACAAAGTTAACATAAAGTCCATAAGACACAAAGTTAACATAAAGTCCTTAAGACACAAAGTTAACATAAAGTCCATAAGACACAAAGTTAACATAAAGTCCTTAAGACACAAAGTTAACATAAAGTCCATAAGAAGACACAAATATAACATAAAGTCCTTAAGACACAAATTTAACATAAAGTCCTTAAGACACAAAGTTAACATAAAGTCCATAAGACACAAAGTTAACATAAAGTCCTTAAGACACAAAGTTAACATAAAGTTAATAAGACACAAAGATAACGTAAAGTCCTTAAGACACAAAGATAACATAAAGTCCATAAGACACAAAGTTAACATAAAGTCCTTAAGACACAAAGTTAACATAAAGTCCTTAAGACACAAAGTTAACATAAAGTCCTTAAGACACAGAGTTAACATAAAGTCCATAAGAAGACACAAAGTTAACATAAAGTCCTGTTAACTTTGTGTCTTAAGGACTTTATGTTAACTCTGTGTCTTAAGGACTTTTTTAACTTTGTGTCTTCTTATGGACTTTATGTTAACTTTGTGTCTTCTTATGGACTTTATGTTATCTTTGTGTCTTAAGGACTTTATGTTAAATTTGTGTCTTAAGGACTTTATGTTAAATTTGTGTCTTAAGGACTTTATGTTAATTTTGTGTCTTAAGGACTTTATGTTAACTTTGTGTCTTAAGGATTTTATGTTAACTTTGTCTTAAGGACTTTATTTTAACTTTGTGTCTTAAGGACGTTGTTAGCTTTGTGTCTTCTTATGGAATTTATTTAACTTTGTGTCTGACAGACTTTATGTTAACTTTGTGCCTTACGGACTTTATGTTAACTAGGTGAGTACAGTAGAACCTGTCTTGAAAGACCACCCTTCTGCCAAATAATCCAGTTTGTACTGGATTGCACATTGTATACTGTGATGTAAGTATAACATATATATATATATATGCATCAATGAGCTACAGTTTTCAGTTTCAGACATGAGAACTTTTCAGCTACAGTTTTCAGTTTCAGACATGAGAACTTTTCACGGGAAAGGGTTACCAAAAATTTGCAGGCTTCATATGCTGGATATTTCATAAAACGAAACCTTATGTAAATCTGCTTTAATATTTAATTTAGATTCAGCTGGTGTTGTGTCTCAAACAAGTGAGTGCATCTCCAGATATAATTGCACATCTGACATTTAAAAATTTATCACCTCCATATACAGTCTGACCTATTTTCATCAGACAGCATGGCTTCATTATTGGGGCCACTCCAGTCTAAGGCAAAAATGTTAAACCTATAACATTCTAAGGTCATATATTATTGACGCTACTGCTGTAGGCAAGATTTACTGGAATCAGATTTGTATGGTTTTGATCTCAATTCTTTCCACATTTGTTATTTCTACATCAGGTATGTGGAATTTCATGAAATGATACTGCAGTCATGTGTTCCAATCCCCACCTTCAGTTAAAGTTGGAACCACCTAGTCCGATTCCTAATCCTTGAAGGGCCATACATGTCACTTTTTAATTGTTAAAAGATTATAAATAAATTTACTGTTTGAGTTAGTCTTGGACAAACTCCAGCAAAATTGTCTAAAAAGTTTTAACATGTTTTCTTATATCAAATATTGATTACAGCTGTAATTTGTTCGCTGACATGAACTTGTAAGAAATAAACAGGAAAATGTAAAGAAGGAGAATAAACAGCATCATGGCCGGATATTAGTGGCTGTTACCTAAGGTCAATGGAACCACGGTCACTGAATTAGTATATCATCTGACTTGTTGTGAGTTTGATAACTGTCCAGGCCAGCCTGTGTTGGCTGCCTTGCTGTGTCTTTAGGAATGGCATTTTGCTCCCATTTTCTTGGAATACTATAGCCAATAAAATGGTAAAAGTACTGATAAAACAAACGTACCAAAATACTGTAATCTCACTGTCTGTTCCTTCTCTATGCAGGTAATTTTTATTACTGGCTGTTCTCTATGCAGGTAATTTTTATTACTGGCTATTTTCTATGGAGGTACTCTTTATTAGGTACTGGATGTTCCTTCTTTTTACAAATAATCTTTATTACTGGATGTTCCGTTTCTGTACAGGTAATCTTTATTACTGTCTGTTCCTTTTCTATTTAGGTAATCTTTGTTACTGGATGTTCCATCTCTATGCAGGTAATCTTTATTACTGGCTGTTCCTTCTCTATGCATGTAATCTTTATTACTGGATGTTCCTTCTTTTTACAAATAGTCTTTATTACTGGATGTTCCTTCTCTATACAGTCGACTCCACTTAACTGCACATAGGTTAACTGCACACTCCAGATAACTGCACGTAATCATGCCGGTCCCGATTTTTCCCAATGCTTAAAAATGTTCTGTACTGTACTCCTGTTAACTGTACACTCCAGATAACTGCACGGTCTCGTGATGGGCCCGAGGGTGTGCAATTAACTGGAGTCGACTGTACAGGAAATCTTTATTACTGGATGTTCCTTCTCTATACTGCTGATCTCCATTACAAGCTGTTCCTTATCAATACTGGTAATATTTATTACTGGATGCTCCTTCTCTACGTAGAACAAATGGTACAAGAATCATCTAACAAGTGATTTGAACAAAAGTGTTTAGCTTTTACAAAATGAGAAATTTCATTGCAACCATGACACTTTAATAATATCAATGCTATTAGATAAACATGCAGTTCAATGCATTCATATACGTAATCAAAATACAAGTTTCAGAGAGAAATAAATCACAATGCCGGTTTTATTGTGGAGACACACTTCTTTGGAGGAATGGTTAATTGTTTTAGTCTGGTAACATTGTTTATGTTATAAACATTTCCTAAAGCAAGTAGTCAAAATAATAATGATTCTTCTTTCAACTAGGATTTATTAATATTGGTCTTCAAGATTTTGCCGAATGATGCTGAAAGAAATGGTATTATTTCTGAAAATACTCACCAGAATTCAGCAAACAAAAGGATGGCAGTAAATCTGACAATATCAATATGGATCCACTGTCTGTTTAAGTTCCCAAGATTCATCAAAAGAAAAAAATGATGTGGAATTAAATTCATACAAAAAGGAAATCCCAGATTTTACAGGCATCAAAAAATCTCAGCAGTATCACTATCAATGTCAGCAGCAACTGAGATGACTGGATGATTAAATTCCAACTCTACAAATACTCAACATAATATGGACAAGATCACCACTTTGCATGAAAATAAAATAAACATGTACTGAATTCCCACCAACAACCATACCATTTTGATACAGGGCAATGGATTCTTCACTTGGACTTGCAATGAATTCCTTGAACTGTGTGAAAACAAATGATCTGACAACTGCTCTGTCACCATTGACATCTTCAGCTTGAAAAATAACCTCCAATCCCAGCAGTACCTGTGTGTGATTAGGATTTTTAATGTAGTTTTGAAAAAAACAACAGTCATATTGCTACAATGTCTAGCACTGGGGCATCATGCCACAGACTTGTAACATGATGTCCCACCCAGTCACATTATTCTGACACCAGGCTGACCAGTCCTAACACTAACTTCTTAATGTTGAGCGCCAAGTGAGGCAGCTGTTAGTACCATTTTTTAAGTCTTTGGCATGACATGGCCAGAATGAAACATACAACCTCATACTTCCGCAGCAGATGCTCTAACTACTAAACAACCAGAGCAGTCCAGCAGTATCAGTACCAAGCAAGGCTATAATTCATTACAAAACTCACTTGGTCAAGTTGAAAAAAACTACACTGTACAAAATTATTTTAGCAAATCCCTCTCCCCTACCCCTGGTAGACTCAGGTACACTTCATCAAAGCGATGAAGACAGTGGCACTAATAGACATAATATAAATTCAAGTACTACCAGTCAAGCAAGACATATTTACACCCTCATCTACAAAATAGACATAATAAAAATACAAGTACTACCAGTCAAGCAAGACACCTTTACACCCTCATCTACATTAAATGCAAGCCACATAGTGGCTATTTATATAACACCTCCCTCTCTACAACCTCAGATAGACCCACAAACAATTCCTTAAAGTATTTCAGACTGGTTATGACACTAATCAAGATACCATATGTACTCACTTATATGTCGAGTCCAACTGCAAACTGCATAATGCACCAGCAGATATGGGTCTATACATTTTGATAGGAGTAATCAGTAGAACAAAAAAACATAGACCCTGATGTGCAGGTGATATTTGTGACAGGCATCTTAGTTCGTGTATTTATGTCTGTGTATGTATAAATATGAACAACCCTTCAGGAGGAGCGGTTATAAAATATTTTGTTGTGGCCATACTGGATGTCAGATCAGGACCATTTTCATTTATAACCAATGCGATAGCAGAAGATGGCTTTGGATGAAAAGTTCATGTCAGTATGACTTTCTATTCAGAAGGAGTTACAAGAACAAGATTTTTAAGATGACTGTCACAGTCATTAGATCTGTACCATTTTGTATTGATTTATGACAAACTACACATCATTTTAAGCCTTGTTCTTAAAATCCCATGTTAATGTGACCAGCCATTTATGAATAGTGATAACAAGTTTTAAAGCTGTACATGATATCAGCACCAATTTTTTAGGATCAACTAGACATAAAAATGTCTTTTAGTGAGAATTACATGATGATATGACCATCCATTCCAAAGTAATAGCAATAGTACGATTTTCAATGTGTCTGCCATGATGACCATGTTGGATGTCAGATCAGATTTTCATTATGTTGGGTATACAAGCAGCTCCAATTTTATCTAGCATCAACTGGATTATTGGATGAATGTGTATTTAAAGTTAAATGGCAATTTATCCATTTTCAGTAGCTAAGGATGAGAAGGGAAGGCAAACTTGTGCAATCATATGGACAAAGGATGGAAAACAGACTATCTCCCAAGTTCTCCTGGTCCATGAAAATAAAGCTAAAAATATGGGTGTGCAAACATCATGCAGGGCTGATTTGCCATGAGTGTAATGAAACCTGATTATTAACAATATGATAAAGTAAGCACTTGATTTATAGATCAATCCTTATAATCTATGTTTACCAAGTGACTTTTTTCAACTGATAAAATGAAGGCTTTACATTCATCATCTAGTTATTAAAAGTATTTTTTAAAGCTGCAAATGCCAAGGTTGTACAATGACAGACATGGCAAATCAATGTTATTTTATGCGGTCTGTGGTATTCATGTTATTGTCTCTGCTGTTACATGCAGTCTGTAGTATTCATAATGTCTCAGCTGTGACATAGTCTGTGGTATTCATGTTAATGTCTCTGCTGTTACATGCCATCTGTGGTATTCATGTTTATGTCTCTGGTGTTACATGCAGTCTATGGTATTCATGTTAACATCTCTGCTGTTACATGCAGTCAGTGTTATTCATAATGTCTCTGCTGTTACATGCAGTCTGTGGTATTCATAATGTCTCTGTTGTTACACGAGTCTGTGGTATTCATGTTAATGTCTCTGCTGTTACATATAGTCAGTGGTATTCATGATAATGTCTCTGCTGTTACATGCAGTTGGTGGTATCATGTTAATGTCTCTGCTGCTACATGTGGTCTGTGATATATTCATGTTAATGTCTCTGCTGTTACATATGGTCTGTGGTATTCATGATAATTTATCTGCTGTTACATGTGGTCTGTGATATATTCATGTGATATATTCATGTCAATGTCTCTGTTGTTACATATGGTCTGTGGTATTCATGATAATTTTTCTGCATTTTATGCAGTCTGTGGTATTCATACTAATGTATCTGCTGTGACATACATTTGCTTGTATTCATGATAGTGTATCTGCTGTTACATATAGTTCATGGTTTCATGGTAATGTATCCGCTGTTACATGCAATTCTAATGCATACAACATAATGCAATTGTCAAAATGAACAATTGCTGACAATATACAGATGAGGAGCACAAACAACTGCAAATGTGACTGGTATCTTCTTTTCATTAGATTTTGTATTACATACATCTGTTAAAAGTACTATAAAAGGTCTCTGGACATTTCATGTTTGGGGAGGAGATGCTGATTTTCTTAGCATGATATTATCATATCATGTGTGTGTGTGTGTGTGTGTGTGTGTGTGTGTGTGTGCATGTGCACATGCATGTGCATGCATTGGGTGTGTGCATGCATGCATGTGTTCTAATGTTCCCATGTAGCTAAACTTGTATTCCAATGTTGCAAACTATTACAGGGTAATATACCATATACTGATATTCCTAAGTACCACAGTATACCTGATATACATGTACCAGATATTTTTTGGTCGAATTAGTCTTTTTTCTATCAGAACAAGAGTAGTATTTCAACATATTTGGGAGCCAGAGATTTAAAAAAAAAAACAATCGGTCACCCTTAAAAATTGAAATGGTCAGTCCCTAATACAGCACAGTAGCTATATAATGTATCTCAAGACAAGTTAAGAAGATAACATCCTCTCTGCTATCTCCATCTGAGCTGGACAATTAAATCTGTCAGTCACTGACAATGGATTCCACTTCAGCCATTATCATATCAGATCTCCATTATAATTACAGCAAATGATCCACAGCTAGGTTTCTTTATTGAATCTAGAATCTGGTACAGTTACCTCCCACCTTGGTATTACACAGTTAACTAGTTTTAACTAGTGGTAACTACATATAAAAACATTTAAACAGTTACTGGCATAGATACTTGATCAAAGAAAAGGTCTGTAGATAAGCAATGGATATGAAACAACATAAAACATCTTTTAAACAAGTAAGAAAAACCCAAATTCAGCAAAATGAAAAATATTGACCGTCTTGGTGCCTACATCATGATGCAGAGCACAGAAAAGGGCAACGTTCCTAACTGACCATAGCAGCTAACCATGTGTACTAATTCCACCAGGTATCTTACCTTGTACATAAATTTCCCAAGTTATGCATGACAACATACCATATTTACCACAGCTGCTAAGCAACGTATATCACACAACAACCTGTCATTTATATGTATGTTCCTAGTTGCCTCATGGCAGCATACCTATTATTCCGACATACTGCCTGGAAGCATCAGTATATGTTAATGTTCTTAAATGCACATGGCAGCATGTGTGTGTGTCTGTGTGTGTGTGTGTGTGTGTGTGTGTGTGTGTGTGTGTGTGTGTGTGTGTTTAAGTACTGTATGGCAGCATAACTAAGATACCAAAATTCATATGTACCATTTAACAGGAGACCTTGAGTATCATAAATTCATATGTACCATTTAACAGGAGACCTTAAGAATCATGCTATATCCATCCTACTGCCATCAATGTAAACTTAATCATATTATATCCATCCTACTGCCATCAATGTAATCATGCTATATCCATCCTACTGCCATCAGTGTAATCATGCTATATCCATCCTACTGCCATCAATGTAAACTCAATCATGCTATATCCATCCTACTGCCATCAATGTAAACTCAATCATACTATATCCATCCTACTGCCATCAATGTAAACTCAATCATGCTATATCCATCCTACTGCCATCAATGTAAACTCAATCATGCTATATCCATCCTACTGCCATCAATGTAAACTCAATCATGCTATATCCATCCTACTGCCATCAATGTAAACTAAATCATGCTATATCCATCCTACTGCCATCAATGTAAACTCAATCATGCTATATCCATCCTACTGCCATCAATGTTAAACTCAATCATGCTATATTCATCCTACTGCCATCAATGTAATCAGTCTATATCCATCCTACTGCCATCAATGTAAACTCAATCATGCTATATCCATCCTACTGCCATCAATGTAAACTCAATCATGCTATATCCATCCTACTGCCATCAGTGTAATCATGCTATATCCATCCTACTGCCATCAATGTAATCATACTATATCCATCCTACTGCCATCAATGTAAACTCAATCATGCTATATCCATCCTACTGCCATCAATGTAAACTCAATCATACTATATCCATCCTACTGCCATCAATGTAAACTCAATCATGCTATATCCATCCTACTGCCATCAATGTAAACTCAATCATGCTATATCCATTCTACTGCCATCAATGTAAACTCAATCATACTATATCCATCCTACTGCCATCAATGTAAACTCAATCATGCTATATCCATCCTACTGCCATCAATGTAAACTCAATCATGCTATATCCATTCTACTGCCACCAATGTAAACTCAATCATACTATATCCATCCTACTGCCATCAATGTAATCATGCTATATCCATCCTACTGCCACCAATGTTAAACTCAATCATGCTATATCCATCCTACTGCCATCAATGTAAACTCAATCATGCTATATCCATCCTACTGCCATCAATGTAAACTCAATCATACTATATCCATCCTACTGCCATCAATGTAATCATGCTATATCCATCCTACTACCATCAAAGTAAACTCAATCATACTATATCCATTCTACTGCCATCAATGTAACCACGCTATATCCATCCTACTGCCATCAATGTAAACTCAATGATGCTATATTTATTCTACTGCCATCAATGTAAACTCAATCATACTATATCCATCCTACTGCCATTAATGTGATCATGCTATATCCATCCTACTGCCATCAATGTAATCATTAGAGCTGTACCGATGTCACTTTTTGCCGATTATGCCGATACCACGTATAGCCGATTATCAAAATTGCCGATACCGATTACGAGACCGATTATTTTGCATGTGCATATTTTCTGATTTCCACAACACGAAATTACATAAAGGTAAAATACAGCCTTCATAATTCGCGGGTCGGTCGAGTTTACCAGGGAGACCATATACTATAATGTACAGTACTTACGCAGTGCAAAGTGTGCATAGCGTCACTACAATCCTTTTTTATTCCCAAATATATTAGTTGCAGATTTTGCTTTATTCGTTGTTTCGACCAAAGTGTATTCTTTCAGATAAAATTTCAGCTAATCTGTAATAGTTGTTTCATTTACTACGAATCACCTCTCACGAGTTACTCATTTTCAATATATAAGTGATATTCACAAACAGGAAAGTTTCGCAGTACAATAAATATGTTCTAAATTGAGGCAATGCTTTTGAGTTTATTGCAGACTTTCTATGAGCAAAGGTCGTCGGCTTGCTTTGACAACAACAAATACTCGTTATTGCTGCGGCAACATCAGATAATTGTAAAACATTGATATAGAATTGTTTTATTTGTTTAGCATATGTCGGTGCTTCAAAGGTACAGTAAAACCTGATATGACTTATGAGAGACCGCCCCTTCTGCCAGATGGTGGCTTGGTGAAACACTAACAAAAGAAATAAAAAATAATTTTAAAAAATCCGGAAATGATTCTCACTTTCTAGTATTAAAGACAATGAGTTCGTTCACCCTCCAGGCATTACGGATTATCTGAAAGACAGACGACGTACTCAAACCTACACTGAAGCCCTTTCAAACAATTTCTCACTGGGACATAAGGACTATCGGTGTTTTGTGAGTTTTCATAAAGATAAAGAAAAAACACAAACCTCAAAATTGACTGTGTATATATCCATCATTACTCCCTTTGATGTTAATCTTACTGGCTATTCACATGACTTTGGCACTACAATGGCGGTTAGCGACATGTACTTTAGTCTGGTTTACTGCAGTTTACAAATGTTACCGGACGCTGGAGTTGAAAATTTCGCACAACTGGCAGCAAGATAAATTCTTTTTAAATACTTTAATAGAGCAATCTCTTTGTTACAAAAGATTAATTGATGGTTCGATGTGTTTATCTCGATATATGGTTATTCGACTATACAGTAGTGTTAGTTAATGAGCAACTTGTTTGCATACTGCATATATCCCGAACTCTAGTGTTACAAAGGATTAAGTTACGGTCAGTCAAAACGCGACTGTATATACAACTTTTATCAGGAAAAATTGGTTATTTAAAAAAATTATTTGCATCGGAACCGATTATTTTTGCCGATACCCGATTATACCGATTGTGCTAATAATCGGCCCGATTACGCGTACGGGCGATTAATCGGTACAGCTCTAGTAATCATGCTATATCCATCCTACTGCCATCAATGTAAACTCAATCATGCTATATCCATCCTACTGCCATCAATGTAAACTCAATCATACTATATCCATCCTACTGCCATCAATGTAAACTCAATCATGCCATATCCATCCTACTGCCATCAATGTTAAACTCAATCATGCTATATCCATCCTACTGTCATCAATGTAATCATGCTATATCCATCCTACTGCCATCAATGTAAACTCAATCATACTATATCCATCCTACTGCCATCAATGTAAACTCAATCATGCTATATCCATCCTACTGCCATCAATGTAATCATGCTATATCCATCCTACTGCCATCAATGTAAACTCAATCATGCTATATCCATTCTACTGCCATCAATGTAAACTCAATCATACTATATCCATCCTACTGCCATCAATGTAATCATGCTATATCCATCCTACTGCCATCAATGTAAACTCAATCATGCTATATCCATCCTACTGCCATCAATGTAAACTCAATCATACTATATCCATCCTACTGCCATCAATGTAAACTCAATCATGCTATATCCATCCTACTGCCATCAATGTAAACTCAATCATGCTATATCCATCCTACTGCCATCAATGTAAACTCAATCATGCTATATCCATCCTACTGCCATCAATGTAAACTAAATCATGCTATATCCATCCTACTGCCATCAATGTAAACTCAATCATGCTATATCCATCCTACTGCCATCAATGTTAAACTCAATCATGCTATATTCATCCTACTGCCATCAATGTAATCAGTCTATATCCATCCTACTGCCATCAATGTAAACTCAATCATGCTATATCCATCCTACTGCCATCAATGTAAACTCAATCATGCTATATCCATCCTACTGCCATCAGTGTAATCATGCTATATCCATCCTACTGCCATCAATGTAATCATACTATATCCATCCTACTGCCATCAATGTAAACTCAATCATGCTATATCCATCCTACTGCCATCAATGTAAACTCAATCATACTATATCCATCCTACTGCCATCAATGTAAACTCAATCATGCTATATCCATCCTACTGCCATCAATGTAAACTCAATCATGCTATATCCATTCTACTGCCATCAATGTAAACTCAATCATACTATATCCATCCTACTGCCATCAATGTAAACTCAATCATGCTATATCCATCCTACTGCCATCAATGTAAACTCAATCATGCTATATCCATTCTACTGCCACCAATGTAAACTCAATCATACTATATCCATCCTACTGCCATCAATGTTAAACTCAATCATGCTATATCCATCCTACTGTCATCAATGTAATCATGCTATATCCATCCTACTGCCATCAATGTAAACTCAATCATACTATATCCATCCTACTGCCATCAATGTAAACTCAATCATGCTATATCCATCCTACTGCCATCAATGTAATCATGCTATATCCATCCTACTGCCATCAATGTAAACTCAATCATGCTATATCCATTCTACTGCCATCAATGTAAACTCAATCATACTATATCCATCCTACTGCCATCAATGTAATCATGCTATATCCATCCTACTGCCATCAATGTAAACTCAATCATGCTATATCCATCCTACTGCCATCAATGTAAACTCAATCATACTATATCCATCCTACTGCCATCAATGTAAACTCAATCATGCTATATCCATCCTACTGCCATCAATGTAAACTCAATCATGCTATATCCATCCTACTGCCATCAATGTAAACTCAATCATGCTATATCCATCCTACTGCCATCAATGTAAACTAAATCATGCTATATCCATCCTACTGCCATCAATGTAAACTCAATCATGCTATATCCATCCTACTGCCATCAATGTTAAACTCAATCATGCTATATTCATCCTACTGCCATCAATGTAATCAGTCTATATCCATCCTACTGCCATCAATGTAAACTCAATCATGCTATATCCATCCTACTGCCATCAATGTAAACTCAATCATGCTATATCCATCCTACTGCCATCAGTGTAATCATGCTATATCCATCCTACTGCCATCAATGTAATCATACTATATCCATCCTACTGCCATCAATGTAAACTCAATCATGCTATATCCATCCTACTGCCATCAATGTAAACTCAATCATACTATATCCATCCTACTGCCATCAATGTAAACTCAATCATGCTATATCCATCCTACTGCCATCAATGTAAACTCAATCATGCTATATCCATTCTACTGCCATCAATGTAAACTCAATCATACTATATCCATCCTACTGCCATCAATGTAAACTCAATCATGCTATATCCATCCTACTGCCATCAATGTAAACTCAATCATGCTATATCCATTCTACTGCCACCAATGTAAACTCAATCATACTATATCCATCCTACTGCCATCAATGTAATCATGCTATATCCATCCTACTGCCACCAATGTTAAACTCAATCATGCTATATCCATCCTACTGCCATCAATGTAAACTCAATCATGCTATATCCATCCTACTGCCATCAATGTAAACTCAATCATACTATATCCATCCTACTGCCATCAATGTAATCATGCTATATCCATCCTACTACCATCAAAGTAAACTCAATCATACTATATCCATCCTACTGCCATCAATGTAACCACGCTATATCCATCCTACTGCCATCAATGTAAACTCAATGATGCTATATTTATTCTACTGCCATCAATGTAAACTCAATCATACTATATCCATCCTACTGCCATTAATGTGATCATGCTATATCCATCCTACTGCCATCAATGTAATCATGCTATATCCATCCTACTGCCATCAATGTAAACTCAATCATGCTATATCCATCCTACTGCCATCAATGTAAACTCAATCATACTATATCCATCCTACTGCCATCAATGTAAACTCAATCATGCCATATCCATCCTACTGCCATCAATGTTAAACTCAATCATGCTATATCCATCCTACTGTCATCAATGTAATCATGCTATATCCATCCTACTGCCATCAATGTAAACTCAATCATACTATATCCATCCCACTGCCATGAATGTAAACTCAATGATGCTATATCCATCCTACTGCCATCAATGTAAACTCAATCATACTATATCCATCCTACTGCCATCAATGTAAACTCAATCATGCTATATCCATCCCACTGCCATCAATGTAAACTCAATCATTCTATATCCATCCCACTGCCATCAATGTAAACTCAGTCATGCAATATCCATCCCACTGCCATCAATGTAAACTCAATCATACTGTATCCATCCTACTGCCATCAATGTAAACTCAATCATGCTATATCCATCCTACTGCCATCAATGTAAACTCGATCATGTTATATCCATCCCACTGCCATCAATGTAAACTCAATCATGCTATATCCATCCCACTGCCATCAATGTAAATTCAATCATGCTATATACAACCCACTGCCATCAATGTAAACTAAATCATGCTATATCCATCCTACTGCCATCAATGTAATCATGCTATATCCATCCTAATGCCATCAATGTGATCATGCTATATCCATCCTACTGCCATCAATGTAAACTCAATCATGCTATATCTATCCTACTGCCATCAATGTAAACTCAATCATACTATATCCATCCTACTGCCATCAATGTTAAACTCAATCATGCTATATCCATCCTACTGCCATCAATGTAAACTCAATCATACTATATCCATCCTACTGCCATCAATATGATCATGCTATATCCATCCTACTGCCATCAATGTAAACTCAATCATGCTATATCCATCCTACTGCCATCAATGTAAACTCAATCATGCTATATCCATTCTACTGCCACCAATGTAAACTCAATCATACTATATCCATCCTACTGCCATCAATGTAATCATGCTATATCCATCCTACTGCCACCAATGTTAAACTCAATCATGCTATATCCATCCTACTGCCATCAATGTAAACTCAATCATGCTATATCCATCCTACTGCCATCAATGTAAACTCAATCATACTATATCCATCCTACTGCCATCAATGTAATCATGCTATATCCATCCTACTACCATCAAAGTAAACTCAATCATACTATATCCATCCTACTGCAATCAATGTAACCACGCTATATCCATCCTACTGCCATCAATGTAAACTCAATGATGCTATATTTATTCTACTGCCATCAATGTAAACTCAATCATACTATATCCATCCTACTGCCATTAATGTGATCATGCTATATCCATCCTACTGCCATCAATGTAATCATGCTATATCCATCCTACTGCCATCAATGTAAACTCAATCATGCTATATCCATCCTACTGCCATCAATGTAAACTCAATCATACTATATCCATCCTACTGCCATCAATGTAAACTCAATCATGCCATATCCATCCTACTGCCATCAATGTTAAACTCAATCATGCTATATCCATCCTACTGTCATCAATGTAATCATGCTATATCCATCCTACTGCCATCAATGTAAACTCAATCATACTATATCCATCCCACTGCCATGAATGTAAACTCAATGATGCTATATCCATCCTACTGCCATCAATGTAAACTCAATCATACTATATCCATCCTACTGCCATCAATGTAAACTCAATCATGCTATATCCATCCCACTGCCATCAATGTAAACTCAATCATTCTATATCCATCCCACTGCCATCAATGTAAACTCAGTCATGCTATATCCATCCCACTGCCATCAATGTAAACTCAATCATACTGTATCCATCCTACTGCCATCAATGTAAACTCAATCATTCTATATCCATCCCACTGCCATCAATGTAAACTCAGTCATGCTATATCCATCCCACTGCCATCAATGTAAACTCAATCATGCTATATCCATCCTACTGCCATCAATGTAAACTAAATCATGCTATATCCATCCTACTGCCATCAATGTAAACTCAATCATGCTATATCCATCCTACTGCCATCAATGTTAAACTCAATCATGCTATATTCATCCTACTGCCATCAATGTAATCAGTCTATATCCATCCTACTGCCATCAATGTAAACTCAATCATGCTATATCCATCCTACTGCCATCAATGTAAACTCAATCATGCTATATCCATCCTACTGCCATCAGTGTAATCATGCTATATCCATCCTACTGCCATCAATGTAATCATACTATATCCATCCTACTGCCATCAATGTAAACTCAATCATGCTATATCCATCCTACTGCCATCAATGTAAACTCAATCATACTATATCCATCCTACTGCCATCAATGTAAACTCAATCATGCTATATCCATCCTACTGCCATCAATGTAAACTCAATCATGCTATATCCATTCTACTGCCATCAATGTAAACTCAATCATACTATATCCATCCCACTGCCATCAATGTAAACTCAATCATGCTATATCCATCCTACTGCCATCAATGTAAACTCAATCATGCTATATCCATTCTACTGCCACCAATGTAAACTCAATCATACTATATCCATCCTACTGCCATCAATGTAATCATGCTATATCCATCCTACTGCCACCAATGTTAAACTCAATCATGCTATATCCATCCTACTGCCATCAATGTAAACTCAATCATGCTATATCCATCCTACTGCCATCAATGTAAACTCAATCATACTATATCCATCCTACTGCCATCAATGTAATCATGCTATATCCATCCTACTACCATCAAAGTAAACTCAATCATACTATATCCATCCTACTGCCATCAATGTAACCACGCTATATCCATCCTACTGCCATCAATGTAAACTCAATGATGCTATATTTATTCTACTGGAATCAATGTAAACTCAATCATACTATATCCATCCTACTGCCATTAATGTGATCATGCTATATCCATCCTACTGCCATCAATGTAATCATGCTATATCCATCCTACTGCCATCAATGTAAACTCAATCATGCTATATCCATCCTACTGCCATCAATGTAAACTCAATCATACTATATCCATCCTACTGCCATCAATGTAAACTCAATCATGCCATATCCATCCTACTGCCATCAATGTTAAACTCAATCATGCTATATCCATCCTACTGTCATCAATGTAATCATGCTATATCCATCCTACTGCCATCAATGTAAACTCAATCATACTATATCCATCCCACTGCCATGAATGTAAACTCAATGATGCTATATCCATCCTACTGCCATCAATGTAAACTCAATCATACTATATCCATCCTACTGCCATCAATGTAAACTCAATCATGCTATATCCATCCCACTGCCATCAATGTAAACTCAATCATTCTATATCCATCCCACTGCCATCAATGTAAACTCAGTCATGCTATATCCATCCCACTGCCATCAATGTAAACTCAATCATACTGTATCCATCCTACTGCCATCAATGTAAACTCAATCATGCTATATCCATCCTACTGCCATCAATGTAAACTCGATCATGTTATATCCATCCCAATGCCATCAATGTAAACTCAATCATGCTATATCCATCCCACTGCCATCAATGTAAATTCAATCATGCTATATACAACCCACTGCCATCAATGTAAACTCAATCATGCTATATCCATCCTACTGCCATCAATGTAATCATGCTATATCCATCCTAATGCCATCAATGTGATCATGCTATATCCATCCTACTGCCATCAATGTAAACTCAATCATGCTATATCTATCCTACTGCCATCAATGTAAACTCAATCATACTATATCCATCCAACTGCCATCAATGTTAAACTCAATCATCCTAAATCCATCCTACTGCCATCAATGTAAACTCAATCATACTATATCCATCCTACTGCCATCAATATGATCATGCTATATCCATCCTACTGCCATCAATGTAATCATGCTATATCCATCCTACTGCCATCAATGTAATCATGCTATATCCATCCTACTGCGATCAATGTGATCATGCTTTATCCATCGTACTGCCATCAATGTAAACTCAATCATACTATATCCATCCTACTGCCATCAATGTAAACTCAATCATACTATATCCATCCTACTGCCATCAATGTAAACTCAATCATGCTATATCCATCCTACTGCCATCAATGTTAAACTCAATCATGCTATATCCATCCTACTGCCATCAATGTAATCATGCTATATCCATCCTACTGCCATCAATGTAATCATGCTATATCCATCCTACTGCCATCATTGTTAAACTCAATCATGCTATATCCATCCTACTGCCATCAATGTAAACTCAATCATGCTATATCCATCCTACTGCCATCAATGTAAACTAAATCATACTATATCCATTCTACTGCCATCAATGTAAACTCAATCATGCTATATCCATCCTACTGCCATCAATGTAAACTCAATCATACTATATCCATCCTACTGCCATCAATGTAAACTCAATCATACTATATCCATCCCACTGCCATCAATGTAAATTCAATCATGCTATATACATCCCACTGCCATCAATGTAAACTCAATCATGCTATATCCATCCTACTGCCATCAATGTAATCATGCTATATCCATCCTAACGCCATCAATGTGATCATGCTATATCCATCCTACTGCCATCAATGTAAACTCAATCATGCTATATCTATCCTACTGCCATCAATGTAAACTCAATCATACTATATCCATCCTACTGCCATCAATGTAATCATGCTATATCCATCCTACTGCCATCAATGTAAACTCAATCATACTATATCCATCCTACTGCCATCAATATGATCATGCTATATCCATCCTACTGCCATCAATGTAATCATGCTATATCCATCCTACTGCCATCAATGTAAACTCAATCATGCTATATCTATCCTACTGCCATCAATGTAAACTCAATCATGCTATATCCATCCTACTGCCATCAATGTAAACTCAATCATACTATATCCATCCTACTGCCATCAATGTTAAACTCAATCATGCTATATCCATCCTACTGCCATCAATGTAATCATGCTATATCCATCCTACTGCCATCAATGTAATCATGCTATATCCATCCTACTGTGATCAATGTGATCATGCTTTATCCATCCTACTGCCATCAATGTAAACTCAATCATACTATATCCATCCTACTGCCATCAATGTAAACTCAATCATACTATATCCATCCTACTGCCATCAATGTAAACTCAATCATGCTATATCCATCCTACTGCCATCAATGTTAAACTCAATCATGCTATATCCATCCTACTGCCATCAATGTAATCATGCTATATCCATCCTACTGCCATCAATGTGATCATGCTATATCCATCCTACTGCCATCAATGTAAACTCAATCATACTATATCCATCCTACTGCCATCAATGTAAACTCAATCATGCTATATCCATTCTACTGCCATTAATGTAAACTTAATCATACTATATCCATCCTACTGCCATCAATGTAATCATGCTTTATCCATCCTACTGCCATCAATGTAATCATGCTTTATCCATCCTACTGCCATCAATGTAATCATGCTTTATCCATCCTACTGCCATCAATGTAAACTCAATCATGCTATATCAATTCTACTGCCATCAATGTAAACTTAATCATACTATATCCATCCTACTGCCATCAATGTAATCATGCTATATCCATCCTACTGCCATCAATGTAAACTCAATCATGCTATATCCATCCTACTGCCATCAATGTAAACTCAATCATACTATATCCATCCTACTGCCATCAATGTTAAACTCAATCATGCTATATCCATCCTACTGCCATCAATGTTAAACTCAATCATGCTTTATCCATCCTACTGCCATCAATGTAATCATGCTCTATCCATCCTACTGCCATCAATGTAATCATGCTATATCCATCCTACTGCCATCAATGTAATCATGCTATATCCATCCTACTGTGATCAATGTGATCATGCTTTATCCATCCTACTGCCATCAATGTAAACTCAATCATACTATATCCATCCTACTGCCATCAATGTAAACTCAATAATACTATATCCATCCTACTGCCATCAATGTAAACTCAATCATGCTATATCCATCCTACTGCCATCAATGTTAAACTCAATCATGCTTTATCCATCCTACTGCCATCAATGTAATCATGCTCTATCCATCCTACTGCCATCAATGTGATCATGCTATATCCATCCTACTGCCATCAATGTAAACTCAATCATACTATATCCATCCTACTGCCATCAATGTAAACTCAATCATACTATATCCATCCTACTGCCATCAATGTAAACTCAATCATGCTATATCCATCCTACTGCCATCAATGTAATCATCCTATATCCATCCTACTGCCATCAATGTGATCATGCTATATCCATCCTACTGCCATCAATGTAAACTCAATCATACTATATCCATCCTACTGCCATCAATGTAAACTCAATCATGCTATATCTATCCTACTGCCATCAATGTAAACTCAATCATGCTATATCCATCCTACTGCCATCAATGTAAACTCAATCATACTATATCCATCCTACTGCCATCAATGTAAACTCAATCATGCTATATCCATCCTACTGCCATCAATGTAATCATGCTATATCCATCCTACTGCCATCAATGTAATCATGCTATATCCATCCTACTGCCATCAATGTAAACTCAATCATACTATATCCATTCTACTGCCATCAATGTAAACTCAATCATGCTATATCCATCCTACTGCCATCAATGTAATCATGCTATATCCATCCTACTGCCATCAATGTAAACTCAATCATGCTATATCCATCCTACTGCCATCAATGTAAACTCAATCATACTATATCCATCCTACTGCCATCAATGTAATCATGCTATATCCATCCTACTGCCATCAATGTAAACTCAATCATGCTATATCCATTCTACTGCCATCAATGTAAACTCAATCATGCTATATCCATTCTACTGCCATCAATGTAAACTTAATCATACTATATCCATCCTACTGCCATCAATGTAATCATGCTTTATCCATCCTACTGCCATCAATGTAAACTCAATCATACTATATCCATCCTACTGCCATCAATGTAAACTCAATCATACTATATCCATCCTACTGCCATCAATGTAAACTCAATCATGCTATATCCATCCTACTGCCATCAATGTAATCATGCTATATCCATCCTACTGCCATCAATGTAAACTCAATCATGCTATATCCATTCTACTGCCATCAATGTAAACTCAATCATGCTACATCCATTCTGCTGCCATCAATGTAAACTTAATCATACTATATCCATCCTACTGCCATCAATGTAATCATGCTTTATCCATCCTACTGCCATCAATGGAAACTCAATCATACTATATCCATCCTACTGCCATCAATGTAAACTCAATCATACTATATCCATCCTACTGCCATCAATGTAAACTCAATCATGCTATATCCATCCTACTGCCATCAATGTTAAACTCAATCATGCTATATCCATCCTACTGCCATCAATGTAAACTCAATCATACTATATCCATCCTACTGCCATCATTGTAAACTCAATCATACTATATCCATTCTACTGCCATCAATGTAAACTCAATCATGCTATATCCATCCTACTGCCATCAATGTTAAACTCAATCATGCTTTATCCATCCTACTGCCATCAATGTAATCATGCTATATCCATCCTACTGCCATCAATGTAATCATGCTATATCCATCCTACTGCCATCAATGTAATCATGCTATATCCATCCTACTGCCATCAATGTAAACTCAATCATACTATATCCATTCTACTGCCATCAATGTAAACTCAATCATGCTATATCCATCCTACTGCCATCAATGTAATCATGCTATATCCATCCTACTGCCATCAATGTAATCATGCTATATCCATCCTACTGCCATCAATGTAAACTCAATCATACTATATCCATTCTACTGCCATCAATGTAAACTCAATCATGCTATATCCATCCTACTGCCATCAATGTAATCATGCTATATCCATCCTACTGCCATCAATGTAAACTCAATCATGCTATATCCATTCTACTGCCATCAATGTAAACTCAATCATGCTATATCCATTCTACTGCCATCAATGTAAACTTAATCATACTATATCCATCCTACTGCCATCAATGTAATCATGCTTTATCCATCCTACTGCCATCAATGTAAACTCAATCATACTATATCCATCCTACTGCCATCAATGTAAACTCAATCATACTATATCCATCCTACTGCCATCAATGTAAACTCAATCATGCTATATCCATCCTACTGCCATCAATGTTAAACTCAATCATGCTATATCCATCCTACTGCCATCAATGTAAACTCAATCATACTATATCCATCCTACTGCCATCAATGTAAACTCAATCATACTATATCCATTCTACTGCCATCAATGTAAACTCAATCATGCTATATCCATCCTACTGCCATCAATGTTAAACTCAATCATGCTTTATCCATCCTACTGCCATCAATGTAATCATGCTATATCCATCCTACTGCCATCAATGTAATCATGCTATATCCATCCTACTGCCATCAATGTAATCATGCTATATCCATCCTACTGCCATCAATGTAAACTCAATCATACTATATCCATTCTACTGCCATCAATGTAAACTCAATCATGCTATATCCATCCTACTGCCATCAATGTAATCATGCTATATCCATCCTACTGCCATCAATGTAAACTCAATCATACTATATCCATTCTACTGCCATCAATGTAAACTCAATCATGCTATATCCATTCTACTGCCATCAATGTAAACTTAATCATACTATATCCATCCTACTGCCATCAATGTAATCATGCTTTATCCATCCTACTGCCATCAATGTAAACTCAATCATACTATATCCATCCTACTGCCATCAATGTAAACTCAATCATACTATATCCATCCTACTGCCATCAATGTAAACTCAATCATGCTATATCCATCCTACTGACATCAATGTTAAACTCAATCATGCTATATCCATCCTACTGCCATCAATGTAAACTCAATCATACTATATCCATCCTACTGCCATCAATGTAATCATGCTATATCCATCCTACTGCCATCAATGTAAACTCAATAATACTATATCCATTCTACTGCCATCAATTTAAACTCAATCATACTATATCCATCCCACTGCCATCAATGTTAAACTCAATCATGCTATATCCATCCTACTGCCATCAATGTAAACTCAATCATACTATATCCATCCCACTGCCATCAATGTAAACTCAATAATACTATATCCATCCTACTGCCATCAATGTAAACTCAATCATGCTATATCCATCCTACTGCCATCAATGTAATCATGCTATATCCATCCTACTGTGATCAATGTGATCATGCTTTATCCATCCTACTGCCATCAATGTAAACTCAATCATACTATATCCATCCTACTGCCATCAATGTAAACTCAATAATACTATATCCATCCTACTGCCATCAATGTAAACTCAATCATGCTATATCCATCCTACTGCCATCAATGTTAAACTCAATCATGCTTTATCCATCCTACTGCCATCAATGTAATCATGCTCTATCCATCCTACTGCCATCAATGTGATCATGCTATATCCATCCTACTGCCATCAATGTAAACTCAATCATACTATATCCATCCTACTGCCATCAATGTAAACTCAATCATACTATATCCATCCTACTGCCATCAATGTAAACTCAATCATGCTATATCCATCCTACTGCCATCAATGTTAAACTCAATCATGCTATATCCATCCTACTGCCATCAATGTAATCATCCTATATCCATCCTACTGCCATCAATGTGATCATGCTATATCCATCCTACTGCCATCAATGTAAACTCAATCATACTATATCCATCCTACTGCCATCAATGTAAACTCAATCATGCTATATCTATCCTACTGCCATCAATGTAAACTCAATCATGCTATATCCATCCTACTGCCATCAATGTAAACTCAATCATACTATATCCATCCTACTGCCATCAATGTAAACTCAATCATGCTATATTCATCCTACTGCCATCAATGTAATCATGCTATATCCATCCTACTGCCATCAATGTAATCATGCTATATCCATCCTACTGCCATCAATGTAAACTCAATCATACTATATCCATTCTACTGCCATCAATGTAAACTCAATCATGCTATATCCATCCTACTGCCATCAATGTAATCATGCTATATCCATCCTACTGCCATCAATGTAAACTCAATCATACTATATCCATTCTACTGCCATCAATGTAAACTCAATCATGCTATATCCATTCTACTGCCATCAATGTAAACTTAATCATACTATATCCATCCTACTGCCATCAATGTAATCATGCTTTATCCATCCTACTGCCATCAATGTAAACTCAATCATACTATATCCATCCTACTGCCATCAATGTAAACTCAATCATACTATATCCATCCTACTGCCATCAATGTAAACTCAATCATGCTATATCCATCCTACTGCCATCAATGTTAAACTCAATCATGCTATATCCATCCTACTGCCATCAATGTAAACTCAATCATACTATATCCATCCTACTGCCATCAATGTAAACTCAATCATACTATATCCATTCTACTGCCATCAATGTAAACTCAATCATGCTATATCCATCCTACTGCCATCAATGTTAAACTCAATCATGCTTTATCCATCCTACTGCCATCAATGTAATCATGCTATATCCATCCTACTGCCATCAATGTAATCATGCTATATCCATCCTACTGCCATCAATGTAATCATGCTATATCCATCCTACTGCCATCAATGTAAACTCAATCATACTATATCCATTCTACTGCCATCAATGTAAACTCAATCATGCTATATCCATCCTACTGCCATCAATGTAATCATGCTATATCCATCCTACTGCCATCAATGTAAACTCAATCATACTATATCCATTCTACTGCCATCAATGTAAACTCAATCATGCTATATCCATTCTACTGCCATCAATGTAAACTTAATCATACTATATCCATCCTACTGCCATCAATGTAATCATGCTTTATCCATCCTACTGCCATCAATGTAAACTCAATCATACTATATCCATCCTACTGCCATCAATGTAAACTCAATCATACTATATCCATCCTACTGCCATCAATGTAAACTCAATCATGCTATATCCATCCTACTGCCATCAATGTTAAACTCAATCATGCTATATCCATCCTACTGCCATCAATGTAAACTCAATCATACTATATCCATCCTACTGCCATCAATGTAATCATGCTATATCCATCCTACTGCCATCAATGTAAACTCAATAATACTATATCCATTCTACTGCCATCAATGTAAACTCAATCATACTATATCCATCCCACTGCCATCAATGTTAAACTCAATCATGCTATATCCATCCTACTGCCATCAATGTAAACTCAATCATACTATATCCATCCCACTGCCATCAATGTAAACTCAATAATACTATATCCATCCTACTGCCATCAATGTAAACTCAATCATGCTATATCCATCCTACTGTCATCAATGTAAACTCAATCATGCTATATCCATCCTACTGCCATCAATGTGATCATGCTTGATCCATCCTACTGCCATCAATGTAAACTCAATCATACTATATCCATTCTACTGCCATCAATGTAAACTCAATCATGCTATATCCATTCTACTGCCATCAATGTAAACTCAATCATACTATATCCATTCTACTGCCATCAATGTAAACTCAATCATACTATATCCATCCTACTGTCATCAATGTGATCATGCTTTATCCATCCTACTGCCATCAATGTAAACTCAATCATACTATATCCATTCTACTGCCATCAATGTAAACTCAATCATGCTATATCCATTCTACTGCCATCAATGTAAACTCAATCATACTATATCCATCCTACTGCCATCAATGTAAACTCAATCATACTATATCCATCCTACTGCCATCAATGTAATCATGCTATATCCATCCTACTGCCATCAATGTAATCATGCTATATCCATCCTACTGCCATCAATGTGATCATGCTTTATCCATCCTACTGCCATCAATGTAAACTCAATCATACTATATCCATCCTACTGCCATCAATGTAAACTCAATCATGCTTTATCCATCCTACTGCCATCAATGTAAACTCAATCATACTATATCCATCCTACTGCCATCAATGTAAACTCAATCATACTATATCCATCCTACTGCCATCAATGTAATCATGCTATATCCATCCTACTGCCATCAATGTAAACTCAATCATACTATATCCATCCTACTGCCATCAATGTAAACTCAATCATGCTATATCCATCCTACTGCCATCAATGTAAACTCAATCATACTATATCCATCCTACTGCCATCAATGTAAACTCAATCATACTATATCCATCCTACTGCCATCAATGTGATCATGCTTTATCCATCCTACTGCCATCAATGTAATCATGCTATATCCATCCTACTGCCATCAATGTAATCATGCTATATCCATCCTACTGCCATCAATGTAAACTCAATCATACTATATCCATCCTACTGCCATCAATGTGATCATGCTTTATCCATCCTACTGCCATCAATGTAAATTCAATCATGCTATTTCCATCCTACTGCCATCAATGTGATCATGCTATTTCCATCCTACTGCCATCAATGTAAACTCAATCATGCTATATCCATCCTACTGCCATCAATGTGATCATGCTATTTCCATCCTACTGCCATCAATGTAAACTCAATCATACTACAGTGTATATCCATCCTACTGCCATCAATGTAAACTCAATCATGCTATATCCATCCTACTACCATCAATGTAAACTCAATCATGCTATCAAAAAAAGAAAAGCATACACTGTTCATTTTATATCAATAGTGAAATGCAAGAAAAGACCTTGATCTACTGGCACACAAAGAACAGAATACTACTGGCACTTAAACACTTAACAGGATACCTGCACACAACAAAGAGAATACTGGCACACACACACAATGAATGCAATACACACACACAATGAATGCAATACACACACACAATGAATGCAATACACACACACAATGAATGCAATACTGGCACACAATGAATAGACACACACTGATGTGCTGGCACATATTCTAGTTTTATGTGTACTATTTTATTTTTGCAATATTTTTTCAAGCAAAATCTATTTACAAAATTAACTACCAGTATTTTAAAATTTCTTGTTTAGATTTCAAATTCTTATTAGTGGCAGATCCATGAAATTGAAAAGTTATGCAATTGTCAATAAAGGAAAAACTGATAATTTTAAAACCCAAAATATGAAATAAGTACAGAATCTTAAAATGTTGCCAATTTCAATTGAAATAAAATAAATCCTTTGATAATTGATTATAATGGAGTCAGCAAAATGTTAGAAAGTGAGTGGAAACCAATAAGTGGTTTTTTATATTAACACCTTTCTGCATGAGTTGTGAAACTGAAAACCTATCCCAATAAATGTTTCTTTTATATGCAAACCTTGATGTTGGGGTTGTTAAATTCTTTTACGATAATGGATGGTTGACAGAGCTTCTCCCAAAACATGGTAGGCATGCTATTTTTATGATCCAATCATTCAGCATAGATACTTGACTAAAATGCATCTGCATCAACAGTCATAAACTCGCTTGACTAATCTGGCATTTAAGAATTGGCCATTCAATAAACTGGATTGACTATTCTGGCATTTAAAGAATTAAGCAGTCAATAACCTGGCTGACTAATCTGGCATTTAAGAATCGGCCATTCAATAAACTGGTTTGCCTAATCTGACATTTAAAAATCGGCCATTCAAGAAACTGTCTGACTAATCTGACATTTAAAAATCGGCCATTCAAGAAACTGCCTGACTAATCTGGCTTTAAGATTAGACCAATCAAAATCTCAACAATATAGCAAACAAAGAAGAGTCTTTCAAATGAACTAATGCTCTACTGCTACAAAGAACTTCTAGAATTTCAATTTAAATTAAGACTCATTTAAACTGCAGAATGCTGAATCTGTCTTCATTATTCTTTAGCAAAAATACAATTCAGTGGACTTACTATTTATCATTTAGGACCAATTAGTCACCATAAGAACTCTTCTGTTAAAACTCCATGTCATATGGCTATTCATCATTTGGGACCAATTAGTCACCATTAGAACTCTTCCGTTAAAACTCCATGTCAATATGGCTTTCCATTCACAAGAGAAGCGAAAACAATATTTTCAAGAAGATAACTCTGGTGGCCATATTGGATGTATGAGAGTCACTTTATAAATTTAGGACCAACCAGACCATGGAATAAATGTTAAGTTTCATAGCAATTCTCCAAGAAGTTTATTAGGAGTAGTGATAAAAATCTTGCGCTAATAAAGAGACAGATGCAAGATGAACATATTGTAAAAGACCATCCCATAAATTCTTCTGGGCAATGACCAGATATGTTTGCTACGAGATACTGACATTCTCTTTCTGTAACACAATATAGATGTCTATTACTGCCAGTTGTATCACATCACTAATTATGACAATTGCCTTTGATATATCTAACCAAAGCAGTACCACATATATAATATACTGTAAAATAGAAAGGTCATTATACCTTGTTGCCATGGCAACATATTATACAAACATCTCACATGTGTCACTGTTTAGAAGTGCATAAACCTATTTGAGTGCCATGATTGAGCAGATGTATTTTTGTAGATTTTTATCCTTCCTACGTGATGATTTAATGCAGAACATGGTAATGGTTATAAACTGTCCCCCCCCCAGCCATGATATTAATTATGCATGTAATTCAAACAATTAAATTTTAAATTACATACACAGGAAATACTGAACAACAACAAACAAATAGACAAGGATTACAATAGCACCGTAACTATGGGAGATATTTAAAAAGTATGGAAAGCATGAAGAATCTGCAGCTGGGGAGTGGAAATGACATGACAGACTCCAGTGGAGAATTTCAAGAATTTTCATTGGCTGAAATTGACAGTGACTCTAAAATACTCCTTGAAGGAAAAGCACAGATTACAGAAATGATAGTAAAGAAATTGAAGATAAACATCAAAGTCAGAGAGGATCAATGGATCATTAATAACAGAACCCATATCTACATGTGGTCAATTATGGGTCCAACAGCAAGCAAAACAACAAATTTAATACAAATGAATTCTACTGCCCCAGCATTTCTGATTGTTTGTTAAAGAATATATTTTATCCTGTGGTGATTCACATTGAGTTGCATGGAGTGGTATATGAATTAAACAAGTATTTACAACAATGAATATATACATTCTACATCATCTACGGTGTTTCGTTATGTTGGATGAAATTTATACCATTACGCTGGTAATTGTAAAGAGTCAAAATCTCAATGAAACTGATGGAATAAAAATTAAAACATAAGTCTCCTCGAGTTCCAGATTAGATCATTTATGAGAAATAACAAAAATATAAACTTAGCTGCTTTGGTGGCCATGTTCATTGTAAGATCCACACATTTTCATTTTAGGACCCAACGGATATCATCAGAAGATGGGGACATACTGGGAGATGTCTTGTGATGTATAATTGGTTCTAAATGAAGATGGTAGTGATGTATGTATAGTGGGTCCAAATGAATATGGTAGTGATGTATATTTGGTCCTAAATGAAGATGGTAGTGATGTTGTTGTTGTTGTTGTTGTTGTAGGGTTTAATGCCATTTTTCAGCACAAGATAGGTTATATATACATGGTGGCCAGTATTATTGGTGGAGGTAGAACCTGGCAAAACCCTCGGAAAGAACCACCGACCCATGAGAAGCTACTGGCAAGCTTTCTCACATAACTACATTAGCCGAATCTGAGCCTTCAACCCATGCAGACAGAGGTGAGATGGCAGTGATCCGTAATGGAAAGTGCTTAAGACCACTCAGCCACTCGGGGCCCCTGGTAGTGATGTATATATAGTTGGTCCTAAATGAACATAATAGTGAGTTGATCCTAAATGAAGATAGTAGTGATGTATAGTTGGTCCTAAATGATGACAGTAGTGTTGTTGGTCCTAAATGAAGATGGTAGTGATGAATAGCTGGTCCTAAATGAAGGTGGTAGTGATTAATAGTTGGTCCGAAATAAAGATGGTAGTGATGAATAGTTGGTCCTAAATGAGGATGGTAGTGATGAATATTTGGTCCTAAATATATATGGCAGTGATGAATAGTTGGTCCTAAATGAAGGTGGTAGCAATGTATATTTGGTCCTAAATGAGGATGGTAGTAATGAATATTTGGTCCTAAATGAGGATGGTAGTAATGAATAGTTGGTCCTAAATGAAGATGGTAGTGATGAATAGTTGGTCCTAAATGAAGATGGTAGTTATAAATAGTTGGTCCTAAATGAAGGTGGTAGTGATGAATAGTTAGTCCTAAATGAAGGTGGTAGTGATGAATAGTTAGTCCTAAATGAAGATGGTAGTGATGAATAGTTGGTCCTAAATGAAGATAGTAGTGATGAATAGTTGGTCCTAAATGAAGATGGTGGTGATGAATAGTTAGTCCTAAATGAAGATGGTAGTTATAAATAGTTGGTCCTAAATGAAGATGATAGTGATAACCACAGTGGCAATCTGACAGTTTTGTTATTATTACTCCTCATAGATTGTGGTAATATCAAGATGGAGCTTTCACTAAAGAAATTCTTCTGATGTCTAGCTGAAGTTAAAATAATAATGGTTCAGATCTGACATCCAATATGACCACCATAGCAACTTTCTTGAAAATTGTGTTATTTTGACTCTTCCTAAATGTTAACTTATATCAATGTGGAGATTTCTCAGAAAGACTTGTCATAATGTTTTGATGGTCTGAAATGAAAATGGTGATGATCTGGCATCCAATAAGATCTCCATGGCCTCTATCTTCAAAATCTTGTTATTGTTATTTATCCTAAATAAAAAGTGTTATTGACATCGGATTTTCATCAATGACCCCTTATGGGATATAGTTGGGTCCAAATGAAAAACTGCTAATGCTATTTTCTAGAAATCCTTTTCTTTTTCCAGTCCAAGAGGCCTTGACCTTTGACCTTTTCACCCCAAAACAAATAGGTTTTTTCCTTACCTCATGTGCAAGCCACCCACAATGTTTCATCCAGGTAATGATCTAAAACTGTGACAACTAATTTCCTTATTTTGGACAGTGACTTTGGCTTTGATGTTTGACTCATAACCAGTAGGTTTCTTATCCCAAGTGCAAGACATCCACAAAGCTTCATAAATGTTTTTTATGGCAAGCTTAAATTACTCTAGGGAAACTAATTCTCTTTTGTCAGATGCAGTACCATCAACCTTGAACTGTTTTGTCCAAGAAAGGTTTCTTCATCACCCCAAGTTTAAGGTAATGATAAAGTTTGGACCAGGCATGTGATATAGAACAATGTCATTGTACAGAAACCATTTGTCCTCTTTCAGTAACAATGACATTGACCTTTGATCTTTTTAGCCATACATTTACAGGGTATTTCTTTACCCTGTGTGCAAGCCTTCCTCACAATTTGGTAATTTTACATTCAGGACAAATTTAGTTATTATCAAGAAATCATTTCAAGTCTCTTCAGTCAGCATCCTTGACCTTTGAGCTTTTGAGCCCAATATTGATACGGTTCTTACTCTAACTGCAAGACATCCACATTGTTAGGTGTAGAAATGAATCAACCAACAGAGAAGCAATTGGAGGAACATATAGACAAATGACAACATTAACATATAATATGTTCTGACTGCTGGTAGGCATATGAACGATCAATAAAAAATTTAGGCTATAAATAACTGCTGTCTTGTACCTAACTAAAATTCATCAAATTTAAAAAGAGTTTGCAAGACAATTATTCAGAAATATTATGTACAAGAAGACACATTATTAGACTGTGTTAAGTGTCTTACTGTTAACTTAATTTGAAGGAATATCAATATGACAAGAAATATTTATTTTCTGACAGTCTATATATTTTTGTTTATACTTCAATCTTTTTTCATATTGTATCAATACTCCGATATACTAACACCATAGAAAACAGCTCTCAATACACTACTCAACATTACATTGTTTACTTGATCAGGCCTGTAAAACAGCTCTCAATACACTACTCAACATTACATTGTTTACTTGATCAGGCCTGTTAACCAGCTCTCAATACACTACTCAACATTACATTGTTTACTTGATCAGGTCTGTAAAACAGCTCTCAATACACTACTCAACATTACATTGTTTACTTGATCAGGCCTGTTAACCAGCTCTCAATACACTACTCAACATTATAGAGTTTACTTGATCAGGCCTGTAAAACAGCTCTCAATACACTACTCAACATTACAGTGTTTACTTGAACAGGCCTGTAAAACAGCTCTCAATACACTACTCAACATTATAGTATTTACTTGATCAGGCCTGTAAAACATTTCTCAATACACTACTCAACATTACAGTGCTTACCTAATCAGGCCTGTAAACAGCTCTCAATACAATACTCAACATTACAGCATTTACATTTTCAGGCCTGTAAAACAGTTCTCAAAACACCACTCAAAACTACAGGGTTTACTTGATCAGGCCTGTAAAACATTTCTCAATACACTACTCAACATTACAGTGCTTACCTAATCAGGCCTGTAAAACAGCTCTCAATACACTACACTCAACAGTACACTGTTTACTTGATCAGGCCTGTAGAACAGCTCTCAATATATATATATATATATATATATATATATATATATATATATATATATATATATATATATATATATATATATATATATATATATATATATATATATATATATATATATATATAACTCTTCACTACCACAAGTGCAGACCTTTTCTTACTTGAAGTTATCAACATCTCAACATCGGTTGGTAACTCTAGATGATGTATCATTGAGTTTTGTGCAGAGACTTTTTTCTTTTTTTTTTTGGTCACAAAGTTTGATAGTAGTATATTGGTAGTGAATTTGAGTTACTGTGTGGAAAATAAATTAGTAACAGAATGAAAGATGAATGGATGGATGGAAAGCATAGGATAATATGGCAGACAGATATAAATTATTAACTCATTACCTTTCAGCAGGCATGGTTTTTATTGTTTAGATTATTGGCATCAAAAAATTTATTACATATAACTTTGTGTATCTACTTCTCTTTGCATTAGTCCATTCTGTTTTTCCATACCCCAATTCCATTCCTAAGGGAAATTAATTTAACATTTCTTGTCCTTTTGTGGCAAATTTCACAGCATTTATAAACCACAATGAGACTACACATAGTGATAATATAATTTATAAGTCTGTCTTGTTCAATTGTGGAAAATTTCACACATTTATAAACCACAATGAGACAACACCATGCATTATTGTAATTAATCAACATCAAACTGCATGATCCAACGAAGGAACAAAATTATATCTTAAAAGATTATTCCCATAGCCACCATAGCTAAAGTGCATTTTACAATCAAAATTCAAAATATATTTACTTTAAAAACAGCAGTGCCATGTGAAAAGTACTTTTTTTTTTTACAATTCATACCCAGGTTGATAATTGTTTACATTTTATTATTTTATGACAATCTAATAAATATAATGACACTTTTGGGACTGTAACTTGTAAGACAAATTTGTGATAAGCAATACAATTTTCAAATGCAAAACAAATCTGAAAATGAATGGCTTAATTTTGAACAAAATATAATTTGTCCATCATATACAAGTGCCCATTTTATCTATATGTACATTAAAGCTTGTCTTAGTGGACATAATGCACAAAATTGTGTGTGGCCCCTCAATTTTTCTCCTTTTTTCCTCTTTCAGGAAACCAATCTTGGTCAGGTTTTTCCATGTCCTTTACAATTAAATAGAAAGACTGCATGAAGTATGAGCATCTCTCATGTGCTTCTTGTTCGCTTGAGGACTCTACATCCAGGTTGATAATTTAGTCGAATTCAAAAGGTGGTCTTTTTTTAATAAGATAAGTAATTGATAGATAAACAGTCTTCCTAGACAGAACCATCAGTACTCGCTAATAAGTCAAGTCAAACTGCAAACAACAAAGATCCTGATCTGCCATTGTATAATACACCTACACATCAGAGCTTATATCGTTTGCACTATTGATTACTCCTAACAAACTGCATGGATCCATATATACCAGTGTATAATGTGAAGGCACATCTGGGTCTGTGCAGTTTGCAGTTGGACTTGTCTTATAAGTTAGTACATATGGTACATTTGAAAAGACTCACCTGTTCAACCTGACAGTCATGACCACAGTAGTAGTTACTGCTGTCCTCAACATGAATCTGAAAATAAAGAAAATAAAAAGTTCACTGTATTTTAATTACATTATAAGATTAAATTTAATATATAAGCAATAAAATAAAAAGTACACTGTATTTTAATTACATTATAAGATTAAATTTAATATATAAGCAATAAAATAAAAAGTACATTGTATTTTAATTACATTATAAGACTAAATTTAATATATAAGCATGCATTTCTAGATCTATATGGTAGAACCTGTTTAGAAAGACCATCCTTTCTGAAAAAGATAATGGCTTTCAAGAGGTCTCTTGACAAGTTATAACACTACTTGGTCAATAGGTCCATACATGGAGAACTTGGTCTCAAGACAGGTGGTCTTTCAAATCAGGTTTTTGTGAGTAAAAATATGTTTCATATATTTACATTTTAATTGCTTGAATGGAGGGGTAAATATATTTATCTCCCTTCACCCACCCCTACCAAAAATATAGGTAGCAAATGTAACAGGATCAACTGGAAACCAGTCCTATATTTTAAGTTTGCTCCAACTGCTGGAATAGGTATTGTTAACCAGTCCTACAAATTTTTTTCCAAAAGCTGGAATAGGTATTGTTAACCAGTCCTACATTTTAAGTTTGCTCCAACTGCTGGAATAAGTATTGTTAAACAGTCCTACAAAGGTTTTTCCAAAAAGCTGGAATAGGTATTGTTAACCCGTTCTCCAGTTTAAGTTTGCTAAAAATTACTTCACTTTGAACACAGGAAATCAGGTAATTATGACAGTTTTTTTTTAAAATATTTGCAGCACAACATCCAATTTCGATCTGGGGTGCAAATTAAGATATTAGACAGTGGTAGCCATTGCTGTTTTTTTTTTCCTTCACTGATCTGAGATATAGATGATATGATGGCAAAAACAAATTAAAATGTTATCATTAATTAATCATATGTACAAAAAAATACAAAGTAAACAAACATACATCAAATATAGCATGAAGCTATCAATGATTACTGAAGTCAATCAAAGTTAAAGAAAAGCTTGTGACTAGGATGGTACTCATTAACAAACTTTATTTCAATGTATCAAAATAAATAAAAAATTTCATAAATTAAATTCATGGCTATTCTCCAGGTTAATGCATGATTTTAACTTCACATCAATCAAGACTTTATACCAAAATTCATAAAAATGACTATATGATCATAAATATACAGTACTCACTTTATATATATATATATATATATATATATATATATATATATATATATATATATATATATATATATATATATATATATATATATATATATGCATGTTTGTGTGTGTGTGTGTGTCCATGACCATGCCTTGTATCATAACAGGAACAAGGCTAGATCAGGTAAGGCTTTACAATTTGCAAATTTACAATGATGAGGGAGTGCTGTACTTCCAGCTTTTCTAAACAGTATAGATCTGATAAAAATTGAGCCTGGATTAATTAAATGATGGATCAATCTATGTTTGACCCAAGGATTATGAAGTCAAGCTTATCAAAATATACTGACAGGCAATCAGTCACAGTTGCTCCATAGCTACAACCTTTCTTAGATTGATCTAATGAATATATAGGAATTTACTATATTTAGTTTAACTCACACCCCATTGCAAACAGTGCTTAAATAGACAATGATCTGACATTTTATCATGTGCTGCCAGATCAGGGTGTACTAAACAAATTGACCTTCTGATCCTATGGTACATTGTATGTCTAGGGATTTGGGCCATTACACTGTTGGCAGAATAACAGTTCAAGGTTTAGTAAATTTATGAATTCTTCCAGTGTTTGACATTATGGGATGTCAAATGCGAATTCTTCCAGTGTTTGACATTATGGGATGTCAAATGTGAATTCTTCCAGTGTTTGACATTATGGGATGTCAAATATGAATTCTTCCAGTGTTTGACATTATGGGATGTCAAATGTGAATTGTTAACATTCATTCATGTACCTTTCTTCCTTGCTTTGACAATTCTTGGTAATAATTTTTAAAAAAAAGTTTTGTTATTTTTTTTTTAGATCCATAATTATTTGGGGACTGGGTGGCCGACTGGTCTAAAGCACTTGCTTTTCTTGATCACTACCATCTCATATCTGTCCATGTGGGTTTGAGTCTTAGCCTTGACCAATGTGGGTAAGTGAGAAAGCTTCCCAGAAGCTTCCCATGGGTCAGTCTTGACCAATGTGGGTAAGTGAGAAAGCTTGCCAGAAGCTTCCCATGGGTCAGTCTTGACCAATGTGGGTAAGTGAGAAAGCTTGCCAGAAGCTTCCCATGGGTCAGTCTTGACCAATGTGGGTAAGTGAGAAAGCTTGCCAGAAGCTTCCCATGGATAAGTGGTTCTTAATGGACTTTTCCCAGATTCTTCCACCACCAGTTATACTGGCCACCATGTATTATCTTGTGCTAGAAAATGATGTTAAACATACAACACTGTCATTATTATTTATAAAACTATTTGTAATTGTAAGATTTGAACTTAATACAGCAATGATAAAGGTAGGAAGCTTCAAAATTGATGACATTGTATGCACAGAGTGTACAGTACATGATTTTTGAACTTCATGACTTCATCAGTTCTGTAAATTATGACTGTACAGTTCTTAAATACAAAGACAGAACTAGACACAATTTATTATGTGTTACATTCAGATAAATGATGTATGCAGACTGGGAGATGCCACTATCAGCTCATTTCATGGCCACAATAACAGTGTACCAGACTGATTACATATGAGCAAGATTTATGATGTAGTTTCTTGTGATGATTTATGGCAGAAATTTCACTTCAATTGATTTTTTATGATGGGAACAATCATTTATTTTTATAACAAGAATTTGTTCAATTGTAATGAATATTGTTTTACAATATTTTCATGCAAAAACCGACTGTGCCATTTATATGTTTTCATACCTTTTTTTTAGTACACCATAAATGCATACAAATTTATATTATTTTGAATTCTATTAGAAATAGATAGAAATTTTGAATGAAGAATATGCTGACAATAATATTTACAAATAACCAAAAACATAATTAATAAAATGTAAACAAATGAGTTAAGACAATGCAAAACTTGCACACAAAACACATAACAAAGTTAAGCGAAGTCAGTGAAAAGAAATTCTGTTTAAGAAGATCTGAAACAACTCTCCAAAAGATTTTGAATTTGTGAATTATTTATAAAGACCTAGAGTTGAGTGCCAAAGAATTACATATACATGCCTGCTATATGATAATGATTGAAAAACAATAATGAAGGCCCATTTCAACATCATATAAGAGTAATCATGCTTGCAAGCAAATGAAAAAACGGCATCCATGGCATGACACTCCAATGGGCAAAAACAAAAATTGTCTAAATCAGCATTTTTAATGAATGCTCAGAAAATCTGAAATTAATACAAATTTTCAATATACAATGCTGTTGAGTAATGTAATAACTTGATTAGAAATGTTTATCACTGGTGTAATTATTTAATTTCTAATAGCCATCAGTAATAAAAAAAAAAAAACCTAACTGGAAAATATCAGTAATATAATAATGTAAAAAGTCATCAGTAATGAAATACCTTAATTACAAATGTCATCAGTCATGTAATAACCCACCATTAACAAAAAATGGTCTTCAGTCATGTAAAAACTTAATTAGAAATGGTCATCAGTCATGCAATATCTTGATTAGAAATGGTCTATAGTTATGTCATAACTTAATTAGAGATGGTCTTCAGTTGTGGAATAACTTATTAGAAATGGCCATCAATCATTTAATAACTTAGGCAGATATGGTGTTCAGTCATGTAATAACTTCATTTAGAAATGGGTTTCAGTCATGTAACAACTTCATTAGAAGTGGTCATCAGTCATGTAATAACAAAGCCTGAGGTTTAGTGGAAAATTCTATAATAAGCCATTTAAACCAAATTATTTGATATACAAATTGTTGATAAACTAAGCACAGAGCATACCAATATAATAATATGATATAACTATGATAATCATGCAGGCAAACGTTGCTGTTTCCGTTATGTAATTTAGAGTAATCAAATTATCACAATTGATCTTTGCTCTCCAAACTACAACTTCCTCTACTGGTAGAATTCTAGTTTTAGGTTCCTTGGCCAAATGTTTTGAATTCCTCTGAAACACCTTTTCTAATATTGATTTTAAAATAAAGCTACAACACAACCTCATTATATTGTCCTCTTTTATAACACCACTCTAGTAATAAAGTTGATAAAGTTGTGGATCCCATTTCATTATTTCATAGTAATATAATATGCATTATTCACCTAATTATAAGGCAGTCTCCTCATAAGGCTGTATATTCTGTCTTCTATGAACAGTGTTAAAATGAGGGATATATCCATGTACTGTATGAGGAATATCATTGTATATTCTGTCTTCTATGAACAGTGTTAAAATGAGGGATTTATCCATGTACTGTATGAGGAATATCATTGTATATTCTGTCTTCTATAGACAGTGTTAAAATGAGGGATTTATCCATGTACTGTATGAGGAATATCATTGTATATTTTGTCTCCTATGGACAGTGTTAAAATGAGGGATTCATCCATGTACTATAGAGGAATATCATTGTATATTCTGTCTTCCATGAACAGTGTTAAAATGAGGGACTCTCTCATGTCTCCACAAGGCTAATCTCATTTAAGCAGACTCTCGTGTCTCCACAAGGCTAAACTCATACAAGCAGACTCTCTCAAGTCTCCAAAAGGTTAATCTCATCCAAGCAGACTCTATTGTCTCCACAATGCTAAACTCATTCAAGCAGACTCTCTCATGTCTCCACAAGGCTTTATCTCATTCAGACTCTCACTTTCACTTAAGAACATGAGGCTACTTTCATTCAAGCAGACTCTCTCATGTCTCCACAAGACTAATCTCATTCAAGCAGACTCTCTCATGTCTCCACAAGGCTACTTTCATTCAAGCAGACTCTCTCATGTCTCCACAAGGCTTTATCTCATTCAGACTCTCACTTAAGTCCACAAGGCTACTTTCATTCAAGCAGACTCCAACTTATGTCCATGAAATCTCCCCAATATGCTGGTCTCGTAATATGCTTTAGGCTTCACTGTTACCAATAGAATCTGCTTTGGAAACATTTGTAAAAGTGAACAAAAAAATAAGACATTTCTCACAATCTCAAAATTTAACAAATCATCCTTCTGCTATTATTCAAGCCAAGGTTAATATCAGCTTTAAAGGATATCATTCAACTTTACTTTGCCAACAAATGACAATATTGGAGCTGTGTTCAATCAGCCAGTCAAACTTTCTATGTTAACTCAAACACCATCATAATGATGTATCACAATACAACATCCTCTCATCAATCATTTTGTTAATTTTGGGTAAACCTCTTTCTGATGTTAAAAAGAAAACTACGTTTTTACACAGACATATTTTTAAGATAATGAGATTAAGGAACTATATGATGATGTATCACATAAATCGCATGTAAGCAAAGTTCAAATGCAAACTGCACAAACCCAGATCTGCAATCACATAATGTGCTAAAAGATCTGGGTTGGTGCAATTGGATAGGAGTAATCAGTAGAACACATAACAAAGACCCAGAGCAACGGGCACATTATGGTATGGCAGATCACAATTTATCTTGTTTGCAGTTTTACTTGACTTCTAAGCATGTACATATCATAAGAAATATTTGACCAGACATTTGAAAAGATTATACCCTATGTTATACAGATTTTACATCTGTCACTGATATATTTTATTTTATAACTTTTACCTAATATATTTTTTAAAACTTTGAACACGTTCACCTTGTATATTGTATAATGATTTATTTGTTTACATTTATTTAGAAGGTTTTATAATTCAAACTACAATTCTCCATTTGTACACATTTAGAACTTTGAAGTAGCAAAATATTGCCATATTTGTGCTGAGGTGCAATTAAACATACATACATACGCACGCACAAGTACGTACATACATACATACATACATACATACATACATACATGTACATACATACATACATACATACATACATACATACATACATACATACATACATACATACATACATACATACATACAAACAAACAAACAAACATACATACATACATACATACATACATACATACATACATACATACATACATACATACATACATACATACATACATACATACATACATACATACATACAAACGTACGTACGTACGTAAGTAAGTGGTTAGACCTTGCAAAGCCATGCAAGTAGTATAGCTGAATGAGACTTCTGACCTGCCAGCATATTTTACAATGGCAGATCTGGGTCTATGCCAGATTTGCATCTGTGATCCTTCATATATGGGCATATACGTAAAGTACTTAAAATATATATGGGCATATACGTACAGTACTTAGAAATATATATTTTAAAACCTTCTTGTTTAAAATTTTAAAATAATTACTGGTTAAAAATTATTTACAGAAAAAGGTGAATTTAGACTGGATTGATTTTGTTTTTCGTTAAATGCATATCACCACTGAAAACGTTATATTGAGCTTAGGCACTTAGAGGAAGCGTCTAACCCTGACAAACCATAGCAGCTGAACCTGACTTGGTTCGAGCAAGATTTGGATTCACGACCGAGAGTTGTGTATCTGGCACACTATCCACTGTACCAGCATCGCTTATGCAATTATACTAGAAACAATTCACACAACTAATTAGCTATACCCATTATAACTGTACGACTCAAACTAATTGACTAAATTTATGATTCTGAGTCACAAGAGAGAGTGCTGAGAATCATGAAACACATAATGAAAAAAAGAGCCATGATTATCTAAATTCCTTCTTGACACTCTGTCATGGAAAACATAAAAAGTGCCATGTTTTCTGAGTGACAAGAGGGCGTGCACAACATCCTGTCTGCCTGAAATAAAAACTTATAGCCCTGTAGAGACCTTGGATATCTAATTTTAAGTGAAAATAATAATGGCTAAAGTGAAATATTCAATACAACTGACAATTATGACTTTGCAGGTTTGACAGTTTCAAATGTCTATTTTCCCAACAGTCACGAGGTTTCGATGAATTAATTATCAGATCGTTTTACAGTTTGTAAGTTTTATTTATAATTTTTTTTTAATTGCATCTAAGTGTAACTGGTTAGTTTTCTTTCTTTACTCAGCCACCTGTAATTTTGAACTATTAGAACCGTCTCAAGCAGACACAAAGACAGTCCGGCTGAAAGTCACAGAAATCTATGTTGACAAACATTTGGTGGAATGACTCCTTTGTGACTAGCAAACACGTGAACAGACAAATCTTTGGGAGTTTCTTATTGGCTATTAGATAAGATAAGATAAGAATTCTTTATTTCAGACTACAAAGTCCATACCTCTAAATTAAAATATAAAATAAATAAAAGAAAACATTTTAAATACAAAAGTACACACACACACACACACACACACACACACACACACACATATATATATATATATATATATATATATATATATATATATATATATATATATATATATATATATATATATATATATATATATATATAACACCTACAACTATACAGCATATAATAGTACATTCACGTAATTAGAGAGAGGGGGGAGGGAGTACACACACCACAATACAATTATATAGTAAAATCCATGGCATGCAGAAAATATACAATCCAGGAATAAATTGATAAGATTAATAAACAACTTCTACTGCGGGCACTAGGCTGAAATAAAACTGGAATAAAGTGAAAAAATGAATACAAAAATAAACGTAAAATCGATAACTATTGTTAACTTCACAATTCAAGAATATGATCAATATAAGGATACAATTAGAACACAATCATTAAATACAATTAATACAACAATCCTGTATTAATATTGATACCACAACCTAGTAATCAAAATACAAGTTACGATAGCGAGCTATTCGTTTTAAGCCGCTATTAATATGTATTGCAAAGCCCACATCTGAATTGGTTGTCTCTAAATCTCAAACAAGAACCGCATCCATGCCATGAACTTCTTGGAATGCACACGACATTCTAAAATATATCTGATAAGAACCATCCTTTTAACGTTCTCTCCACCATTCGTCTTTCATTTGTTATTTGCCTTGCAGAATGTCATGTTTGTATTTATTTGCAACGGTTTCTATTTTGCTGTTTTTATTTTTAATACTTTTGATTTGTAGAATTTGCGAATCAATCAGCATCATGGAACCAGTATTTTACACACACACACACACACACGCACACACACACACACACACACACACACACACACACACACACTGTTCAACACTTGATCAGTTTCGGCATCTTGAACCCAACATAGTGACCATTTATCAAATGTATATCAAACGGCGATGTGCTACATAGAAAATACTTCACGAGCATACCTAATTAAAAATGTACCGAATTTGTAAAAAAAAAAAATACTGTCACGTTTTTAATGAGTTATATAATATATTTGCGTTGAAAAAATATAAATGTCACACTGTTCCTGGACCTATTAGAAACTTTATATTAAAAAAAAAAACTGACGTACACTTGCTCTATCAATAATCCAGATCAAATTATTCCACTTCCAGCCATGCATGGAAGACAACCAACAAACAAACTATTTGTGTTTGAAGTCAATCTAAGTGACAATGCCATTACAGATTCACACTGATATTTCCACACCTTACAAGGTACATGTATAACAAGATTTGAAACTACCATTGTAGAAAAGGCATCCTGGATACAGTATTCAAGTTATATACACAAGATAAGAAACCGGATCTTGTGTATTGCCACATGAAAGCACCCACGCCTTATCTTAATTCATTTAAATACTAATTCATAGAAAATCCTCCAACTTCAGTTTATCTGTCTGTCAATAACAGCCTACTTCACGCGTTGTTTTGTTTTTCTTCATCTAAAGCCTTTTGAGTTTGTGCGAATCACAATATTGTTTTTCACTTGCGAAGACGACTAAAATGAACATTGCCCTACTTTTAATTTTAGGGCCTTGTTGTATTAACTTGGCTATAAAGACAGAACATGAGGTTACCAGTAGTTTTCCGTGGATGGGTGAGGATTCATGTAGATTTCCTAGTAAAATGGCCACCATATCTAGCCTACGTTGTGCTGAAAATTGGCGTTAAACCGAAAACTACAGGAACAACTAAATACAAAAATCAACTTTAAAAAGATATTTACGTTTTAAAAAAGATTTTGAACAGAATATACAAACATAATTTAAGTATGCACCGGTGTTCAAAAATGTGCTGACATTTCTTACTCCAAGAATATGGTTTCAAAGAAGACTGTTTCTGTAAGTTGGTAGCAGAAGGCAATATTGAAGTTTGTATTTTGTTCCCCAAAAGGTTTTACTGTCGTTATTTTTTTACTACCAAACGCTTTTCTGTGTTTTTAAAACTTTGTATGTTCAACTGAAATGCAGTATTGTTTTTACATTTGCATAACTCATATTAATTCAATCAAATGAGTATGCCTTAGTCTTCATAGTAAACAATTATCATACATGACGTCGCAAGTCTTTGCATTATCCCGCGTTGAAAACATAAATTTAGATCTCACAGCATCAGTTTGCAATAACTCATAAGCGATACAGTGAAACTGAATTCAGTTTTAGAAGGTCCCCCTTTAGGACCAGTTGACCATTTGTTTTGCTCCAAGAACAATATTAAGAATTACTCGGTCTAATTTTCTTGTCGGCGTCTTAAATACTCAACTGCCTTATTGTTTTCTTAATTGTAAAGTGTTTATCGATTCATATAGAACAGTGGATCATTTGCCTTTTGTTGTATCACATACAAATGGGATCATTGGCCTGTTATCGTATGAAATACCAGTGTGTCATTGGCATGTTATCCTATTACATACCAGTGTGTCATTGGCATGTTATTCTATTACATACCAGTGTGTCATTGGCATGTTATTCTATTACATACCAGTGTGTCATTGGCATGTTATCCTATTACATACCAGTGTGTCATTGGCATGTTATCCTAGTACCTACAAGTGTGGCATTGGCATGTTATCCTAATACATACAAGTGTGGCATTGGCCTGATGTCCGATTAAATACATTTTGGTAATTGGCATGTTACCCTTTTGCATACTAGTGGGCCATTTTCTTGTGGTCCTATTACATACAAGTGGGCCATTGTCATTGGCCTGTTGTCCTTTTACATACAAGTGTGCCATCGGCCTGTTGTCCTGTTACATGCAAGTGAGCAATTGGCCTGTTATCCTATTGCGTACCAGTGTGTCATTCGCTTGTTATCCTATTACTTGTGCGTCATTGGCCTGCTATCCTATTACGTACAGCCTGTTACACAAATGTGTATACAAAGTTACAGATACACCGTTCTCACAATGTAAAAAAAAAACAAAAAAAAAACCAATAAACTTAAAACCAGCCATTTCCTTCAAATAATAACACACAAAAAATGGAATATACCATTGTTGTTTTGCGGTTGTTTTTTTTTTTTTTTGGGGGGGGGGTGCTAATTTGGAATAATGGTAAAACTTGTTTATTTAACACGAGTCCATCAAAGAGACTGACACACTGATGTTCGAAAACAAAATGTCTAAAACTTCAAGATAAGACCAAGTTTTCTTTTTCACTGCTGAGTGTTCAAACCATCTCCGATAATGTTAAGCGGAAAGACTTTAAAATTAGCGTCAGTGGCAGCGAAATTGGATGCTTGATCTGTACGACTTTTCATTTATTGTAAACTAGAAGAATTAGAAGACTTGTGTTTTACAGAAACTTGATACGACAAGATTTTTAATATGTTCACTGTGGCGGTCATATTTGAGGTCTGATTGGCAAATTTTCATCCATGAGCAAGTAGATGTTATAGCTAGTCTTTCGGTACAATCTCCGCATCGATGTAACTTAGGGGAGGAGCAATAATACGATTTTCAAAATGGCAGTTATGGTAGCTAGCCTTAATGGATGTCTGATCGGCGCCACTTTCGTTTAGTACCAAACAGACATCATAAGAGGATCCGGTTTAGAAGATTGCTGACGGATATCAGATCTATACAATTGTTATTTAAGACCAACTAGACAAAGTAAGAACTCCTTTGAAAAATTCATACCGACATGACTTGCTGTTAAGAATAAGTATCACTAACAATATTTTTGGATGCTGTCATAGCCATATTGGATATCATATCGGCTCCATTTTATTTAGATCCATGATGATATCATAATAAGTCTTTGAATGAAAACCCCCATGTTGATATAACAATCTCTTCACGTGGAGTAGCGATATAATTTTCAGTATGGTCACTTTGATTGCCGTATTGAATGTCCGAGCGGAATCATTTTCTTTTCGGATGAACAAAACACCATAAGAAATTTTTCAATGAAAACACTATGTCGATTAGACATTCATTCAGCACCAGAAATAACAGGATTTTCAAGAAGGCTGTAACGGAGGCCATATTGGACGTCAGATCAGCCAAATCAGCAGCACTTTCATTTAGGACCAACTATAATACGAAGTCCTTCAGTTAAAACCCCATGCTGATATGACAATTATGGAGTAACGATGACAAGATTTTCACAAATGACTGTCGTGATGGATATACTATACGTCATTTTCACTTGGAATAAACTCGACATCATACAGTCTTTTAGTGAAACTCCCGTGTTAACTTGCCCATCCATTCAGAAAGAAAAACACTAACAAGATTTTCAATATGACTGCATTGGCGGCCATATTTGATTCTGAGCACGCCATTTTCATTTAAGACCAATAAGATCTTGGACATAACGGTTTCGTTGAAATCTTCCAAGTACTTTAGGAGGAGTAACAATAATAAACGTGTGCCAAATGGATAGACGGCGTCGGACGACGGACATCCGGTCATCTAGCCATACTCATCTGATCAATATCAGGCAGAACTAAAAATGGCAGCATGTTTTCACGTCGAGGTTTGATGTTGGGTTTTGGTACGAAAAATGTAAACTCTTTGTTTGAAAGAATAATTATTTAATGCAAAGGAATTCTATGAAAATTTTGTATTTAATCCAAACTATCAATATACAAACTCGCTATACCCTGGAAGGCTCATCAAATTGTAAAGCCATTATTCATCTCCTTGGTTCTGCACACATTGCAAATTTATCCTAACATACACAATCCGATTACAATCTCCAAATTGGCCATCCGTGTCGGTATTTCGTCTTTACTAATTGGCTTTTACAAAGCTTGACAAATAGCTCTGACGAGTGATAGGAAATAGATAAGGAAGAAATAATCCTCCTGTGTTTATCAATTTTAAATTTCTAAGGGAAATTGGGACAGTTCGGGAGTATGCACAGCAAGTATAAACAGTTCTGAATACAAAAAAAAAGTTTTTAAAAAAAAGTAGTTGTCGTACTGCAGTTGGATGCATGCGTGCCATTTTAGTGGTGGAACAAGACGGGTATGGAGATGTAGGGGTAGAAGTGGGTGATAAAGTATTAAGCCGAAATTATCACTGAAAAGGGTTATTTTACAACAGAAACGCTGATATGTGTTGTATTAGTGCATATATATTTTTTTAAATTAGAAAAAAAAAATAAAACCACATAGCTACCATGTACAACTATTTACAATAGAACACAATTAACTAGAATACGCACCTATTTATTTTCAGTTACGCCAGTTAATTCTGCTTTTTTTTCTTCTTGATCTTTTTTTCGGGGTGTGTGGGCCTTCTCTTTTCAATGATGCATTGCCTAATTTATATCAATCTAATTAGATTGCACTGGAAGCCAATGGGGGAAAAGACCAACTAACTCATAACGTGTCAGATAAACTGTAAGAAAATAAAATATATATTTCCGGCAACTAGTCCGTCTAAAGCAGTGAAAACTTACACTAAAGTCGTTAGTTTCTAACAAGGAACATTAATCTTTATTACGGAGTGCAAACTGACACCAAAATTTATCATATCAGTGCAACAGAAGTGACGAAAATGTATAAAAGAGTGAAAAATTGGCCAAAGTGTTAATCTTAAATATTGCAGCATAGCATAAAATCGCCTTCGTTATCATTAAGATTATTTATATCTCATTTGATCATCTTCATTGTCATCATCTTCCTCTTCCTTTTCTTATTACTTCATTTACTGAAGATACATTCCCTTGCGTTAATTTAGAACACAGACATAATACACTTTTTTCAGAAGAAATCCATGAATCAAGACAAGTTAACAATATTTTTTTAAAAAAATAATTGCAAAATTTTAATCTGGTATAATGGGTGATATTTGGCACAATGACTACTCAAGACGCTTTATAACATATCAAGAATAAACAGTCCAACGCTCACATGTCAGCTGTTTAAATACTAATGCTGACAGGACAGGCTTATCGAAACTATAAGGGAAAAAGAAGAAAAAAATACTAAATTAATGGTCTCGGGAGGGAAAAAAAGAAATAAAATTTATTTATGGAAAGAATTCGTAAAAGAAAATAATAAGTGAAATGTGAAGCATATCCGTGAAGCTCAAGTGCAACCTAACATGTATATCATTTGTCTTAAAAAGACGTAAATGTATGCTTGATAATTTTATAAACAGAAAATAAAACATAAAATAAAACGTTGTATCAGTCAAACAGAGACATATCATACGACTTAATATACACATATACTACACATATACGAATTAGATGCGTTACCTCGGCAAACCATGAAATATGTATGGTCAATCGATTATCTTAAAACATGTTGAGCACCAGATGTATATATTGTTTTATATTTCTCTTATGTACATTTTTTCTTCTTCATAAATCTTGATATATTACAACATGATATGGTTTTAATGAAATTCTCTCATTTGGCATGTTGTATTTTGAAAACTAACACCAACGTCACCATCATCATGACATGAAAAGTGACACCATCGTCATTTGTCTGATGCTGTGACCCAAGATGTCTATATTCAGTTCAGAAAAGAATCATTTACGAATGTCTTCTGCTACACCTTGGCGGATCGAGCAAATATGTTAGTGATTCCAGTTTGTGAATTTCATTGCATGCGGCGGCAGACGACAGTATCCAATCAAAGTTAAGTTGTTCAAATTTGAACACTATTCATGCATGCTCGAGACTAGGGGGACACACAGTTTGTGATTTGTATTTTTTTAAACGGAACTTCAAGACAAATGTTTAGTCATATCGCTACGATGTATGCAGCGTGACCGTTTATAGTGATGTCTAGCAATGAGACATCATGCCGCAGACATGTAGCATTATGTCACACCCAGTCATATTATCCTGACACCAGACCGACCAGTCCTAACACTAACCTCTTAATGCTGAGCGCATGCGAGGCAGCTGTAAGTGCCATGTTGTAAGTCGTTAGTATGACTGCCGTGGTTGCGAACCCACGACCTTCTGCATCCGAGGTGGACGCTCTAACCGCTAGGCCGCAAGAGCGGTTAACACACAGTTTGAATGAGCTGACAAAAAAGCAATTTTCCACTTCCGGACCGTGTTTATACAAATACCTTTCACTCAGATAAATCTGTATCAGTATCTGTTTAGAAATTTAAGAACTGAAACGGAGGACATGTCGTGGGGGGGGGGGGGGGAGAGGACGTATGGCCAACCTAGATAACAGCTACCCCAAAGAAGAGACAACCGCTAAAAATCCCAATCTGAACGATATTTTCTTTCCATTAAATGAGCATCAAAACTTAATTCAATACATTTCCTAATTAAAAAAGTATTACATTCACTTTCACAGGCAAATCACAAAGAAAAGAGTTCCATCGCGCTGACGTAGAAGTAGTAATAGTTAATTTGTTGTTCTATGAATTTATGTGGTGATATTAACGGCGGCAGCAGCAGCAGTAGCAGACGTGAAGGCAAAATGTACAACATGACTGTCTGGCCAATTAAACGGATAGATGCACTCCTTTCTCTGAATGGTGTCTTTTTCAGTGCACTTGAACGCATACTTTACTTTCGAAACACTGTCGTTGAGATGTATTCACATACCGGTTTTCGTTAGTGTATTTTGAAAGCGGTTTTCGTCAGCGTGTTTTGAATAACATGGGCGTGCAACGAACGAATAAATAAAAATGCCAAAGTCACTCAAGAATGAAAATTAGGTCACACTGACCTGTTTTATATGTATCGTTGAGTTAAATGCCTCTAGATGACAATCTTTTCCAAGATACATGTGGGTGAAATAGGGTCAAGAAACTGAGGGTGTAACAAACAAACAACTCAAACATCTTTCTGGTGTACATACCATGTCATACTTTCCCAGTTTTTGTTTTCTTGGTATAACTGAGGTTTTTTTTTTCTCCCCTGATTTACATCCATATACCACTTTTCATTAATGTAAGTCAAAATTTACGTCCGATATATTTCGAGCCCAACGAACAAAACAAACGAACTAACGGTCACAACGCTTTATCGCCTCCAAACTCGATTGGTACCGGGATAAGAACGAAGATAAGATACATGATACGAGGATCATTGTTTTATTCCTTATATAAGTGTTTCCAAAGTATTATATACGGTACACTCTTCGACTGTTTCATGCACTAGGCTACGCATGTAACAAACACTCCTACATGGGTAACAAATTGTTTTTTTCGTTCCGTTTCCATTATGCATGCTTTGCTTTGCTCAGCACAGCGCGGAAGACCTTTCGAATGGTGAGTTGCGGGAAAATTAGTTCATATACAATATAAGTAACGTACAGTTAGAGGACCTGAATTTACGAAATGGAGGGAGATGCGGGGTGGTGTGAGAAATCCAAATGTCTGCCAGTCTGTTTTGCGACAAGAATGTTGATTTCAAGCAATGATAAAATGCTTTCTTTGAAAATATCCACAAAATTGGGACTATTAGTCGTCAAGCCTAAAATAATGTAGAAACCACATGACACTATATCTACCCGCCATCTTATCACAAGACTCCTTTTTTTTGGTCCTACATTAGTACGTCTGCGTGCATAACTATTTAATATAATTAATGATTATGCCACAATTCACAGATGAAACTCTCATTTTTCTCAAAATAACACTACCAATATTTGTAATATGCAGCCGAAAATGCTTGACATCTTTATGCAACAATATACAGCTGGAGTTTTAATTTCCCTCGGGGGGGGGGGGGGACCACTACACAGTAAATCTGTGGGCAGAAGAATAACACCGCATCGTAAATCTGAGGGCAGACGAAGAAAAAACAACATTGTAAATATGTGAGCAAAGAAATAAATACTTGGTTCCTTTATGCTACAATTAAAAGGAGGTGCATGGTTCATTCGAGTTTAAAAACACGGAATTTTTTTTAAACGAATCCCCCAAAACGACCAAAAAGAATAAAATCCTTTTCATCATTAGTTACATTTTAAACAACTTGTAAAACGTGTTTTCGAAGACAAAAATTATAGCAGGAGACTCGCCGTCGCATCCGTTGAAATTAACAGATCTGAAACATAAAAATTTCTGCTAGCGAAGATGGTGGAGAGGTCATCATTTCTCACACCATCGTCAAAATGGTCCAAAGTGACGTAACATTTTCCGATTCAAGAAACATCACTGAGCGGTCAAAGGTACATTTACAAATGGCTGTGTTGATGATATGAAGTGACTCAAATATAAATCAACTGAACAATCCAAAATATGACCAGCTACCTTTATCATAACTTAGATGATTAAAGATCAGGATATAAATGGATCGGGGGAGGGGGTTAGAAAAGGACCCGCCCCATTCTTTCAATAAGGAAGACTCGACATTAGATATCTAAAGAAAGTTAATTCTGTTGACGTGAATATTTGAGAGAGAGAGAGAGAGAGAGAGAGAGAGAGAGAGAGAGAGAGAGAGAGAGAGAGAGAGAGAGAGAGAGAGACGTTGGCTTCATATTCTGCTAAACGAAAATTATTTGGGAAATGATCAGACAGTTCGCGTTATTCTAATGAATGTATGTACAAGTATTATAGAACAATAAAAGGTGTATGCATATATGGACATTTTTTAATAGAAATTGACTGAATATTCTGTATGCATCTGAAAATCTGTAGATAGTAATTATTGGTCGTGTGTTCGTGTACATTCAATAAGAAAATGCTAATTACACTAAACACCGAAAGAGGTTCATAATTTAACACGGCCCTGCTTAAGTAGCCAAACCATTAATACTTCGCTTAATTTGACATTCAGTACAAACCTTGGCTATCTCCTTCATTCATATTCATAGATCTATTAGTTAACGAGATAGACCTCGAATAATTCCCGTGAGTAAAAAACCTCATTTAAAGGACAACAATATGTAGACCTTTGTTAACTAAACAAATAAAACCGACACATTTTCGCGTTGTTCTAACGAGTTTTCATTATTTCAAAATTTAATAAATTAAGTATATACCACGCTGCGTATTTTTTCCTGTCAATTTAGTATAAAAATGTTGCGTATTTAAATCAGATTTCTCTTTTTCATATTGTGAAATTATGTTGTGTGATAATTTAACTATCTATTATGCGTAAAGTCTTTCGGTTTTCTGTAAGAAATCACATTTGGGAATTAACATGTCGTTTCTGCTTTCGAAAGACATGTTACGACATGTGGGAGTTTAGAGAGTATTCGTATAAAACAAAATAAATCAACCCGATATAAAGAAACAGAAAAGATATGCAATGCAAGTAACATCGCCATGCCGATCGGTACATCGTTATGTTTTTTCCATCAGGTCGTGAAATAACCTCGAAAGTAGCTGTAGGAATACATAACACATTGATGTTTTTGGTGAATTTTCTCTGGCGGATTGCATAACATATGTTACAACAAACAGCAAAGACCAATATTTTTCCAACTGTATATTTTGTCTCCTTCCGCTGCCTTTTTATTCTATGTGAACGAAGGTAGTTCATATAATATAGATCTCAAAGTAGTTCGTAATACGGATATCAATATTAACCAATTACGTCTGATGTTACTTTCTCGACTTGACGAAAAATGCTGATGTCATTCCTATCGATCATTTGCATCGCATGTAATGTTCACAATATAAAGGTTGACCATTTTTGCATCGTGTCGTAACAGCTATCTACAAGAAGTGATCTAATTTGTAATAGATTTAATTAAAGGTGTTCACTTTTTCCTGATGTCAATAATCCTGATGCGTTTGACTGATGTACACGGTCTGGTCCGATGAAAGGATTCGAACCCGCGCCCTATGTCTGAACTTACTACCATTAAGACTAAAGCGCGATATATATTTTGTATACAATCATCCTGATTTAATTATTTCAGCATAATTTGAATAACATAATAACTTTAATTAGTATAATGTTCTAGAGGTCCCCCTTTACAGACCATACTATATAGCAAACCCTTTTAAGCGAACCGCTCCGGTGGCCTAAGTGGTTAGAGCGTCCGGACGTATAAAAATGGTACGAGAGGTTAGTGTTAGGACTGACCGATCTGGTGTTCGGATGATGTAACTGGGTGGGACGTGATGCTACATTGTACATTTCTAGACATAACTATTAACTACCACACTGCAGACAGAACAGCAATATGACTAAGGGAAAAAGCTAAAGCTACTGAATTATTTTTAAATCACACACACACACACACACACACACACACACACACGCGCGCGCGCGCGCGCGCGCGTTGAGACACAATGTTTTTACCACTCACAAAGTCAATGCTGTATTCTTGTTCGTATTCGAGAAAAAATGCAAACAACGCAGACCCTGATCTGCACAATGCACATGCAGTTCAGGGTCTTTGTTATTTGTTCTACTACGCGGTCCTAATAAATTGCATAAAGCCTAATCTGCCGCACATTATTCGAAGACATATATGGGTCAGCGAAGTTTGAAGTTGAACTCGATTTATAAGCGAGAATGTACGGTAATAACAAACTCTACACGTGTTTACGACATGTGGGAGTTTACAAAATAATTAACTTTACACATGTGTGTGTTAGGATATTCGTGTAATTGTCAAGAATTTTTTCTTGCGACAAGAATCTATTTTCCTTGGTAACAATGTCCAAATTTTCCCCCTCAGCACTAAACTAATCACGTGTATCCTGGTCCATTTCCTATTTAACGTAGGTACATGGTATATATTTCTACCGACGGGATAAAGAACTTGGCGGTATTACGATGTGCATGTACAAAACTATTGTTTTCCCTCTATTACACAGTGAGATCAAGCAATGAGTACGAAAACCAATGGCATCGAGCCAGAAAGAGAAATCCCACATGGCAATATGTTTTAATGTTTAAATCTATGTAGACTTAAGAAGAATACTTAGTCAATATTTTTATCTCTGAAATAATTATATAGCTTAAAATCTTACATTAGTTGTTTTCTTGGTAGGTGGGGGTGTTAAAGAAATATGAATTTATTAATTGGTCTTCAACCGACACAGAACCTGGAATGAGTTTCGAAGATGACGACGAAAATGAAGACGACGATGCAAAACTTTCAAATTGCACGGTTTCACATAGTGACTACGAACAAGGTAGTAAAATAAAAACTTTTCTTAAAGGGTGTCGTATAGATACTATGCAATCCCGCTAACACTCTGTCTTGGTGATGTAATATGCAATAATATTCACGATACTAGAACTCCACAGCTCATGCGAAAGAAAGGTCTTCTTACAATAAGTAAACAAGACGGAGAACAACTTGTTGGTCCAATGGCCTTTTCTTCGATACAAGAGGCTGATGGGAAGACGGGTTCAGTATATGCGTGTTAATGCGGTGCTGCTGGAAAATATGCATTTCTACGAATAAAACGATTATGATCAAATGGTAGTTAATTAATTCATGTAATTATACTTGCTGATTCAGTCAACAATCAACCATGCAATGCTGTTAAACCAGTATACAAGCTAAAAAATCAAAATACCCATTAGTAACAAGTAGGAAATATGGTTACGATATAGTTGGGTTTTTTAAAGTGTCAAAACAATTTTTACAGATCTGATAGCTCTTAAAGATTATTTTTAAAAGAAGACAGTTGTATGAATGTGCATTAATTTGACATGTTTGGTGATGCACCTCAGGCGGAGTGCATAACATATGTTAAGACTGCTAAGTCCGATATGCTTCCGATTGTATATTTTGTTTCCTTCCGCGGTCTTTTTGTTCCATGTGACCGAAAGTGAGAATTTCTAAGCCTCTGCGTAAATACTGATGCTTAGATATAGCTCTTTTTACAAACCATTAACAAGATCACACTTGTCCTCTTGTGAGCCTATGTGCCATTTTCACCTAAATTGTTAAAACACTTGCGTTATGTTGACATGCTTATTTAACCATCACCTTAATAAAAGTTGAGACAAAACATGTCATTAAATTTATCTTGCTAACTGAAAGACTGCCACAATTTCGTAACCTTATTCTATACTCAGTATGATTCCATTGTGCACTTCAGCAGCTGTGTGAATAATCTCGTAGCCATTACACGAATACTTTCTATGCAGAATAAAAAATTGGTATCTCGTAATGGTTAGTGTTGAGTTGCAAGTTACTGTAAATTAATATCGAACTTATCAGTTGTATGATGGTACGTTTGATAAGACCTACTGGCAGGTGCCAGTGAGAAGGCCAGGAAGTGTAATCAATCAATTACGATCTTGTTACTGATCAGTTCACCATTACACCATAAATGAACAACACCAACAGCAGGAGTTTTGTCCTACTGCATCCAACTAATACGAACAATGTTGGCTGTATTGTTTTTTAACGATACATTTAACACATTTTTGGCTAACTCGTGCTGAGAAAATGTGAGCTAAGTGCTTTTCTAAAGGAAACACGTATGCAGCCTGAGCTGACCTGGGAAGGCATCGAACTCGCTATCCTTAGATTACACGCTCGACGCTCAACTAATAAAATCGCCGTGCTTCTCTATTACACACAAGAAACTATACGAACTGTACACATGCAAGTATATATGTCAATGACTAAATGAAGGAAAGGAATCAATTCTATAGTGTCTATTTTGCCTATGATTCAAATATGCATCGAGTAAATATAACATGCAAGTCCTATTGTTTATTTGCTTTTTTATACATAAAATGTACCAGAGGCGTAGCTGGGGGAAGGGCAGGGGGGTACATATGTGACCGGGCGCCATACTAGTGGGGGCGCCAAAATGGGCTTTGAAATAGGTTGTAACGGGTAATGGTGATTTTATTGATGAAAATAATGGGTTTCATAGTTGAGGGGGGGGGGAGGAGGGAATGAATATTGTCCCCGGGCGCCAAACACTCTAGCTACGCCTCTGAAATGTACCACTTATATGTATGTTTGCTTCATATCAGTCGTTATATAATAACATTACTCAAAGGTCAATGATATAGCCAAAATAATTCCATAACAAGGTGTATAATTAAAACCGGCATAACTATCCCTTTTCAACGTTGGATAGGACTATATGGCCGTGAAACACAACGTATGCAGAAGGAAAACTGACATAAAACAATGTATAGTATTGACTTCGTAATTTAATCCAACGTAATTGCAACTTTGAAAGAGCATACGTTATGAAACGTTTTTTTGTTTTGCTTGAAATCTCAACACCATATATCAAAAGATGTAGACTTGTTAAAATTCTTTAAAGTTTCCGACTCTAAGTGACTTTCCAAGATTCTAGTAAAACAAAACAAAACAGTCATAAAATGCCTGTCCCGCTTCGTCTCTATAGTTTTAGACTGGCTTTTGACAACTTGAAAGGCCCACGACTACTGATAAAGAACATATGATATGGACGTGAAATTTAAAAACCCCAAAGAAATACTAAATACATCACATTACTAACAACGTTAAAGAAACACGGTACTATAAAATTAAAAGTACAGATCTCCGAAAAGTTAAAGTCTAATTTGAAATGGAACAAAATACTTACTAGATTTATACGGCAGTCAAATTTGCATTTTCCTTCGATATTATAAATCAAATATCCTTCTACAAAAGAATCAAGCACAAACAAAGAAATGACACAAAATAATTGTCCTAACTTATAGTTTCTCAACATTGTGTCTGTCCGTAACACTCCATAATGTGTAAATGAGTAGTGTGGGAAATGATCTGGCACTAAGTCAAGCTTCCCTTCTATTGGTTGAAAAGTGGTACGACCAGAGACACTAGCTGCGGGTGTTGCAATGGACCCATTACCAGAGCTTTACTTTCAGTACAAGCCTACGACACTGCGTGCATTAACATTGGCAACAGCTATGTGGCGCGAATAGAAATATGCCAACTCTGACGTAAAACGTACAGCTGTCCAATTTTTTTTAATACTTTCTGCGAAACGGTTAGTGATTTGGTTTTCTTCTGCACTGTTTGTCTATTTCTACAGGAATATTTATTACGTCAATCAGTGTCTATGCGTTCACCCATTCTGTTCGAAAGAATAGTTACCTTCAACCTTGTTCAATAATGTCGAAAAACGTGTATTTCCTTTTCCTTTCTTCTGTTGTCCCATTAGATTTGCAAATATTGCACTTCCTTCCTTATCCCCCTCCCACCTGCACTCTCTCTCTCTCTCTCTCTCTCTCTCTCTCTCTCTCTCTCTCTCTCTCTCTCTCTCTCTGCAATGTACAAATTGAACAGCGGAGATCTGGTCTTTAATTAGATTGTGTATGTGTGTGGTCAGGGACGTCCATTCATTTTTCAAGGAGGGGAGAGGAGGCAAAACTCGAATTAGGTTGGAAGGGGAACGTATATAGGCTATAGCAATTATACAGCACATGCAACTTCAGGGGGTGGGGAGCAAATGCCGCCTGCTCTCTCCACCCCAAATTACCTCCCTGTGTGTAGCTACTCCCTGTCCATTATTCGCCTTTTTTTAATTTGATTGTTAGTTACTTATTCACGAGTGTCGAAATAAAATATAATTTTACTCAGGGTTTTCTTCATTTTTAAGAGAGCATGAGATTTTCCAGGCATATATCAGACCAAAGAAATTATTAAAGATACCCCCCCCCCCCCCTTATCTCTAAGCATAGGCCGGTTAAAAGATGTGATGTGAATAGATTTTAATGTAGCTTTAACAATTTTTCAATCATATCGCTATGATGTCTGCAATGTGGCAGTTTATAGTGTTCTCTAGCACTGGGACATCATGTCGCAGACATGTAGCATGATGTCCCACCCAGTCACATTATGCTAACATCAGGCCGACCATTTATAACACTAACCTCCCAATGCTGAATGGCAAGCGAGGCAGCTGTTAGTACCATTGTTATAAGCCTTTGGTATGACTCGGACGGAGTTCGAAACTATAACCTCCCGCAACTGCGAATTGATATAGTGATTTATATAGTGAACACACCTTGTACAGACTATATCTGAAATTCATTTACCTTGCTTGTACAATAAACTTCCTGCTGCGGACAAGCAAACATACTAGTATTTAAACGGATACCCCCCATGACGTAATTTGGGGGGTAGGCTCCCCTCCCCAATTTGCATGTGCTGAGAAATTGATGTTAGCCTATAGACGTTGCCCCCACCCAGAATCAAGATTTGCCCCCTCCCCCGTGAAAGAGTTGAAAAGACGTCCCTGTTATCTTCTCATAATCGTAAAACGTATAAGAGGAGCTGTACTTAAATCCTTGTCGTCAAACTACCTTGTTATTGATACTAACGCATTTATTTTGTTGCCTCCTTCTCTTGCTCACTATTCACCAACGTGCGTATCTTCTACATCAGCCAAGAGCAAAAATGTTCCTTGTTTTACTACTGTATATTAATTTGTGAAGATAAAGTTCAGTATGCCTTATCTGCACTTAGTTTTGATTTGGTTTCAGATCGCTATATCAAAGTCAGATACTAATATTTTTCCAAGCAAGTTTTTTCTTCGCTGTTTTATCCACCCCACCCCCACCCTTTCCCCTAACTGTGGAGAGAAATGTCTTTTTCTTTTCCCATAGAGTTTGCTTGTGTCTTGTCTTCATGTAATGCATGTGTCTGGGTATATAATGCCCACAATTCACATTAACCTTAATTGGTCACCTATACTTGCGAGAGAGAGAGAGAGAGAGAGAGAGAGAGAGAGAGAGAGAGAGAGAGAGAGAGAGAGAGAGAGAGAGTGTAGGGGGCTAAAGATCAAATTGTCAAGAATACTGGAGCTCGCACACACACACACACACACACACACACACACACACTTGAAAAAAATCACAATGAGGTTAAATTCTTACCAGCGGCGTCGATAGGGTTGGTGTCACCCAGTGCGGTAAACTCATGGTGTCACCCGTCCAGACTTCCACCATGGATTTCTTCTTCTTAAAATAAGTCCACAGTATAAAAATGACAAGAACAAAAACAAATTAATTGAAGGTCAGAAGGTAAAAGTATTTAAGAACTGTAACAACCTTAAGTTATAGTTATTTTTACATTAAAAATTGCAGTTTTTCATTTTGGTGTCACCGTTCTAAGATGGTGTCACCCGGTGCGGTCCGCACCCCCCCCCCCCCCCAGCGACGCCACTGATTCTTACTGACTGGTCTAATTGTCCATGTTGGTCATATTTCGTTCAGACTTCACTTGGATACAGGCACCTAAGACTTCATTTTCAGTTTATAAAATGGAAAAGGAAAGGCTTGTGAAGTCAAAATTAGAGTTCCTTTTCGCACAGACGACAAGTATATTAATATGCAGTCTATTTGATTTTGTTGGTTTTGTGTGAATTGTTGTGTTTAATCTTCTTTATCAGACCGTCCTTACATCACAGTTGATTTTGAGGAAAAAAGGTAAAAGGTCGAGGACATCGAAGCCCAAGTTCTCATGTATGTCACCAACGTGAAAGGTGACTAACGCTTGGCTAGAATTAGTGGTTACAGTCACTTGAGGGTGGATTCTGATTTCTCACCATAAGAAAAAAGTTTGATTTCGCATATTTTGTTAAACAAGTTAAAATGCCCGCAATTGGATAGAGGCACCATCCAACTCTGTTGTTGTTGTTTTTTTCTCCTCTTTTTTTTGGAGGGGGTGGGTGTGGGTTTGTTTTTTAATGATGAAGTAAAGGTCAAAGGTTGATGTACCTGCAGTACTTTTAGTCTTGAGTGTCACGCAGAAATGTGTAATTTTGTGTCATTTTTTAAAAATAAATTAGTCTAAATACCCCATATTTTACGCACCCCCCTCCTCTCCGAAAATATACAAAAAACCCACATTGTTTCAGCATTCATCCGCATTTACAACCAGTTATATAGGTTCCATCATTCACGTTCATTTCGAGTTAAACACACATACACGCTTCTCTGTTTATACCGGCTAAAATATAGAAACGTCACAACATTTCAAACTAAATAAGCTCGTCATAAGGGGAAAACATCAGAGGAATACACAAGTTATATGTATAAAACAAACACTGAAATGAAAGACCAAGATAAATTCATATATGAGTGACGGGGAAATAGGTACATATATGATCAAGAGTAACACACACACACACACACACACACACACACCTATCTATCTATCTATCTATCTATCTATCTAAATGGCCCTAAAGCAGGGAAACTAAATAAACTTTATGCTGCCATCAGCCTAAACAAATATGTATAACACAATTTAAAGAAGGAAGGCTTAAAGAAAACACATTAGAAGCTAATTTCAAAGGCTTGAGTCGCTCTGGATTAATGCTCTTTTCTAGCGCCCCAAGTTTGCTACTTAAAACAATTTTTTTGCAGGGGGTGTGGTGGGTGGGTAAATGGCACTTGTTCCTCTCCCCTATACGCTTTGTGAAGGATTGGCCAAAGTGAACACAAAATAGCATAAAAGTTTCAGCTTCCGAAAGTAAGTCGAAAAATTCAAACGGAGCCCAGTTTGCCTGCAACCAGGAGGATCTCCACCCTAGTCCTACATGTAAGACCATTACACCGATATTTATGTTTTGGGCGTCCCATGTACTTTGTCTTACATATAGGACTACCCCCACCTCACACCGTTGCTGTCAAAGTCGTTTGAAAATATGTCACTTTATAACATACTACAATGATGGGTTTGAGTCCAATATCTAACAAGTAAAGTTCTCCCTGAAATGGTTAGATCACATTAGACACAGCACTATCATGAACGATCTTCACGAACATAAAAAGTGTTAAAGCAGATTATCATGAGATTATACATTTATTTTCTGGCTTCTCTTTGCGGTACTGAAGTTAACCAACATTTTCTCCTTGGACATTAATTTGAAACAATTCCTTTTATAAGAAGGTAGTGGTCAATATAATTAATGCCTAAATAACTGTATAAAAAAAAAAAAGTAAAAAAAAAAGTACGACATGACTAAAACTGTTTCAAGAAATTATTACAAACTGGAGAACACTCTCGCATATGTTACAGGGGAGGTAAGAACCGCCCTGGTAGACTGGTTCAAAATTGTGAGATTCAGTTAGTTATGAGAATAAAATCTTCTGAAATCCATTATATATGTAATGTAGACGTAAACAGCGAAAATGGCTGCCATTGTATCATTTCGGTGGCTGGAATTGTTAGAAAAAGAATTTGACAAAGCTTTTGTTGATTTAGACATATTGCTTGGAGAAATTGATCCTGACCAATGTGATCTTACTTATGATGGGAGACAAAAGATGACAGCTCTCAGTGCTGCCTTTGCGCAACTATGTCACAAAGCACAGACAATTTTTCAGAGCAATGCAAAACTTGAAGTGAGCATCTAGTATATGCATTAGATTTAATTTTCTTTTGATGAGGTAACACTTATATTGATCCTACACGCATATTTTGATATTGATTTAACTGGATTTAAGTCTTAAAAAACGTAAAACTTAGTATGCGTATATTTGCTGACTTTCCTATCACTTCATGATGGGGGTGGGGTGGGTCAGTTTTCATGAAGTGTCGGCCAATTCTGCGCATCGTTACGACATTCCTCTAGACATTGGATCACGAGTTGTTTTTGGAGAGATATCTAATTCATATCAAGAATGATCGCCCTTTAATAAGAAAGTGATATTCATAAAGTGAAAAAATAAATAACCCACATTTCTACACAGGTGCTCGACGCGAGATTGATGTGATATAAAAAAAAAAACAATAATCTAAAGGGAAAAAATCATGCAGTGATAAAAATACCTTAGATTACCCCAATGACTCATTGTGACATGTGACCCTCTCTATCATACTATAAAAAGAGAAGGTTTGTAACTTCCAAATACTTGGTTCCACCCATGACCCTCGATTTCATTCTGCTATTTCCGTATTTAAAAGCACACAACCAATCTATATGGCTTGTTTTACTCCTGAGATATTTTTCTATTCATCAAGCCATCATTGGCTTTTCTACCAAACTGAAGTTACGGCTTCCGAAACGTGTGATTTTCGCGAATTTTTCATCTTTGGACAAGTGCGAGCTCATGTGTCAACCAATGAAAAGAGCTACATGTATTATGAATAACTTTTTTAGCCAATCATATTTTGGCGGCATCGTGTGTGCCTAATACTTGAACTGTTTTGAACTGATTGTTTACGATATGTGCAGTGAAGTAGAAAATGTCTAATTCTTCCATGGAACAGGATTCCTAAAGTTGAATCGAGTTAATATTAAGTAAAACGTTACTTTTGCATTTACCACTGTTCTGTAATTAAAGAATTTGTGTATTGTAGAACCGCAAACATGGTATTAATTAATATTATTTTGAACAGGATATTTTGGTGATGATTGCCTCTTTTCAAATGGTAAGCATTGCAGTATTTTATTTTTATGAATCTGTTGAACTCAGTATGCATTTTGCTTCGGTATGGGTGACAGAAACATTAAGTGTGTCAGCTAATTCTTCGTAACGATACGTATTTTCTTTAAACTTTGGATCGATTGTTGTTTTTGGTAAAAACTCAAATTTGTATCATGAAAGAATGATCATCATTTAATTAAGGAAAGTGATATTCATAAAGTGTACAAAAATATCCCACATTTTTACGCTAAATGCAAAATGAAAATGTGATTTCTAAATGTCAGCATGAAGAGCCACTCCATCCATGACTTTCTTGTTCTTGTAACCCAGTAAAACCTATTTGATATTTATCTTTTAGAATCATGCAAATAAAAAAAGTATTTAAAAGATGGAAATGTTTACCTTAGAATCATTATGCATCTTAATCCAAATTTTAACTTTGCAAGATGTCCCACACATACTTTATTATCTGCTATCAAAACTTCAACTTGCAGATTGAACAGGATTCTCAAGAAAATGTTCCCAACTTATAGTATGTCTAGTAATTTATTAGGATTTTTTCCCCATAAATGAGATGTTGTAAACACATTACATCCTAATCATTAAAATTTCTCTTCCACATATAAGTTCATTTAATGGTAAACTTTTACAAATTTTTCTTTACAAGATCCGCTTAGTTTGCTTAATATCTCTTGGCATTCAGTGGTAATGTTATGTTGACATATTTTAAAAACTGGCTATAAACCGGACATAATTACTTGACTGAAATGCTGACAGAAAGAGTCAAAAGTAATGTATTTAATTTCCATAGCTTGATGCATATACACTTTATCTTTTCAAAGCCATGTGCTGAATAGGCCAACATGTCATGAGTTATTAAAACATGGATGGTATCCGATGTGTCCAAAATTAGTATTTTTATAAATCAGAATGTTTTTGTTAAATTGCCTCTTTTCAGATGGTAAGCATTGCAGTCTTTTAGTTCTGTTGTTCGGTTGAATTCAGTTTGTTTTGCATCGATATTGGTGATAGAAACCTTATGTGTGCAGAAAAGCCTATACAATTGAACGGAATTAAATTTTGAATGGGTTCCTTATATAAAGACTTTAAATATGACAGTTGTTTTACTGCAAGAGCAGTATTGAGAGATATTTTGTCCATCCAGATTTCTTGGTTATCCCCATCACTTCTCAAAGGAACCCTGACTGGCCAATTGCTCTAAAGCGCTCATCATTATGGATCATTGCAATCTCACTTATGACTGCGTGGGTTCGGGTCTCGGGTTCAGCCAATGTGGATATGTGAGAAAGCTTGCAAGTAGCTTCTCATGGGTAGGTGGTTCTTTCCAGGCTTTTCCCGGATTTTTCCTTAACCAATAATACTGGCCGCCATGTATAGCATATTTTGTGCTGAAAAATGGCATTAAACGCTACACCAACAACAACAACATCCACTTTTCAAATGGCTCATTGTTTTTAAAATTTAAAAAAAAAAGCTTTATGTAGGAAAGTGAGCCATTAACCCATCACAGGTAACCATAGTTCTCAAATGTAAAATGCCTCACTTGATATTTGCGTTGTTTAGGTTGCCATCTTACTGCCTAAATAATGGTGCTGTATAGTGTGTTCAAGGTTGACTAACGTTGGAACAGAAGTCAGATGGTCAGGAGAATCTTACAGACTTGGCAGCCCATATTGACACTTATCTATCTACATATTAAAGTCATCTTGCTTTTTGACAGACTTGACTTACTCCAATTTCCTGAATGTTTCACATTAGTTATTAATAATGAGTATTTTGTAATGCACCTAATCTTAAGAAGCTCTAAGCGGTTTTCAGCATCTATAAAGATTTGACTTTAAAAAACAAAACAGTTGACCATAAAATTAGAAAACATCAAAAATGCTGAAAATATTTTAAGGTAGGAAACATTATTAGGTCTTTATTGTTTGTTCTTGCATTTAAAAAAGGTGAGTTTTAAAAGCACTCTTGAAAGGGATCACTGTGTCTTTGTGTCTAGTTTCAATGTGCAATTCATTCCACGCTGCTGGGCCCTGGTCTGCAAAAGAACGCTGTCCATATGATTTTGTTTTCAAAGTGGGAATAATGAGTATACAGTTGTCAGAAGAGGAGCATAGGTATCTTGCTGGTGTGTTCACATTGGTGGGGCCAGTAAGGTATGTTGGACTGGAGTCCATCCATGAAACTTTGCACAGAGAAAAATGTTTGTGTTTGATTCTGGATTGAATAGATAGCCAGTGTAGACTACAGGGCTGCGAGAACATGTGTTCTGATTGTGGTACTCCGGATGATCTGAGCAGCTGTGTTATGATGTTTCTGGAGTAGATAATGTGATGAACCAGAGAGAATAGAGTTACATTAGTTCTGTCATGCAAGTACTAATGAACACAAGTGTTTTAGTGGCATCAACTGAAAGATATTTGCGAAAGGAGCTGATGCATTTCAGCTCAGTATATTCATGACATGTTGGTGCAATGTGAGAATACTGTCCAGAGTAACACCTAGGTTTCGTACTGACTGTGAGAATTTAATGTTGGTGTTGCTGATATTTTTTGTTGAGTTAAAGGATGTGAATGAGAAAAAGTCTTTGTGTTGTCTAAAATGGCCTCAGTTTTATCATCATTCATCTGCAGCTTGTTACATGTTATCCATAATTTCACATTAGAAATGCACCTATCTACACATTGGATGGTAGCACCCACTTCAGTTGGGTAGCTAGATTTGTATATTTGGGTGTCATTAGCGTACAGTTGGTGAGACACTGGATGATGATCTATGACACTTGAGAGTGGCTGAGTGTATAGAATGAAGAGAACCGGTCCAAGAACAGACCCCTGTGGAACACCTCAACATAGATCAACTGGGCTGGAGTTTATTCCATTTGCAGATACAATTTGTGTCCTGTTGACTAAGTAGGACTTGAAGCACAGTAAGGCTGTATTCTGAATGCCAAATACATGCTGGAGATGGCGAAGTAATATATCATGGTCTATTGTGTCAAATGCTGCAGACAAATCAAGGAAGGTAAGGACTTTAATGTTTCCGCTATCCAAAGCAGAGAGAATGTCATTAACTACTTTTAGAAGAGCAGTTTCCGTACTGTGGCAAGGGCAATATGCAGACTAAATTGCTAAAAAGACTGTTTGAATTCAAATGATTTACAAGTTGGGTTAGAAGGACCTTTTCTACGATTTTTTATATGAATGGGAGCTTATAAACTGGGCGGTAGTTCTTTAAATCGTTATGGTCTTTCCGATGGCAGTTTTGAAAAATGATGGGAATTTCCCGGATGAGAGAGAGATATTAATAACATCAGTTAGTGAAGGCAATATGGGTCTAAGCACTCGAGCAGCAGCGATGTCGGAATTGGATCAAGTTCACAAGACTTTGGTGCACTCTTCATCACGATTGTCCATACTAAATCAATAGAGACAGGTTCAAATGCTCCTAATGGTTGTCGCTGAAATTCTGTATCATAGCTATATGGTGATGAGTCAGTTGAAATTGTGTTGTCAAGCGAATCTCTAATGGTTTGTACTTTGTCACAGAAGAGCAGAATTCATTAAAGTGTAGATGAAATCAGCATATTTAAAAATTGTCATACTCTCAAATAATCAATGCCGTTTTCTAAATTAATGGTTATTGAGCTATGTAGATCCTTTGTCACAGCACTGTACCCTATCCTACACTGTACCCTCTCCTACACTGTACCCTATCCTACACTGTACCCTATCCTACACAACAGCCTATCGAATGTCCACCTTCTCATATTATCTATCTACCAGGACAAGTTTTTTAGTAAAGTTTCCAAATGCATTGTTCAGGCAAATAGATCCTCTGTATCTAAACTTTATGATGTCAAGTGAAGAATCATCTGCAGTTGGTGAGTAGGAAATGTTTTAATCCTAGCTGTCCCTCTCTTAGTGCTGTGTGCAATTTTTGTCTCCTTTTTGAAGGGAGACCTTGCTTCGTTTCTACTGTCAAGGACTAAAGAGCAGCCCTTTTCAACATCAAAATTTTCAAATGGTCTGGACAGCTTGTCCTAATGTCTGTTTGATTAGTAGTTTGAGTTACAGGGACCAGTGTTTTGCTCTCTAATGCCTAGATAGAATCTCATATATGTTTTGTATAGTCTTACACCCCACCCCCAGCCTGAATCTTTGGGTGATACTTCTTTCGAGAACCTTACCCTCAAGGATGTTTCTTTGCTTTCCTTGATTAACAGGGGGTCCTGATTGGCAGAGTGGTCTAAAGCACTCACAGTTAAGGATCATTGTCATCTCATCTCTGTCTGCATGGGTTTGATTCTCAGGCTCAACCAATTTGGCTATGTGAGAAAGCTTGCCAGTAGCTTCTTATGGGTTTTTGGGTTCATCCCTCACCAGTTATACTGCCTGCCATGTATGACCTATCTTGTGCTGCAAAATGACATTAAACCTTATAACAACAACAATTCTCCTTAGCATCCACAAGGAGAGAGAGTAACCTTCATGGCTATGCATAGAACAAAGCTGTCGGCAGTTCACTGCTAATTAAGATTTGCCAATTATGAGTTGATTTCATTGACAACTAAGTATTTTAACAAAACAAAAACCCCTCAGCATCTGTCAGTAGCTCCACTCCAGACTGAAATCCCCAATTTCAGTTGTAAGTATGTTCAAGATTGACTTTTATGTCCAATTAGGACTTTGTGTTTCAGTTTGACAGCCTCCAAAGCAGGATGAAAGGCAAGGGACATACTTTCCTTCATCTAAAGAGACCAGCTGCTGTTTGGCTTTAATTATTTTGAGGTGGATTATGACACAAGGTTATCAATCTATTGCAGAGAGGGGCCTTTTATTTATGTAGATTAAAGCCCATGAGCTTTGAGACATTGTGACATGTGGTGTAGAGAGTCATCAGTGGATTCATTCTTACAGTATTGGCCACTTCTGCCATAAAGAAGAGTATTTTTTCCTTGTCCAGTTTTGGTAATCATTAAATTAATTCAGCTACACAATACAACTGTAGCAAATTACTGATATTAAAATGTAGTTTTTTGGTGTGGGGGTGGGAGAGGGAGGCGATAAACTAATTTAATGATGTAATACTTCACTTTTGCTAATTGCGAGATCCCTTTTTTCCAACCTTGCATGGGTGTCATGCTAGTGTTCTCCATTCTTAAAATGGATGAGGATTACTTGGCATGTGCTGTGTCATTGTCATCCTATTAGAGGATGAATTGTCATCATACAAATGAGGATAATATCTTTCTCAGAAAGGGGTAAGTTGTCTTGGCAACAGGTAAGTATTACATCATTAACATAAACCCCCCCTCCCCCTTATAAAAAAAACAAACCTACATTTTTTAAATGAAGTTTTGAAGTTTTGTTATGTTCCAATAGTGTTTGGGTTGATTCAATATTTTTGTCTGAATTGAAGATTTAAAGTAGTTGATACATAGTATTACAAAGTTCCCCTTGGTGTAGCTTTGCTTGTTCATATTACATGATGTTACTTGCTTAGGCTCAAATAAACAGTAACATAGAAAGAGTGAAAATAACAAGCTTGTAAAAACTTAATAAACAATTTATTGTGCACAAATATTTTTCAGAAAAGAAAAAATAAACTTACGGTTTTAAGAATCTGTTCCAAAATCTATCCAAAAATAATTCATAATATTATCCACTAGAGAAATTGATAAAATCCTCGTAATACAATGTCCAAATAATTCTAAGTTCGAATCCCAGTGAAGTATCCAATATGGAAGACAATGTCACTTGATGAAGTCAGTTCTTGATAATAAAAATCTTTGAGCACAATTCTTTTCCAGATAAATAACAAAATAATTCCTCTTGATCCAAACGAATTGACATAATTTCCAGTACAAGGTTATTTATAATAACTCAAAAAGACACAACTTAATATTCTAAAAGTCCATCTTCTTCTACTGAATAGCTCGCTCCAAAACATAGTTTATATACCTGTTGTTACGTAAACAAGAAAGGGGTCACGATCTTCTAGAATCTCTCAGAACAAATTTACGTTCAAGAAATCACATAAATACCGTATGACCCAACTAAAATTAGAAAGATGTTTATATAAAACTACATAATGTCCTTGGAACCAACCAATCATTTTAAAAGCTTGTTTACAACTCTGAAGCCAGGTCAGAAATGGGGTCAAAACCTGGTGTTTACTCTGTAAAGTACGGGTCACCCCCCCCCCCCTTCAATGAACGAATCTTAAAACTTAAAATGCCAAATTTAATTCTAACAAACAATAAAAATAAATATAAATGACTTATATCAAATATACGCAACAATGGAAATGATTTGTCGGAGACTTTTTTCAAGAAGAAAATTTTCACGATAACAGATTTACCTATCATTATCCTAAACATACTTAATTAAAGCGACAAGGAAAACAACAAACTTAAAATAGTATTTTGTATAGTTTTAGCAGTTACTTTGGATTGTATACACTGAAAGAAATCAATAATGCAACCAGTTCTCTAAACATAATGGACCAGATAATATAATTAATGGTTTGGGATTATTTAGTATATATTAGACAAATTATAGGGAGTATGGTGTTGGATCTAATGAACAAAATATCAAGTAATTAGTGTAACCAAATTTTCCAATTAAGGGACAAAAGAGAATCCAGTTTTGTATCCATACAAATAACTGATTGATTAGTGTTAGAAAGATGGAAGTAAGGACATATCAATGCATGACCATTGCAATGTTAACAGCAACCTTTTCAATAGAAAACCAAATATGTTTACATAATGTGAATTAGTTTGAAGATCAGACAAGAATGAGATTTTTAGATGTGTGAATTGTGGATTTTATATGCAGTTATTTGATTTATTGGAAGCTGTAGGAATCCAACCTGATTTTTTTTTGCATTTTGTACAGAATTTCATAAGTTTCCCACCAGTTTTTCCAACTACAATGATATCTTTTGCTTCTACATAGAAAACAAATTAAGCCTTGTGTTATGTGCATACAGAATTAAATGCAAGCCTTTCAAATTTGTGTAATTATCTACTGCCCTGAGCCCCAGGTGGCTTAATGGTCATTGGTGCTCACCGTTAGAGATCATTGACATTTGACCTTTATGCATGGTTAAAGTTTCAGCTTGACCAGTGGTCATAGGTGCTCACCGTTGGAGATCATTGACATTTGACCTTTTTGCATGGTTAAAATCTCAGCTTGAGCATTGTGGATATACAAGGAAGCTTAGCAGTAGCTTCCCATGCATTTTTGGTTCTTTCTGGGATTTTCTGCATTCTTCCTCCACCAAATATACTGGTCACAATGTATCCTGTACATAACTGAGGTTTGTTCTAAGTATGGTTATGACAAGATCTGTAACAAGATTTCGGTTTGAATGCTAACAACTGTTTATTTGTCTAACATTTTTTTAAAACAACAATTCCTTTTTCTTAATGAAATCTTAGAAGTTTTTTATGCAGACTTTGATGCTGTTTAATTAAAATGTCCTGTATAAAAAATTCAGAGACTTTAAGAGAGTATTTTACTTGTACCAGTAAAAATATTGCATTCATAGGAAATATTCTAAGGTTTACCCCTTTTCACTCTTAACTGCCATTCAGTGTGATATATTAAATACATAAAAAGCTGAAAAGAAAAAAAAAAGAGATTTAGAAGAGAAAGGGATATATTTAATCATGACTATATGCTGATTTAATCTGCCACTCTAATTGCTTAAAGCAGCTTTTTGTGTCAAACTTTATCATGTAAAACACTTTTCTCAGATTCCTTGGCACAAAAGTCAGGTATAACTTCCATCTCATCTCTCTTAAACACCCAGAGTACCACAGTGCAAGATCATTGGTCTTACTGTTAGATGAGGATACCGTTACCTACAGCATTGGAGAAATTTAACTGTACTATTCTTACCATATGTACTCTGACTTAGTCACTTATAAATTGAATCAAACTTTAAATAACAATATCCTGATCTGCCATAGTATAACGCTCCTGCAGATCAGGGTCTGTGAAGTTTGTTCTGTTAAATACTCCTATCAAACTGTACAGAGACAGATCTGCCTGTGCCATAGTATAACGCTCCTGCAGATCAGGGTCTGTGAAGTTTGTTCTGTTAATTACTCCTATCAAACTGTACAGAGACAGATCTGCCTGTGCCATAGCATAACGCTCCTGCAGATCAGGGTCTGTGAAGTTTGTTCTGTTAATTACTCCTATCAAACTGTACAGAGACAGATCTGCCTGTGTATAATGCAGTTTGCCATTGGATTTTATTTGTAATGTATATATTATATGTTGTAACACTTTCATTGACAAACTTGTATCCTGCATGCAATCAATCATGCAATGTCAGGTTCATTCTTACAATAATGTCAATTGTATTTATCTGATTTGTTTTACATTGGTATGTCAATTGTAATAATCTGATTTGTTTTACACTGGTATGTCAGTTGTAATAATCTGATTGGTTTTACATTGGTATGTCAATTGTAATAATCTGATTGGTTTACATTGGTATGTCAATTGTAATAATCTGATTGGTTTTACATTGGTATGTCAATTGTAATAATCTGATTGGTTTTACATTGGTATGTCAATTGTAATAATCTGATTGGTTTTACATTGGTATTTTAATTGTATTAATCTGATTGGTTTTACATTGGTATGTCAATTGTAATAATCTGATTGGTTTTACATTGGTATTTTAATTGCATTAATCTGATTGGTTTTACATTGGTATGTCAATTGTAATAATCTGATTGTTTTTACATTGGTATGTCAATTGTATTAATCTGATTAGTTTTACACTGGTATTTTAATGGTAATATAATTGGTTTATAGTAGTATGTCAGTTGTAATATATTACACTAATTGGTTTCACATTGGTATCGTGCCTAATAATGATTACCTTTTTATGCACCGCTCTGGTGGCATGGTGGTTAGGGCTTCAGCCTCGGATGCGTTAGGTCATGAGTTCGATCCCAGATCGAGTCATACCAGAGACTTATAAAATTGGTACTATATGCTGCCTCACTTGGCACTCAGCAATAAGAGGTTAGTTAGGACTGGTTGGCCTGGTGTCAGGAAAATGTGACTGGTTGGGTCATCATACTACATGTCTGCAGCATGATGCCCCAGTGCTAGACATCACTATAAACTGTCACACTGCATACTTCATAGCGATATGACTGATAAACTGTTAAAGCAACATTAAACATCTAAATCACACACACACACATCTTTTATACAGTTACTTATGAACTTTCTGTTCAGAAATTCATCTTACAGCATTTTCCCTTTTTCATCATCAATATTTTATCTGAAATAAAAATACTGTAACCCACATGACCTTTTCTACTTCTGATAGAAACTAGAATTTGTTCATGTAACACATACCCCACTAAATTTGCTTGCATTGCAAACCATAAAAATTGAGTGACAGACGGACAAAGTCAGTGCTTGATTATCACAGTGTTCATACTGTCTTTGAAGGTTTTTGACAGTTTGGCATTTTCAAGTTGAAAGTTTAGGAATATTGATCAGATTATCCTAAAGTCTTTAAAAAAGTCTTTGAAAACTGAAAGAAACCCAAAAGTCTTTGAAAATTGAATTAAACCCGAACATTTTAATTTCTTTCCATAATCACAAATAAAATTGTTCAAGGTTAGATTCAGATGTAATCAAGTTTTCCTGGTTTCTTTCTTTTGATGACCTAACTTTTATACAAAATGTTAGCAAAAATTGGTCTTTGAAATCTGTTTGTGGTCTTTGAAAGTTTGGGAAAAGTATTTGAATGTATCATTTATAATTCTGTATGAACCCTGTATCGTCATTATTGATATGGTGGCATGATGAATGACCCTATTATTATCCAGTCATTTTGATAGAAAGTATTTGGTCTGAATTTTCTCAGTTTGAAATCTAAAGTTAGATTGCATTATTTAGACATATCTGTTCATGTAACTGTCATGGTCCCTCAACATAAACCCCTCAGTATAACACTACCCTTCTTATAATAGACCCCCATTAAATTGTTTCTTGTCTTATAAATGCTACTTAATATATTTAGTTTTAGTTTGCTCAAGAAAGCATTTGATAATGTGATTGCACCTTACTCTGCACAGCAATTCACTCACTCAGTTACTGCTAGGTGGCTGAATGGTTTAGAGCACTTGCTCTTACAGATTATTGGCCAGTGTGGGTATTGAAGAAAGCTTGCCAGTGTTAACACATTAACCCCTAGTGACGACTTTATGGGGCATGAGGTAGTAGCCTACTTCCAAGGTCTGTAGTGTCAAGGTCATGCATGATACACTAAACTGGGTGGTATCAAAGAGAGGTAGACAGATGTAGCTCTACAACGATAGCAAATAATCTGGACATTTTAGTTGCACTACAAAATACAGAGGGAAAAACTGAAGTTTTTTGACCCGTTTCTTTTTTCACCCAAAAATTGCCTATGGTCAAATTTATGTCCAGATTTTAGAGTTTATGTCATCAGATCTATGGCAGACCGATCTGAAATGCATACAGACAGGTGAACCTAGGCAAAAAGGAGGATAAGGTGGACATTTTGAATAAAGAATCTTCTCCATACGAAAATTATGGGTGCATTAAGCAAAAAAAAAAAAAAACAAGTCCAATTTTTGCTCTTCTGCTCATGTGCCAGCAAACTAACCAATGAAAAACATTTTATTTAGCATGACTAGCTATTTGTCTAACAGAATATTGCTTGGAAATCTATGTATTACGATGTATTCAGAAATAGTCCCCAAAATGTGTTTCCTACTCACATTTCATACGAAAACAGCAAAAACCTCCAAGGGTTAATGTGTTAAGTAGTTTCCCATTGGTCTGTGGTTCTTCCCAGGGACTTTTGGGTTCTTCATCCGCCAAATAAGCTGGCCGCCACAAATAGCCTGTATAGCTACTCCTATTTCATATACATGCTTTAAATATTGCTTGCATACTCAAGCCACAAATTTATCCCAGTAGCCCCAATGTTTTCAGAGTTTTTCAGTTTATTATTGTTGTTTCAGTGCACTATAAGGAAACAAAAGAATGTCAGAATAAAGTTTTCTCACTTATAATTTGAGTTGTTTTTATGACTTTCATTGAAAAGAGTTAAAAAAATGGAAACACTCTAAACATATACCATGAAGAAAAACATTTTCTGAAGATCATTCAAAATTCAAGTCATGTTCAATGTATCTGTGAATTAATTTTATTCCCTTTTTGTACCATATAGATTCACTTAAAAATACATTGTTTCATGTTTCTCTCTTGCATAACATACCCACAGATCTTGGTGCATGCAGTTTGTTAAGAATAATCAGTACAATTAAGAATAATCAGTACAATTAAGAATAATCAGTACAGTTAAGAATAATCAGTACAATTAAGAATCAGTACAATTAAGAATAATCAGTACAGTTAAGAATAATCAGTACAATTAAGAATAATCAGTACAGTTAAGAATAATCAGTACAATTAAGAATAATCAGTACAATTAAGAATAATCAGTACAATTAAGAACATGGACTCTGATCTGCTGGAGCATTATGCAATGGCAGATCAGTCTTCATTTGCAGATGGACTAAACTTATAAGCAGATATATACAGTGGAGCCTCCCTAATCCGGACTCCATTTATCTGGAAACCTCGATATCCGGACAATTAAACGGGAACAGAATTCCTAAACGTTAATTTGCTCCATTAATCAACAAATCCGCGTTCCGGATCCAGAAATCAAAATTGGGGACTAAAGTGTAAAATTACATTAAAACTTGTCTCAATAATCCGGAAATAATCTGTCCAAAAATACGAAAATTCGATAAATCATATATGAAAATACATGTACAGTCAGTAGAATAATACATAAAACACAATAGTGAAGCCCTTGAGAATCTATGGCCACTATCAATAACTAAATAATGTGACCATATTGTTACCAGTGATTGTATAAGCAATGTCTGTTTTAGCTAGTCGCAGACGGGGGTATTAATAATTAAATAAACATACTGGGATCAAATCGTCCAAGCTTTTTGACATAACATATGGTAAATAAATTAAAAGTGTCATTAAACCTCTTTGTTGTTTACCAATTGTATGTAACAATTACAGTTTATTGATGCCTGTTGACATATTTGAGCTGTGGACAGTATAGGGCTTCATTTCCGAATAAAATGGGGACGTCAATCATTAGCAACTGTAACAGCTGTAAAATGCGACTTATAAAAATGACTGCATTTTAGTAGTTTACCATAATGCATCTAAGTGCGAGATAAGTTTGTTTTCATTGTACTTATTACATATATTATGGCGACACCATCAAGCAAGCGTACATGAGTAGAGATACCATAATGATGGTGTGGGGTTCAGTGACACCAACAACAATCTTAAACTGTTTTAGACATGTACAGATCATACAGACACTAACCACTATTGTCGAAGAAATTGATGATGGAGATGACATGCCATTAAGTGAGCTCACAGATCTAATAAAAAGCCTTCTCAACCAGGCTGATATATCTGCCGAGGAATACATACAGATAGACGAAAGGAATAGACAGGGCAACAACTCAACGATGACTACATTTTGACCCTGGTATCTAAAGATGAGGTTCCAGACAATGATAATGAAGAAGACGATGATGACACTACCGACCCTGATGGAAAATATATTACCATCAACCAAGCCAAGGACAGTATAGCAACATTAATTTTATATTTTGAGCAGACGTCAGCAATATTTTCAAGTGATGACATTAAGCGCAATAGTGAAGAACCTTGAGAATATATGGCCACTATCAATAATCGTTGCAGACAGATCCGCCAAAGAATCTAGGCAAACAAAGGTTACAGATTTCTTCAGGAAATTAACATGATAAGTGTATGTACATGACATACATGTACAGGAACATAGTGTGATGTGTTTCGATGTGTTGTCTAAACTTATATTTACTGTTTATGTACGTACAAGCGCATGTTATAATAATGTGAAATAAACACAAATAGATATATTCATTAATTTAATTTGATCATTATTGAATATACAGTACATTACATTTAAAGCAAGCATATACATGTAGATACCGGTATATACAGTGTGATGATAGCATAAAATAAAAAAATGTGCGTGATTCAATTATTTGGAAAACTCGTTAATCCGGACATATTCATTTGGAACGAATGTGTCCGGATTAACGAGGCTCCACTGTATATGGTATGGCCATCATAAGGCAGAAGTATTATATTTGTGATGCCTGTCTGCCAAGTATTATATTGTGATGCCTGTCTGCCAAGTATTATATTGTGATGCCTGTCTGCCAAGTTCTTCACTTCATAACAGTTACCAAAATTTATGTATTGCTTGCTTCCTTTAGGTGTAAGAAAGAAACCGTGACTGTGACTGAATAAAAAAAGAATATTGGCTTCCACACAATATTAGTTCTTTATCACAGACCTTGGCTAAATGATTATGCAAGCAAACAAAAGCATATAAATGAGCCAATTAATATAATTTTTTAAAAATAAAGAAATTTTAAAAAAAGACTAATATGTTATCATTTAGCGCTAACTAGTTCCTACTTTCCTAAAGAAACTAATTCCTGAAGGAGAGTTGGAGGTAAATTTTAGCATGTATTTGTATTGAATTTATTTTGATGTCACAAAAACTCAGGATTGGTACACAAAGATAAAACAAAATCGTAAACCATAAAGATTGCACATTTTTGTCTCACCAGACACTAATGGATTTTGAAAGATCCCCTGCTGGTGTTGCTTTGAAAGAATAAATTAGTTTTTTTTAGCTCAATGTTTTTATAATTTTGTGAGATAATATTTAAAGTAGTCTTCAGAATTTCAGTTTTATAAACTCCAGGAATATTTGAGTTTTAACCATGGGTTCAGTTGACAGTCAATGCTAGTGCGACTAGCTAACAAAAAACCCTTGACTTTGTTACTTACCAACACTCCTGGCTTTGTTACTTGCCAAACCCCTGGTATGCTACTTACCAACACACCTGACTTTGTTATTTACCATCACCCCTGATTTCTGTTACTTACCAACACCCCTAGCTTTATTACTTGCCAAAAGACCTTGGCTTTGTTACTTACCAACACCCTTGACTTTGTTACTTACCAACACCCCTGACTTTGTTACTTACCAACACCCCTGACTTTGTTATTTACCATCACCCCTGACTTTGTTATTTACCAACAACCCTTGGCTTTAGTACTTACCAACACCCCTATTATGCTACTTACCAATGCCCCTGACTTTATTATTTACCAACACACTTGACTTTTGTTACTTACCAACACACCTGCGCTAACATGGCTGAAATGTTTAAATTTATCTTGTGTTTTTCAGGCCCAACTGTTGAATATAAGACAAGAGATGGTGGAGTGTGAAGCCTCGAAAACAGTTTTGGAAAAGGAGTTGCACAATATGTTACTCCAGCTTCACTCCTCACAGCTTCAGCTTCAGGCCCATAAAGGGGTTGAAGTGGACTCTGGGGCAATCAAAAGAAAGCTGGTGGGTACCATAAGTACAGGTGTGGCATAGCAGCATCGATTATATTTTACTCAGCATTTTCAGACAAGATGTCCCCAATCTTTGTTGCTTATGGATTTATGACCTAATTAGAAACAAATGCCTACTCGGTACTTTTAGCAGGATGGTGATTTACTGCATTCCAGATACAAACTTTCAGTTTTTCTGCTCCTTCAGTAATTTGTGTTTCACCTGCAAAGCAAAGAGGAGACATAAGTGTCACTTTTATACATTAATTTTGTACTCTTGTCTTTTGGTAGATTGTGTAATGCTGTGGCTCTGTTGACTTTTGAGTTTTCTGCATGATAGCTTCAGTTTCACATCATCCACAGTTACCATAATTTTTGGAAGAGTGACACATGGATTCAGAAAAAAAGCCGTTTAATGTCGGACTTTATAAGGTTATATTTCAAGGTCGCTGTATGAAAGAAGAAATATGGTTAATACGCAATAACAATAGCTAAGCATCACATACATGGACCAGACTTTGTGAATAGCTTGCATATTGGGCAAGAATTTATTAATCAATGAGTAAAATGACTGTGTTTTGAGCAGTATTTTTTAATACCCATGATGGTTTTGTTTTTCATATCAGTGAGTTTTTATATACAAATCAATTGGGAGGGTTTGCAGATACTATTGTTACTGAGTTTAATTGTTGTTTTGGAAGAAACAAGCATTCTTGCCACTTATATTCATCACTTAGCTAAATTCAGCAAATCATGAAAAATACAGCAATTTGACAGTTTTTGTTTTTCAGTATCCTGACTAATAACAAAATGTAATGTTTTCCTTTACATCCTTATTTAATATTAATGAACATTTAGATTTTGAGTTTAAAACTTTTATTCATGCTCCTGATACAGTATGGTGACCATCCAATTATGCCAAACCTAGTTACCAACAATATAAAAATAAAAAAAACCACATGACCTTTCAGAGCAAACTAAGGAAATATACCATGTTATGGGTTGGTGTTTAAGGGCATGGCAATTCAAGTAGGCTATTTGATACCTTGGCTATTGGATTAAAGAGTCTTGCCCAAGGATGCACACCAGTAGCTGATCTGGGCTCACTTGATGTTTGGATTCAAACCTGCACTCTTTTAGTTGCAGTATGCTAACTTTTGAGCAGCCATAGCCCTCTGTGTGATTAGTTTATTGGGAGTGAGTCGATTCCTATTTTAGGTCCATGTTGACTCTTAGCTATACCAATAAAAATGGAAGCTTTGCTGGACTGTTTTTGTTCCTTCACATCAGTGGTAAAAATTGTTACCCATAACTGTCTAGTTTTTCCCTGCTTGTGCTGTTTGTTTAGAGTATTTTTTGGGCACTCTGATATGCCATCTATCTTCCATGTACATGTTTTTCTTGTTTTTAGAATTCATATAGTGCTAAAGCTAAGCTACCGCATCATTGGCCAATTTCTTAATGTCTTAAAATCTGGTAAATCATTTTGGTGATATAAATTTGTTATGTTGTGGTCTTCTCTCAGTCTTGTTAGATAACTAATTTAGTAACTGTTGATGGTTTCACTAATGTTTTTCATATTACTTTAGGAAAATGAAATCGAAGAGCGAAAGGCTGAATCAATGAATGTAGCCTGCCTTGAAGCAGAGGTGAAACAGCTGAGGACAGAAAATACAGATCTCCGGCAATACGTTTTAGCCTTACAGAGTGAAGTTTATGGTGCAAGACTGGCTGCCAAATACCTTGACAAAGAGCTTGCAGGGAGGTAAGTAATGATACACTGTTTTAATTTAAAGTAGATTATTTAATAATTAGCACTAATATGTTACCTGTTGCTATTGCACAGCTTACCCTTTCTGGGACATAAATTACCCACATCTGTACCATAAGAAGGTGTGACTTTAAAAAATTAGCGAAAGTCAGACTGGCAGAACACAAAAGTCTGTTCTTACATCACATCACAGACCAATTCACATTTGTTAGTCTTATCTTTCTTTCTGGATTGTGACATTTGCAGTTGGTGAATTCAATACTAAAATTTGCATTTGTCATGAAACTGCATCATGTATTTCTCTAGTGTCATACCCCAGTCCATTTTAAATTGTTTGTTAAATTAGCTGTCTTGAGAGTACAGTTATTTGTTGTTATGAATTTCAGCATTGCTTTTTTGTATATGTCTGCCTCCTCCTCCCACATGACTTCCCCACCCCCTCTGTTCCTAAGGTGTTATGGTACCTTCTTATTCTTGTAACGAATAATTTTGTTCTATATTCTGGACCTTTGGGTTGGGTATTATCTCCCCGTCATTGCGAAAATTGATTTTGACCTCCATTTCATTTTTTAAAATTCAGACCAATTTTGTCATTGAGGTTTCCTTCATTGATAATATATGCTGAGTTTTTATTGTCTCAGTTAAATATTGTTGATGTTAATTGTGCTTCAGGTAGTACATCATTTTGAATATAAGACCTATAGTGAGTTGGCGCACACTTACTATCTTAATAGCAAGTGTTTGCTTGAATTCACACTGTTTGATTGGTTTTAAAGCTTAATAACTGGGCAGGTTAGATATAGCTGCTATTACTTGGCACTGATGTCTTCAAATTCAAAGGAATTCAAGTACATTATTTTCCTAATGATTATTGCTCATCATAGGAGAATTCTTTTAAAGAAATATGCCAATGCATTTTGGGGTAAATGCAGGCATTAGAAAACCCAATGTGACACACCTCTGCTTTTCAAGGTCAAATTGCAAACAGACAGAAATATGTCCATTTTGTTCCCTTTTGCCAGATGAAGTATAGGACCCTACAGAGAGCATTCTGTTACGGTTTGAATTACCATTTATATTTGTCTTTATGTCAGGTCAAACTGTAAACAGCATGGAACCTAATTTGCTATCATGCAATGCTCCAGCAGATCAGGGTCTGTGTTCTAGTGATTACTAATAGCAGAAATCCAGATCTATTAGCACATCATGCGATAGAAAATCAGGCTCTATGCGAATCTCACTTGTAAGCAAATAAATACATCACGCACTTTTAGTTACATTCCAGCAGTTGAAACAATTGCTACAAAACATAATGAACATTATATAATTACCAATGAAATTCCACCTGACAGTTGATTTCATGATATGAAATGATGGATAGAAAGACATACAGACAAAAAGAGAGTATTATCATATCCCACTCTTGATGTTAACATGTAGGGATAACAAAAAGCTCACATGTAAACAAGTGAGGTTATCAATGTACCAGTATATTTTTTTATATGTCTGCAAGAAAATGCCATCTTATTTCAGATTTTTAATTGATCTTCTTGAAAAGTCTGGACTTTTTTGACAATCTGCAAAGTGAAAGTAATTCTGTTTGTCAGGTGAAGTCAGAATTAATGAGAACTAATGGATACTTGTTCTGAAATGGACAAGTAATTACTAGTATTTGGTTTGGCACAGCATCAGATGAAAATAGTGCACTTGATGACTCCCTGCTTTTATTGTTTGACTCAATCTGAACCCTGCCAATAACTGTTTTCTTATGTTCTCCTCATTACCTTGCACACAGCAATGTCTCATAATAAAATAGACTGAACATGCAGTAGGGAGCAGTTTTGACTCTCAAACAGACATGGGTTCAATTGCACTTAAATGCAGTAAATTAAATTAGAACTACAATTTCAATTTTGTTTTGGTTTAGTTATAATTGCTGTAACCATTAGGAAGAGATGTAGATTAAATGAGGTTACTATTTTAATACTTAATTGATTTTGTTATGATTAATCATAATTGATGAATTGTTATAATTATACTATGATGTAGTAGTTATGTTATACTTAATTAGTTGTGTAATAATTAATACATTATAAAGTTCTTAATAAGATTTTGAAAGTTACTCTTTTGTTGAAAAAAAGTTGGAATCCATCCTTATTCAATAGAAGTCCCAATTATAAAAATAAAGTATTTCAGGGCATGGGCGCATATTGTTCTATCACTGATACAAATATAATGCGATTGCTATAGCAATATTTATTATTATTAAAAAGAATGAAATTCTAATGCAACTAAGAAACAGATTAAATTGATTCTTTATGTTGTAAAACCAGATAATGATTCTTAGTTTCATTACTTTATCATTATTAAATTTTGTGTGGGCAGGAAGAAAATAAAGAAGAGATTGAAGTTTCTTTTTTTCTTTATTATTTTATTTAATTAGCTAAAATAAACCCATTTTGAATTAAATAAATTTTGCCAACACACTCGGGTAAAGACACAAGAAAATATTCCATTTACTTTTTCATTTCATCTTTGTGCAGCCCAGTATTCTATATTTACCTTTTTCTTAAACAAATGTTAACTCCACTGCAGGTTGAGGATAAAAATGGCAAATTCATGATTCTTTGAGACCTCATGCCTAGTGAATGTTCAGCTTTCCAAGTTTGGTCTTCCATGGGTTACTGCTGAATGTTTCCGTGCACAATTGTGACGCCATGCACATACAGCTAATAATATCATGTTGTTTTCTTGTTTTTTGGCGCATGGGAAATGTTTGATAATTTATTCCATGATTACTTCCTCAGATCCCCCCGTCTCTTAGGCGTTGTTTTCTTTATCAGAATTAGATACATCATCTACCTTATGTTGGCGGATCTCACGAGAATCTAGATCATCGTCAGCCTTGTGCTCTATAGCAAAGAAAGGATGTAAAGTACTTTTGCAAACACTCTTGTGTTTCCTTAGAAATGAATGTATACCCTCACAGGACACCATAAATGCTGATTTTATGACAATTTGTGATGATTACCATTGGAGTTCTTATTTCTCCAACATAAAGATGTCACAAAATCATAGTTCTTTTTTTCTGAATATGGCAACTATCTGGTACTGGTAAGAGGCAACGGTTCATAAAAAATGTAAAATCTTGCACAGATACACGTTGATATACTTTAAATCATTATATATTTTTGTGTTATACAGATTTAACCTATTTTAAATTGTTTTGCATATTGGTGAGATACAATTTTAGTGACTTAACGTTGAGCTAAAATATACATGATTTCGTAGATTTACCCTACCTTATTAACAGCAATATGTGTCAGCACAGACAAAATGGAATCACTTTATTCCAGAATGACAGAGTATAGAAAAGAATCCAGTATAATATAAAATAATATAATATAAAAAAAATATAATATAAAACTACTGCCAACAAAAAGGGAGGTTAAAATTTCACTTTATGCTGTTTAGAACTAGTGATTGATGATTCAGATTTTCTTACACATCTCAGAAAGAATCATTGAATGTAAGGTGTATGTAATCCACATAATAACTAATCATCCAGAGTTAGCATAATTTATGGGATTCTTGCTTCTTTGTCAGAATTCAACAGATCCAGCTGTTAGGGAGAGACATGAAGGGAGCAGAACATGACAAACTGTGGAACCAGTTGGAGGCTGAAATACATCTTCATCGTCACAAAACTGTTATACGAGCTTGCAGAGGAAAAAACAATCGACACAAGCCTCTTCCAATACCTCCTGGTCATGTAAGAATATTTACTAAGATTTACCTCTTTGTCATCAGTATACCTTAGGCATCTTATTTTAGTCATATAAGGTCTTTCACTTTCCACCATCAGATAGGGCAGTTGTTACTGATAATACAAGAACATTAAAACTATTTTTGTTTTCTGAAATGACTCAACATAATTTTGCCAAATTAAAATAATAATGTCCTTTCATTAAGAGCCTTTACATGTAGTTTGATGTAAAAGCTGCCAATCTGCCGTTAAATATGATGACTTCAATTAAAAAAAATTAGCAAATCTTAACCTAATCAAATGATGTTGATCCACCATTAAATATGGCCACCATTACTAAAAATACACAATTATTTAACTTTATATAAAAATAGCCACATGACACAATTTGACAGAAAGCATCCTGGCATAGGGGTCTTTCAGTATTGGACAAATGAAGCTGGTTTGACAAAATCAGATATGAATGAAGATATGAAAGAACAGAAAAAACAATTGTTTCTTAACATATTTGGTCAATAGCAATGGAGTTGTTTTTGTTAAAAAAAAAAGCATCCTTTTAGATTTCATGCCTAATTTACTCATGCGTTTGGCTTTTAGGCACAGGTCAATCAGGTGGTCCATCTCAAGAACACTTGGGCCTCTTGTTTAACTACGTGTTTTGAAAGAATGCAGTATTTTTTAAAATTTTGAAACCTGTACAGAGTTTGAAATAACTCAAATGATGGCATTTGATCCTAATAATTTAAAACTTGATTCTTGACCCTATCAACCATTAGGATTGATTAACAGCTGATAATTGTTATAATGTGGATACCATATCTTACTCATCTTCCAATTGTTACATCTGTTTTACATCATTGACAACTTAATATGATGGAATATAACAGATAATTTCATCAACAAATCCCTCCAGTTTTTATGATATTGTTTTCTACTGCTACACATGTGCAATTGACGAAAAAAATCAATAATAGAACTGAATGTACGGACTGGACATATACACCAAATGCTTTTTAGGATCTTCAGTGACTATAAAACTATGCAGTGACCTGTAAACTTAAAATGGTGTGTCTTTAAAATAAAATGTTACTATTTAAAGTTTCTGTTACTAATAGTTTTTAAAGGTAAATGATGTAGTTTAAAGAAATTTTGATTAGCATTAGTAGTAAATCTGCCTGAAGTGTCATGTTAAGTAATGTGTGTTAAAACTAATTCCCATCAACTTTTGATTTTTACTGGTGATGCCACATTAGGCATTAAATTCATGCATATATTAAGAAAAGAATTTACAGAAAGATCTAACTAAACGATCCATTTTAGCAGAGATGTGGAAGTGTATAATACAAGTCGGAATGTGTAATCATGTGTCAACTGAGGTCCACATGCCTAATGTTTTACAGGTTTGCAAATTTCATAAACTTTACTGGCTTTAAATTAAACTTAGACTTTGTGACCTGTAAGATTTTGTTACATTTACCAATCCAGGTGTCTGGCTTGACTTTTGAGCCAGAGGTTGCTATTTTTTAAAGAAATTATTTAGAGCATTTTAAAAAGTTCAGAAAGGAGATTAATTGATTGGAATCACATTTCCAGCATTCTTGGAGTTTTCACCATTTCTTTGAAATTCTTTCAGACCAAATATTCACACTTAGAAGAAACATTCTTCTCATGAAAAGACAATGCATGGGTTCAAGGGAAATAATATGTGTTAACTTACATAATGTCAGAGTGCATGTATTATAGAGAAATTTCATTAAAGAAAGTATAATGTTGCAGTTGTTGTAGGGTTTAATGCCATTTTTTAAGCACATGACATGATAGGCTATACATGGCAGCTAGTATTAATGGTGGAGGAAGAATCTGGGAAAACCCCCAGAAAGACCAATCAACCCACGAGAAGTTAATGGTAAACTTTCTCACATACCCACATTGGCCAAATTTGAGACTCGAAGCCATGCAGACAGAGGTGAGATGGCAGTGATCTGTAACGGAGTGTGCTTTAGACCACTCAGCCACTCAGGGCCCACTAAAGAAAGTAAAATAATTTATTATAAAAATAAAAATTACCTCACCCCCAAACCCCTTCCTCCCACATTGCTTTTTGCGGTATTTATTGAATTGCTTCCCCAATGTTAGATGTGTAAGATCATATGCTGTCATCGGAATTGTGCATATATGCCAATACTTTAAGTGTGGATGTGTGTATATGGTTCAAATGGTACATCAGCACAATACTGACTATAGGGTACCACTTAAAAGATACGTTCTAAAAGATAAATGAGAAATGGTAAAAAAAATTCTGTGAAAGGATAAAGAAAAAAAAGCAAAGCATTCTTCATTTGTAGAGAAAACCAATCATTTACCATGATACAGTTAATATGGAACGTGCCAGATGAAATTTAAATTTGTATGAACTTGTCAGAATTTTTCATGTGAAAAGGCCACTGTGTAAGTCATGCTGTCTGGGAATGTTTTGCCTAGTGCAAACACTTTAAGAATATTAGATACACAAATGATTTATTTTCTTCTATAATGGATGTCTGGAAGATATGCACAAGAAAGGAATTAGTTACAATAATTGAATATGTGTGTGTGTGTGAACAGTGATGAATCAACATAAATGTACTTCATCTATATGACTAAGTTTTTTTCTTTAACTTTCAGGATTTTCTGTCACTGAGGAAGCGCCATGGCCTTGGCAATGTTAGAAAGGTCAAACTAGTCAAGGAACCAGATGAAGGCTTGGGAATGTCTATTACAGTGAGTAACCAGACTGAAATGGACCATACATACCTTGAAACACAGTTTATGACCTGAAATTGACCATACATACCTTGTAACACAGTTTATGACCTGAAATTGACCATACATACCTTGTAACACAGTTTATTACCTGAAATTGACCATACGTACCTTGTAACACAGTTTATGACCTGAAAGAAAGCCACTTGTTTAGAAACAGCATTTTGTAAATTTCATCTTCTTAATTGTTATGTTACTGGGCATCAGTCTGAGTTTCACGAGGTTAAAATAAATTAAAGTAGTTCAGATTATCTGTTCAGGAAATATTTTGATCTCCGTTAACTTGAAAGGAACTGTCCTGTTGTTATACTTTTTATCCCCATTACCAGGAGCTTACTGCAGGCAGATTAAGTGATGTAAAATAGGCTTGATGTACCTAATTGAGGCAGGAACCACATTGGTTTGGTCATTATCCTGCCAGAGTTGCAACCCAATGTTGGCTACTGTGGTGTCTTCTGTGGGCAAGGCACTTTGCTCCTAGTGCTTCTTCACTAAATAATTTACTAGTATTGCTGTTCTATAAAATACCAAACCAAAGCTTTTGCCAATGAAGCTATCTGATTGATATTCCTGCAGAACAGAAGTCATATTGATGAGAGCATTTTTTTGAAAATGGACATCCAATATGACTGTTACAGTAGCCATCTTAAATATCATGGGATTCATATGCATGTTCAATAGATGGTCAAATCTATATAGGGTTTTCACTAAGAGATTTCTTATGGCTGGTCCTAAAGAAAATCAATCTAATTTTCAGTATTACCACCATAACAGTATCCTTGATAATTGTGTTATTGCTTTTCTGCCCAAATGGAAAGTCATTTTGACATGGGGTTTTCACCAAAAGACTTGTGTTGATGATTATTGATATTAAATGAAAATGGTGCTGTTCAGATTTATAAAATGAACATCACAGCAGCCATCTCAAAAACTCTTTTATTGCTGCTTCTCCAGAACAAATGTCATATCAGTAAGAAGTCACTAAACAGTTCCCTATATTACCATGGCAATCTGACATTCAGTATGGCCACCATGGCAGCCATGATGAAATTCTTCTTATCACTACTCCCGATGAAGGGAAAGTCATATCAGTATGATTTTTGTTTTTAAAAAAAAAGACTTTTTATAATGTCAATTTGTTCCAAATGAAATTGGTGCTAATCACCACATTTGCCATCTGGAAAATGCTACTTCTGTGGTCATATTGATATTGGGTTTTCACCAAAAGACTTCTTATGCTGTCTGATTTGTCCTTAATGAAAATTGTGCCCATTTAGAATCTAATTTGCTGCTAAGGCTGTTATATTGAAAATCATGTTATCTCTACATATACAAGATGGATTCTTTTATTCACTTGGGGTTTTCCCCAGTAGACTTTATATGGTATCTGGTTGAGTCTTAATAAAAAAAATATGCTGATCTGACATTCACTAGGACCACTTTGGCAGCCATTTTGAAAATCTTGTGATCACTACTTGTTCTTGGAATTTCTTACTGCCAAGTGGTTTTAGCCAGTCAACTTCATATGTCTAGTTGCTGCTGCTCAGACATCCAATATGGCTACCAGTGTGGCCATCTTGAGGATCATGCCATTACTCCTCCTGAATTGATGGTCATATCTGCATATGGTTTTCACCAAAAGGCTTTTAGTTCTATTTATTCAAAAATGAAACTGGAGCAGATATTACATCTGATTTGGTCACCATATCAGCTAGTTTGAAAAATCTTGTTATTTATTGATTAGAAATATCAGAGATTGTTTCAGCACTCCACATATAAAAGAAGAAATGGTTTAGTCTTTAATTCAGGGTTATTGTTTTAAGGTCATAGTGTCAGTCCCTTTGAGAGACTCTTGTTATCTTCTCACTGAATCAACACATCCACCACTACCACCACCATCATTATTATAATCATCATCACCACAGTGAATATCATTACCACCATCATTATCATTTTTTATCTATATCTGCACCACCAATACCATATCATTTAAGGGAGGTAAAGAGCATGGAGTGCCAATCTTGATATCAGAAATCCATGAAGGTCAGCCTGCAGATCGATGTAACGCCCTGTTTGTGGGAGATGCCATCTTTTCAGTCAATGGGATCGATCTTAGAAATGCCAAACACACAGAAGCTGTAAGGATCCTGTCCCAGATGGTAAGAGTCTATTTGTATGGCACTGCAATACTTGACCATAAGTACATTGCCACAGTAAAAAACTCGGATTATACTTGCGCTAAATGTCTGTTTTCATTCACAGTAAGAAAATCGGATTATACTTAATGTTTGTTTTCATTCATATTTAGATAGAATTCCAAGTCTTTATTTTAATTTTGCTTGAAGTTGAGACTAATTTTCGAAAACAAGCTTGGATGGAAACCAAGAAATGCAGATGTCAAAAGAAAGAAAGAAAAAATATTAAAGGGTTATATGCCATAGGCTTCCATACAGTAAAAAGGGTTCTCTGTCAAAGACATCCATTTATAAAGCATTGTATGCATAAGGCATCCATCCATTTTAAAAAGTGTTATATGTCATAGGCATCCATTTGAAAAGGGTCTTGTGCCATAGGCATCCATTTAAAAAGGGTCTTGTGCCATAGGTATCCATTTAAAAAGGGTCTTATGCTATAGTCATCCATTTAAAAAGTTACATGGCATAGGCATCCATTTAAAATGGATCTTATTCCATAGGCATTCATTTAAAAGGGTCTTATGCCATAGCCATCTATTTAAAAAGGGTTATATGTCAGGCATCCATTTAAAAAGAGTCTTATATCATAGGCATCCATTTTAAAAGTGTTATATTCCATAGGCATCCATTTAAAATGTCATTTTCAAATGCATCCATTTAAAAAGTGTTGCTTGCAATTCACATCCATTTTAAAAGATTATGCATCAGGTATCACAACTTGGGGATGTTTGGTAATGCTGTTCCAGCTGTATCAGGTATCTGATACACATGGCCTTGGGAGTTATTTCCAGCAGCCTACAATGACATCTGGAATTTGAAACATAATAATGCAGATGAAAATGCTTCAGTGATGCACTCCTCAGGCCAGTGTACTTAACCTGATGTGGCCCTTATGGTGATTTGGCCAGTGTACTTAACCTGATGTGGCCCTTATGGTGATTTGGCCAGTGTACTTAACCTCATGTGGCCCTTATGGTGATTTGGTCAGTGTACTTAACCTCATGTGGCCCTTATGGTGATTTGGCCAGTGTACTTAACCTGATGTGGCCCTTATGGTGATTTGGCCAGTGTACTTAACCTCATGTGGCCCTTATGGTGATTTGGTCAGTGTACTTAACCTCATGTGGCCCTTATGGTGATTTGTCCAGTGTACTTAACCTCATGTGGCCCTTATGGTGATTTGGCCAGTGTACTTAACCTCATGTGGCCCTTATGGTGATTTGGCCAGTGTACTTAACCTCATGTGGTCCTTATGGTGATTTGGCCAGTGTACTTAACCTCATGTGGCCCTTATGGTGATTTGAGTTTGAGACCCCTGGTCAGATATTATATAAAAAATAAATTGTTACAAGAGCTAAACATGGTGATATGTTTTTTTTTACTCAATCCAGCAGATTTGATCATTTTGAATTCTTTTAAAACTATATGAATTTACATTAGCATTATTATATACGACCCTGGAATTAAAATACATAATAAAACCTCAATACCTTCATGTCAAAGGCTTAGTGGTGAGTATGCCCGTACTACAAAAGAGTAATGGGAGTAGTTGCCACCTACTTGAGGTCACTGAGGATCCCTATCCTCCATTATTTCAATGACTGGCTGATCCACAATGGCCTCATAACTCATTTTATCCTGAATACGATTATGGTCGTAATACGCATTCTGTCCTGAATACACCTGCGGTTGTAGTATCCCATTTTATCCTGAAGACGACTGCAGTCTTACTTTACCATGTATATGTGGGGTGTCTCTAGATTTTTTTTTCTAGGTAACTCACCTGTTTATAATTTAATCTTGGATTCAACTGACTCTAGACACTGCATGAATTGCTTGGTGTTTTTTAATCCATGGTTATGGAATGTAAGGTAAGGAATCAATTTGGGAAAGGGTTTTAATATGTGCTGGAATTCCTAAACATTGTTACCACAATATTGAATGTGATTCAGAAATAAATGTTTGGTGAATCAAGCCTTTATGTATTGTTACATTTCTAACTTTAGTTTATTACTGGAGGGGCCATGAGTGGCAGGGTGGTCTAAAGTGCTCTCCATAATGGATCACTGCCATCTCACCTCTGTCTGCGTGGGTTTGAGTCTCAGACTTGCCCAATGTGGGTATGTGAGAAAGCTTACCAGTGGCTTCTCATGGGTTGGTAGTTCTTTCCGGGGTTTTTCCTCATATTCTTCCTCCACCATTAATACTGGCTGCCATGTATAGCCTATTGTGTGCTGAAAAATGGCATTAAACCCTACTACAAAAGTTTACTACTGGTCTTTGTAGAAACCTTTTGCAAGTATAATCTAGATGGAATTCCATCTTCTATCTTTAAAAAACATTTACTCTTATTTTGCAGCAAGGAGAAATAGAGATGGAAGTAATGTTTGTTGCACCAGATGAAGACAGTGATGGGGAAAAACAAGACTATGAAGATGAACAAAACTTTAGGTTGGATTTTTTAAACATTAAACAGAAGATTTTAAAAAAAAATTAAATTAAAAATCAGATAAAAGAAAGGAAATTGGAACACATGAATTAAATTTTATTAGGGTGACACTTGACACTTGCGTAGGCCTATGTCTTCAAAAATTAGTACCATGAATGTTTTGTATGCACTATGCACCGACTGTTAGTAGTGTAGACTATGATATGCTGTTACATAATGCACCAACTGATAAGGACTTGACGAAATGTTTGTGATTTGAAACCACCAACATTGACCCAGATTTAGAACCCATAGCTGTCTGCAGTTGTGTGTGTTATACAGTAGCATATCAAGTATATTTTTTTTATTTGATGGTAGTAAAACGTGTACTGCACAAACACACTTCAGTAAAAAGTTTTATAGAAATCCCATCATTAGCTTATTTATATCAATCGTGTCATGCCATGTGGGGAGGCAATGGATGCTAAAAATTACAAGAAACTGTACTACCATATATGCCTAATAGATCTTAAATCAATATCTGAAACAAATCTTGTCTGTATTAGGCAGTTTAACCACATTTGCAGAGAAAATGCACCTCCGAGTGCTGAATTCACAACACAATCGAAGGGAGCTAACTCTTCAAGATGGGGGAACTTTGTTATGTTTTTCTTATTATGATCAGCATTATCCTTGCAAAACATTTTTCAAATAATAACATCTGTAAAGTGGATAGTGGATAGGTATTGTTTCAAATTCATTGCATGCATACCAACTATGATTAGAAAGGTAATATTTGGACTAAATATTGAGAAATGATGATTGTCACTTCATATCCTTTGGCAACCTTCAGAATGATAATGTGGCAGCAACCTTCAGAATGATAATGTGGCAATATTGTATGAGAAAAACACTTTCTAATTACAAGGATATACCATACTTGATGCTTAGTGAATTTGGCAGATGCAGTTTAATTGACAGCATTATTCCTTTTTCCTTGTAAGACTCTTGATTCTTACAAACAAGTCATCGTTGGATGTGTCTGGTCTGGTATACAGACTGTAAGTGACTAGTCTAATACATGACATGTGGTTTCGTTGTTGACTAACGGATCTGGAAATAAGCAGATATGGAATGAAATACAGAAAATTTTATCAGCAATAAAACTACTGTAAGTTAAAGTACCCTATATATATATAATATAGTACATATTTTTTACTGTAAGTTAAAGTACCCTATATATATATAATATAGTACATATTTTTTACTGTAAGTTAAAGTACCATATAATGAAGAAACAAATAAATACAGGAAATTTAATCAGCAGTACAGCTACTGTTAGTTGAACAGACCATAAAAATGCAGACATGGAAACGAATACAGAAAACAGCAGTAAAACTACTGTTAGTTGAACAGACCATAAAAATGCAGACATGGAAACGAATACAGAAAATTGTATCAGTAGTAAAACTACTGTTTGTTGAACAGACCATACAGATTCAGACATGGAAACGAATACAGAAATCAGCAGTAAAACTATTACAAGTCAGACTACCATAAACATTCAGGATAGCTAAGGTTTTATTAATGTAAATAATCTTTAGAAGAAAATGGTGAATCCCCTTTTTAGTGAATTTGAGGTCGGGCTGAATGTAGATGTGGTGGTTGACATTGAAGTAGGAGATAACAGTTTAAACTTCTGTCAGACACATCTAGACATACTATTAAAATAACCTTTTTTAATTTATAAATCCTTATTAATTTTTCTTTAACTAAAAGCTTCTGTTGTCATTATAATTCTTTCATCTTCCATTTTTTCTGAACTATACCCTCTGTTGAGAGATGTGAATGGTTATTGAATTAAACTGAGAGGTAACATCTGTATATGCCATTTGTTTGTTAAAATGTTTCAGGTACAGAATATATGATGAGGAAGTTTTAAGTGATAGTAGTGAAACGAGTAGGAAAGAGGTCTTCAGTGAGCAACACCTCAGTCCCGTCTCTCAGAATGGCAGTGCCTTGTCGGACCCATCTTCACCAACCTCACCGTCTCATCACCTAGTCAGGTGAAAAAAATCGGAATTTTTAGACATTTAATAACTGTATTGTCGGTCTTCATATTTCTGCCTCCAGGTTTTTAATTGGTCATATTTTCAAAAGGAAATTTTCCATGCAATTTATTTATGGGACATATGGGTTGCAAGAGATACTTCTCCTTGTCATCATCATGATACTTGATGCAACACCCTTCTCCACTGCATACAAGTTTTATACTAAAATGGGTAACAGATAATGGGTAACAGATAATGGATATATTGTTTTCCATTATATTGTCCATTTGATAAATGTATGAGACAAGGTTTATAACTCCAGACATTTAAGTTGCATACATAGCCTTTAATTTTATTTAGTGTTATTCAAATTTGCATCAAGACGTGTTGTGATCTAGGTGCCATCATTTTCTTTTTCAGCAAGCTATCACACATCTTTATTTAATAATGTCAGAATTTTAAAAAATGTCTCAGACATAGTTGTGCTTTTCTCAGATCGCCAATATATTCAAGACTGGCTTTATCAGTAACTGACATAGCAAAGTAAAGACACCAACAAATTTTTATATAAACTTGATGTTACATAAAACAGGATAAATGACAGTATCTTGGATTTAAAAAGAAAAATTATAACTGTTTCAAGTTTCACCAACTTTTGTACTGAATTATCCATTTTGTCAAACCTCCACCATACAAAGAGATTTCTTATTGGCCAGACTAATTAGAACATTGCTAGGTCATTACCTTAACTAGATTTCATCCAATCAGCCACATCAGCCATCTTGAAAATCTTGTTATTGTACTCCTGAACAAAAGTAATATTGCCATGTGGCTTTACTGGAAGACTTCTTAAGATGTCTTGTCTGTAGAGCTGTACTGATTAATCGCCCGTACTCATAATTGGGCCGATTATTAGAACAATCGGTATAATCAGTATTAGCAGAAATAATCGGTGCCGATGCAAATAAATTTCCAAAATATAATTTCAATTATAAGATTCATCTTGACATGGCTTGAATTTTAAAACAGAATTAAATAGTGGAAACTAAGGAGTAAACATTTGATTTGGGGATTAATTGAAAGACAATATATTCTTAAAAGTAACTACTGTTTTAACACACTTGCTGTAAACTACTGCTGATTTTTGCTGAGAACTCCCAATTATTACATTATGTCCTCGATTTTCATTTTCTTCTAAACAAGAAAAGTCCTACATGTTCTGTTGCATCACCTGTGAATTATTGTTGTGACGAAATAATTACTTTTCTATAATGGATTCGCATCTTCACTAAATAGAATGTTAAGTTTAAACAATATTCACGTAATTTAATGATTTTTTTAAAACTATGCAACAATACAAAAATCAAAAATAAACTGGAACAAAAACATAAGCCATAACAATAAAATCATCCACAATTAATTTAAATCCCAAGAATGGTCACTACCAATGCTTAACTCCAATGCTACAGCGCCATTCACACGAAAGAAAATTACACGAATTAACATCTGGCATTTTTGGACTGTATATACCAGTGTTAATTACCATCGTTAAATGTTGTTGCTGTAGCTGTTGTTGTAGAGTTTAATGCCAATTTTCAGCACACGATAGGCTATACATGACAGCCAGTATTATTGGTGGAGGAAGAACCCGGGAACATAAAAATGAATCTTGTCCCCAGGCTCCAAACGCTCTAGCTTCGCTTCCGCATCAGTGTACTGATATAGGTAGTGTTCAAAATTCCTCTCGTCACAAGCCAGTTTCAGGCATTTTAATGATTAACTGGCCTGTACTGCTGTCGCAAAACTATATAGAAATTCACCGACTATCATTAAAGGAGACGTCAAAACATCAAGCTTTCCATTGTGTGGAAAGTTACAATGTTTGTTCAGCCAAAAGACAAAACTAAAATTGATTGATCTTGATCTTAGTCGATCTATATGAGAATTTTAGCTTTTATTATTATCCCTCTTTGTGAGCATGTAAATTATGATGGTTATGTGCCTTGTACAATCAAACGTGCGTACCTTTTTAAACATATTGCCTTAGTTTGTAGGATCACTTTTATCATTGAAAGTAACTCGTGAGAGGTGATTCATTGTAAATGAAACAGCTATTAAGGACTATCTGAAATGTTATCTAGAAGAATATGCACATGCAAAATAATAATAAAATCAATCATAGTATTTTATAACAGTTTAATAATTGTCAGGTCACCGAAAGTTAATATTTTAACATGCCTATGGAAAAAATTATTGTTTCATGTTCCAAGATTTATAGCCATTACAGTAGTCAACAAAAATACCTAAAAACGGTAAAGTTTCGACATTGGCCCGCGGATAAGCCGACCTCTCCTCCCTTCATCCAGGCCTTTATTTTTTCCTAAATTATTAAGCTTATACGCGAGTATATATACTGTGATAATGAATGATACTAAATGATCAATCAGCTTGTGGTTATTGCAGAGAGACTACTTATGACGTGTAGTTCATTGTTAATGAAAATGGAGCAGACTACCAATAACTCAATAGCAATGGCATCTTGAAAATCTTGTTATTACTACTTCTCCTAGATATTTGGTCATACCATTATTGTACTTGTACCAAAAGACAAAGATTGCAGCCATTCCTGAAAATCTTATCTTTATTTTGCCTAAATGGAATGCCATATCAACATTGGGTGTCCAACAGAAGACTTCTTATGATGCCTGTTTCATCCTAAATAAGAATGGTGTCAGACTGCAGCAAATTTAAAAATATTTTTATCGCTGAGGAAAATCAAGAATGATTTTAAAAGTAGGTTTCATAATGCAAAGTCCATACATATTAATGTGGCTATCTTGCATCAGATTGAGATTGTTGCCACTCTGGAAGCTGTATTTCTGATTGAGTTTTGATAAAACTTGAAATACATGCATAAATCATTAAGATCGGCAAAAAATCCAACAATGAGTGAGAGCATGCAAACCAGTGCATATTATTACTGATGATATTTCCACTCTGGAGGCCAGATTTCTGATATGGTTATGATCTGTGTGATTGGATTTGTAACATAGCTTTAACAATTTTTCATTCATATCATTACGATGTCTGCATTGTGGCAGTTTATAGTGATGAACTAGCACTAGGGCATAATGCCACAGACATGTGGCATGATGTCCCACCCAGTCATATTATCCTGACACCAGGCCGACCAGTCCTAGCACTAACCTCTTAATGCTGAGCACCAAGGGAGGCAGCTGTTAGTACCATTTTTATATGTCTTTGATATGTCTCGGTCGGGGTTTGAACCTGTGACCTCCTGCATCCGATGTGTTTGATAGAATCACTTAGGCTATTTGAGCGGTTTGATCATAAATTAAACATGTTCTACTGTCATCAAGGTCTTGCATAATGAGCTAGATCTGTACATATTAATGAGGTGATGAATCTGATTGGCTGAACTTGTTACCACTCCGGAGACCATATTTCACATATACTTTTGGTCATATTTGGAATATATTTTGATACCATCAAGCTGTTGTTTGAGGTGATCTTGCACTCTAGAAGCTATATATCTTATTTGAATTTGAATTTGATGACTTGTAATATTGTCATATCATCATGGATGGGTTCGGTAAAAAGTGAAATCAACACATTAATGCCGTAATCTCAAATTTGAGTTTGCTACCACTCTGTTATCCATATATGTGCCTCAGTTTTGGTCGTCAAACTCTTGATCTTTTTGAATTAATGAGATCATTGCATGTTTATGATTGACTCAACTAATTACCACTCTGGAGAACAGTATTTCTAATCTGATTTTGATCAAGATTGGAATGTGGGCTTTAATCTTCTAGATCTTGGGCAGTTTTCAAAAGCTGCAAGATAAGTCCATCCAAATGCAGCGATCTAGAATCTGGATGGTTGAGCTTGTTAAGTCTCAGGAAGTCATATTTTTTCTTTGTTGGGTTTATTTATCATCAAGCTAATGAATGATTTGGATTATAAAAAAGAGACTGAATATTTATTATGCTTTCATTTTAGGAAAAAGTTTTATCATATCATGGTGGAGTAATAGTTTACTTAGGTTGTGTTCTTACAGTACTACATTAGTGAAGTAGTCAATTGTCAAGTTATGTAAGCCAGGAAATGAAGCCCACATGTGTCTTTTTAAATTAACAGTTATATTTCATTTGTTGTATGATGTCTTTCTCATTAATTACCTTAATTACTAGTACTAATTAGTGTCAGTTCATTTCTTGATTTAAATGTTTTTGATATTCATGACAGTGGGACAAAAATCTAATATATATATATATATATATATACACACACACACACACACACACACAAGTTTAGTTCAACTGCAACAACAAAGACATTGCTTAATGTAATATCAAATCAGAGTCTATGTTGTTTGTTTTTACTGATTGCTTTTTGTGAACTGCAATGTCAGATCTGGTTCCGGACAGTTCGCAATGGGACTCAACTTATAAGTGGGTATACACGTTAATGAAAATTTGCCATTTTCTGTATACTCCCAAATCTTTGAGTAATGCCAAATTCAAGAAATAATTATTACTTGAGGTATGTAAAATTTGCTTTTCTTCTTTTTTAGTCCAGAAATGAAACCTAGCCAAAGGCCAGCACAAGGAAATCCATCCCAGGACAATACATCTAAAATGAAAGGGAATAAACCTCTAAATGTAGGCTTATTACAAACCAACAATATACAAGAGTCTACGGAAATAGGTGGTGGAGCATTTAACAGTGATTTTCAGTGAGCACAGCAGTAATAAAGCATTATACCCTGTAGGAAAATTTCTGTATGGATGATGATTGTGGGATCAAAATTTTTATTTGAGAAGGTGTGCTTAGGTACATAAATTTTGTTTTTGTTTACTCATTATTAGTTAGAAGCCACCTACAAAGTCACAACTTCGCAAATGGAAGAGTTTATATATGCAAAATGGTAACAATTGTTGTTAAATTTGTAAATTTGTCAAGTTATATACATGTTAGTGTTAGATTGCCATCTTGCAGCACAGTGAAATGTTAAAGTTTGCACACTTTGCCCAGCATTTTTACAGTCAGATTTCTCAGTTTATTATTATCTATAGCAAGGGTTTTCTCTATATTTAACAATAATATGGCCAATAATTCTACCAGACTGTGGAATCTTGATTTTGCAATGTAAGCAAATCTATGACTTTGAAAAGTTATGTTTGTGTGTGTGTGTGTGTGTGTATGCATATGTGTGTTTATGCTATATTGGTTTATATATATCCACACCCAGTTGTTACAAACAGAGATCTGACAGTATATTATGTGGTAGCATTTCAGGGTCTATACAGTTATGATTTTAATCAAACATGATAGACCATTATTTGCTGTGGCAGTCCATCTAGGCCACATTTTAAAAATATTTCTTGATCTCAAGGCTTGATTGCACAACTTGAATGAGCCGCGCAGAAGGTACCTTTCAATCACAGTAGTGGGCATAAATGAGCTTTCCATTGGGTATTGTTAAGTTCCTCCGTACATGTAATCCTTTTGACATAATCAAGATAATGGATAGCCAAAAGTGCCATTACATTGAGCACTTCATATTCTTGCGGCCTTGAAAATGAAATACATTTTTGCATTTTTGAGGCTTTGAAAAATGTAATGTGTTCACATTCACATTCTTTTGGTCTTGAAAAATGTAATACATGTTTACATTTTTGAGGCTTTGAAAATGTAATGTTAGAATATGTGATTTACAGTAAGCCCATTGGAAATTTGCTTTTTAAAAAAAATCTCTCTCACTTTTTTGAGGCTGAAACATAATTTCAAAAATGACCATGTGATAGAACTGACATATCCCATCAGGCCTAAAAAAAACATGAATCTACAGTAATATATATTTTGAGAGAAAATCTGATTAGAATTACTTTTCTGGTTTGTTTTCTCAAGATAGTATATGTAAACTTTAAGAATGCACATTCAGACCTAAAATAAGTGAAACATTTTCTGGCTATGGCACTAGTTTGATTACTTCTACTTGAAATTTAGATTGCATGTGATTCCAGACTCCAGTGAACATCAAAGATAATTTGGTTATGTGCAATGCCGAGATCATGTGATTGAAAACTATCTTCTGATTAGTTCTCACTTTGTTTAGTACTTGAACCTTAAAATAGTTGAGTATTTTCAAGTTATGGCCTTGCTGGCTTCCCATAGATGTTAGATTTTTGTATGATGTTTTATTTTATGTTAAACACAGGTGTACATTTCCAATGATGTGGTTATAAAGTTACACATCAAAATTTTAAATCTACATGTGCAAACAGAGCATAATTAGTATTTCATGTAATCTTCAAATTTTTCTTTTTGTCACTAATACATGAATTAGAAAAGAAGTTTGTATTTGTATATATTTCAAATTGTTGAGGGTGAGAGCTTAGTGGGATCTTTGTGGTATCCCACTTAGTGGGATCTTGTATAGTTTGTGGGATTTTATTGCTGTTATTGACATGGTGGTCATGGGAAATGCAATTTGATTTCAATAAGATGGAGACAGCGTTTGAATATAGTAGAAATATTGTTCCTAACAGTTGCAGTTGTTGATGGGCCATATTGTAGTCAGTAGAAGACATGGGTATCATTTTTCCGGTGACGACTATGGCCTTGTTAATGTAAAGATTTGAGTGGAGATTTCTGACAGTCATTTTCAGTTAGTCGACATCATGGCTTATGTTGTAGGTGAGACCTACATTCCATAGAAGCCTTGTAAATATAAATATGATTTGTGCTGTGATAAAAGTAGAATAAGACGTCAGTATGTTGGTTGTATTGTTCCTTTGTTTTTGTTACTGAATAATGAGAGGTTTAAGAACATTGAAAAAGCTCAATATTACATCACAGTACATATTCAAATATCCTGCAAATTACTTGAGAAATAATGCAATATATATATATATATATATATATATATATATATATATATATATAGGTAGATTAATATTACCGATTACCTTAATATACATATACACCAATACTCTTATAGCTTCTATGACAATTTCTACTTATATATGTACAGATTTTACCATTAATTTATTATGTTAACATCTACAGTTGAGGGAATCATATTGACGTAATAAAACTGGTGTAAATGGATGTTGATCTTCTAGTGGGTAATTATAATGTGAATTGGATAAATATTAACATGTACTATTCAAAGTATTGTATTGTATGCATTATGTATTGTATGTGCCTGATAAGATAACCCACCCCAACCCCTGTTCTTTTAAATTTAAGCAAATAGATATAGTTACAAAAGATAACATATCAGATAATAATATTCACCTCTACCTTTTAACAGATTTAGCCTCTCCTTCTGGTCTTATCAAGAACATTTCTGCACTAATTGCCCAGAGAGCTTGTAATTTAGGACTCTTAATTAATTAGATCAGATATACTATGGAAGGCATGTGATATTTTTAAAGTTTCTGTTATTAAAAACTATAGTTAATTCCAATTTAAACACTTTATATAGGGTTGATTGGTTTATAAAAACTAGGAAGATCAAAACAGCCACCTGTCAAAAAGTAAAGAAATTTAAAGTTTAATTATGAATTTGTTTTTTTTTTTGAAGGTTAGGTTTGGTCAAATTTTTGAGAAATCATGCTGTAAAAGTATCTTATTACAGAAATTGATTTGATAAAGTAAATTTTATCTTTTATTTATTGTTGTTGACCTAACCATTTATTCTTTGTTATTTTTTAGTTTTAAGTTTTCAGAAACAGAGATTAAAAAGTACAGATCTATTGCATGGAACACATTTGAACAGCATACATAGTAGTTACAGTATAGTACTGGTGTTAATTTGCAACAGCATGTCTGAATTAAATCAAAGTTTTAACTAATTCGTTTGAGACCATATTCACACTTGTCCTGTTTATTGTCTGTTTTCAGTGTGTACAAAAACAAGGCAATGATAAATCAAACACCTGATTTAGCAGAGTAACTAAAATACTAGATGTTGCAAGTTGTAGATTAAATAATTACTTGTTTTATTGTCTCAAGCCCTCAAAGTAGAGAGATTAGTGAATTGACAGTTATGTTCAAAGTTTATTGTGTATGTTGTTGAGCAGCAAGCTAATAATATCACTATATTGATACGTCTAATGCTTACACTAAATCCATATTCAGAAATAACGTTATTTTTGTAATTTACTCCGAAAACCATTTCATTTCTTATTTATTCACCATTTTGCTCATGCTTTTATGAACTTACATAATTCGAGCATTTGTCTCTTTTCTTGTGGATTAATTAATGGTAATACAAGTTGAAAGTAAATAAAACCATGACATATATATTGATGATGTAATGTATACTATCTCTCTCCCTCCCTCCCTATAAGGAACATTTTCGTCATGTGAAACCATGTCACCTATGTTTATTATAGAATTCATCAAGATATCTTTTAAACGTAGTTTCTGATGCAGCAGCAGAGAGGGCAAATCGGACAACTTTATAGAAGCGTCTATTTGGCAAACCAAGGCTTCCTCCAAATCGTAAAAAATAGCGTTTATTTGGTAAACCAAGGCTTTTTCCAAAATGAAAAAAAAAAAATTCTTTTATAGATGCAAAGTCGTTGTCGCGTCCTCTCTGCTGCTATGGGGGTAAAAATCTTTTTTACGATTTCACAAACAGACTAATTTGTAAAACCTCACCTCGTAAATCAGATTATTGGACTGGTCAGTGAGTTAAAAATTAATTCTCGTTAATGAATCATTATGACATCGCATATAGACTGGATTAATTGGATCCTCAATTATTAAAAATCCGGGTGGAGCTGTTGGTGCAAATGAATATAAAATATATTCCTGCTGGGCTTGATTTGATCTTTCGAGATTTATTTGATAACTTCCTTCGATAACATCACATACTAAATTCAATGCAATCACCGAGGATATATTGACATTTTGAGGAGCAATATGTCGCCCACCACCATCTGGGTCGTTATTATGTTTGAGGATAGTTGAACCTTTGTGTTGTTGTCTCCATGCGGTGAATATCACAGTAAACTTTTCATTGATAAAATCATTAACGGAATGTTTTTAGTTCGTTTGCGTCATACCCAGGAAACTTGAAATTCGGTAGATCAGCTTCTGTTATATTGTATACAGTTAGGAAATTTCGTTTAGAGTAATTAATGTTGTCATTGCTATGATCAATTATTACTTGAATTACTCGCTGGTTGATATATTCCATATCGGATACAGGTTGATTTAATATTTCAATTCGTTTAATGATTTCACTCCGATTAGACTCGTGGAAAGCCTGTTGTAGTCGTTGTAGTTGTTGACTGTGTTCTTGATTGATCTCTCTAAAGTATTCAATAATTCAGTTATGATATATATTTATATATGTAATTGATTCTGGAGTCTGTCCAACCTTAAATCTCCAAAATCCTGATCAACAAAATTAAAATAACTACCTGGCAGTGATGACTTTTTTATATCGAGGAGGTGTTCTTTATATGATGTGGTAATTTCATGATATGATTGTTTATCCGTAACATAATCAGATTTTTTTTCGGTTCAGGCGGAGGTGGGTTTTCAGGCCATCCTAATATAGTTATGATTGAGCTCTGATAGATGTCTACAAAATACCTGGGCGAGTTTATCTCAATGGCAGATGATAGTGTTGGTTCATGAACCGTTATAGCAATTTTCGATTCTTTTCCAGTAATGGATTTTATTCTGCGTTGTAATTCATTATTGATCTGTTCGATTTGGTAGGACCCAGATGGTAATGAAACAATGTTCCAGTCTGGAGTACCATCGGGTTTATTCTTACTCGCAAACACCAAGGAATTATTCGGTTGTTGACCACCGAATGATTTTGATCTAATCTTTGGACAACTGTGATACACTCGTAATTTTGCCAGTGCTATCTCCTTCACCGAAATCGCAGTGGGGAAATTCACACTGAATTCAGGATTCGTTGAGGTTATTGAGATCATGCTGGTTTTCACCGGGGTTGTGTTTTCCGCTATTCGTTGAAGTAGTTCTTGCAATGTTTCCATTGTTATTATATTCGTGTTGTTTTTCTAATTTTGACATCACAGAATCATAAACACGTACCATCGCGGAAAACTCACTATCGAATATTAATGTGTCATCGAGTGATGACGATATCATTGAGGATAATTGAGGACACAACATGGAATTTAATTACGTAATCCTGCAGTTTACGCTGGCTGCATGATATTTTTTTGTTATTATTGAAATAATTCCCATGATTGTACTCGTCGCTGATATACAAATTGGAACAGCTATTGGGGCAATCTTTGTCACAGAGGATAGTATTATACCAGTTCCGGTGATTATGTTGGGCTCCAACTTGGAATGACGCAACAATTCGGAATCCCGAGTTGTTGCGCTCTTTCTCGAGAAATTGCGTGACCTTGCGAACCGATATAATTAGACCGAACTGCTGGCTTAGGATGAGTTTCATTCTAGTGTTAAGAATGTAGGATGTTGACATAGATATTTTTGAATCGTTTTGCACGGAAAAATACGTAAGCAATAATACCACAAATAAATCTGTGATGAAGGTGTTTGTCAATAATGTATTCAATCTTCTAGATGGGAAAATTCAAGATGTTGTAGGTTACTGCAATAATTCATCAGCGAAATTGGCGAAGTTAAAGCATAAAGTAATTATATATTCCCCTCGCTTTCATCGGTTTAAAGTGAAATCTAAGACAGGTTGTGACATTGACTTGTGAACAATGTCATCAAAGTACATATATATAGTATAAACTTTATTAATGGGGTGGCACGATTTCCCATAATACACCCACATACACTAAAATCTGCCCACATACTGTCCAGAGACAAGCACGTGATACATTTACTATTTTTTTTAATTCATTGTCAAGTTATGTTCTGTGTCACATTAAATACGTTAAATGACTAAACATGTCCCAAATTTGCATACTTAATTGCATATGTGTGTGTGTGTGTGTGTGTGTGTGTGAAGTGCCAAATTTTCGGTCAAATCCATTAAATAACTCTTGGTTCTAGCCAGCATCCAATCCATTTGTTATATTTGTGGGACATTTTGCACGGAGAGATATTTTTCTAATCGGTCACCCAGTTAACTGTGCTTGTGTAGAGCAGTACTGACCGAAAGTGACCTCCTGGAAGGGAAATTCTCTCATGAAACATGTCAGATTTGATTTGAAATAGACAGGTTGGTATTTAAAACCAAAGCGTGGCATCTTGACACGCTGACGAAGCAACTTTCAAGGGAAAGCGCGAGAAATTATATTGGTGCTGATTGGTCACTGTGGAATAAGGGGTGTGTTCTACACGAGGAATATGTATATCCACTAGTTAAAAGTTACCTCAGTCTTGGAAGTACCTCTGCAAGAGAGGACAGTGTAGTATTATTAATTCTGAAATAAAGACTCTGGAGGTTATTTTAGAGCAGTACCTTCGAAAACAATAGGCTCAGGAAAGACTGCCGAAAAACCAAACGGTCGAGAGGGCGCACCAAAAACACGAGGTATTTGTTTCAAATCAACACTTATCATGATGTAATTAATATAATGTTTCTTCGTTACAGATCTGCATGATTTGTTGATACGTTTGTATGAATAGTTTCATTTGTTACATTGATTTAGTAATGTGCTTTTGAATTATGAATTAGAATTCTTACCTTAATTCATAGTAAGAATGAAGTAGTGTTAAGTGATGTTGTAAAACCACTATGTGGAGTTATGATTGGAAAGTGTTATGTTCATTCTTGAATTTATCATATGGTTTGAATATTGATTGCGTTCTAAAAGTTAATGTCTTACTTTAAGTAATGAATTACGGGAATACATGTGAATTCCCCAAATTTTGATATCATAGATAATTTAGCGACAGTGTATAATGCATTAGGTAAAGACATGTGTAGTTGATTACTAGCCGTAAAATTGTTATCACTGATAGTAATATCTGATTGTTCGAACCAGCAAAACGGACAGTCTCAGCTATTAAAGTGTAACAAGAGACTTAGGGTGTTTTACTTTTTCTTTTGAAAGGAAAATAGTTTTTATTTGGAGAGAGCAGTAAAGAGATAGATGACGTACAAGACGGGGAAAATGAATTGGGAAGTCGGAGTTGCAAGGAGCATACATTAACACAGAGGACAAGTCGGAGTTCGAGATGTCAGCAGAGAAGCAGTTCGACAAAACAGGTCATGAAGAAGAACAACGTGGACTAATTTTATTGAACACTCGATTCTTATGATGAAATTAGCTATCAGCCATAAAACGGCTTAATTTGTTTAATTCTATATGCCATTTATTTGAAATTCGGTTAAAGTAAATTCTGAAACCATGTGTATTCAGAAGGAAAGGAAATTTCACTGTGTATGTTTTTTTTTTCTTTTTTGATTAAATTGTTTATTTATCTCTACGGGTGCTCGTAGTTTCTTTGTTCAATATATTATCTCAGTTTACCATATACATTCTATACTCGAACCAGGCGATTACACCGTGGGCGGTCATCTCCTAGATAGCGAGTATTAGGGGGAAGTGGTTTAGAGAGTTGTTCTTCCAAGCTGTGCAATAACTCTGACAAGTGGGTTTGTGCAATATTGTACGAATAATGCTCAGGACCCGAGACCCCTGTCACAATATATATATATATATATATATATATATATATATATATATATATATATATATATATATATATATATATATATATATATATATATATATATATATATATTCTACAATAATGTTAACTTTTATTTGTAGACACACCTTCAACATTTAGATATAATTAGCTATTGGCCATGGCTCTTTGTTCGAAACATTCAAAGACTTGTTCTGTTCCCACCCTCTGATATTTGTGTGTGTGTGTGTGTGTGTGTGTGTGTGTGGCGGGGGGGGGGGGGGAAGGGTCGTTAAAAAATATCAAACAGATTTTTGAATAGTAAATGTCTTTATATGATCGTTTATAGTTGCGATGGTTTTCTTAATTTGCTACTTTCTTTGATGAATCGTTCTCTGAGCTTCCTGGATATACAGGCCCCTTATTTCCCCCTCTCCCAATACTGTATTTGTTATTCTTTAATATTAATAACTTGTTATATGTTTTCTACTATCGCCCAATGACATATTTATCTGTGAATAATTAAATAAGATTGTCTGCATTTCCAGTGATCGTGGCCAACGATTTTCTCTATGTATATGCTATAATGTTTTGTCTGCTATCTAGTTTCTGTGTCTGGACTAGCCTTTGTGTGGTCAAATTTTTTCTTTTATTTACTTGATGTTTATTTCTGCTTAAAAATACAGACTCTGACCACACACACACACACACATATACAATGTTAAGTGATAAAATAAAATAATAAAAAACGTAGAATGTGTCACACAATTGATTATTTGAATTTACTCTCTCTCTCTCTCTCTCTCTCTCTCTCTCTCTCTCTCTCTCTCTCTCTCTCTCTCTCTCTCTTTTCCATGTTATATACCGAATCAGAGGCGCATGTTCAACTAAATTTGATTCATCCAAAATAAATTTCACGTGATGAGCATCCGTTCCGAATGATTACTGATACAAAACGAAAAAATAATTATGTCATCTAATGAAGACAATGCAAAAAAATTAAAACTGCACTATTACATAAGTGCTAATTAGAACACATTAGACAATTCTGAATGTTTTCTTTTACCTGCAAGTTATTGAGTAATGACCTCTTGGTACTTGTTGAATAGCAGAAAGGTAACTGGACCCTTGGGCAGGAATTAATTATAAATATAAGAAAATGTGGATAATAAAAAGTAAATTGTTGGCAATCGCATGAAATGAAAGGAGAGGAACTGCCGAACTGGATCAGTAAATGCAAGTGCTTCTTGTCGAGGATTACAAAAAGAAACCAAGGAAAGAAAATGTCAATACAGGTGATCAAGCGGCAAGCTCTCATATACTAAATTACTATTTGTTCACCAGCAACCTGCTAAAATCAGTCTGGACTTTTTATATATATCTCATATTAAGTATTTACAATTGCCTCCTACTATTAATGTTATGCAACATCTCTCCTCTAGGTATCTCCTACTTTGAAAATAGTCTTTTATGAAACAAAACTTTTTTTATTAAAAAAACAACATATGCTGGCATGATGCAACAACTTAGAATAAACACCCTAGGCTGTGAAATATTACCCTATTGGGCAACAGTAATAGTCTCTTGAGATGTTCAATATGTTCCAAATGTTAATTTTGTGGAACATCTCCATCTAAGACCTTTCCTACCTTAAATCCATATTTCCAGGACTAAATTCCAAAATGTTGCATACAAGCATCATGCAACAACTTGGAATAACCCCTATAAGTTCAGTGAAGAAACAATAACAAAATCCTTAGACCTTTAATATGTTCCAATTATTTAGTTCTTATTATGTTTAGAAATATAACCCTATGGGGCAACATTAATAGTCTCTTGAGATGTTTAATATGTTCCAAATTTTAATTTTGTGCTTCATCTCCACTTGAGACCTTTCCTACCTTTAAATCCATTTTTCTAGGACTAAAATCCAAAATGTTGCATGCAATCATCATGCAACAACTTGGAATAACTCAAATAAGTGCAGTGGGACAGTAGTGGTATTCCCTTGAGATGTTTAATATGTTCCAAGACCTTTCATAGATTTACAAAAGTATTTTAATTTTTTAAAATAAAAAATAGCTGAAGTCAGAAAGAAACAAAGAATACAAAATGCATCTAAGTTTAAATATATTATTATTTTATTAAATATTTTTACAAACATATTTTAAGCACAATTTTGTTTAGAAACATTTAAATACAAATATTTTGTGAGACATATTTCAAGTAAGGTTATCTAAAAAGTGCCATGAAAACGAAAATCAGAATAAATAAATATAAAGATTTTAAATAAATATATAAATCTTTGAAAACTAATAGTGCTTAGAATTTACAAAAGTAAAGACGCCGATTTATGTGTAATTCCAAGTTGTTGCGCGCAATTTCTCGAGAAATGGCTATTCCAAGTTGGAGCCAACGACCATGCGATTTCTCAAGAAAGAGCGCAACAATTAGAAATTCCAAGTTGTTGCGCGCAATTTCTCGAGAAATGGCGTATTCTAAGTTGGAGCCCAATAATTACACCTGATAACGAGTACACAGTAACATCAACTGCGGTGATTCTTCATCGGTATTTTTTATTTTTACTTCATACTCCTCGGTGAGTGTTTTGAGTTTAGTTTGAAATTTTCTGACCTGATCATAGTGATACTGCTGTGATGACATTTTATTTATTACAACAGAATTCAATTCAGTTGTTTACTTAAATCCACTACGAATTCCACATACCATGTTACTGAACCCCTAGCCAAATTATTATCAGTGGATGCTATTATGAATCGTTCAGTTGTTTCCTTGTCGATGATCGTTGATATCATATTGTTGACCCCAGATGAACTCGATGAAATATTAAATTGAGTCGGCGACACTAGTGTTAATCGATAAATACCTTTGACAGCCGCGGTGATATTTAATATGTTAGTGGATGGTGTCCACGTAAATGATCCGTGTTGAATCGCGTACACGTTATTTATGATATATTTTTGTTTATGAGGGATTTTTATTTTTTCAAGTTTTTCTATCATCCTCGGTAGATCATCCCTGATGACAACGTTGGTCGTTTTAATATCTTCGCGAACAACTTCTATTCGCCGATTAATCGCTGTTATTTCATCGAGTTTTGTGTTAATATCAGTGAGATCTATTTTAACATCATCGGGTTTCGAATTTTTATTACCAAAAAATTTATCAATGGCGTCATCGGTCCTTTTAAAGTTTTTATGTAATGTAGTAAATTGAGATACATGAGCATCATAATCGGATCGCAACTTTGACAATGGAGGTTTTTATCTCCATGAGTTTCGGTGTGGTCACCGGTGAATTTCCAAAGTAATCTAATAGAGGTTTGTCAATACTGTAAATTATATTTCTTTGTAATTCAAAAAACCGATCGAATTTAGTTATATGGTCGTCGTATTCATCGCGTAGTTTTTTTAATGGTTCTAAATTGTTAATTCTATCCTCAATTGTTGAAACAAGTACACCCGGTTTGAGTTTACCCTGATCAGAAAGCAACGCGATAGTATCTTCTACTGCTTCGCGTTGTTAAACTAAAATATCATCCAGGGAAACATTACTAGTTTTCAATTTACCCTGACGATCTTGAAAGACAACTATTTCATTGGGATCAACACATGCGAGGTTTAATGTCTCGGATATTTCATCTTCGATTATTTTTGTTTACATCACCGGTTGCAGATATTTCCGTGGTGTTTTTTTTCAGGCTTGATAAAGATCTCCCCCAAATATCAATCATTATACTCTAAGATCTCTCTAAAACGCGATTACTCGTATATTCGTGTACGGTTTTATGTGGTGGTTTTCCCGATGACGAAATAGCGTTGAGGACGTTTAATACTTCTATGCCGCATATTGGTGGGTCATTAATCTTATGTGTTGGTACCGTGGAATACCAGATAGGAGTTTTTAAACGGTTTATATAACGCATGAATTAATTAGGCGGTGCTAATCCATATGAATCGAAATAGATGATCACACGCGGATCAATCACGTATGCAACCCAGTGGGTTGTTGTGGTAATTTATCTCGCATAAAAACACCTCTAAAGTTTTTTATTGCTAGTTTTTTAGCAGCATCGAGTAAATCCAAATTTGACATGGGAACTATAGGTTCTCGCGATGGAATCTTCGGTTCTTCGAGTTAATAAACTATTCCTAGTCTCAGGCCTTTTCCGCTGTACCATGAATAAGGAGTTCCTGGTAATCTTAAACCCTTTCCTGGTCGTTTCTTTTTTTTGTATCCCTGTCCGGTAGCGTTCTTTAGTGCCATCCTTGCCACTGTACGAACGGCTCCTAGAGCGGCGGCTTTTGCTACCGTTAGGGCCGCTGCCGCAATCAACGCTGGTAACGCAGCGAAAAGTGGGAATATACCACCTGATTTTATCATCTTTTTAATTGCGGCCGCAGAGAGAGAGAGAGAGAGAGAGAGAGAGAGAGAGAGAGAGAGAGAGAGAGGCAGAGACAGAGTGACCTGAACACCTTTTTTTTAAATCTTTGATGGTATCAGTGAAGTGTTTTATCTGACGAGCTGTCAGTGACAATTTATTCTGACCACCAGACATCTGATTGTGCTTCAGCGATATTGTGATTCCACATTTTTTAGCTGATTCCGATTGCAATTTTTTAATTTGACCAAAAGTTAACGTAACACTAACAAGACTATATGAAATTTTATTATTTATTGATCTAATTGCTACATTACATATTTTCCACTGGTGCATCAACTACTTTCATTCGTCCACCAACACCTTCGAGTAGCATTGATTTGTCACTGAGAATTATAGCAACTGCTCTGTAACCACCAGGAGGAGTATTGGTTACACGAGCTCGAAAGTATATGTCAACGACGGATTGTCTGGTTAAGTCAAGATGTTCCAACGAAAAGTAATAGATGGGATATAGTTTTCTAAAATCCCATTGTGATATTTGCAGACCAGAATCTACATTATTATCGCGTCCCATAAATGATAGCAAACCATGATACACGCGTGCTATTTGGTTTTGTTCGTAATTAAGTAAAACATCCTCGGTTGGTTCCTGTTGGTCGTTTACACTCAACGAGACTTCATTAACACTAAATTTATCAAATATCATATGGCTGCATGTTTGTGAACCCAATCGCGCCTTATCCTGTAACGCAACCAATATATGCCGCGGCGCAGAAACACCTTGTTTTGATGCTAGTTGCCAAGTAAATGTACCATTAATAGTACTATCCATGATATCCGTGGTAGTTGTTAGCCAACTTAGTAATGATTTGCCGCCTGTACTCATAAATGATAGTAATTTTTGCTCTGCGGTGATTGATGGAGTCATTGCTAGCATCCACAGTGATAGTTTTGTTATATTCACCTTGCCACGGTCATTATCCGGATTTGCAGGATCTGCTGGCATCCTCCAGATTGCATCATTATCATCAACTTTTCGCACTAAGGCTACTGTATGCTTCACTCCATAGATAACTTTCCTAACATTTCTGCAGAACCCAAATATATGATGTAGTGGAATTGCGCAGGAAAATAATCTACGCTCTCCTTCCAACATTGATACGCGTGTTGCAAACCCTAAGTTGTAACGAGTATTATCATTTTTTTACAATATCAAAGTTACCAGCTGGTCTATCTTTGTATTCACCAACTGCTACTGGTTTTGGATTAACTGCAGTAGCTCTTGGTGTTAGCACTTTAAGATACTTATTGTTATCAGCGTTATCAGTAATATCTATAGAGAACATCATAGATGGACCTTCAACTCCAACGTGAAGTCAGTCCTACTGTATGGGGCAGAGACTTGGAGAACCACCAAGTCCACAGTAAAGAGAGTTCAGACCTTCATCAACAGCTGCCTAAGAAGAATTCTCCAGATCCGCTGGCCAGACACCATCAGCAACAACAACTTGTGGCAAAGAACCTCCCAGCTTCCAATAGAGGATGAGATAAAGAAGAGAAGGACGGGTTGGATAGGACACACCCTACGTAAGCCGCGAACCAACATTACCAGACAGGCATTGAGGTGGAACCCTCAAGGCAAGAGGAGAAGGGGACGACCAAGAAACACCTGGTGACGTGACGTTGAGGCAGACATCACTAAGATGGGTTACACCTGGAGTCAGCTTGAGGGGATGGCACAGAATAGAAGCCTCTCGCGATCTTTTGTGGGCGGCCTATACCCTGGCAGGGGTGACGGGCAAAACTAACTAACTATAGATGGACCTGTCGATCTTGTATAATAATCGGAGTATCTTGCTAACCCCACTATTGTTGTGGCAACATCAACATCATGTTCTATTGATTCAATTTCTTTTCCATCAATCATGTATCTAGCGCTGTTAAATAGCGCTATGATACCATTATTGACAAAGCCGACTTTGACACCATCTGCATATGGCGGATCATTAGCAACACGATTATCTGTTACAATTTTTCCTTCTACTTCGATAAACGCTTCAGAGGGTAGAAAGTATTTGCTGGTATCCTGGACTTGAAGTTCGATTCTTGATCGACTATTTGGTTGTATTGCATTATAGGAAAACTACTGATAATTAAGTATAGAATCATTCTTGGGCACTGGGGCGTCCATATCAAACGCTGTATCAGGAGCCGATTTGAACATATTATTATATATTTCTTGATCTAAATCGTGATCTCGCTCGCGATTTCAAGCCACTTCGCGCTATCATATTTGCATAAATATTATCCTGGGCGCTTCTCAGTGATGATATTTTTTGATCCACTGCGTTATTTATGGAATGCAAAATATAACCCTGAAAACATCATTTCGGTTGATATGAATGCGTGTTATCCTGGGAGTTTTCTTGGGTATGGAGAGTGTTCTGAGCACTTCAAAAGATTTGGACATCCCACACATGAGATGACCCGTGTTGCGATTAATGGACCACTGCCTGATTTTGATTTAACCGGATTCGCTCGTGTGGCATCATTTGAATTGGCTAAAGGACGTCATCCGTGTTGTTATGTTTGGTTTGGTAGACACATTTCTGAAAAACACTGGATGTGTTATTACGGTATATGATTGATTCTAAAATGCCGATATCGCTGATTGTCAGTGAAGCAATTATATCATATCGGAAACAAACTGAAGTCTGGTTACCACAACCCGATAGTCTACATAGTATAATCACCGAAAACAAAAAACAATACCCCGATCTCGACGAAGAATATATCGTGAAATGGTCCAAAGAAATCTTTGAAGTTAGAAATAAACACGCAAAAGATTTCGGTAGAAGAATAATTGGTAAGTTCACACAGGGTTGAAAATAGGACCACAAACGATATTCTTCGCGGTTGATTATAGATGATGCTGAATACGATTTTATAATCGCAGATGTAACATCTAGGGGTATATACGTCGATCGTAAAGACGCTTTCTTGTCCGATGGAACCAAATTAGGTACAATTGTTACTGACAGAGATGGAGAAAATCCTCAGTACGTTCATCTAAGGTCGTATATGCTGGATTATGCTTCTATTAATTTACTTTCGATGTTAAATAGATTTCCTGACACCGATGTTAGAGTAGCCACTGATTCATTTTATATAGATATTAAACATAGCGAAGCTGTGGCTGAATTCACTAATTTAGACGAGAGTCAGGGATCATGGAGAATTTAAAAGGAAATACTGCATGATTACACCAAATCAGCAGATGTTACGATTGAAAACAATTACTTGAAAAATAATCAAATATCAGAACTATCTAATGCACCGTCGTGTTTCGGTCCAATATGTAGATATAAAACCAGTTAGTTAAACGGTTGTGATGGGCCAGGGAAGACGAATCGAATTATTTCGAGGGAAATCAAACATGATTGTGCTAACACCAACACAAAGACTTGCAAGAGAGATGAAACAACTGGGAATTAATGCTTGCACTTATCATAGTTTCTTTCGATGGAAAGGTGACGAATGGACTCCTGATCGAATGTGCGAGAAATATATTCCTGAAATCATCATTTGGGATGAGATATGCACAGTGTCGTCAGATGTATTAAAAAGGTTTCTTGATTGCTTATTGCTAGCGAATACAAAACTGATAATGTGTGGCGATCATGGTCAACCACCACCATTTGTCGGTTTGTCTCCACTTGATTGGCTAAAGAATTTTGTAGACTATTATGAAGAAATTAATACCGATCATGGAGCATTTGATAATGAATTACGCGAGTTCAAGAAACTAATCAGATTACAACCGGATAGAATCCAGTGTGAAATAGCACGTGAAATAATTTCGGAAACCCCATTAAATGATTTCTGGGAAGCATGGAGATCAAACGATTTGATAGTGGCAAGTAGAAAGATAGTCAGAGATACACTTCAGATGAAGTTATTTAACACGCAGTAAGAAAAATTTGCAACACTTCCATTGCCGCTGTGTTATAGGCCTACGGAAGACAAAATATCGAAGTTGATATTCCTGGCATGACAGAAAAGCAGATTCTAGTGTTAAATGTTAATGTGTTGGTTGATATCAATGTTGTCGAAGATGCATTGTGTGCTGGTAAATCCCATGGAAGCTAGGATACGCAGCGACGATACATTCTTCGCACGGGTTGACTATATCCGATACATTTGTTTGGATCACAGATAATCGCATCGAGTGGTCGAATTTAGTTTATCTTGCGGTGTCCAGAGTATGAAAAATAAATCAACTTCGAAGAGTTGTTTTAGAATATAATGACAGAAAAAAAAATCTGGTTATAAACAACAGGACAAAAAAATAATAGAGAATTTGACATATCCTCGAGTATCACTTGTAGTTGTTTTCGAGTAAATCCACGCTGAGGAGCAGTTGAATGCAACCTATAGACTGGCGGTCTACCCATAGATTTCGTTATACTAGATATTTTATGCGTGGTGACACTCCAAATAGGACCAGTAGCTCTTTTTTTGCCACCTTAGAGCTCTCCTGGTTCATATAAATATCTTAAAGTGACATTACCGAGTATCGTTTCTTTTGAAAAATCATTTTGTGATTTTGCAGCTATATACTTTTTTAATCGCGTTGTTAGGTTTCATATTAATTGTTCGAGTAATCTCATTATTCAGCGCGGTAATTACGCCTGGTAATCTCTTGACCCATTCACGAGATCGTTTCTCCTGAATAAATTCCTTCGCGTATTGATATCCAAATAACCGCTCAGCAAGTGTCCGATTAAATCGTTCAACAATTGCCTGATCGCGATGTAGTTGTTACGTGCTTAGGCTCGTATAAGCAGCAACACAGAAAGAGTGAAAACTAACAAGCTTGTAAAACTTTAACAATGATTTTATTAAGTACAATTATTTTCATAAAAAAAATAAACTTACAGTTTTATAGAATCAAATCCAACATTAATCCAATATAGAATTCACAAAAATAATCCACTAATGGAATTGCAAGTCCTAATAAATAAATGTTCTAATAATTCCAGGTTCCAGGTTCGAATCTTGACTATGTAATCCAAAATGGCTGACAATGTCACGTGGTACAGTTCTTGTTTTTAATCATCCAAATGAATATCATAAACATATGTCCTTTTCCAGATAAATAGAATAATTCTTCTTTTCCAATGAATTGACACAAGTCCAGAATAATATTAACACTCAAACATAAATACACAACCAATAACTTACGGCCCAATAATTCTACTAAAGTTAGCTTCTAAAACACAGCTATATATATATATATATATATATATATATATATATATATATATATATATATATATATATATATATATATATATATATATTGTAATTCCCTCGTAAACAAGAGGAATCATGTGAGTCTGGAAGGTCATGAAAAAGAAGCTACCTTCTCCAGGTCACGTAATAATGAAATATTCTAGAAGGAAATCATTCACTTCCCACCCTCAATAAAAGTGTTGTCCTTGAAATTGACCAATAGATTTAGAGGCTTGTTGACAATGTCTAAAGCAAGGTCAGGATTTAGGTCAAACAAGCCAAGGTCAAAACTTGTTTACAATTAGAGAATCTAAGTCAGCCTGAACATTCTAGAAAAAATCTCCCAATCAATTCATTTTAAAGGCAAAATAACAAATTTGGATTTAACATTTAAAAAAAAAAAATAAATTAAATCCAATAGCCGTAACATAGTGCAGTATGTCCTCGTCTGATGGTGACATTATGATGCTTCATTGTTGATAACACTGCACCCTGGAATTCCCTGCCAGGATCAACTTGTAATAGATTTGGCCAATGCAGAGGACCCCTTACAATAAATCCTTTCAAACGCAGAAGCCACTTCAGTTGATGATTTTGTCTTTCGAGGTTCTGCTTGTTTTTATCTACTCGCAACATCAACTACGGTTAGCGCATACTTGTAAACACCATCATGCGGCAGAAATAATATATCAGCCTGATGAACCTCATTAGGTGCGCTGACATCAAAATGCGAGAAGTTAATTTGTTTAGGCGGTGGTAGATAAATTTGCCATATCGCCTGTTTGGATAACCAATCCGCTGCAGTGGTATTTTTCACCTTTGCGTCGCTAGTGAGTTTACTGATTGATGAATTACCCCTCCAGTATCCTCTTGGAGCATAATAAATAGATTCCATGATGTTATTAATTACCAGCACCCAACATCAATTTACTTTTCATCGCCGATTTTATCAACCATGTAGCCAAGTTTTCTTTGAAGGATTTATCAGTGATAGAATTCAACGCATGAATCAATTTCACATCTGCGATATGTCTGTGTTGCAAATTACTACTTTTATAAGTAACATCATGAGCATGACACGCCTTATCAATGGCGTTTATTGGGTTTTCACCGGGTCGGGGTTGGTTTTGATCATCGAGCCTGATGTCAAGTCTGGTCCCGGGTCCAGAATAACTATATCCTGGAAGGTGTTTTTCTCTTGGATACTTCGCCCAAGGTGAACCTGGGAGTTTTACTAACTTGGCTGCAATATCACCTCCTCGTTTTTTTTTATAAAAAAAAAACCATCTCCAGATATAATAGAAACAAATCTGAATTTTTTTGTACCACTTTGTACATACTTTCCAGTAAGTGCTGATCTGTTATTTTTAGTTGTAATCGTCGTCAAGTCGTTTGTGCTAGTATACTTCTTACATTTCACACAATATAGATCCATAATTGATTTATAATAACATGAATGTAATTTATTTTTCTGCGACTAAAACACGAGAACCAGTTAAGCATCATGCAGCGCTACCGAATTCTATTCGCATGATTATAATCGGACCATCTGGAAGCGCCAAGACGCAGTTGTTACTTAATTTGATAACGAGATGGATGAAATGGGATAAATTATATTTGGTAGCCCCGAGTGTACACGATCAGCGATGTTACAAGGTGTTAAAGGATTTTAACGAGAAAGCAAAATCGGAAATCGATGAAGATATTATTGAGTTTATAACCGATATCGATGAAGCACCGAATATTGATGATATTGATGGAAGTATTAACAATTGAGTCGTATATAATGATGTCATTTTAGACAGTCGAAAGAATCCCGCTAGGATATTTTCCAGAGGTAGGCATACCAATACCGATGTGATATATATCACTCAACGATACACTCAAATTCCAAAAGTGATCAGAGATAACTGCGATATTCCTGCTGTATTCAATGGAGTTGACACACATACGCTACGAAATATTTGGCCAACTTGGTGCGGTGGTGATATTGATTATATTCTCTTTAGAAATTTCTTTAGTCACGCTCAGTCAATTCCACATGGATTTGTAACGATAAATTTGCATGATTCTAGATCAAGATATCGTGTCGGACTTGATAAAATATTCGGCTGAAATCGTAAAAAGATTTTTACCCCATAGCAGCAGAGGGGACGCGACAACGACTTTGAGTCTTCAAAGAATTTTTTTTTTCGATTTTGGAGGAAGCCTTTGTTTGCCAAATAAACGCTTTTTTTTACGATTTGGAGGAAGCCTTGGTTTGCCAAATAGACGCTTCTGTAAAGTTGTCCGATTCGCCCTCTCTGCTGCTGATGCTGTCTGCAGAGACGCACACACACATGTTATTGTCATTTTTAAAATTATTTATTGTGGCGGCTGCGCAAAGTGATCTCCCTTTGATATTGGGATTGGCAGCAAACCTGATGAATATCCCAGTTACCACTTCTGCTAGTGCTGAGAAGCACATTCACTTAATGAGATACCTCAGAACAGCCAGAGTCAATGTTGATACATTTTGTAGGAATTTTCACTAAACTAGGAAAGTGATCTCTATCTGTATTTCCAACTTTTCTTTCTCCTTCGAATATGTTCCCCAGTCACATTACGTTAGGAACATAAGCCTGCTATCTCGCAAATCCAGCCCTACTAATAGACTAAAATAGTAGTCTATTTTTAGATAGACAAAGGGCAGTAACTCTTGCCAGGTAGCTTTTACCCTCACTGCATAGATAAAACCACTGAAATTAGGACTACGACTAATCATTTAAATTAATAATAATTCAATTGCCGTCCTCTAATACCCTGGCTGTCTTTAATTTACATTAAAATGGCTCTTCTGCGTCGATCCAACCGTCTACTAAAAAAAAAACCGGCCTGAAATTTATAGATCTCAATAACTCGCACGTAGTAAATTGTTTGCGAATACACCCACTGGTCTAGCCGGTCGGGTTGTTTTCGGTATCTGGTTGGAAACCTTAGCGGATTCTGGTCTGAGTCTTTCTGTAGCACCGGTGGGCTTAGGATCATCCTCATAGTCTGATGGTCCGGGTCTCCCTCTAATATGGTCGGGCTTCGCACTGACCTTTCGGCAGATATATCTGGGGGACCGAACAGCGCTCTTAAGTGATACGTGCAAGAGAGTAGAAAAATGTTTCGTGGATTCACTTAAACTGCTAACATATTACCTTGACCTACTGGTTTGAGAGTTTACTCTTTCACGAGGATGGGTAATAGGAGGATCATTAATAGATGATGATTTACTATCAGGGAAGTTCGTGTAGAGTGTTCACGGAATTGAACATTATCCTTCCTGGCCCAACTGGGTCATCTTTGTGGTATAACATACCGCTCGGAGTCCGAGTCAGAACTCGAAGAGTGAAAGCTCGACTCCAAATGGGTAGCCTTTGGTACACCCGGTTTCTTACGAGCCTGTTTCATGGGGACTGGATCACAAGGAAGGTAGTCAAATGGCAAAAGCATATTACGATGCAATGTGCGCGTGGATTTCGAACCCTTGACCCTCCTTACCTTGTACACAGGTATATCTAAATTGGGGATTGATATCACCTGATATACATCCTTGGACCACTTGTCCGCTAATTTTTGTTTTACCTTTAGTCCAACATTGCGCACAAGTTTGGATTCTCGGACCTTTTTATCGTACTGGGACTTGATTTTATTGCATGGATATTGCTAGACACATCTGCGGCCGTGTAAGCAAAACTGGAGGCGGTATTTTAGTTTTTCCACGTATGCGTGAGGCTCTTCAGCAGCCTTGCCGCTGTCTGGTGTAGTGCCCAGATAGGCGTCGACGGAAAGCTGCGGGTGCCACCCAAATACAAGAAAACGGAGAGTGAAATTGGTGGAATCATTCTGAGTAGCATTATATGCATCGACGATTGGAGTAATGTAATATTTCCCAAGCAGCAGAGAGGGTGAACCCTACAACTTTCCGAGCGTCGATTCGGAAATCTGAGGCTTCTGCCAAATAGTAAAAAAAATGGCGTCTATTCGATAAAATAAGATTTCCTTATATACGCCAACGTCGTTGTCATCCACCCTCTCTGCTGCTGCAAATGTTTCATTTGTGGTTAACAAAAAATAATAAATGATTTCAACCAAATATTTGATCGAGTCTTTAGGACGAAAATCATTTATGATGAAAGTCCTAGGACTTTACAAACAAACTAATCGCTAACACCTCTTCTTGTAAATCAATCAGATTATTTGACTGGTCGGTGAGTTTGAAATTAATTCTGGTTAATGAATTATTATGGCATCGCATATAGACAGGATTAATTGGGTTTTCAATAATTAGGAATCCTGGAGGAGCTGTTGGTGCAAATGAATAAAGAATATATCCCTGCTGAGCTTGATTTGATTGCTCTAGATTAATTTGATAGCTTCCTTCAATTGCATCACATACTAAATTGAGCGCAATCACCGTTGAAATATTCACATTATGAGGGGCAATATGCCTACCGCCACCATCTGGATCATTATTATACCTGAAGAGGACAGCTGAATCTGATTTTTGTAGCGCCTTGATATCGGTTTTAACAATTCTTGCTAGTTCATCAGCGTTGTATTTGGGAAACTTGAAATTAAGCAGATCGGCTTCTGTGATATTGTAACTGGTTAGAAATCGTTGTTTATTGTCGCTGTTGTCATTAATTATTGTTTGAATAATTAGTTCATAGATATATTTCATGTCCGATATAAGCTGATTTATTATTTCAACGTGTTTTTGCGATTTTGTTTTCCGTAGTTGTTCTAGTTGTGTGTCATATAATTGTTTAATCTCATTAAAATAACCACGGACGTCAGTTAGCGTAAATGAAATAGTAACAGATGAGTCGGTTGTTCTTTTAATGATAAAATCCCATTGCAATGTTTCTTTGTTGGTAAATATAAATCTATCGGCGATTCTTCCTTTTCTTATATCAGATAAATTATCTCGATAACTGGGATTGATTTCATGATATGATTGTATGTCCGTGGTTAAGTCGGTGGCGGATTTTTCCGGTGGTTTTTCAGGCCATCCTAACACTGTTCTTAACGAGCTGTTATATATATCTACAATGTATCCCTCTGTGCTTATTTCGATCGACGACGAGAGTGTCGGTTGATGAACATTAATAGCTATTTTTGATTCTTTTCCAGTGATTGATTTTATTCTACGCTGAATTTCAGCATTGATTTGCTTAATTTGGTACGACCCAGTTGGTAACGAAACTGTTTCCCACTCTGGAGTACCATCGGGTTTATTCTTATACGAGAACACCAGTGTGTTATTGGGTTGCTGACCACTAAATGCAACCGATCTGATATTAGGCCAACTGTGATACACTCGTAGTTTTGCTAGCGCTATCTCCTTCACTGGGACCGGAGAGGGGAAATTCACACTGAATTCTGGATTCGTTGATGTTATTGATATCATACTCGTTTGTACTGGGTTCGTGTTCTCCACTATTCGTTGAAGTAATTCCATCGGTGTCGTCATCGCTGCTATACTCATGATTTATTTCTAATTTTGGTATCGAGGAATCATAAATACTGACCATCACTGAGAACTCACAATCTGGTAATGTTGATATTATTGAGATCATTTTTTGTTTTTTTGGGTTCGTGTTTTCTGATTCCATCGGTGTTGTCATTGTTATTATATTCATGTTGTCGCTCTAATTTCGATATCGCGGAATCAAAAATACTGACCATCGCTGAGAATTCACTATCTGATATAATCGTATTATCGAGTGACGACGATATCATCAATGATAATTGCGAGTATGCGGTTGATGCAATATGAAATTGAAGTAAGTAATTCTGCAGTTTACTCTGGCTGCATGATGATATCTTTTTTGCTATCCCGGTTAATATACCCCCGATTGTAGCCACCGCAGAAATGCAAATTGGAACTACGACCGGGGCAATCATTGTAACCGATGCAAGTATTATTCCGGCACCAGTGAGAACGCTTGACACCGAGTATATAGTAACATCAATTGCGGTGATTCTTCGTCGGTATTTTTTTATTTTTATTTGATACTCCTCAGTGAGGGTTTTGAGTCTATTCTGAAATTCTCTGACCTGATCATAGCGACATTGCGTCGATGACAAAGTCATTGTTATTTTAAACCCGCTAGTGTTTTCAATTATTTGTCATCGTTAGCGGGAATTGTTAGTACTTCAGTCGGAAAAATGAGCTACGAGTTCTAAACACCAGGCTATTTTTGATCTAATGGTGGAGCTATCAACCGCGACGACATTAAAGCTTTTTTTGTGACCATCCATAATTAACGTCGCGGTGCCACCAGAGTAGGTTTTACCGTCCGTGATCATATTAAATTGATCGATAGAGATCCACGTTAGCCTGTAGATACCATCGGCCCATGTTGACTTGTAGTCAGGGCCCGCTATGCTGGGGATACTCAAGATACCGATGGATAATGTAGTATAACCGTCTCTTATCCAATCCATGGTTCCATGATTAACCGTATACACGATATTTTTAATGCCTATGTGGCCATGCGGAATCTTTACCTTTTCATATATTTCTTTCAGTTTAAGAAGATCGTCGTAAATATCGAGATAATTTACCGTGATTATGGTAGGATCTATTACCTTCCTTGGCTCCCTGTCAGAAAAGAATGAAAGCAGAAGATCGTTGATTCTAATCAGTGCTTGGGTTTTAATATGGTTGTCGATGTTAGAAAATTTCGTCGTGATATCTTGGAGGCTACTGCCCTCAAAGAACTTATTAACAATATCGCTGGTGTGCTTTTGTTTGTCAATAGCGCTTTTAATTTCCGCGAGAGTCATGCCTGTCAACGATGTGGTTTCAGACACAGGTGTTCTCCCTAAAAATTTATCCACGATGGTATTAAGTGTTGTTTGTCTCACCATAAACATATTAATATCTTTGAGAGTCATTGTAGATGTAGCCGGGACACCAAAGAAATTATTAGCGATGTAGGCATTGTGAGTGTGCTTGCCGATAAACTCACTGATTTCAGCGAGAGTCATGCCAGCCACAAGCGGGGTTCCAAAGAATCTACCAATGACGTCGTTAGTGGGTTTTTGATCTTCGCTTACTTTAAAAATCTCGAGATAATTTGCCTTGATTTCTGAAGCAGTCATCATCCTTCCAGCTTCCTTGTTAGCGAAGAATGAATTCAACAAGTCTTTAATTTCAGCGAGAGTCATGCCAACCACAAGCGGGGTTCCAAAAAATTTATGTACGACATTTTTGCGAAAACTATTATAACCTCGTATAAAATCATTCAGCTCACGTTCGTTGGTAGCAATCGCGTCGGTGATCGTAGACACAAGTGCGCCTGGTTTAAGTTGTCCATCGTTGGAATACAGTGCAATAGAGTTTTCAGCGGCAGCGCGATGCCGTATCAAAATGTCATTCGCGGATATATTACTGCTTTTCAATTTACCCTGGCGATCTTGAAATACAACTATTTCGTTCGGGTCAACACTTGTTAAATTTAACGTCTCAGCGATTTCATCTTCTATTATTTTTTTTACATCCTCGATAGAACCCGCAGATGTTTCCTCGGTGGGTTCCAACATTGACAGAGGTTGTCCCCAAATATCGATCATTATTGTTAGCGTAACTTGTGTTTTCAATTTATTGATCCTTGTAATTTCCCACTCGTGTATTCGTTTACAATAATATGAGGTGGTTTCCACGGAGATCCAAAGGATTTTAATGAAATCTCCGCGAGTACATTTAATACTTCACGGCCGCATATCGGTGGATCATTTAATTGTTGTGTTGGCAGCGTGGAATAAAAAATCGGAAACCCTTTGAGTTTCATCGAGGAATTTATATACCGCATAAACTCGCTTGGCGGAGCTAACCCATATGAATCGAAATAGACAATCCCACGTGGATCAATCGCGTATGCAACCCAGTGAGTTCCCGATCCGCTGCTGTTATCAAGATTGATGATACCGGTTTCAACGTTATTTGGTTTTCTCGGTAATTGATCTCTCATAAAAACCCCTCTGAAGTTTTTTATCGCTAGTTTTTTAGCAGCATCAATTAAATCAAAATTGGACATGGGAACTATAAGTTCCTCAACCATAGGTTCCTCAACAATTGGGCCGGAAATCGAAGATTTTTCAACTAATAAACCGTTCCTGGTATTTTTCTTAGACCCGATCCGTTCACGGATTTGCCGCTGTACCATGAATACGGGGTTCCTGGTAGGTACAACCCCTTTCCCTTTTTTTTATATCCTTTCCCAGTTGCCTTTTTCAACGCCATCCCTGCTGCGGTCCCAACGGCTCCCAACGCTGCCGCCTTCGCCACCGCTGGGGCAGCCGCTGCAATCAATGCTGGTATTGCGGCTAACAAAGGAAATATACCACCTGATTTTATCATGTTCGCGACTGCAGCTTTCGAAAATTCTATTTGAACTCCTCGCTTATTTTTCATTGCATCATTGAAATGTTTTATTTGACGATCCGTTAATGATATTTTATGTGTACCGCCGGACATCTGCGCTGGTTTCAACGTTATTGTGGTTCCACATTCCTTAGCGGATTTTGATCGCAATTTCTTGACCTGACCATCAGTCAGCTTGACACTAACAACACTATATGGCATTTTATTGTAAAACATATTTATTCTTTCAATTGATCTAATTGGGGGAATCCTATGGAAACTTTTCAAGTTTCATTTACAGATTTTCCACTGGTGCATCAACAAGTCTCATTCGTCCGCCAACCCCTTCTAACAACATTGATTTGTCGCTGAGAATGACAGCAACCGCTCTATAATTAACACCATCACCAGGATCTATACGAGCCCTAAAATGTATATCAACAACGGATTGCCTTGTTAAATCAAGATGTTCCAGTGAAAAGTAATAAATTGGATACAAGTTCTTAAAATCGAGCTGAGATATTTGCAAACCAGTATCAACATTTTGATCACGACCCATATATGACAGCATCCGATGATACACACGTGCTATTTGGTTGTTTCCGTAATTAAGCTGTATATCCTCAGATGGTTCTTGTTGTCCGTTTATTCTCAGTGAAACCTCACTTACCCCTAACCGATCAAATATCATATGACTGCGTTCTTGGGAACCTAATCGATTCCGATTCTGCAGCGCTATAAATATATGACGTGGAGCTGAAACGCCTTGTTTTGATGCCAGGTGCCATGTTAATGTACCAGCGACATTATCCTCTTTAGCATCAGTCGTTGTTGTTAGCCAACTTAGCAATGATTTACCACCGGTTTCCATAAACGAAAGTAGCCGCTCTTCCGTGGTAATTGATGGGGTCATTACTGGCATCCATAATACTATTTTACTCAAAACAACTTTACCATCAGCAGCACCAGTACGCCAAATTGCATCATTGTCATTGCCTTTTCGCACTAATGCGATTGTGTGTTTGGCTCCATAGATTACTTTTCTGACATTTCTGCAGAATCCAAATATGTGATGGAGTGGAATCGCACATGAAAACTTTTTCTCTTGTCCTTCCAATGCTAATTTTCGTGTTGCAAATCCTAAATTGAAATTACCATTAACACCTCCGAGAATATCAAACGCAGCTCCGGGTCTAGCTCGACGTTCTGGATTAATTGCTTCTCGTTGATTATCAACTGAAGTGTCTTGCGGTGTTAACACTTTAATGTATTGAAGGTGGTCAGCGTTATCAGAGGTATCCTTTGCAAACATCATAGATGGACCAGCCGATCTTGTATAATCATCGGAGTATCTTGATAGTCCGATTATTGTTGTTGCAACATCAACCTCGCGGTCTATTGATTCAATTTCTTTTCCATCAATGAGATATCTTGCACTTTCAAATAACGCCATTATACCGTTGTTGACGAAACCAACTCGGATATTTGAATCATTTGCATATGGGGTATCAGCTGCATCATTTGTTACAAGTTTTCCTTCTACTTCAATAAATGCTTCACATGGTAAAAAGTATTTACTGGTATCTTGAACTTGAAGTTCAATTCGCGATCGTAGGTCGGGTTGTATTGCATGATAGGAATAGTATTGATAATCGCGGACGGAATCATCCTTGCGCATTGGGGCTTCCATATCTAACGCGGGATCAGCTGTTCGTTTAAACATTTATAACATTACTAGCGTTTTCAATTGTGAAACTCGAAGAGTTTAACGCTAGCGTTTTAATTCTTTATAATCATCGTCGTTGAAAATTCCTCGAATTTCTTTTTTGTTTCAAACCACTTCCTGCTATCGCGTTCATGATAGCGCTATCTGTTACCGGTGGTGACGAAGTCAATTGCGCTAGTTTTTCTTCCACTGCGTTATTTATTGCTTTGCTGATTTTTGCAGGCATCACTGTAGTTGATGGCAGCACTAATGACGAAGTCATCGATGACGAAGTCATTCGTGGTTTCTTTCGCACCAATGATGCTATTTTATCTTTCGCAGCAGAAAATGCTTTTCCTGCAAGATTTCCAACGAAATTGATTCCCTTATCACGGATAGCATCAATGGCTTTCATTGATAATTGTTTAGCTAACGGCGCCACCTTGGGAGCCATTCTTGTAAATAACCCCGCAATGGTATTGCCGAAACCATCTCCGTACCACGCGCGATAAACAGGCAATCGTGAGTTCACCACGTAGACACTTACGGGTTTATCATGGTTATAGTGTATAATCATCTTGTTATAAAACTAGTAGTTTTTCAATTAGTGGTCAATCGCTTACATCCATAAGATTTTCATCGTTGTGATTTTCAACTAATTCAGCAATAAGTTCTCGATATACATTAATGTCCATGATACCACCAGCAAATAATCGTCTACAGATATCAGCGGCCTCGTTAATTATCTCGACGGAGTTATTTCCGGCTCGTTTCCCTCCGATGAGAACCTCTAACCGTGATATATCACTGAGAATATTACCAGGACATGTCACGGTAGAGTCAAATACATCCTTTGGATTTTTAATCGAATATCCCTTTCCGCTTGTTTCCTCAGTTGTACCAGTTGCGCCCTGACTATCATCAAGTAATTGCCTTTGTCGGCCTCGACTTTGTTTTTCTCGTTCTTGTTGTTTTTGTATACCATAACTATCAACTCCTACTTTAAAAGATCTATACTCAATTGTATCCTTTTTCAAATTACCAATAATCCCCTTATTCGTTTTATACAACCAATTAACCCATTCATCTCGGCTTATTCTACTGTTTTTATACTCGTCTTTTAAAAAATCCTTTCTAGAATCAAAGCTTTTGGCGGCGAAATCACCAAAAGTCGTATAATCTTGGTGTTTCTCCAATTGAGGTCGTTTGATTTCCTTTATAGCTCCTTCGGTGAGTTTGTCTATAAAGGAAACACCTCTTGGGGTGACGACATCAACAAGTTGTGGTTCAGGTGTGGAATCATCAATATCAGCTAATCGTTCATACTCTTGTTGAGTTTTTATATCACTGGATAACTGTTGTATCCCTGCGCGTGTTTGTCCGGTCTCTGCTGCTACCTTTTCAAGCACACCAAGAACAGGCACTTCTCGTCGCTTGCCTTCCTTAGGAATATCTCCGTATATTGCTCGTTCAGTTGCTGTTTTCACATCGCTGGTCGCCTTAGTTACCGGGGCGAACAGTTGTTCACTTGACACAGAAAAGTCAGTCTGCGCTTGTTGTCGTTGTTGAAGTTGATCGCGAACTCTGTCTCGAACCGGTATAAACTTTTTAATTGCTGCTAGCCGCTCTCGGGCTAATCTAGTTGTAAGCGATTCACCAACCATATATTGTTTGTGAACTAAATTTTCAAATGTGAAATCCGGAGGGTTTCCATCATAATTAAAAGCTTAGTTATTAAATAACTTAGTTATTAAATAATGTACCATCAAGCTAACGTATTCATCTTCGACAGGGTTAAACTGTACGACGCTATTCGCGAGTGTTTCAGAAATAACATCGCTGGGGATTTCAGAATTGTAATATCTGAGAATGGCGATGAACGATTTGTGTTAACGACGCGGCAACAAGAACAATTACGTGAAAATGGAGGCGTCGCGGTGATTACTTGCTACTACGACCAGATCATCCATTATGCACATAACTGCATGAGCAAGTCCAAACTGATGAGTATCCTTTCAGGAGAAAATCCTATGTAACAAGTGTTACAAAAAACGCTAAAAAAAAAATAAATAAATTATTTAAATTATTTACGAAAGCCTATATTATTTTTTAGTAACACTCACGTGGTTAAGATACGGGTCGCTCCTCGTTTAACATTTTTCTAAGATCACGAACTTTAGAACCAATTTCAGCTCGTTTTTGATATTCTTGGCCAAGCTTTTGACGTATTGCTTCAACGGTGCTAAATAGCGTTATAAATAAATTAATGTCGTTACCGTACAAACAACCATTAATGGATTTTTGAATTCCTTTCACGAGCCTGTACATCCTAGGTAAAACATAACGACCCCTACTAGACAGATATTCAATATCTTCATATTCCGAGGTAATCTTGTCAACGTCGAGACTTTCAGATAATAATACCCCTTTATTATTTAAATTTGAGATTTCAGCAATTATAGCATTTACATCATTGATATCCATTATTTATATTTTTATATAAATAAATTTATTTATAAATATAGTATACTGTATCTCTAATTAATAAAAATAAAACATATATGACAACACATCTTTGGAACTCCTTGGGTGCCTTCGCATCCAAGTAAGCCCAAGGGGGACCCGAAACATACATCTCCGGCGGGAGGCCTAAGGTGGCAAACGCCATCTTAGACCGCCCAGAAGATATGCTTGAGGTATAACGTCACAACATGGACGGCACATATTTCCGCTCGAGTGTTGCGGCAAATTTTAGGCATAACATATACTTAATTAACATAATTAAGGATGGATTATAATTCAATGGAACGATGATGGTATGATATATTTCCGCTCGAGTGTTGCGGCAAATTTTAGGCATAACATATACTTAATTAACATAATTAAGGATGGATTATAATTCAATGGAACGATGATGGTATGATGTGGGCGTGGTAAACCAAACCAACATGGCAACCCATGAAATCTCATTCATGGTTGCATGAGTTGGAAAAAAACACCAACCCACGCTACCGAGAATGCGATAGCATGGGTTGCCATGTTGGTTTGGCTGAGGGGGACCGCCCACCCCCCCCAATTAATAGAAAAAAACATCTTCCGTTTCGCCATCAAATAATGTGTCTGCTATGGGGACCGAACACGTAGTAGTTGATAGCTATGTTTACAAGACAAACACGATACCATTACACCACGGATAGTCATACAGAATAGAGATTTTTTAATATATATATATATATATCTGATATACTTAACAATAAGAGATTTTTAAAATAGACAATTTTACTGTATCCATCGTATTTAGGAATATAAAATACTAAGTACACAAAAAAAAAATTAATTTAACTGTTTGTAAATATCAATCACGCATGCCTGCGTCAGTGAAATACCGATCATACAGGGTGGGAAACAGAAGTGTGTACTGAAGGTCACATGAATACCGATCAATATAGAGGAGAGGGAAGACATGTATACTTAACAATAAGAGATTTTTAAAATAGACAATTTTATGCTGCAACAATGAGAAATATTTTAAACAAAATAATACAGTTGTTTAATAAAACAGCGTTTTATATACTCTGTTATAATTCTCTAGATAAAATACATTCACATACAAGGAATTTTAACCACGCCCACCTACTTCAATGAATAGGAAACACTCGCGTTCTGGCTGAGCGAACATAGGTAATGCGTGGATTATAAAGAACGTCTGTACTGAAAAGAACGAGTTAGCTGTCTGCTTTACTGCTAGTCCACCCACCCCAAACATGAGATATGTAGATAAATAAAACTAATAATGCAGTTTTAGCCCACAAGTGACAATAAAAAGTTTTATTCTCTATCGAAAACTCATGCATTATATCTCCATTACAGTCACGTGGGCGCGCCTAGTCAAGTACAGGTAATATAGCAGGCGACAAATTCCTTTGACGTCATAATACAAGGGAACTTAGTAGGTAGGGTGTGAATTGTAGTGCGGATTTATCCATAAAGGATTTATCTCCCTTAAATAGTTTCAGTGTATACGAACTTTATTTTATGACCATTTTTTTTAGACAGAGATGTTTTAATGATTTTTTCAGCAACAAATCGAATGGAAGTACTGCAAATATCGAAATATTTTCCAGCCGCATTTATCGACTGAAAGCTTCTCTCTTCATTATTTTCTAAATCAAACGATTTCACACCCTTGGGATGTTTCGCGTGCTTACCAGCGTTGCTTTTTAAAAGGTTATCGCGCTGCGAGACGGCTTGAAGATTCCCAAGACAATTATCAGTCTTCACGCCATTTATGTGATCAATCACAAGACCGTCTTCGATTAATCCGTAAAATGCTTCATAGATGGCTCTGTGACAGAGATACTTCTTCCTCCCAGCTGAAAACATCAAATAGCCCATATTATTCAGATACCCAACAGGTTCTTTGAGTCTGCGGTGCCTGACAACACCATCACTAGAGGCTTCGTAATTAGCAAGCACTGGGTGAGGTCTGAAATCTTGGCTCATTTGTATAATAATACTACTTGTCTAATTTATTATCTGCTTTAATTATAAATCTCTGGATATAATCTTGAGGGGTTTTTATTACTTTGTCCTTGATTTTATCAAGGATGACGGAGTCAATGATTCGTTTGTCATAGTAGCGTTTTAGTTCCCTGTATCGTTTACCCCCACAAGCAAGGCATAATTGCGATTTTCCTCTAACACCCACCCCACATTGGAGGCATGCGAGAGGGCCTTTTGAACCGTTTCTCACGCTTTGCATATGATACCCACAGAATTCGCTTCTGCATGATTTGTTACACGGGGTTGTAGATCCAATCATTAGCCACTTGCAGTGATTCATTATACTATATTTTTCTATTTAAATACTTGTTTTAATTATAACATGGAGGAGTTCAAGAGATTATCGAAAATTAAGCCTTGGAAAAATACTAAATTCAATCTTGATAGGGAGTTCCAAAGATTATCGAAAATCAAACCTTGGAAAAATACTAAATTCAATCTTGATAGGGAGTTCCAAAGATTATCGAAAATCAAACCTTGGAAAAATACTAAATTCAATCTTGATAGGGAGTTCCAAAGATTATCGAAAATTAAGCCTTGGAGAAATACTAAATTCAATCTCGATAGAGTCTCTGATACACCAAAACGTCTAATCGGTGATAGAACTATACTCGGTAAAATCAGGGAGTGTTTTAATGAATTCTACCGAGACGGTGCAGCATACTGTTGGTCGACATTTCGAATTATTGATGAAGATGTCAATGTACCCATCATCGATGCTACTATGAACGATAAAAGAGCAGCTGAGATAATTTCACACCTTGGTGAGAAATCCAAAGGTGGAAATCCAAAGGATTTCAAGCAAAGCAATTCCCAACAAAAGTATTTTTTCAGAATAAAATTCATTATCGAAGTCGAAGGCAAATGGATTATCAGAGATAAATTTGAACCAATCCTCAAGGATAAAAAAACTGTCATTGTAAGTAGAGATTCCAAACCAGGAATTCTAACTGGAATTGACAAACCATACTACGAGAGATCTTATCCCGTAACAGCAATCGTTTATGGGATATATCCGTTAAATGATAAACCCGATATTGCAAAACTAGCTCCTATGAAATATTCACCATTGACTTCGTCAAGGCTCAATTGTGTAGCAACACGGGTAATGGAACACTTCACAAATGCATCCCGAGGAAATAAACTAACTGATCTGCGACGTAGGAAAATAACAGAATGGGAACTGACAGTGAAACAGCACGGTGCAAAGATTTCTGATATAGCTAAATTAGAAACATTATTAAGATTTCCAATAACAGTTATGACGATAACCGGAGAGGTTTTATACGAACCGAAATATAACAAAAATGGAGCCCCAATACAGATTATTGATCATAACAAACACGCGTGGACACCTGCGGTAACAGTATTTCCACGAGAACGAACCGTGAAATATATCCCCCGGAAATTTTCCGGGGATGTTTTCTATGAAGAGAAATTATTTGATGCTATTCATGCGTTGTGTAAAGATGATCCTGTGTCAGTGTGGTTACTTAGTAGTGCTGGTTCCGAATCAGGATTTGATCAATTTGTAAGACCAAATGGTGAATTATATCGCGTTGAAGAATTAGATAACAGAATGAGAAAAATCGCTAGTGATTTTTCACCGGAGAGTTTCCATGAAAAACTACTCACGGATAGTTTTACTATTCCATCAGTGGTAGCTCACTTCGCAAGAGAAAAAAACTCATGGCGTCCAACACGAAGTGATTTTCTCGAGGACGTTAAATTGAGTTGCATCGAATTTGGTCATGGAGGACTGTGGAATACAAAATACCATCGTGACGGTATGATTTCAATTGATATATCCGCGTGTTATCCTGGAAGTTTTCTCGGGTATGGGGAATGCGCTGAGTACTTCAAACGATTTGGACACCCCACGCATGAAATGACTCGTGTTGCGATTAATGGACCATTGCCTGATTTTGATTTAACCGGATTCGCTCGTGTGATATCATTTGAACTCGCTACAGGGTTACATCCGTGTAGTTATGTTTGGCTTGGTAGACACCTATCTGAAAAACACTGGATGCCAATAGTGTTACTACGATATATGATTGATTGTGGCATGCTGATATCGTTGATTGTTTCCGAAGCTATTATATGCTATCGAGCTCAGAAAGAAGTTTGGCTACCACAACCCGATCTAGATCGTATAATCAGCGAACTACGAAAACAGTGTCCAGATGGAAATTCTTCGAATTTCAGTGAAGAAGAAATCATAAATTGGTCTAAGAAGTTATTTGAAAGTAAAAAAGAACAAGCAAAAGATCTCGGAAGAAGAATAATCGGTAAATTTACCCAGGGTGGAAGATACGACAATGCAAAATTTTCCTCGCGGTTGATCATAGATGTCGCTGAATACGATTTTCTTGTAACGGATTTAACGAAACAGGGAAAACTTGTATCCCGTAAGGATGCTTTTCTATCCAATGGTGAGAAATTGGGTACGGTTGTTACCTACTGTGATGGATATAATTCCCAGTACACACATTTGAGAAGTTCTATGCTAGCTTATGCTTCTATCAATTTATTTTCGATGATAAATAGATTTCCTAATACCGCGGTTAGAGTAGCCACTGATTCGATGTATATACACAATAAGTACAAATCAGCTGTAGCGGCATTCACAGATCCGGAGGAAGCGTGGGGGCGTTGGCGATTTAAAAAGGAGATGCTACATGAGTATTGTGAATCCGCAGACGTTGCCATGGATGAAAAGTACTTAAAATGTGATGAGATTCAATCAGAATTTTCTAATGCACCACCGGTATCTGATCCAATATGTAGATACAAGACAGTTTATTTAAACGGTTGTGGTGGGTCAGGAAAGACAACTCGTGCAATTGAATTATATCGTGGTGGTGGAATTACTTGTATTTCTACTAACATGATTGTGTTAACACCGACTCACAGACTCGCCAGAGAGATGATACAGCGAGGGGTAAATGCCTGTACTTATCATAGTTTTTTTCGATGGAAAGGTGACAAATGGACTCCTGAGCGTATGGGTGATAAATTCATTCCTGAAATCATAATTTGGGATGAAATATGCACAGTGTCATTAGATGTATTAAAAACATTTCTTGAGTGGTTGTTAAACAAAAACACAAAAGTCGTCATGTGCGGTGATCACGGCCAACCACCACCATTTGTCGGTGCATCTCCACATGAATGGCTAAAGGGTTTTGTAGACTATTATGAAGAAATTAATACCGACCATAGATCACTTGATGAACAATTACGCGAGTTCAAAGCACTGCTTAGATTACAACCGGATAAAATCCAATGCGAAATAGCGCGTGAAATAATTTCAGAAACTCCTATGAATGATTTCTGGGAAACGTGGAGACCAAATGATTTGATAGTAGCAAGTAGAAAAATAGTCAGAGACACACTTCAGATGAAGTTATTTGAATTGCATAAAGAAAAATTTGCAACGCTTCCAGTACCCCTTTGTTATAGGCCATCGGATACACGAAAGCAGAATATAGAAGTTGATATTCCAAGCCTAAAATCCGAAGGATTTCAAAAACAAATTCTCGTATTAAATGATATTGTGCTGGTTGATATCAATGTCGTTGAAGATGCATTGCGTGCTAATAAATCCCCGTGGACGCTAGGATACGCAGCAACAATACACTCTTCACAGGGATTGACTATATCGGATACAATTGTTTGGATGGTAGATAATCGCATCGAATGGTCAAATTTAGTCTATCTCGCAGTATCCAGAGTACGAAACATAAATCAACTTCGAAGAATTGTCCTGACAGAGTCAGGCGATGATGAAATCATTGGTGATGATAATGACACAACAATAAGTGATATTGATGTTAGCATCATTAATAAAAAACTCTCCGGTTACAAACAACAGGACAAAAAAAAACAACGAGAATTTGATATTGATGCTAAATTAATAATCACTTTGAAGAAACAACAGAATAATCACTGCGCGAGTTGCAATTGTATAATGCGTTGGCGTTATTCAGATAAAGATCCTCGCCAATTCACCGTAGACAGAAAAAATAACAATCTCGGTCATGTCAGAAATAATGTGATGTTGACTTGTCTTGAGTGCAATAGACGCAACGGCGCTAGTTAAGACCATGCGGTGGCAATTGAGTATCCTCGGGAATCACTTGCAGTTGTTGTCGAGTAAATCCTCGCTGAGGAGCAGTTGAATCCAGTTTATAGATTGCTGGTCTACCAGTTGATCGTGTTATACTAGATATCTTATGCGTAGTGACGCTCCAAATAGGATCAGTAGCCCTTTTTCTACCCCCTTCAAGCTCTCCTGGTTCGTATAAGTACCTAACAGTGACATTACTACCAAGAATTGGTTGGGAAACGCTAGCGTTTCTAGGGAAATCTTTTTGTGGTTGTACGGGTATAGACTTCTTTTTAATCGCGTTGATAGGTTTCATGTTGATTGTTCTAGTAATCTCGTTATTCAGTGCAGTAATCACAGCTGGTAACCTTTTGACCCATTCACGGGATCGCTTTTCTTGAATGAATTCTTTTGCGTATTGATATCCAAATAACCGCTCAGCAATCGTCCGATTAAATCGTTCGACAATGGCCTGATCGCGATGTAGCGCAGTATGCCCTCGTCGTATGGTGACATTATGATTTTTCATTGTAGATAGAACTGCACCCTGAAATTCCTTGCCAGGATCAACCTGCAATAGATTCGGCCAGTGCAGAGGACCTCGTCGATAAATCCTTTCAAATGCAGAAGCAACTTCAGTGGCTGATTTTGTTTTTAACGGTTCTGCTTCTTTGTATCGACTTGCAATATCAACTACGGTTAACGCGTATTTGTAACCACGATCATGTGGCAGAAATAATATATCAGCCTGATGAACTTCATTAGGAGCGGTCACATCAAAATGCGAGAATTGAATTTGTTTAGGTGGTGGTAGATAAATTTGCCATAGTGCCTGTTTAGATAACCAATCCGCCGCTGTAGTTTTTTTCACTTTTGCAGCGCTAGCGAGTTTATGGACTGCTGATTTACCCCTCCAGTATCCTCTTGGGGAATAATAAATTGATTCCATATTAAAATGCTAGCATTTTCAATTACCAGCACCCATCATCAATTTGCCTTTCATAGCTGATTTTACCAACCACGAAGCCAACTTTTCTTTAAAAGATTTATCAGGAATAGCATTTAACGCATGAATTAATTTCACATCCGCGAGATGCCTGTGTTGCAGGTTGCTGCTTTTATAAGCAACATCATGAAGGTGACAGGCCTTATCAATGGCGTTTATTGGTTCTTCACCGGGTCGGGGTTGATTTTGATCATCAAGTCTGATATCTAATCGTGTTCCGGGACCACAGTAGCTATATCCTGGAAGGTGCTTTTCTCCGGGGTACTTTGCCCATGGGGTTCCAGGGAGCTTTGTCAATTTGGCTGCGATATCACCTCCTCGTTTTTTTTTAAAACATCTCCGGATTGTAAAATCTTTGATTTTGTAGAAATAAATCTAAACTTTTTTATACCACATGTTGCACATCTACCAGTTAGTGCTGATCTGTTATTTTTAGTTGTAACCGTCGTCACATCATTTGTGCTAGTACGCGTTTTACACTTCACACAATATAGATCCATAATTTATGTATAGAGATATGAATATAATTGATTTTTCAGCGACTAAAATAAGAGAACCAGTTAAGCATCATGCAGCGCTACCAAACTCTATCCGTGCAATTATAATCGGGCCATCTGGATCCGGTAAAACGCAATTGTTGCTCAATTTAATAATGAGATGGATGAAGTGGGATAAGTTGTATTTAATTGCTCCTAGCGTAGATGATCAACGATGCTATGAAGTGTTAAAGGATTTTAACGAGAATGCATTAGAAATTAAAGGTGAGAATACCATTGATTTTATAACTGATATTGACGAGGCGCCATCCGTGGATGACCTTGATGGGAGCATTAACAATTTAGTCGTATACGACGATGTGATGTTAGACAATCAAAAAAACCCAGCTAGAATATTTTCCCGGGGGCGTCACAAAAACACTGATGTGATATATGTCACTCAACGCTACACTCAGATTCCAAAAGTGATCAGAGATAACTGTAATATTCTTGCTGTGTTTAACGGCGTTGATACACATACGCTACGAAATATTTGGCAGACATGGTGTTCCGATATGGACTTCAATCAATTTAAAAATTTCTTTAGTCATGCTCAGTCAACCCCGCATGGATTTGTAACAATAAATTTACATGATCCTCGGACTCGATATCGTATCGGACTCGATCAAATATTTGGTTGAAATCATTTATTATTTTTTGTTAACCACAAATGAAACATTTGCAGCAGCAGAGAGGGTGGATGACAACGACGTTGGCGTATATAAGGAAATCTTATTTTATCGAATAGACGCCATTTTTTTTACTATTTGGCAGAAGCCTCAGATTTCCGAATCGACGCTCGGAAAGTTGTAGGGTTCACCCTCTCTGCTGCTTCCCATCTTATTTTTGCTCTTCCTCCAATGGCCCTAGTATTTTTAAGAATGCTCCATTGAAACGTTAGCAGGCACAATTCCCCCTGTGGGTGAAACGGGGGGGGGGGGGGAGCGAGCCTTATCTATGTTTTCTAATTTGCATAACTCTTTTATTACTTTATCCCTAAATTATACCTTTGATCGCTGTGAAGCTTTTCCGGGAAACTGTAATATCGAAAGAAGTGCTCATAAAGGAGTTTAACCGTAATTTATGACGCCTGGTTGCTGTTGGCTTATTCATTATATCCTTTGTCGTTTGCACATAATTGGCATGTCGTTATAACTCTATGGCGTATCGCTAACATTTGCAGAAACAGTTATTCGTTTAGTTCAACACTTGGTAGCAGCACGGTTTGACGCACGTGTTAGATGCGACATAGTTATCACTGTCAAATCAAGATTAAGGTCATGTTATGAATTCGGCCTGTCGACACATTGGCTATAACACGTGAAGGGTTTAATGCCATTTTCAGCACAAGATAGCCTATACATGGTGGACAGTATAAATGGAGGAGTAAGAAACCGGGAAACCCCTAAAATATATTTCACATAACGGCCGTGATTTCAGAAGATATTATGTTGCTTGATTTATTCAAACTGTAGAAGAACGAATTCATATTTTAGAATATTGTAATACGAAATGCAAAAGAATAGATCATTTGCAAGCCCTCCAACTATATGCTGTAACAAGGTTTACAGCACGTATCTGCAACAAGATGCTGAGGGCTGGTTCATGATCATGATCCAATGTTATCCATCTGTCTATATCGGGGCGTTGATTTAACAACTGCTCATTTGGCTTGCGTCCTGGATAAAGTTGCACATGACTTAGGCAGGAAGAAAACGATAACAAGGATACACGAATCAGGGGCACTTTACACCGGGTATTAAATCTTGTATGATAGGCAAGGCAATAGTAATCTCAGAGCTACTTGAAAAATGTGTTCAGCTATTCATATGCTGAGAGTGCATATTGAGAACATGTTAAGAGCAGCAGGATGGGTGAATATACCTTTTGCAGAAAGTTTGGAATATTACGACACATACAATTTATAGCGTGGTCAGATCTACGTGTAGTCTTGCAATATACAGATTAGATTCAACTGTTCCTCAACGTGGATTTCTACATGAACAATTACAAGTAATTCCTGAAGATACACAATCACCACTGTCTTCACTTTATTGAACTAGCGCCTCGACGTCGATTACACTCAAGAGAGGTCAAGAGAAGTCGGCATTACATTTTCACGTGTGTGACCAAGACTAATATTAATTCTGTCTACGGTAAATTGTTTTGGATTATTATTTGAATATCGATACGACAATACTGTTACAACTTTCACAATTATTATTTTGTTATTTCGATACGATCAATGACGATCCAAATACTTGTGTCAGAAATAGTTACTCCCTGTGACGAATCAATCGTTATAGCATGCCATAATGTCCATGGAGTTTTGTCCATACTTAACGCGCTCTCAACTACACCGACAAGAACAGAAACAAGATCATTTAACTCTAGATTTTGTTTCCTCCTTGGCTCTGTCTTCGCGTATCTGCTGGTCGATAACACAATGTTTCGGGTAGATTTGAAAGAATTCTTTATGTAACAAAACTAGTTGTTGTTCAAGTTTATCACGAACTGTCTTGGTAATTGCAACCATCAAATCATTTTGTCTGCATAAATTCCAAAATTTCTCAATAGGTGTTTCTGGAATTATCTCACACATTATTTCACACTGAATTTTATTCCGTTGTAATCTGATTAATTTCCTAAACGCGCTTAATTCTGAATCAAGCGCTCTACGATTATCAGTTATTTCTTCATAATAATCAAAACAATTCATTAACTATACATGTGGAGATAATCCAACAAAAGATGGAGGTTGACCATTATTACCACATTTTATAACAGCTGTAGTCTTAAACATTGTTTAAAAAAAATGTTTGTAATGTTTCTAGCGAAACTGTGCATATGTCGTCCCAAACAATAATCCTTAGAATATATTTTTCACCCATTCGTTATGGAATCCATGTGTCTCCTTTCCATCTATAAAAGCTATGATAAGTACAAACATTTCCTCCTCGTTTGTTCATTTCTGTGGCAAGACTGTGTGTAGGTGCTGAAACAATTAAATCAATACATTACACAGTATTGCGACGAAATAATTCGATCGCACGTTTTGTTTTGCCTAAACCTCATGGCTCGTTTAGATAAAGAATATTATGTCTGGTCACATGATCATATACAGATGATGCTAATGATTGTTTTGATATTTTATTATTTTGAAATAAATATTTTTGATTCAGAATAACTAAACATTTTTTCTTGTTTTATTCTCCATTCGCGCCATGATGCACCAGCGCAGGCATGTAGTTGTTTTAGCAGTCCATTACTTTTGTATCGATATAAAATGAATCTGTGGAGACTCTAAAGGCAAATTTAGAAAATATACTCACCATCGATAATACATTTATGGAAAACGTACGCGAGCATTAAAGAGCTTAAATGAGTAAATTGATGTGTCTTACCATCAATATACCTCACAATTGTACCTAATTTAGTTCCGTCTGATAAATTAACATTACCTCAACTAATAACGTATTTTTGCTTCTAATAGACGTATTTTGTCTTGTACAGTGTCTTTAATGATCATATTAACCTCCTTGGGTAAATATACCATTTATTATTCTTCCAAGATCTTTTGCGATTTTATTTTCAAAATCGGTTATAACAGGATTTTCATCATCACAATATTTCGTTTGTTGTGGAAAACACACTTGCTTCTGCGGACTATATGATACAATTGCTTCACTTGAATTGAGCATATATCGTAATAAAACTATTGGTGCCCACATTTTCTCTGTAATGTGTACCAAACCAGACATAAAAATGGTATGGATATCTTCGGGAAACTTAATTGATTCCATACAGGAACATCAAGTAAGGTGCAAATCTGGTGATGGTCTGTTTATCGATACTCTGGTCATCTCAAGTGTTGGATTTCCAAATCTGTTAAAGTATTTAGAACATTGTCCTATTAAAGGAATACGTCTGGACAACACGCAACCATGTCGAGTGATATCATATTTTTATATTCGTATTTAGTATTCCATAATCCACCGTGTCCGTATTTGACACTACTTGATATAATATCATCTAGAAAATAAAATCTAGTCTGTTTCCATGCATTTTTATCTCTAGCAAAATGATCACCAACCGACTGAACGTAAAACAATTATTCAGTAATTGTTCAGTCCTGACATAGTCCGGGTCAGTGTGCTTTAATGCAATATTGTTTTTCCATTTCTTCGTGGAGAGTTTCTGTACGATATATATCTCCATTAGGCCGTATAAATTGATCATAGTTTCTATCATCGTAACTTTGAAATAAGCACAGTAATACATGATCGTTTTTACTTGTTTCGTTACTACATTCAAATATATCACCCTTATCGAACATAACGGTTTTATCTTTTGGAAATATAATCACTGCAGATGTCCAAGCGTGCGCATTATGATCAACGATGCTTATCGGAGCTCCTTTCGATAAATATTTTGGCTGTTATTTTTTTTACTGTTATTCTGAATTTTAGTGTTGTAATTTTTAAACTTAGCAACATCGTTTATTGTAGCGTCTTTATCCTTGACTGATTCAGCCTATTTGTATACTTTTTCTCGTCTTAGATCTGTTAATTTATTTTCACGTATCGCGTTTGTGAAGTGTTCTGCAATTTGCTCGGCTACACAATTTAGCCTTGGCAAGGTCAAGGACGAAACTTACATTGGTTTGACATCATTAACGCCGGGTTTATCGTTCAGTGGGTATATTGCATAAATAACTCCGGTCACAGTATACGATTTTTCATAGTACGGATTGTCAATAGCAGTCAATATTCCTGGTTTTGAATTTCTATTTAACGTAACAATATTACCAGTGTGAACACGGACAGAGTCACTTTTCATACTGATAATCCAAGTATCGTCTTCTGCGGCTTCTTATACCGCTACGATAAAGTTTACTCTGAAACAAATATCTTTGATTATTTATTAACCGTTGTAGCTCAATCATTGTTCACTGTAGCATCAATGACATCTTCGGTGTTACGCATAATTCTGAATGTTACCCACACATAAGACACTGTCGACAAAAAAATCCTCAGTCAATTATATTAATAGTCCTGGTTATCTCAAATGTTCTGCTGGGGGAAAGAAACATTATCTCTCTCATAATATCATTTACGACTGTCATAATGGACAAACTGAAGACGGTCTTGTAATTGATTATATCAACGGCAGAAAACTCGATAATAATTTATCTAATCTAAGTCAGAATAACAAATTTGGTGGTACTGGGAAATATGACGAATTTCACCCAGCTGTTGAATCCATAAATACAGAGACTGGTGAAGAAATAATATTTCAATCAATGAATACAGCTTTCAAATATTTTGATATTTGCATACCTTCGGTACAACGTGTCGCAAATAATATTGCGAAATTGGCGTAGTCGAGAAAGTGCAAAGAAAATAATATATTTCAGTATCTGGCCTTGTTTGATACCGACAAATAAAGGGAGATAACTCTATCAAGGTTATCTTTATCCAGTAGAGTAATTAAGTAGTTAACTCGCTTGTTGCTACATAATATTATTTTATTTATTTAATTTTTTAGTCAGCATTCAGTAGTTAATTAATTATGATAGAACCGTTATTAATATAACGATTATTTCATTAGTTTGAGACTTATACCGTTTTTGTTGAAACTCCATAATTGTTATATTAGATATATATTTATGAGATTTTCAACATCACGAAATATGTAAGATATTTTAGTGTTGAGTACACTAGTATGATATAACAGTTATATAATAATTTCGGGACTCCTACCGTTGATGTGGAATCTCCACACAACTACTATAACATAATGTATATATAATTATGCGACTTTCCCCAGTAACAAGAATATCGAGATAAATAATTATTTATTTATTTTGATACCTTTATAAAAATGTCATTATTATTGAAGGGAGGTAACTCTGTCAAATATACGTAGAGAGGTAAAGAGTTATTTAGCCTGTATTTTAAATAGTATTTGAATATAAATAAAATTATTAATTCGTCCCCTCTTGTTGCAAATACAATAACCAAATCAGTATTTTCAAAGAAATACAAGCAAAAGGTATCTTACTTCAGATAATAATCATCGTAAACCAGAGTAATTTAATGTTTTATGACCTCGTCGCTGACAAACGGTCTGATGATATAATCAATGACAGCGTTCTGATATGATCAGTGCGAGGAACTCTATTACATAAGGTAGAGTCTGCAATTTAATGAAAAAAATATATTTATTGATGAAAATTATTTTCTTGTTTTGTTTTTCTAAAGAACATTTATTCTAATTTTTCTGAAACTGTCATGTTTCAAGGTTCATCAAGATTATGTCAGCGATATTAATAAATACAAAGAAAAATTACAAACAGTAAAAAAGCCACGCCCATTGCGTGAGCTACTTTTGGATTTCTAAGTATTTGTTAGCTTTTTTAGCATAGGAACCGTTTTATCATGGGGTTCCTCCCATTAATTGCTCGAAATTCTAATGACAAACACCTCCTACACTCACCACGCAGTGTGTGCTCGTTTGCACTCGCATGGGTTGATTTGGGGAGGGTGTGAAATTTGTTGATTATCGAGAAGACCCGTACATGTGTTGTGCAGTCCAGATAATTAAGTTAGATAAATTGCACTTTGTGCTGTGAATAGAATTAAGTTAGATACAATTGTATGTTGTGTGCTTATACATGAATTAGTGTTGTGTTGTCTATAGAATTATGACTATATATGTATCCTCTGAACTGGCGATCTAGGGGTTCACATGGGGATTGTGCCGTACTTAGGATAAGTTAATTAAGTTAAGGTTGTGCTGTCAAAAAACTAAACATCGTATATACTGTAAATGTATCGCATCACCCTCTGATCATTGCTAAAATATCGTTTGGTAATCTAGTTCACATGGGGATTGTGTTGTGTAAATATGTCGTATTGCCCTCTGAACTTTTCTAGAATGCGTTTGGCAATCTTGGAGTTCACATGGAGGGGGGGGGGGTTGTTTGTGTAAATATTTTTTAAAACTTTTAAATACATGTATTTATTATATAAAGAATTACGAAAATATTAATGTTATTATTTCTGCAATTAAAAAACTAAAACATGGCAGTATAAAAATATTTGATTCAACTAAACCCTGACACAATTTATTTGTGATTTTAAATCATTACAACAAACATTTGAAGAAAGATATACATTACCAGCAGATCACCGATTCATTAAGCTCATTCAACAAGGTATGTTCCAATCCTTGGCTATAGTCAGAAGTATATCTCTGGTGCTCAATGGATAACCATCTTGATATTTTGGAAGTCTTATAAACTTTCCTCGCTAGTGGTAAATTCGTCGCGGTTTGGGTCTAGTATTTCTTGATGTTATGGAGCATTTTCAGACAATGAACTGATTGATGATTGATAAATACCTAGAACATAATCCAACGAGTTGATTTCAATCGCGGATGATAATGTTGGATCCTGAACAGTAATAGCTATTTTAGATTCTTTTCCTGCGAGAGATTTAATTCTGCGCTGAAATTCATCATTTATTTGCTCGATCTGATAATGCCCGTAGGTATACAGACTACTAACCAATCAAGTGTTCCATCTTGTTTATTTTAGCTTGCAAAGACGCGTAAATTATTCGCCTGTAATCCACCTCATGATTTTGATCTAATATTTTGTCAACAATGATATACTCGTAATAGTGCAAGCGCAGTTTTGTTCACTGGAATTGCAGTTGGAAAGTTGACTTGAATTCAGGGTTAGTCGAGCTTGTAGATATCATCGTTGCTTTTCATGGAGTAATATTAGTGACGATCTGTTGTAGTAGTTCTTGCGGTGACCATAATACTTGTTCAGACGCTACAGTTTATATTACGTTGTCGGTAATCATTTTTTTGTCAGTGAGCTTAACATCACATCAATGACTGCTGGACTTCCCAAAAAATCAGTAATGTTTCTATGAAAACTTAAACAACCTTTTGATGTGAAATAACTTGATTATATCTAACATTGGTTAATTCTCTACTAATTATTGTTAACGAGTTTATCATTGGGAGGAGTTTATCATCGACGTATTTCTTCGTTGCAGTATCATCGTCTGATTCTGGTTATCCAAGGTACTTTTTTTATTAGCCATGTTAATGATACCGGACATTGTATCACCTGACTTTTGCGTTCGATTGCAAATATTATCTAATATCGTTGATATAATAACACCAGGCTTAATTTTTCCACCATTATCAAACACAGCTATGCTGTTTTCAGTTACTCCATTAATTCTAACGATGATATCTTGCACTGAAATATTACTCGTTTTTGCTTATGTTGAATATAGCCACTTCATTTGGATTAATGTTCGCCAGACTCAAAATATTAGAGTTCATCCGTGAACTTGTCAAGAGTTGCATTTAAGACAAATCACCCTGATGAATTATAATCTGAGTAGATCTTCCGTAAATAGCTACCATAATATTTTTAATACTTGTTTAATGTGTATTCATGCTTTGAATTTGTGCTGTTGATAAAATTACAGCGCTGAGTACAGCGAGTACTTCACGGCCACATATTGTCGGATCTGTTAATTTTTGTGTTGGTAATGTTGAATACCAGATTAGAATATTTTGAAGATCGGTACTTCGTACTACGCAGATATATTTTAAAAATTCTCTTTGTAGTTCCAGTCGATTCGAATCAAAATAAATAATTCCACGTGGATCAATCGCTTTTGCAACTCAACGAGTACCTGGATCAGAACTATTGTCAAGATTAATGATATCGGTTTTAACATTTTCTGGTCTGGAAGATAACTGATCACGCATAAAAACACCTTTTTTCGGCAGCATTAGTTAAATCAAAATGAGACATAGGAAGAAGACGTTTCAAACAAGTGTTCATGGAAGTCTCAGACATTTGCTGTACCAATGGGTTGTTCCTGTTAATCTTAGACCCGTTCCCTGTTTTTTTTTTTGTATTTTTGTATAATACTTTTTCTGTTGATTTCAAGCAGCGGTTACAACAGCATCCCATGCAGCTGCTTTTGCGATAGCTGGAGCATCATCGGCTAATAACGCTGGCATGGCTGAAAGAAGTGGAAATATACCACCTGATTTTTGATGAATCTTTAATGCAACTTGGAGAAGGACTAAGTTGAACTCCGCTTTTTGATTGACAAGTTTTGTTAAGATGTTTGAGCTGAGTTTTAGTTAATGATACTTTGTTTGGACCATCGCCAGCAATTTGATCTTTCTTCAGTGGTGTTTCTGTTATACATTTACTTGCGAGTTTTGCTTGTAATGTTTTTTTTAACTTGATCAGGAGTCAGTGTTACGTTAACATGACTATATGGCATTTTATAATATGAGCAATTTAATTACACGTCGTTTTGTAAACGATGTTACATGTTTTCCACTGGGTCATCAATAACTCTCATTCGTCCACCAACACCTTCAAGTACGATTGTTTTGTCGCTGAGTATAACAGGATTGCTCTATAATTACGCGAGCTCGAAAGTGTATATAAACTAAAGATTGTCCACCTAAATCAAGTTCCAGCGAAAAGAAATCGATCATATATAAATTTTGAAAATCGAATTGTGATATTTGTAAACCAGTATCTACATTTTGATCACGTCCCATAAATGTCATGAAACGATGATAAACAAGTGCTATATGATTAAATATTAAGTAAAACATCTTGATGTCCATTCTTTATTAAGGAAACATCGGTAACTCCGAGTTTTTCTAATATCATTATACATTTTTTTTTTTGACTGCGTATTCGTTCAGTATTTTTAAGGTTAATGAAAATATGCCGTGGTAAAGAAACACCTTGTTGTGATGAGCAGCAGAGAGGGTGAACAGACCACATTTTCAAGCAAAAATAAGGCTTCCAGATCATGTTTTCGAACAAAATATGGCCTATAGATAACGTTTTCGAACAAAATATCAGGTTTCCAACAAATCTCATTTAACCAAAAAAAAAGTTTCCATTTTCGCAAAAACGGAGATTTTACGATTTTGCTCGCAACGATGTGGTCATCCACCCTCTCTGCTGCTTAAGTTTTCAGTTCTGGGTTAATAATTCTTTTACGATTTTAACCGAATATTTGATCAAGTCCGATACGATATCGTGTCCGAGGATCATGTCTGGGGGACGGAAATCCTTTTAAGACTTCACAAACAGACTAATCGCTAACACCTCATCTTGTAGATCAATCAAATTATTTGACTGGTCTGTGAGTTTGAAATTAATTCTCGTTAGCGAATCATTATGGCATCGCATATAGACAGGATTAACCGGAGACTCAATAATTAAAAATCCTGGAGGAGCTGTTGGTGCAAATGAATATAGAATATATCCTTGCTGAGCTTGATTTGATCGTTCGAGATTAATTTGATAGCTTCCTTCTATAACATCGCATACTAAATTGATTGCAATCACCGATGAAATATTCACGTTGAACGGAGCGATATGTCTGCCGCCACCGTCTGGGTCATTATTATGTTTGAGGATAGTTGGTTGTGGTGCTGTGTTCTTCCATGCGTCATAAATTATTTTAAATTCAATATCAATGACGTAGTTAAGAATTTTTTTTATTTTTGGTACGTTATATCCTGGTAGTTTAAATGTTGGAATATCTTCAATGCGGATATTATAGTCTGTTGCAAATCTTATTCTCGATGTGTGGTTTTTATCATCGAGTATAAATCGAATAATTCGTAAATTAAATTTTTCCATATCGTCGATGATTTTATTGCATGTTTCTACGACGCTGATAAATTCATCTCGGGTGAGAGAGCCGGATTTAAGAGATATTAACAACAGTAAAAAATCATTATACATCGCTGTGAAATTTTCAACGATTTCAGGTTTGTTAACAAAATAATATCCCTGCAATGGTCCACCCTCCGCCCTATGTTCGTATCCTAACCCAAAAAACTTTATTGGTACACTGAACTCTTTATAACTCTTTATTGGATTATCGGGTTTTATCACGTCGGTGATATAATCAGTTTTTTGTGGTTCTGGTAAATCAACGGTTTCCTCCAGAGTTTTACTCTGGGGTGGTAATTCAGGCCATCCTAGTACGGTTCTTATCGAGCTGTTATAGATATCTACGACGTATCCTTCTGTGCTTATTTCAATTGCGGATGATAGCGTCGGTTCATGAACCGTTATAGCGATTTTTGACTCTACTCCAGTAATCGATTTTATTCTACGCGCGAATTCATTATTGATTTGTTCGATTTGGTATGACCCTGTTGGTATCGAAACGACGTTCCAGTCTGGGGTTCCGTCGGGTTTATTCTTATTCGCAAACACTAAAGAATTATTGGGTTGTTGACCACCAAATGATTTTGATCTGATATTAGGCCAACTGTGGTATACTCGTAGTTTTGCTAGCGCTATCTCCTTCACTGGGACCGGAGAGGGGAAATTCACACTGAATTCTGGATTCGTTGATGTTATTGATATCATGCTTGTTTGTACTGGGTTCGTGTTCTCCACTATTCGTTGAAGAAATTCCTGCGGTGTTGTCATTGTTATTATACTCATGATTTATTTCTAATTTTGGTATCGAGGAATCATAAATACTGACCATCACTGAGAACTCACAATCTGGTAATGTTGATATTATTGAGATCATTTTGTTTTTTGGGTTCGTGTTTTCTGATTCCATCGGTGTTGTCATTGTTATTATACTCATGTTGTCGCTCTAATTTCGATATCGCGGAATAAAAAATACTGACCATCGCTGAGAATTCACTATCTGATATAATCGTATTATCGAGTGACGATGATATCATCAGGGATAACTGCGAATATGCGGTTGATGCAATATGAAATTGAAGTAAGTAATTCTGCAGTTTACTCTGGCTGCATGATGATATCTTTTTTGCTATCCCGGTTGATATACCCCCGATTGTAGCCACCGCAGAAATGCAAATTGGAACTACAACCGGGGCAATCATTGTAACCGATGCAAGTATTATTCCGGCGCCAGTGAGAACGCTTGACACCGAGTATATAATAACATCAATTGCGGTGATTCTTCGTCGGTATTTTTTTATTTTTATTTAATACTCCTCAGTGAGGGTTTTGAGTCTATTCTGAAATTCTCTGACCTGATCATAGCGACATTGCGTTGATGAAATCATTTTTATTTTAAAAACGCTAGCGTTTTCAATTGTGAAATCCGAACGATTTAGTTATTTACTTAAATCCGCTACGAATTCCACATACCAGGTTGCTGAAACCTTAATCAAATTTTTATCAGTAGCTGTTATAATGAACTTTTCAGTTGTATCCTTGTCGATGATCGTTGAAATCGTATTATTAACCCCGGATGAACTCGACGATGATATATTAAATTGAGTTAATGGTGTTACTAGTGTTAATCGATAAATACCTTTAACGGTTGCAGTGATATCTAATTTGTTGTTTGTAGGTGTCCACGCAAATGATCCGTGTTGGATTGTATATACTACGTTGTTGGTTTTCTCATGAGGAATTTTTGTTTTTTCAATGATTGTTATCATCCTCGAAAAATCACCTTTGACGGCTTCGATGAAAGTTTTCGTCTCATCGATGGATTTTTTAATATCAGGGAGTTTTATTTCAATTTTATCTAACGGGGTTCCAATAAATTTATCAATGATATTTCTACGAAATGATATAAACTGTTTTCCGTTATCTTCAATTCTAGATTCAAGTGTTGTTAGTACAACCACAAATTTTTTTAACTCTATCGTTGAGAGTTTTTAATCGATCTGTAATCGTCGAAACGAGTACACCCGGTTTGAGTTTACCCTGATCGGAAAATAACGCGATAGTATCCTCGATTGCGTTTTGTTGTTTAACCAAAATATCATCCAGAGAAATATTACTGGTTTTCAATTTACCCTGATCCGAAAATAACGCAACGGTGTTCTCGATTGCGTTTTGTTGTTTAACTAAAATATCATCCAGAGAAATATTACTGGTTTTCAATTTACCCTGTTTGTCTTGAAATACAACTATTTCATTAGGATCAACATTTGTTAAGTTCAACGTCTCAGCGATTTCATCTTCAATTATTTTTTTTATATCCTTGACAGAATCAGGTGGTGCAGTGCCATCGGATTTGGGTTTCAAAGATCTCCCCCAAATATCAATCATGTTATTGTAAAACTCTTTCTCTCTCTAAAATCGTTTCGATTTCCAGCGATTACTAGTGTATTCATTAACGACAACATGTGGTGGTTTTCCGCTTGGGTTACTCAAGGAGTTAGAAATAGCGTCAAGGACATTTAATACTTCGCTGCCGCATATTGGTGGGTCAATCATCGTTTGTGTTGGTAGCGTAGAATACCAAGTCTTCATTGGAAGGGTTTTTATATACCGCATAAACTCTTTTGGTGGGGCTAATCCATATGAATCGAAATAAACAATCCCACGTGGATCAATAGCGTATGCAACCCAGTGAGTTCCGGGTCCGGTTCTGTAATCTAAATTAATGATTCCGGTTTCAACGCTGTTTGGTTGATGTGGTAATTGATCCTTCATAAAGACACCTCTGAAGTTTTTAATCGCTAGTTTTTTAGCAGCATCCATTAAATCAAAATTGGACATAGGAATCTTCGATTCCTCAATTAATAAATCGTTCCTGGTAGTCTTAGACCCTTTCCGCTGTACTACGAATACGGGGTCCCTGGTAGTCTTAGACCCTTTCCGCTGTACCACGAATACGGGGTTCCTGGTAGTCTTAGACCCTTTCCCTTTTTTTTATATCCTTTCCCAGTTGCTTTCTTTAGTGCCATTCCTGCTGCAGTACCAACGGCTCCTAACGCAGCCGCTTTAGCCACCGCTGGGGCTGCTGCTGCAATCAATGCTGGAATCGCAGCTAACAACGGAAATATACCGCCTGTTTTAATCATATTTTTGATAGCAGCCGCAGAAAGAGTAATCTGAACACCTTTTTTGGCTGCAAGTGCATCATTGAAATGTTTTATTTGACGAGTTGTCAGTGATAATTTATTTGCACCACCAGTCATTTGGTTGGGTTTCAACGTGATTGTGGTTCCACATTTTTTAGCTGATTCCGATTGCAATTTTTTTTAATTGACCGGGAGTTAACGCAACACTAATAACACTATATGACATTATACATAATTGATTGATTCTAATTCAATGAAAAAATCGAGAAAATCAATCAAAGATTTTCTACTGGTGCATCTACCACTCTCATTCTTCCACCAACACCTTCAAGTAGCATTGATTTATCACTGAGAATGACAGCAACCGCTCTATAATTAGCAATAGCACCACGAGTCACATTAGCTCTAAAGTGTATATCAACGACAGACTGTCTTGTTAAATCGAGATGTTCCAGCGAAAAGTAATAGATCGGATATAGATTTTTAAAATCATATTGTGATATTTGCAAACCAGTATCGACATTTTGATCGCGTGCCATAAATGACAACAGACGATGTTAAACTCGTGCAATATGATTTTCGGTGTAATTAAGTTGTATATCCTCGGATGGTTCCTGTTGGCCGTTTATTCTCAGTGAGACGTCTTTCACACCTAATTGATCAAATATCATATGACTGAAACGTTGTACGCCAACTCGTGCGTTATCTTGTAACGCAATAAATATATGACGTGGCGCAGCAACGCCTTGTTTTGATGCTAGATTCCACGTGAATAACCCGTTGATATTTGATTGTTTAACATCTGTACTCACGGTTAGCCAACTCAACAACGACTTTCCTCCTTGGTCCATAAATGATAGTAATCGTTCTTCTGCGGTGATTGCTGGAGTCAACACTGGCATCCACAATGATATTTTTGTTAAATTGACTTTACCGGCATCAGCATTGGGATTTTCAGCATCTGCTGGAATCCTCCAGATTGCGTCATTATCATCACTCTTTCGTACAAGCGATACTGTATGCTTCGCCCCGTAGATAACTTTTCTGACGTTTCTACAGAATCCAAATATGTGATGCAGTGGAATCGCGCATGAAAATGATTTACGCGCTCCTTGCAACATTGAAATACGTGTTGCGGCTCCTAGATTGAAATTAACGTCGTTGTTTATAATCATATTCTCGACATCAGCATCACTATTATCACGTTTTTTTGGTCGTCTTACAACAAATGGATTTCCTCCAGCGGTATTCTTACCATCTTTTGCAAACATCATAGAGGGTCCTGCTGATCTTGTATAATCATCGGAATATCTCGCTAACCCGATTATTGTTGTAGCCATATCAACATCGCGATCTATGGACTCAATTTCTTTTCCATCAATGAGATATCTAGCACTCTCAAATAACGCCATAATACCATTATTGACAAAACCGACTTGAGTACCATCTGGATACGGTGCTGGTACAGCAGGAGTATCATCAGCTGTTACAAGTTCTCCTTCTACTTCAATAAACGCTTCACAGGGCAAAAAGTATTTACTGGTATCATGGACTTGAAGTTCAATTCTTGCTCGACTATTTGAGTCTATGGCATGATAGGCGTAATATTGATAATCGCGTACAGAATCATCCTTGCCAACTGGGGCGTCTATATCAAATGCTGGATCACGTGACTGTTTGAACATTTTATTCTATTTATCAGAGTCTAAATCGCGATTTTCCATTTTCATCGTCGTAGTTTTTTAAAGCCACTTCCTGCTATCATATTTGCAATATTGCTTTGGTCGGGGGTTAAAGCCATCGACGCTAATTTTTCGTCTACTGCGTTATTTATAATTCTACTAACACTTGCAGGCATCTCTGCTGTAGATGGTAACGGTTTCTTTTTTCGTCTCACTAATGATGTTAATTTATTCTTCGCAGTTGAAAATGCTTTTCCAGCAAGATCTCCAACAGCACCAATACCCTTATCACGAATAACATCAATTGCTTTCATTCCTAGTTGTTTAGCCAACGGCATCACTTTTGGAGCCATTCTCGCAAATAACCCTGCAATGGTATTGCCTAAACCATCTCCGTAGTATGCTCAATAAACCGGAAACCGTGAATTAACTACGTAGACGGGGGTTGGTTTATCATGATTGTAGTGTATGATCATTATTTGAAATCAGAAACAATTTTTCAATTGGAAACGCTAGCGTTTTTATTCAGTCCCGGTGATTAATCACTGTGATAATCCTCCACTAACTCGTCAATGAAATCTCGATATGTGCTGATATCCATGATACCACCCTGAAATAATCGTCTACAGATATCAGCTGCTTCATTAATTATTTCCGGTGAGTTATGTCCAGCTCGGAACCCTCCTACAAGAACCTCTAATCGTGATATATCATTGATAACACTACCAGGACAGAAACCCGAAGAGTTTCCAACTAAACCACTGCCTGAAAATCCTTTGGTTTTATCAGTGATACCGGTTGCACCGTTTTCATGATCAGCTTCTCTCGTTATTTTCATCGGTTGGGGGATTGTGTTATATCAATAAATTTTGATTGTTCTGGTAGTCTAAGAAATCCGGTATCCGATTGCTCCCCTATAGATGATTCAGCTTTTTTTATTGCTGCCATATATTCCTGAAATGTTTTATCATCTCCTTTTGCTTGAGAGGAACCTGATAGTATACGATATAACCCCCTATACCAATCTTTTTTAGGGGGAAGATTATAATCATCGTAAATATATTTTCTTCTCTGATGAAAACTCCTAGTGACAAATTGGGCTAATTCTTCCATAAAATCAAATTTTTTATTTCTCAATTCATCTAATTTACCGGGAAGAAGTTTTTCATTGAATGCAACTCGTCCACTAGTAGTAGTATCCTCCCCTTCTTCTTGAAATTCGGGTGGGGGGATATCTTGAAGTTCTCGTTGTTGTTCTGAAGCGGTTGATATATCCTGAGGAAGTGTTTTCAATGATTTTTTTGTTTGTTTAGTTCTTTTTGCTATTTTTTCTAACACAGGAAGAAAAGACTCTTCTTGTTTTTTTCCTTCTTCAGAGATTGTTGACACTATCTGTTTCGTTGCTGTGGTTACTGGTTTAAACAATTCTTCAGACCCCACAGCAAAATCAGTTTGTAAACTCTGTCGTTGTTGCAGTTTATTCCTGACAGAGTCTCGAATTGGTATAAATTTCTTGATTGCATCAAGTCGTTCACGAGCCAATCGGGTCGTTAATGCTTCATTGACCATTATTTGAAATCGCAAACAATTTTTCAATTGCAAAACAATTAATACCACACTTTTCCCATCAATGACATGTCGGATGATTTTTAACACGATCATGGAAGCGTTTTAAGGGTGTTATCATGTATGAGGAAAGTGTCCAAATTGTATATAAAATAATAATACTGTCACTTTCCTCACTTTTGTTACATGTCAGACATGTAGGATGATTTTTAACACGATCATGGAAGTCTTATTTGATATTCTGAGGGTGTTATCAGGTATGAGGAAAGTGTCCAAATTGTATATAAAATAATAATGCTGTCACTTTCCTCATTGTCATTTGATCATCCATTAACGGTCTATCGATTTTTTATTCAGTGTGTGTGAAATATTTTTCATTCACTGATTTTGACATTTTTAATAAAAAAATGCTAAAAAAAATTAAAATCTCTCTGAGGGACGGTCACAATCAAATAATGATAAATGGTTGGTCAATCAAATAATGATAAATGGTCAATCAAAATTGTTCATTTTCTTGAATTAACGCCCGTAGGTTTCTAACTTTAGAATTAACCTCCTTTTTCAATTCGTATTCGTACCCCAATTCTTTTCGTATTCATACTACGATGGTATACAACGGAGCGAACACACTTACGTCACTGGAGAATGCGAGAGAGTCCCGAATAGAATTCTGAATTCTTTTGATGAGCGCATACTTCTTTGGTAGCATATATTTATTGTTGTTAACTCCGTATTCTATATCCTGAAAATCAGACATGATTTGATCAGGATTTAACCCATCTGATAGTTCAATATCCCAACTTTTCAATTTTGAAATCTCGGATAAAATGCTATTCATGTTTTCAGAATTCATTATTCTATAATAATGATATATTTCTAAATGAAAAATATGACGCATTAGACATAACTAAATTGAACTTTTTGTCCCGTCCTTTTTGAAATAGCCGATCGATAAATCCCCTCTGCAACTTTTCGTACTGAGGGTGAACAAATATCGAAATACTTGCCGGCTTCATTCATTGATTGAAATATTTTTTCTTCGATAGTTGTTGTATTCAAAGATTTTACTGGTCTCGCTTTTTTTGAGCATTTTCCAGTCCTTCCTCGTTTGGTATTCTCACTTTGAGTAACAGCCTGCAGATTTGATAAAGAATTGTTTTTCGGATTTGAATCCTTGTGATCAATGACAGAATCATCCTCGATCAATCCATGGAAACACTCGTACACGAAACGATGTCAGTAATATGTCTTCTTTCCAGCACCAAACATCAAATACCCTTGATTATTCACAACACTAACTGGTTTCTTCAGTCTGCGGTTTCTTACAACACCATCACTTGATGCTTCATAATTTGTGATCACAGGGTGTGGTCTGAATTCTTGGTTCATTTATATATTATACTATTGTTTGTCTAATTCATCGTTTGGTTCAATAATGAATCTTTCAATGTAGTCTTGAGGGGTTCTTATGATTTTATCCTTGATGTTGTCAGGGTCAAGGACCTTTTCAGGGTCAAAATTTCTGATTGATTGTCCATTTTTTATTCTTTTATCATAATATCGCTTCAACTCCCTGTATCGCTTACCACCGCAATTTAGACACAACTGAGATTTTCCCCTGACCCCAACCCCACATAGAATACAGGGTAACGGACCAAGGCTTCCACGTCGAAAGCTTTGCATATGATACCCACAAAACTCATTTCTGCATGATTTGTTACACGGGGTTACTGATCCAATCATAAGCCACTTGCAGTGATTCATTATATAAAAATCTTTCATTTAAATGCTTGTTTTAATTATAGCATGAGGGAATTAAGGAGAACGCCTTCGAAAAATGCTGATAAGGAGTTTAAGAGATTATTAAAAATCAATCCTAGATTTAATCTCGATAGACCCAAAAAACGTCCAATAGACGGAAACATGAAAGAGTTTAAGAGATTATTAAAAATCAATCCTAGATTTAATCTCGATAGACCCAAAAAACGTAACAAACGTCCAATAGATGGAAACATGAAAGAGTTTAAGAGATTATTGAAAATCAATCCTAGATTTAATCTCGATAAACCCAAAAAACGTCCAAGAGACGGAAACATGAAAGAGTTTAAGAGGTTATTAAAAATCAATCCTAGATTTAATCTCGATAGACCCAAAAAACGTAACAAAATCAATCCTAGATTTAATCTCGATAAACCCAAAAAACGTCCAAGAGACGGAAACATGAAAGAGTTTAAGAGATTATTGAAAATCAATCCTAGATTTAATCTCGATAAACCAAAAAAAAAAACGTCCAAGAGAGATTACCCCTGGAAAGATGCTCAATTCAATCTCGATATAGTTTCTAATACACCAAAGAATACAATTCTTGATAAAGCCATGATTAGTAAAATCAGAGACTATTTTAATGAATTTAAGCGTGATGGAGCATCTTATTGTTGGTCAACATTTCGAACTGATGGTGTTGTTGATGCTACCATGAATGATGAAAAAACAGCAGTGATAATTTCACGTGTTGGGGAAAAAAGACATTTTTTCCGAATCAAATTCATTATCGAAGTCGATGGCAAATGGATTATTAAGGATAAATTTGAACCAATCCTCAAGAATAAAAAGCTGTCATTGTGAGTAGAGATTCCAAACCAGGAATTCTAACCGGAATCGATAAGCCATACTACGAAAGATCTTATCCCGTAACAGCAATGGTTTATGGGATATATCCGTTAAATGATAAACCCGATATCGCAAAACTAGCTCCTATGAAATATTCTAGTTCACTGAATTGTGTAGCAGAACGAATAATAGAACACTTCACAAATGCGTCCCGGGGGAATAAACTAACTGATCTAAGACGAAAAAAATAACCGAGTGGGAATTAACGGTAAAACAGCACGGTGCAAAGATTTCTGATATAGCTAAATTAGAAGCATCATTAAAATTCCCAATATCAGTAACAACAATAACCGGAGAAGTATTATACGAACCGAAATATCAATCGCGAGGAGCCCCAATACAGATTATTGATCATAACAAACACGCGTGGACACCTGCGGTAACAATATTTCCACGAGAACGAACCGTGAAATATATCCCTAAGGAGTTCGTCGGGGATGTTTTCTATGAAGAGAGATTATTTGATGCTATTCATGCGTTGTGTAAAGATGATCCTGTGTCAGTGTGGTTACTTAGAAGTGATGAAGAATTCGATCAATTTGTAAAACCAAATGGTGAATTATATCGCATTGAAGAATTAGATAACAGTATGAGAAAAATCGCTAGTGATTTTTCACCGGAGAATTCCCATGAAAAACTACTCACGGATAGTTTTACTATTCCATCAGTGGTAGCTCACTTCGCAAGAGAAAAAAACTCATGGCGTCCAACACGAAGTGATTTTCTCGAGGATGTTAAATTGAGTTGCGTCGAATTTGGTCATGGAGGACTGTGGAATACGAAATACTCACGTGATGGTATGATTTCAATTGATATATCCGCGTGTTATCCCGGAAGTTTTCTCGGATATGGAGAATGCGCTGAGTACTTTAAACGATTTGGACACCCCACGCATGAAATGACTCGTGTTGCGATTAATGGACCATTGCCTGATTTTGATTTAACCGGATTCGCTCGTGTGATATCATTTGAATTAGCGTCAGGATTACATACGTGTAGTTATGTTTGGCACGGTAGACACCTATCTGAAAAACACTGGATGCCAATAGTGCTATTGAGATATATGTTTGATTGTGGTATGCTAATATCGTTGATTGTTTCCGAGGCTATTATATGCTATCGAGCTCAGAAAGAAGTTTGGCTACCACAACCCGATCTAGATAGAATAATCAACGAACTACGAAAACAGTTTCCAGATTTCAGTGAAGAAGAAATCATAAATTGGTCTAAGAAGTTATTTGAAATTAAAAAAGAACAAGCAAAAGATCTCGGAAGAAGAATAATCGGTAAATTTACCCAGGGTGGACGATACGACAACGCAAAATACTCTTCGCGGTTGATCATAGATGTCGCTGAATACGATTTTATTGTAGCGGATTTAATGAAACAGGGAAAACTTGTATCCCGTAAGGATGCTTTTCTATCCAATGGTGAGAAATTAGGTACGGTTGTTACCTACTGTGATGGATATAATTCCCAGTACACACATTTGAGAAGTTCAATGCTAGCCTATGCTTCTATTAATCTATTTTCGATGATAAATAGATTTCCTAATACCGCGGTTAGAGTAGCCACTGATTCGATGTATATACATAATAAGTACAAATCAGCTGTAGCGGCATTCACAGATCCCGAAGAAAATTGGGGGCGTTGGCGATTTAAAAAGGAGATGCTACATGAGTATTGTGAATCCGCAGACGTTGCCATGGATGATAAATATCTTTGTTGTAACCGTATTGAAATTCAATCAAAATTTTCTAATGCACCACCGGTATCTGATCCAGTATGTAGATATAAGACAGTTTATTTAAACGGTTGTGGTGGGTCAGGAAAGACAACTCGTGCAATTGAATTATTTCGTCGTGGAAACGCTAGCGTTTCTAACATGATTGTGCTAACACCGACTCACAGACTCGCCAGAGAGATGATACAACGAGGGGTAAATGCTTGCACTTATCACAGTTTTTTTCGATGGAAAGGTGACAAATGGACTCCTGAGCGTATGGGTGATAAATTCATTCCTGAAATCATAATTTGGGATGAAATATGCACAGTGTCATTAGATGTATTAAAAACATTTCTTGAGTGGTTGTTAAACAAAAACACAAAAGTCGTCATGTGCGGGGATCACGGCCAACCACCACCATTTGTCGGTGCATCTCCACATGAATGGCTAAAGGGTTTTGTAGACTACTATGAAGAAATCACCACTGATTATAGATCACTTGATGAACGATTACGCGAGTTCAAAGCGCTAATTAGATTACAACCGGATAGAATCCAATGCGAAATAGCGCGTGAAGTGATTTCAGAAACCCCAATGAATGATTTCTGGGAAGCGTGGAGACCAAACGATTTGATCATTGCAAGTAGAAAAATAGTCAGGGATACACTTCAGATGAAGTTATTTGAATTGCATAAAGAAAAATTTGCAACGCTTCCAGTACCCCTTTGTTATAGGCCATCGGATACACGAAAACAGAATATTGAAGTTGATATTCCAGGACAGAGTGAAAAACAAATTCTCGTATTAAATGATATTGTGCTGGTTGATATCAATGTCGTTGAAGATGCATTGCGTGCTAATAAATCCCCGTGGACGCTAGGATACGCAGCAACAATACACTCTTCACAGGGATTGACTATATCGAATACAATTGTTTGGATGGTGGATAATCACATCGAATGGTCAAATTTAGTCTATCTCGCAGTATCCAGAGTACGAAACATAAATCAACTTCGAAGAGTTGTTTTCGATGATAATGACACAACAATAAGTGATATTGATGTTAGCATCATTAATAAAAAACTCTCCGGTTACAAACAACAGGACAAAAAAAAAACAACGAGAATTTGATATTGATGCTGAACTAATAATCACTTTGAAGAAACAACAGAATAATCACTGCGCGAGTTGCAATTGTATAATGCGTTGGCAGTATTCGGATAAGGATCCTCGCCAATTCACCGTAGACAGAAAAAATAACAATCTCGGTCATGTCAGAAATAATGTGATGTTGACTTGTCTTGAGTGCAATAGACGCAACGGTGCTAGTTAAGACCATGCGGTGGCAATTGAGTATCCTCGGGAATCACTTGTAGTTGTTGTCGAGTAAAACCCCGCTGAGGGGCAGTTGAATCCAGTTTATAGACTGGAGGTCTACCAGTTGATCGTGTTATACTAGATATCTTATGCGTAGTGACGCTCCAAATAGGATCAGTAGCCCTTTTTCTACCCCCTTCAAGCTCTCCTGGTTCGTATAAGTACCTCACAATGACATTACTACCAAGAATTGGTTCTTTGAAATCTTTTTGTGGTTGTACGGGTATTGACTTCTTTTTAATCGCGTTGATAGGTTTCATGTTGATTGTTCTAGTAATCTCGTTATTCAGTGCAGTAATCACAGATGGTAATCTTTTAACCCATTCACGGGATCACTTTTCTTGAATGAATTCTTTTGCGTATTGATATCCAAATAACCGCTCAGCAATCGTCCGATTAAATCGTTCTACAATGGCCTGCTCGCGATGTAGCGCAGTATGCCCTCGTCGTATGGTGACATTATGATGTTTCATTGTAGATAACACTACACCCTGAAATTCCTTGCCAGGATCAACTTGTAACAGATTTGGCCAGTGCAGAGGACCTCGTCGATAAATCCTTTCAAATGCAGAAGCGACTTCAGTGGCTGATTTTGTTTTTAACGGTTCTGCTTCTTTGTATCGACTTGCAATATCAACTACGGTTAACGCATATTTGTAACCACGATCATGTGGCAGAAATAATATATCAGCCTGATGAACTTCATTAGGAGCGGTCACATCAAAATGCGAGAATTGAATTTGTTTAGGCGGTGGTAGATAAATTTGCCATAGTGCCTGTTTGGATAACCAATTAGCCGCAGTGGTTTTTTTTACTTTTGCAGCGCTAGCGAGTTTATGGACTGCTGATTTACCCCTCCAGTATCCTCTTGGGGAATAATAAATTGATTCCATATTATTAATTACCAGCACCTAACATCAATTTACTTTTCATTGCCGATTTTATCAAAAATGAAGACAATTTTTCTTTGAAGGATTTATCAGGAATAGCATTTAACGCATGAATGAATTTCACATCCGCGAGATGCCTGTGTTGCAGATTGCTGCTTTTATAAGCAACATCATGAAGGTGACAGGCCTTATCAGTGGCGTTTATTGGTTCTTCACCGGGTCGGGACTGATTTTGATCATTGAGTCTGATATCAAGTCTGGTTCCCGGTCCACAGTAGCTATATCCTGGAAGGTGCTTTTCTGCGGGGTACTTTGCCCATGGGGTTCCAGGGAGTTTTGCCAATTTGGCTGCGATATCACCTCCTCGTTTTTTTTAAAATCAGATCTCATAGACACAAATCTAAATTTCTTTGTACCACATTGCACGCATTTACCAGAAAGCGCTGATCGGTTATTTTTAGTTGTAACCGTCGTCACATCATCTGTCCCAGTACGCGTTTTACACTTCACACAATATAGATCCATAATTTATGTATAGAAATATGGATATAATTGATTTTTCAGCGACTAAAACAAGAGAACCAATTAAGCATCATGCAGCGCTACCAAACTCTATCCGGATGATTATAATCGGGCCATCTGGATCCGGTAAAACGCAATTGTTGCTCAATTTAATAATGAGATGGATGAAGTGGGATAAGTTGTATTTAATTGCCCCTAGCGTAGATGATCAACGATGTTATGAAGTGCTAAAAGATTTTAACGAGAATGCATCAGAAATTAAGGGTGAGAACGCCATTGATTTTATAACCGATATCGATGAAGCACCGAGTATTGATGATATTGATGGAGATATTAACAATTTAGTCGTATACGACGATATAATGTTGGATAAACAAAAAAATCCTGCTAGAATATTTTCCCGTGGGCGTCACAAAAACACTGACGTGATATATGTCACTCAACGCTACACTCAGGTTCCAAAAGTCATCAGAGATAACTGCAATATTCTTTCTGTATTCAACGGAGTTGATACTCATACTCTTAGAAATATTTGGCAGACATGGTGTTCTGATATGGACTTCAATCAATTTCGAGATTTCTTTAGTCATGCTCAGTCGACTCCGCACGGATTCGCAACAATAAATTTGCATGATCCTCGGACACGATATCGTATCGGACTTGATCAAATATTCGGTTAAAATCGTAAAAGAATTATTAACCCAGAACTGAAAACTTTAGCAGCAGAGAGGGTGGATGACCACATCGTTGCGAGCAAAATCGTAAAATCTCCGTTTTTGCGAAAATGGAGACTTTTTTTTTGGTTAAATGAGATTTGTTGGAAACCTGATATTTTGTTCGAAAACGTTATCTATAGGCCATATTTTGTTCGAAAACCTTATCTGGAAGCCTTATTTTTGCTTGAAATCGTGGTCTGTTCACCCTCTCTGCTGCTTGATGCTATTGGCCAAGTAAATAAACCATTAATAGCACTTTGAACAGTTTCTGTGATTACCGTTAAACATGATAATGCTGATTTACCGCATTGATCCATAAAAGAGAGTAATATTTGTTCTTCGGCAATTTTTGGAGTCATTACTGGCATCCACAATGAGAGTTCTGTTTGTATTACTTTTCCATCAGAAGCTACAGCAGGGCGTCAGAGTGCATTGTTGTGATCAGCTTTTCGTACAAGTACAATTGTATGCGTAAGCACAGAAAATGACTTTTCTAATATTTCTGCAAAATACAAAAATATGAGACAGAGGAATTGCGCATGAAAATAATGTATTAATACCCATTAACATTAAACTACGTGTTGCAAATCATAATTTGTGATTTTGATTAGGACTAATCATTACCGCTTCTACATCAACATTAGCAGCGTTGGCATGGTCGCTTGGTCGTCCGTTATAAAATTGTTTGTGTTCAGGAAATTTATTAACATCTATAGTGATTATACAGAACCAACCGGCCGATCTTGTATAATCGTCGGAATATCTTGCTAGGCAAAGTATCGTTGTAGCAGCATCAACATCTTTTTAAATTGACTCAGTATTTATTCTATCAATCATGTACGTAGCGCTATCAAACAATGCCATAATATTGTAAGGCCCCTTTTGGTCCTTAAGTGTGCTACATATATTTGTACATAGGAAAAGAGAGTGATGTGTTATAAAACGTCAAAAGTTTGGGGTTGGGGAGATGGAAGAGGGCTTATATCATCAACATAAAAGCGAGAACAGCTTGACAATGTTTAATGAATTCGAAAAATTAATTAAATAAATAAATAAATAAATAAATAAATAAATAAATAAATAAATAAATAAGAAAGAACTATAGTCATAGTGAACAACCAGATTCTGTAATTTTAATATAACAGACTGGAGAAGGCTGTCAGGTGTGGTGGGAGATAACTTTTACAATCTATATTTGATGGAAAAAATATGTTGTTCTTGTTTATTTGATGTTGTAATGTGCTATTAAAGATCCAAAATGTACTCACTTGACGCTTTTCTCTGAATTCTGGCGCCGACTGTACTCGTCAGTTGTCAGACCAACAATAACAGCACTCCCATATTTATTCCCCTTCCCAGACACCACGTGAGACAATTCAGCCAATCGCAAAATGTACGGCATACCATGTAGCCGTACAATGTATTGTATGGTGTGCCGTGTATTGCATTGTAAAAACAATACAGTTTTGTATGATAGACAATGTCAACATTACAAACACATAAATTATGTAACAATTAAGTACTTAAATACTGTAGGCTTGTCTATGAAACAAATAAGAACAGTTTATGAGCTCACTTTTATGTGAAGTTAAACTTTATGATGATAAATTAAGTCTTGAATAATATAATCGATTCATGTAGAAGTGGGTTCTACACTTTATGCAGACGACAGCTATTGTCACATCAAAACATGAATTGCATACATCGATACAAAGGTATTGCAATGATGTTTTCACTAAAACATGCAAATTACTTTATTATTTGTACCCAACTGTCATTAGAGAGAATAATCGCAAATGTCAGAGTATAGAATCTCGAAATATGAAACTCACGCAAAGCTAAACATGGCGGATATCGTGATACAGTGATATATGTGGACTTTTCACGTCATGATTTTGTATGTATTTTACAGAAATTACAAATAGTAATAGCATAAAAGCACAATATGTGTATCAGATAAGCTAAATAACATGCTCTGAAAAAATAAACTTTCAAAGACGTTTTACCGAAATAACCTTTACCACGAAAATAGGTTACACATGTTAAGATCCGTTGCCAGGATTGGCTGTTAGTTTGACAGTCTATATATATACTAGAGATAAATATCGTTGATATGCTTTGTAAGTGAACATTATAATTCATATTTATACGTACTATATTTATAAAAACAACTTAATAGACGCAAAGACTGAATATTGTATCCGAGTCAGTGACTCTAACCATGGTCATTACAATAACAATGTTAGCAAAAGCAACTCTAGCATCAGCGGCATATGGCTTATTAGCAGCAAAGTTTGTTACAAGTTTGTCTTCTACTCCAATAAACGTTTCAGCTGGTACAAAATCTTCTAGTATCTTGAACTAGCAGTTCAATTCGTCCACGCTGATCATGTTGTTGTGCATGGAAAGAATAAAATTGATATTTAATAGCACACGGACTCATCTTTGAGAACTGGTGCATTTATACCAAATGCTGGGTGTGATATACGTTTGAACATTCTATTATAATTATTATCGTCAAACACAAAGACCACTGCAGACTATTCAATTTGCAGTTACATTTATTGTGTTTCATCAGAAAAGTCTGTTAATGATTGATTTACAGCTTGATTTATTATTTTGCTGATGTTTGCAGGCATCACTTCAGTGCTGGATAATTTTACTTGCTATGGTTTTCGTCGTAGTAATCGTTCTAATATGTCCTTGATTACCTATAAGACTTTATAGGTAACATTACCAATAGCACCAGGAGCTTTAACACGAACATCGTCAATAGGTTACATTCCTAGTTGCTTTGCAGTCGGTATTGCTTTTGGGGCTATCCTTCTAAATAAATCCTGAACGACATCATTGACTCCATCACCGTCGATAGCTTTGTACATTGGTAATCTCGATTTTATCACTCTGACCGTGATCGGCCCACGTTGAGCATTGTGTGTGATCATCTTATTTGTTATTCATTTATTTAATCACTGCGATATTCATCAGCAATTTCACGAGTGAGAGAAAAATAAACGTTGATATCCATAATACCGCCAGTTGACATATATCAGCTGCTTCATTAATAATTTTTGGAGAATTATGTCCAGCTTGTCCTTCACCAATGAGTATTTCTAGTTGTTCAACATCAGAACGAATATTGTCAGGACAAGTAACAAGACCACCTCCAGTTGATCCTTCTGCTTCTCTTTTACTTGGTAAACACAATTGTCCCCTTCGACTTATTTCTTCAGATTCCAGATCTTCGTTTTGTTTCCATTTTCGCTTATCCTTCTCAAAGTTCAACTCAATTTCTTCTTCCTCTTTTTTCATTGTTTGTGCAAACTCTTTCAGTTGCTGCTTCATTTTTCCTTCTTTTCGTGTCTTTTATGTTCAATAAATTCACCTACTGTCTGGTTAAAAATATGAAACTGATTAATATCTTCCTCAGATATGATATGCAAAGTATTAATAGCGATGCGATATACATCCGTGGCCCAATCAGCAACTTTTAGAGGTTTAAAATAGGTTTTATATATTTATCTCTTTCATGATACCCAACGCGGCAATATCAAGTAATTGGTTTGGATCTTTGATATCTTTAATACCTTCAGACGCAAATTTATATATTATCCTGGTTTTGGCTCTTGGCAGAGGTTGTGGTTGAACCTCGCGTGGTGGTTGACGAGATTGCTGGGATGATAGATGAGCTCCTTGAAGACGGCCAGCAATATCAACAGGCAATGTTTCAAGGGCTTTTTGTATTGCTTCAGTTGCTGAAACAATTTAATTTTCTTGGTTGGTTCGACAATAGGTTTAAATACTTGTTCTGAACCTTGCAAATTCTACCTGAGACTCCTGACACGCTTGTAATTTTTGTCTGACAGTATCACGGACAGGAAGATAGATTTTGATTGCCTCTAGTCGCTCTCTCTGTGTAAGATTCCAATGATGGTGTCATAGTATTGATATAGTAATTATTTAAATACAGCAGAAGGGTACAACCTCAATGAAACGTCCTATGGGTAAACGAACATACATACAAAATTTTAAAAAAAACCACTAACGACTGATAAAGTAACACAATAAACTAACCCAGTTCGAGACTCTCTCGGCCTGTTTGAGGCTTCGGTGGTTTGGAGTTATTGCGCTTATATTTCATTTTCGTAAGAAGCTTTCTTAAATCAAAGTCATTTAGGCGAAAGGTTCTTTCACCCTCCCTGTAGCTTTAAGGAGACAGAAACCAATGGAAATATAGAATAATAATAACAGCACTAAAGAAGAAAACCTTACTCTGAAGTATCATTTGCGACCGCAATGCCAATATTTAAGTATTGGCTTATGTTCTAAGGGCTGAATTTCTGTGACCTAGAATGCAAAATTTCCGCTCCTATTCAGAGAGCGAGTGCATGTGTTTGTGTTGTGGGTAGGTATTGAATGTGTTATTTACATATAACAAGAATGAACCTTGTCCTTTTTAAATGAATTTATTGCAATGTGGCAAAAAAAAAATTTTGTATTGGGCACCATCACTTAATCATTATCACATTTTACACAGCACACAATGCATCAGTACTTATTTTAAAATTTCATTGTTTTGTTTTTTAAATTCCCAAAAAATGAGCACCTTCTTACTATTGTACTTTTCTGCTGTCATGTCTATAACACATTGTTAAAACATACTTTAACATATATAGTTATGAGCATATCTCGGAAGCATATTTAACGTTTGAATGTGCAACCCAAATCTGGTCTCCTCCTTTCCGTCACGCTTGCCATGTCTTTTGATGGTATTCGAGAAATAGCTAATATTGCGTCACAGGATCACGTGATCTGTTGTCTCATCAAAACTCGGAAAAACTCTGCACTTTACGAAATCGTGGTATCTTCCGCGCAATATAATCACTACCCGCCTAATGTATTGAATTTGTAAACATTACAGTCTAATTAAAATTGGTAGAGAATTACATACATAAAAGGATTTTGTTTTATTGCTGGTCTCTTTTAAGTAACGGAAATGCTTTGTTTATTCAGCATACAAATAAGCTTGCTTCTACCGTTGCTCGGGAAATCCTGCTCATATTGTTTCTTCTTGACAATTTTCTGCCAGTTGGGCAAAAATAATTGATACTATACGGCTGGTTTAAATAACCACTGTGTTGATATATATTATTACGACTCTGTGGTGATAAACTAAGTAACAGAGAAAAGCCAAACCAACAATTTTTGTAAAACTTAACAAATAAACTGATAATCAAAATTATTTATGAAATTGTAGGTGGAACTTAATACAAAATAATCCTGAAATGTTCTTTGCAAGTCCTCAAAAATGAAAAGTTCCCTATCCATTTCAAGACCGGTAATGTACTGGTCTGCCACGACTTTCTCAAGATGGTGTTATCCAGAACTAAAATAATTCACAATAGTTCCAGAATAATTATAGTCCCAATAACGAGCACTTTCTGTTTCCACTGAACAGACCAAATATGTTTTTCCTCTCGAAAAGCCTGCAGACTTACAACAAGGATGCAAGAAATGAAAATAACTCCAACATAGGAGTGAGTCTGATTGATCAATTCTTTCCTCATCTTCTATTACGACTATTTTTCCCAGTATACCCCCAAGTGACAGATCTTACTACTCAGTTTATGAGGAACGGTCCTATTGAAGTAACCTAGCCCAAAGAATGGAAAGTTACCTAATTTTACTAGAGCCGTCCAATTCCTATCAGCCAATGAGAAATTAACTCAAAGTCATCATTTAGTCTTGTTATTAAGATTATTATTAGTAATTGTCAACACATACCGTAAGCATCTATTTATAGGTCGTATGTAATTTTACGCTCTTACTATACCTAAAACAGACCCAAGTCTAGAAGTATTTACAACCATGAATAAAAATTACACAAAATCATGTACCAGTAATTATATATATATATATATATATATATATAACAGCGGGTTAGCTCTATCTTTCGTTCTTTCTTGCACGTTTAAGTATGTAGGTATGCATTAATATACATGTATGTATGTATGTATGAATGTATGTATGTATGTATGTATGTATGTATGTATGTATGTATGTATGTATGTATGTATGTATGCATGCATGCATGTATGTATGTACGTACGTACGTACGTACGTATGTATGTATGTATGGGTTTTTATGGTTTAACGCCATTTTTCAGCACAATATGGGCTATACATGGGGGCTAGTATTAATGGTGGGGGAAGAACCCGGAAAACCCCCGGAAAGAACCACCGACCCATAAGAAGCTACTGGGAAGCTTTCTCACATAACTACATTAGCCGAATCTTAGACTCGAACCCACGCAGACCCTGTATGTATGTATGTATGTATGTATGTATGTATGTATGTATGTATGTTTTTGCATGTTTATGCAAAAGGTGATGTATACGGATCTGATGTTTGTTTACAGATATAGATATGAATAGACGTACACATAAGACATTTCAGAAATTTATCAACTTTACCAAGCTAGCATGACCATAGATGCAGGAGAATTAGTGACAAGATTTTTAAAATGTTTATTGTGGCGGCTATGTTGGATGTCTGCTGAGTATCAATTTAATTTATCATCAACAAAATATCATATACATCTTTTCTTGAAAACCATATTACCACCAGATCTGGTTGTTGTTGTTGTTGTTGTTGTAGGGTTTAATGCCATTTTTCCGCCTGCCTAATTCTAATCTTAATTTTCTGCCTGTCTCTATTTTCGACTGTAATCTATGTTGCCTGTTTCGGTCTACTGTTACTAAATATAATTTCGAATGCCATAATAATTTACATTTCATAACCCTAACAATACGTTATTGCATACAATGTATTACAGAGGTGGGCGATATTACCGGTTTACAGAGGTATTATTTTCTGTGGTTTGTACCACCGCAGTACTTTTTCATTCAGTCTTTTAAGTGCTACTTTTTATCTTTGCATAGGCGTTCATATTACCTTTCTATATATATGTAGTTATTTGCATTTAAATTAACATATTACCTTTCTATATACATGTAGTTATTTGCATTTAAATTAAGACCATATCATATCCATTATATGAATAGAAGAAAATTATTATCTTGAGATAAACGAAAAGAAAACCTTGTTTTTAAATGAAAATCGCAGACCGCTTCCCCACCTGAAAATGAAATGGCCAGTGCTTCATTATATAATAAGTTACTTGTTGTATAATTTATAATCCAAAACTGTAACTAAAATGGGATGTTTAAACTTGCATTATATTTTATGCACTGAGAAGGTCTGACATTAGAGAGATTGCTGATGGAAATGGAATTGTTGACACTGAAGCACTTGGATCATAAATACGCTATTGATTATTGATATAAGAGGCAGTGAAATTGAGTGGAGTGCCAATATCCGGACAAGTTATATATATATATATATATATATATATATATATATATATATATATATATATATATATATATATATATATATATATATATATATATATATATATATATACCAGTATCTGTTAACACTGTGCAACAGTGATTCATGTGAACAGATAGAACTCGGAGGAAATTCAAACATAATGGCGTATGAACTGAAAGAAAGATATATATCACGTAATTATTTTCTATCACAAATTATCAGCTTGTCCCCCTTCAGCACATCATTGTGTAAATAGCCTTTATGAATATTACTGTTGGGGCAAATCAAATTTACGCCACGATACATCCACTCTCCTACTGGCATACAAACTTACTCAAGTGAGTTGATACTCCATTTTTATAATCTGTGCATATTTACAAGAAAAACTTAAAGTAAAATCAGCATCCTCTCCATCCACATAAACACGTCGTTAAGAGGGAGTATCAAAAATAAACAACTAAGACCATGGTGAGTTTTACCAATTTAATTATTTTAGCGTTTGAGAAGAATTCTCTTGTGACCATCATAATTATGAAAACGACAAATAGTTTAGGACTACCTAATTGGATTCCTTAATGTAAATTTCCAAAAACTTGCGTTTCCCATGTGATATTGATGTTGCTCTGTCCTAAATTATTCCCGCGTAACGTGTGTATAACTGTATAACGGGTGGAAGTACATTAGATGTGGGTGAAAACAGTTGACATAATTCACGAACTTGGAATATGCAGCATGGCACAAAGAACAAGGAAATATGTCATTTTCATGTTATATGCATGCTTTACTTAAATAACTAATGTTTAAACTGAAATGAGAGTATTATTCTGAATGGAGTAAAAGTAAATTTATGATAAAAATTGAATGTAGAAACGAATTGTTACGAGGCAGGAAGAGGGAAAAAATAATTATGTGAAAAGTGCAATAACTGTAATGGAAATTACTTAGTAAATTAATACTAAATAAAATTTGTATTAACTGAATGTTTCTTTCTGGAATTTCAAATCATTCTACACACGGTGTTTTTGTGTTTTGTTTGGACGAAACTGTCTCAATTGATAATAATACGGTAATGAGTAAGAGTATATACCGTTATCGTTGACTTTCTCGCCCACGTCACACAAGATTGTTATATATTATAACCTCAGGTCCCGTATGCGCACTGTTCAGTACTTCTTAATGTCTGTCCGGCGTTGAATGGTGCAAGAAACACTGGCAAAATCAACCTCGAAGTAAAGGTAGGAATGAATTTAGGTGAAATACCGTGAAAGTAAGTAGAACGTTTTCATGGCGACATCTGGTCCGCAAGGATATACATGATTTATTATAAACATTTTTTTAAATATCAGGTACGTAGTATTGAAGAAGGTTCTTTATTTCCTTTAAAAACAACTGGAATAGATGAGCTGTCGTTTGAAATTGCCTTTGTCGTGCCCAAATTTGTAATGACAGTGAGGTAATCTAGGTACTCCTGCCTATTTTGTCTGTTTCTATACGGCTATTTTCTACCGTAACCTATTTTGTCTGTTTCTATACGGCTATTTTCTACCGTAACCTTGTTTGTCTGTTTCTATACGGCTATTTTCTATCGTAACCTATTTTGTCTGTTTCTATACCGCTATTTTCTACCGTAACCTATTTTGTCTGTTTCTATACGGCTATTTTCTACTGTAACCTATTTATCTGTTTCTATACGGCTATTTTCTACCGTAACCTATTTATCTGTTTCTATACGGCTATTTTCTACCGTACCCTTTTTATTGTTTCTATACGGCTATTTTCTACTGTAACCTATTTTGTCTGTTTCTATACGGCTATTTTCTAGCGTAACCTATTTATCTGTTTCTATACGGCTATTATCTACCGTAACCTATTTATCTTTTTCTATACGGCTATTTTCTACCGTAACCTATTTTGTCTGTTTCTATACGGCTATTTTCTACCGTAACCTATTTTGTCTGTTTCTATACGGCTATTTTCTACCGTAACCTATTTTGTCTGTTTCTATACGGCTATTTTCTACCGTAACCTATTTTGTCTGTTTCTAGCAGCTCTTATCTCCATTTTGTATTTAACGTTCACCCACAACTGTTTCCTCACCCCGTGAATAATCTATTTAATACCACGTTAAAATGTAATTACACGAAAAGATTAATATATGCTCATGCAAAACAGGCCCATCTTTCAATAAAAGTCTGGGGCCTCGAGTGGCCGAGTGGTCTAAAGCGCTCTCCATTACGGATCACTGCCATCTCACCTCTGTCTGCGTGGGTTCCAGTCTCGGATTTAGCCAATGTGGGTATGTGAGAAAGCTTGCCAGTAGCTTCTCGTGGGTCGGTGGTTTTTTCTGGGGTTTTCCTGGGTTCTTCCTCCACCATTAATACTGGACGCCATGTATAGCCTTTATTGTACTGAAAAATGGCGTTAAACTCTACAATAACAACAACAACAACAACAAAAGTCTAGGTTGAAAAAATATAATGAAAACGAGAGTGGAGATCGAGGTATTATTAAATGATTTTTGTGGCCTCATCAAAAGTCATACAAAGTGCATGTACGACTTAGCACACTTGCTTTATAATGGACATATCATTGATTGGGTGTAAACACATGGTTTTAGTATTAAATATACAATCTCAGACTACCATATATACTTTTTTTTGCCAGTCCATTCCATTGTCACAAAGATGAAACAAGCCGGAAAGGGTGTATGTGCGTAGGTGTATATTTGGACTATTGAAAGCGTAAAAGGTCAGACATAAGATAAACTGGTTTTACTTATTATACATATTTAAAAAGAACAAAGGCTACTCTGCTCGGTGGTGAGCAGTCCAGACACGTTGTATTGAGCTCTTCACAATCAAGAACAATAACGAAATGTTATTCATTGCATTAGTACCTAGTACATTACTGTGAACAGTTGCAGTATTTTCGGGGTGGAGAGGTAGGTCGGACGGTGTGGAATTTCTGTCGAATCAAGAGTTTCGTTTTTGCGCCTTTTTTCATGGATATGTATTCTTTTAAAAATTTCCACTAGTGTAATGGATATAAAATGTGTTTGCTTTAAACATCGAAACAATAATATTGGTACAACTTGTTTGAGGGTCGGAAATTTGTTGGCAAAATCGCAGGCCTCCCCAGAAAATGAAATGGTTGGTTCCTTATGCGCAGATTTTTTTAAACTATCGCTCAATATAACATACATTGATTCAAAGGTCCATCCAGGATATAACAAAATATTTGTATGTAAAACGTGTTTGAACGAGTTTACGAATTGGTTGAACTTAGTTTAACAGTCGTTACATTTAGTTTTTACGTTAATTAAAGGAGTTTTCTTAAAACTTCCTACATGGTCTTTCTAAATACTTAAATTTAACGAGATATCTGTATAAGTTTAGTATATCAGTACATTTCTCAATAGTTTGCTGCCATTATTGCTTCAAGATACAGGACATATTCTGCTGGTAATTTGTAACCAAACATGTATGGTCCTGCTCTTTAATTTGTTTGTCCTGCTCTTTCACTTGATGGTTCAGTCATTTCACCCTCGGAATTTTACGTTTGCTGATGTTTGGTTTTAATGTTATATTGATCTGACTTTTGGATGTACTTATTTTCTTATGAAGATTTCTCTTCGAGTTTTGCCGATACTGCTTGATGAATAACATAATGCCACTCTCTGCACGTCATGGATAATGTTAATACACATTTTCAACTGTTCAGACAAATAGCCTTCATTAGATTAAGGTACCACATCTGTAACAAATACAACATGTAAAGAAAATTTCGTGCAAAGATATTGTGTGTATGTATATATATATATATATATATATATATATATATATATATATATATATATATATATTAGCTTTGAAAACAGATACAAAAGTAATAATATACTTGGGTTGCACTTTACAATTTTACATTTCAGTTTCATGATTCTTGCATACAGATATTTGAAAATTTGAAAAATATACCAATATTTGAAAGACATCCCCGCGGTAATAGAAAATGATATGAAAACCTCTAATCCGATCAAAGCGTGATGATACATGTTTAACAGATTACGAAGAGATTCTAAATTTACGGCATAATAAAATCTTGGATAGCGTTATACAGTAAACAAGATCGTAAATGAAATCTATCTCTGGTACAACTATTTCACCCGTTCCCCCCCCCCCCCCCGCCCCCCCCCCCCCCCAGTTTTCACGCTCTTTTGTTTTGTCGCAGAATCGTAAGTTTCAAATAGTACTTATTTCTCAAAAACGTTAGGAATGGACCATTTAATTTTTTGGTAAGGACGGTGAGGATTTAAAAAAACAAAGTTACGGGTTCTCGTTGCTAAAGAATATTTTGCTTAATTTATAGACACAAAAAGCTACACTTATATCTGTTACATTAGTTTAAAACTTATCTTGAGGAAAAAGACAAATATCGTCACTGGAAACAGATCTCAGCATTTCCCCGATTCCTTTAACAGTTGGCCCCTTAATAACCATAACATTTGCTTACACTGGTCAAAAACGTTGGGGAAACACCCATCATTATCATTTGTGAATAGAAACAAAGATACATTCTATAAGAAAAAGATCCATGTCGCCATTTCTTTTTTCCCCCTTCTTTCTATTAAATACCAATACAAATTCCATCTAATTAGGGGAACGGGTGGCCGAGTGGACTAGGGCGGTCGCTTTAACAGATCAATGCCATCTCAGCTCTGTCCACGTGGAGTACAGCATTGGGCTCGGCAAGTATGCCTGTGTAAGAAAGCTTGCCAGTGGCTTCACGTGAAAAGGTGGTTCTCAGAAAAGCCGTGGTTTTTCTTCCTCCAGATATACATGAACACATCTCGCCATGGTCGGATAAGGCAACGAGTCAAATTTCCTGGTTTGCACAATATTCTGCGTGCAATAACTTTCTTTTTCTTGCGTTAATTCGGGTAAGATACTCTGATAGAATCCACCTGAAGTATAAGGTATGTATATATTTTGTTTAATTAAGGTGTCAGTGTGTATGGACTTTTTATGGTGACAGCCAAGACAGCAAGAATAACAGCTGCTTTCTGCTGAATGATTTTGTAAAAAAAATATTAGTTAGTTTACTATAAAACAAATGTAATGCTGAAAAAAGTGTTTTCTTACTTGCTGTACCACTAAAAGAACTGTTCTTTGAAATCGTCCCTTTGTCGCGCCCAACTTAAGGAATAATGTTGTCAACATGCATGCAGTTTGGCACGTGGTTTTCATCTAACACGGACAGTAATTTTGTGTTTATACAGACGTCTCTAGGACTAATTCTCTTGTAATAACGACGCAAAATACTGACAGTCAAGTTTGAGCGATTTTTTAAATATATATTATTGACATATAAAGACAATAAAATCTGTATTCAGAAAAGCCTGGAGATTACTGGAACGTGCAAAACATATGAAATCCGTAGCACGTTATGAGCAGATACAAATAATCATGTCATCTGTTATACTGAGTTGTACATGAAATCCACATACCACATATCCTCACACCGCGTTTTGACACTGTTTTGTTTTGACACGGAATCGGTTCCAAGTGGAACGCATCTCTCCACGACCGAAGGGAACGACCATGGTGGACGGATACGCATTGGATTTTAAAAACAACTCGTGTAATATATCCACCCGAGACCCATAATTAGATTGGATTTCCGATAGAATTCCTATCGAAGTAATGGTCTCGGATGGCCGTGTGGTCTAAAGCGCTCGCTTTTACCGATGACTGTCATCTAACCACCTGTTAGAGTGGGTTATATACTGGCGGCCATTTATATCCGACCTATAATGGGCTGAAAAATGGCGGTAAGTCGACAAACAACCACCACTTTATTAATTATACTGATGGGACAAAATTTAACTTCGCTTTAATAGTTTGCTATTAAGTATATGATAACATTACTTGGAATGGATAACTGCTTCGTGTTCTGTTCGTGATGTTTCTTGTAGAGCTTTATTGATATACCAATGTGGCTTTGTTATTATAATCTGTGCATATTTACAAAAAGAACATACGTTTACCATATATTTTAAAGCTAGGTTTACTTCCCGTGTCTCAGTATGAACGGACAGGTCGTTATGAAATGGTACCAAGAATAAAAGTGGTTATGATACAATCGTGAATTTTGTTTCTTCAAATTAAATTCTTTGAGCATTTTAAGAAAAAAATCTCAATTTAAAATCAAAATTATGATAACAATAAAAATAGGTTATGACTACGTAATTAGGTTTCTTTGTTATTTTCCATGTAAGTGCGTAAAAACAAGTAACATACTACAATGCACGTCGCCGAGTTGTAAGCAGTCTTATTTTCTGCCTGTTTAATTCTTTTTTATTTTTTCATGGCGTCTATTCACTACTGTAATATCGGTCTGACTGGAGCTGATCTTACGGAAGAAATTGCTTTGTGCGTCTCCCAGCCAAAGGTATTTCCTCAGCCCAATAACAAACATGCTCAGCTTTCATACAAAAGTATAGGTTGAAAAAAACCAGTGGCTTTATCACTAACAAGTAAGAATTTAAAAACTAATCGTCCCACTCGTTTCATAATTGCCTTGGTGGGCGGTAAAAAATATGGCTTAGTATTTAACAAAGCACACATTACCATATATGTTCTATCATCAATCCAATCCAAATCACAGTTCGGACGCCGTTGTGACAAGAATGAATCAAGCTGAGGTGGGAGTGGAAGTATAGTTGTGGACTATTGAAAAGAGATCAAAGACCAGGGATAAAATAAACTAACATCTTAATAATAATACTAATATTAAATCTATCTCTACCTTGAGCAAATTCGATATCCACTTCTGTATATATTAGTTTACGAAGGTATATATATATATATATATATATATATATATATATATATATATATATATATATATATATGTATGTATGCATGCATTTCAGTTTAATAAGGTAGAAGTATAGGTTTATTTCTTTTGATCAAGGTACAATATAGGAAATAATATTCCATGCAGTCTTCTGATGATGACCTCAATGACAGGTAGACCGAACAGCCTACACATGATTTATCATATAAACAGCGTATTCACGCTTGACACCCCAAGGAGAAATCAGTTGAAAATCACAAAGGTGACAATTTAGTCCTGATATTTTTTTATGTGATTTTCCCTTACCCTAATCAACAAACTCACTGCTAAACTGAACCAACATGATTGATCATGTAACTTTAGAGTACAAGTCTGATTGTCTTCGAAACATAGTCGTTGGATGGACAATCTATAACGCAAGGCTATAAAAAAGAAATAATAGTAAAGCTGAACTCAATTCGTATCACTTCAGGTTGGTTTGATTGCTCTCTTAGCTGGACGGCATTTCTGGTGAAATATTTGACTATTAATCAGTTGTAACCTCACTATACCGTACCCATTTCTTGTTTGTCAATAAAACCACCAAACAATGAGTCGCTTATGTTCTCAAAACAAACCGCAGTGTTGTGTATATTTCATTTATATTGTGTGCTTGACCTTTCTCCGTGAATGAGGGTAGAATTTTGTCCTACCCGACTTTTGTAATATTTTTGTATAAAGATATTTGAATTTGAGGCCTAACCTTGCTTACGAGTTTGGTATATTCTGGAAGCAAACTTGTTAAAAGTATCTTGGAATTTTCCATTAGTTTTTCAGAAAATGAAATTCCGACATCGGTCAAATGGGGATGTACATAGAGATTTTTGTAAACAAAGTCTTAATTCCTCGTTTAATATCGGCCTTTGACAATCTATGGTTAGTGTTTATAGTTGTGTTCTGTTATAATTTGATAGGAATTATTTGTTTAAATGATTATTTACAAAGTTCTCATTGACATATTTGGACTACTTTGGGAATACAGATAACTCATTCAAAGACATTCTGGAGTATATCGTTGATATATATCAAGACGTTCAAGCATTTTGGAAATCATTCTGAACATTATATACTGTGGAATTGTGAAAGAACGTTTATTATTTTTTAGGGTTTAATTAACAGTAATTTATCTTTGAATTGTCACTTTATATGCCAGTGAAATGAAGTATTAGTTGAATTTTACTAAAACTTTATTATTTCTCCATACATTCAGACTCGTTGCTGTGGACAGGTTCATATTTTACACATAGTATTGGATATAAAACAAGGATTGTAGGTGTAAATGCCAAGTTTTGAGGAAACATTGCATTCGTTGTTTTACATTGGAGAATGTTATTCGCTTAGCATACTTGAATAGACATGATGTTGCTTATCAGTGATGTAATCGTAGTTTATGGAAGATATGACTTTACTGCACAATTCCTGATAACAAATGCTTGAACCAGATGTTGTTGACTTGCTTTTGTAATGTCCGAGTCTAGATCAACCTTGTAGACCATTGTTGCAAATAATCTCTACGTCCCAGTGCGTTGTTAGTGGGCATTTTTTAAAAAAAAAAATTATGATCTGCCTTCGTTATAGTTATTGTTGCTATGTAAAAAGAACTTTCTTCAATGAAGAAACCTGATGGTTTTTCAACTACAATCCATTAGACTTGCATCATGTCAGGTAATTTATCATCATGAAGTTGCAGTTATGACATATAGCCTGGTTTGTTTTAACATTCTAAGACTTGTCGATATTATAAATTGGCCTTTGCTATTTATGTAAAATATTTTAATTAGGTATCATTTGATTATGAAGTGTACATTATATTTAATATTCAGTAGAATTGCGTTACTTGTCCTCTGCAATATGCCATTTTATGATTGTTTGCATCCTCGAATTTGTAGCTGGAAACTGCTTTTATAAATTAGTGGTAAATACAATTTTTTTTCTCTTTCTCTGAAATGATAATGATTTCACATACGTTTTTTGTGCTTGTTTTTGTTACTTGGACATAGCTGTGTCAGTCGATATTGTTACGGTACACGAGTAAACATAATTATCGTAGACCACTTCGCCAAGGTTCTGCAAGACTGACATACATAACTGACGTATATATATTAGGATCACTGAACAGTCTGGAACGCGTACTGTTAAGTGCTCCATAATGTTTTCTGTCTTGCGTTTAAATAGTTAAGAAACTCCAGCAACATTAAACCTCCAAGTATAAGGTATGTACGAATTTAGTTCAATTAAAGTGTAAATAAGTAGGAAATTTAAATTGTGACAGCTAATCCGTATGAATACAAATGCTTTATTATAAACGATTTTAAAAAAAAATATTTATCGAGGAGGTAGCTCTAGAACTTAAATTTAGCGCTCACAAGACAAAATTGTTTTTTCCTTGTACCATCTGCTAATTGTTCTAATCTTTTCTGAATTATTCTATGAACTGCTGTGTCGTGCCCAAATTACGAACTTTGTTGTCAATATGTAGACAATTTGTTGACTTGTGCAGTTCTGCTTTTTAAATTGCAGGCGTCCAAAAGTCTTCCCAATACAGCCATAATGTAAAATAACTATCCGACATCAACACATACAGCCTTGTTTGATACAGTATATGCAGTCATGGTGCAAAAAAACACAAAATATTCAAGCGTTATCACATACAGCCTTGTTTTATATTTTATATGCAGCCATTTTGTAAAATAACATTCAAGCGTTAACACTTAGAGCCTTGTTTGATATTTTATATGCAGCCATGGTGTAAAAAAAAAAACATCAAGCACTATCACATACAGTCTTGTTTGATGTTATATGCAGCCATGGTGTAAAAAAAAACATCAAGCACTATCACATACAGCCAGCTGTTTAAGGGCCGCAAATTGTTTGAAAGAAATAACAGGCCTACCCAACAAAATTAAGTAGTCGGTCACTTATGCACAGGTTCTACAACTATTGTTTAAGACAATTGTAGGTCCCTTACGCACCTACTCTACAACTATTGTTTAAGACAATTGTATGTCCCTTATGCACCTATTCTAGAACTATTGTTTAAGACAATTCTATGTCCCTTATGCACCTATTCTAGAACTATTGTTTAAGACAATTGTAGGTCCCTTATGCATCTATTCTACAACTATTGTTTAAGACATTTATAGGTCCCTTATGCACCTATTATACAACTGTTGTTTAAGACTTTTATAGGTCCCTTATGCACCTATTCTAAAACTATTGTTTAAGACTTTTATAGGTCCCTTATGCACCTATTCTACAACTATTGTTTAAGACAATTGTAGGTCTCTTATGCACCGATTCTACAACTATTAAGACTTTTATAGGTCCCTTATGCACCTATTCTACAACTAATGTTTAAGACGATTGTAGGTCTCTTATGCACAGATTCTACAACTATTGTTTAAAACCATTGTAGGTCCCTTTTGCACCTATTCTACAACTATTGTTTAAGACAATTGTAGGTCCCTTATACACCTATTCTACAACTATTAAGACTTTTATAGGTCCCTTGTGCACCTATTCTACAACTATTGTTTAAGACGATTGTAGGTCCCTTGTGCACCTATTCTACAACTATTGTTTAAGACGATTGTAGGTCCCTTATGCACCTATTCTACAACTATTGTTTAAAACCATTGTAGGTAGAGCATTTGTTTTACAATTGCTGATAGCTTTTTATCCAAGTGCGTTGTTTTGTGGACATGTTCTACACTACATTAATCCGAGACTTGTAACATTTGCCTCCTAATCAATCATTTATGTATAGACTAATTATTTTCGACTGATATTTGTATAAATTATTTGTGCGGTTGCCCTCGCATTTCATTCATGTTAGTCTTTATAGCTTTTCTAGTCAGGGAAAAATGCATCGTCACCGAAATTCATTATGTTCTAGATTTGACTTTTCAGTTTTCTGTCCACCATTTTGACGATTGCTGGTAGGGTGGTAGATTCAAACTCCTGGCCATCTCCTTTCTTAAAGGGATAGGATAAAATATGACTAGAAAGGTTCAAGATAGTTGTAAGATATCTCTAGTGTTGTCTTTCATTTTCAGACATATTGATAAAAGTTTACGTCCATGTGTGTTTTCCCAAAGTGTTTGATTATCCTGGATGTAAACGAATCGTCGGACATCATCAGTTTCGATTATTCCAATTTGACTTGACCGACCAGATGGTTAATTATTTTCATCGCCTTTTCGACTGCTCTCTTCAAATTACTGGTCAAACTTTGCATCTCCACCTCTATAATTGCATCCGTTAGGTTATCATCATTGTCAGATAGATTATCACCATTACGTTGCAAACATGTAGTGACGAGCTGAGATTCGAGCTGAACACGCCAACATTCACAACATTAGATTCATGCCTAATGGGAAAATAAAATTTCACATTGTATTTATCTCTTGTTCATTGTCATAGTTTGGAGTTAATAACAATCTTCACTGATGAATTTCTCACAAATAACTACTTTGTTTATTCGACTTTCCTTCATTTTTCTTTGTTTTTGAACGATTGTGGAACAAAAATTTATTTGATATTTTTCGCTGCTTATCATGCATTGCATGTATTTGTATTTGTTATCGCTTTGGTTATATTGAAATAAGTTTTACTTTAGTTAATATACTAACAATTTTTTGTATGTTTAAAAATGTATATTAAATTGAGAAAATATTTTACAAGTATTACAGAATACAAACAGGTATGTTCTGCAGAGTGACTTTGACTTAATCATAATTATAACAGGCCGCCGGGTTTGCTTATTGAAAGGAGACCATGAGCACTTGCCCATTAACTGTGATCAACGCCCCAGATTACTACTGAAAACCAGTTTTAAAGCGGAGTAAATGAAGCAATTGCTCCTGGAGGCCTCACACCAATCGGCAAGCCTCGCAAAGCAATGAAGTTATAACTTTGACTGCCTTGCGGGGCATGAAACATTTATAAATCTCATTGTTTATCATTGAAACAGCGTACATTCTATACATGTATACTCTCTCTCTCTCTCTCTCTCTCTCTCTCTCTCTCTCTCTCTCTCTCTCTCTCTCTCTCTCTCTCTCTATATATATATATGTATGTATATATATATATATATATATATATATATATATATGTATGTATATATATATATATATATATATATATATATATATATATATATATATATATATATATATATATATATATATATATATATATATATATACTTTGTGTTTTTGTTTGGATAGCCTTTTTCAGTCAAATTTTTCCCCGTTTTCTTATTCATTATTTGCTGGTGACCAGGACCTATAAGCAGATCGTCACCTGCTTCCCTTTAAATCATTTATTTTATTTTAGAATTTAGAATTTTGTGCAAAGTCAGTTGTACTAAATCTTATTTATTTATTTTAAAAAAAAAAACAAACTTAGATTTGTTTTCTGTGTCGACTTTGCCTTTTCTATTTATGTAGATTGAAACCGACTGTGTTCGAAGTGAGTTCTGTACATTGGTTTATTTCCATTGTACACCACCCGCCTCGAGTTGGGTCGTCTCTAATTATTTATATTTATTTCGTTAATAAATGTGTCTAATATGTTTATTGGCCCTGTAAGTAGGGCTCTCTGTGTAGTACGGGAGATAGAGAAATTTGGTAGAATTCAGTATAGCTCACAAGTGATTTTACTACTTTTTTGGGGTGGGGGGCACCAGACAGATGTACCTCTCCCCCCAATTAAAAAAAAATAAATAGTTGTTATGTGTGTATTTGCTCCCACCCGATATGTAGTTTGTGTTTTTTTAAAATTTTTCTTTAAGCTCCCTTAAATTTAGTTTTTCCCATCGGGATTATATACAGATTTTGAAGGGTATTATTATTATTATTTTCTCCAGTGTTACAACAATAGGGTTTTCCTAGGTGGGATTTATCTACCCTCCTTCAGATCCACTTTCTTAATAATATTGGTTTGGCTATGGCTAGTGGTCTCTTACATCCGGTGTTTGCTATTAATGTTGGTGACATTTATCTGGGTGCTATATATGTATATATACATGGTTTTTTTTTTTAGGATATCCTTTAGCAGCAGAGATGGCGAATCGGACAACTTTATAGAAGCGTCTATTTTGCAAACCAAGGCTTCCTCCAAAATCGAAAAAAAAAAGTTTCCTTGGAGACGCAAGGTCGTTGTCGCCCCTCTCTGCTGATATGGGGTTAAAAATCTTTTTACGACTTCACAAACAGACTAATTTGTAAAACCTCACCTCGTAAATCAATCCGATTATTGGACTGGTCAGTGAGTTTGAAATTAATTATCGTTAACGAATCATTATGACATCGCATATAGACTGGATTAGTTGGATCTTCAATGATTAGAAACCCTGGAGGAGCTATTGGTGCAAATGAATATAAAATATATCCCTGCTGGGCTTGATTTGATCTTTCGAGATTTAGTTGGTAACTTCCTTCGATAACATCACATACTAAATTCACTGCAATCACCGAGGATATATTGACGTTGAGGAGCGATATGCCTACCACCGCCGTCTGGGTTATTATTATGTTTGAGGATGGTTGCCTGTGGTTGTGTTATTTCTTTCCATGCGTCGTGAATCCTTTTGAAACCATCATTTATGGAATCATTGAGATTTTTTTCATCTCTGAGACATTATATCCTGGAAACTTAAAATCGGGGGTATCTTCTACGCGTATATTATATGTTGCCGCAAACACTGTTCTTGTTTTAGGATTATCATGACCTAATATTTCTTGAATAATTTTCAAATGATGTGTTTCCATGTCCGCGATACGGCATACACGGGCGAGTTTATCTCAATGGCAGATGATAGTGTTGGTTCATGAACCGTTATAGTGATTTTCGATTCTTTTCCAGTAATGGATTTTATTCTGCGTTGTAATTCGTTTTTGATTTGTTCAATTTGGTAGGACCCAGATGGTAGCGGAACAACGTTCCAGTCTGGAGTATCATCGGGTTTATTCTTACTCGCAAACACCAGGGAATTATTCGGTTGTTGACTGCCAAATGATTTTAATCTAATATTTGGCCAACTGTGGTATACTCGTAATTTTGCTAGTATCTCTTTCACCGAAATCGTAGTGGGGAAATTGACACTGAATTCAGGATTGGTTGAGGTTATTGAGATCATGCTGGTTTTCACTGGGGTGGTATTTTCCGCTATTCGTTGGAGTAGTTCTTGCGATGTTGCCATTGTTATTATACTCGTGTTGTTTTTCTAATTTTAACATCGCTGAATCATAAACATTTACCATCGCTGAAAACTCACTGTCGGATATTAATGTCATCGAGGATAATTGGGAGTATGCAGTTGACAAAACATGGAACTTAACTATGTAGTCTTGTAGTTTGCGCTGGCTACACGATGATATTTTTTTTGTTGTTATTATTGAAATAATTCCAGCGATTGTTGTCGCCGCGGATATACAAATTGGAACATCTATCGGGGCAATCATTGTCACAGAGGAGAGTATTATAACGGCTCCGGTGATTACACCTGATACCGAGTACACGGTAACATCAACTGCGGTGATTCTTCGTCGGTATTTTGTTTTAGTTTTGTTTGGTATTCCTCAGTGAGTGTTTTGAGTTTAGTTTGAAATTCTCTGACCTGATCATAGCAATACTGCTGTGACGATGCCAATGATGACATTTTATTTATTATAACAGATTTCAAATTGCTGGCGTTAAATTCGCTAGCGTTGAAAATCCTAAGGATTTTTAATTCAGTTGTTTACTTAAATCCGCTACGAATTCCACATACCATGTTACTGAAACCCTAGCCAAATTATTATCAGTGGATATTATTGTGAATTATCCAGCTGTTTCCTTGTCGATAATTGTTGATATCATAATGTTTACCCCAGATGAACTCGTTGATGAAATATTAAATTTAGTCGGCGACACTAGTGTTAATCGATAAATACCTTTGACGGTCGCGGTGATATTTAATGTTATTTTGTGGTGTCCACGTAAATGATCCGTGTTGAATCGTGTATACTACGTTGTTGGTTTTCTGATGAGGACTTTTTTTTTTTTTTTTAATTTTTATCATCCTCGATGCATCATCTCTGATTGCCTCGATGGTGTTTTTCATCTCTTCGATGGATTTTCTAATATCGGGGAGTTTTATTATGTCGAGTTTATCAAATTAGACTCCAAGAAATTTATCCATGATGTTTTTACGACAAGTTGAAAACTGTTTTACGTGTTCTTCATATCGGGATGGAAGTGTTGCAAATTCTAACAGTTGTTTTTATCTCTTGTGAGTTTCGGTGTGGTCACCGGTGGATTTCCAAAGAAATTTAATAGAGGTTTGTCAATATTGTCAATGATACTTCTTTGTAATTTAGAAAACTGATCGAATTTAGTTATATGGTCGTCGTTTTCATCGCGTAGTTTTTTTTAATGGTTCTAAATTGTTAATTCTATCCACAATAGTTGAAATGAGAACATCTGGTTTGAGTTTACCCTGATCGGAAAATACCGCGATAGTATTTTCAGTTACACAGCGTTGTTTAACTAAAATATCATCAAGGGAAATATTGCTTGTTTTCAATTTACCCTGACGATCTTGAAATACAACTATTTCATTTCGATCAACACTTGCGCGGTTTAACATCTCGGATATTTCATCTTCGATTATTTTTTTTTACATCACTGGTTGCAGATATTTCCGCGGAGGGGTTTTTCAGGCTTGATAAAGATCTCCCCCAAATATCAATCATGTTATTTTATATAATTACTCTCTAAAAAGTGATTACTCGTATATTCGTGTACGGTTTTATGGGGTGCTGTCCGGTGCTGTTATCGAGATTAATGATACCGGTTTCTTTCTTCTGCGGTGATTGATGGAGTCTTTACTGGCATCCACATTGATAGTCTTGTTATATTTACTTTACCAGCATCAACATCAATATCACGCCAGATTGCATCATTTTCATCACCTTTTCTCGCGAGTACTACTGTATGTTTCGCTCCATAGATAACCTTTCTAAGATTTCTTCAAAATCCAAAAATATGATGCAGTGGAATCGCGCATGAAAATAATCTACGCGGTCCTTTCAACATTGCTACACGTGTTGCAAACCCTAGTTTGTAATCAGGACAAGTATTTATAATCATATTTTCGATATTAGCATTAGGAGCACCAAAACGATCTTTTGGTTGTCTTATTTCATATTGAACCTTTTCAGCGTGATCATTAATATCCTTGGAGAACATCATAGATGGACCTGCCGATCTTGTATAATCATCGGAATATTTTTCTAACCCCATTATTGTTGCAATATCAACATCATGTTCTATGGATTCAATATCTCTTCCATCACTCATATATCTAGCACTCTCAAATAGCGCCATGATACCATTATTGACAAAGCCAACTCTGACATTTAGGGGATATGGTGTATCTGTTGCAACATTTGTTTCAATTTCTCCTTCTACTTCGATAAAAGCTTTGGCGGGTAGAAAGTATTTGCTGGTATCCTGGGCTTGAAGTTCGATTCTTGATCGAATGTTTGGTTGTACTGCATTATAGGAATAGAGTTGATAATCGCGTACAGAATCATTCTTTGGTACTGGGGCGTCAATATCAAATGCTGTATCAGGAGCCGATTTGAACATATTATTATTAGATATTTCTTGATCTAAATCGCGATCTCGCTCGCGATTTCAAACCACTTCCGCAATCATATTTGCAGTAATATTTCCCTGAGTGTCATATCCTTCATTTATCCGTGATGCTATTTTTTTATCCACAGCGTTGTTTATTATTTCGCTAATACTTGCAGGCATAATTTACGTAGATGGTAGTGGTCCTAGTGACGTCGTCATTGTTGGTTTCTTTCGTCGCCGAACGCTAGTAGTTTTTTCTTAGCCGCAGAAAATGCTTTCCCGACATCATCAACAGCGCTAATACGAATAACATCGATAGCTTTCATTGATAATTGTTTTGCGACTGGTGCTATTTTTGGAGCCATTCTTGCAAATAACCCTGCAATAGTATTGCCGAGACCATCTCCATAGTACGCTCTATAAACAGGAAGTCTTGAATTTACTACATATACCATGGTTGATTTGTTGTGGTTGAAGTGTATGATAATCTTATTTAAATGACATTTATCTAATCGTAAATTGCTAGCAATTTCGGTTATTTAATCACTATGGTAACCGTCCTCTAGCTCATCAATAAACGTTCGATATACACCAATATCCATTATACCACATTCAAATAGTCGTTTACATATATCAGCGGATTATTTCCGGTGAGTTGTTTCCAGCTCGTTTCCCTCCTACGAGAACTTCTAATCGTGATATATCTCAGAGAATACTATCAGGACATTTAGATCACTACCTGAAACCCCTCTTGGATATCCATCTCCTTTTTATTCAGTTGTACCAGTTGCACCTTGTTTGTCCCTTTCCTGATCTTGTTTGTCCCTTTCCTGATCTTGTAAGTATCTAAAAAATATCATCATCTTAAAGTGGTGTAACCCATTGAGGTTCTTCTTGTTTTTTTTGTATCCGTGTTGGTGTTTTGACGTTTCCTCTCTAAATCATCCTCAGGTGGTATATCCCATTTAGATTCTTTTTCTTGTTTTTTTTTTGTTTCCGTGTTTGTCTCCGTGTTGGTGTTTGACGTTTCCTCTCTAAATCATCCTCAAGTGATATATCCCATTGAGGTTCTTCTTGTTATTTTTGTCTCCGTGTTGGTGTTTGACGTTTCCTCTCTTGTTGTCGTATTTCTTGTTGTTCTTGTATATCATAATTATCAACTCCATAATTATCAACTCCTTTTTTAAATTCTCTATACCCCAATTCTCTTTTACTTAAACATCAATCCTCTTGTTTATTTTATACAACCCATCAACCCAGTTATCGCGTGATATTATATTTTCTTTATAATCGTCTTTTATTTGTTGTTTGTGCATATATCTTGTCTATTCTTCATTACGAAATCAAACCAAAAAAAATGTATAAAGCTTCCCATGGTTTATGTGGTGCGCTGTCTATTTTTTAAAACCTATTTGAAACGTTTGTGTATTTTAAGAGGATGGGACTAGGTAAGGCTAGTCCCTCTGAGTTTTGACCTATATAGGGACGATTTTGTTTATGTAATGTTGTCTTTAAATTCCATATGCAATCTACTATTTCGTTATTTATTGTTTCTAGTGTTTTGTTTGTTATGTACAGAGTTTACTTAATATGTCAGATTTGAGTACATATGTTTTTGCAACTTGGGAACTTTCTATCAAGCTAAGTGGCGTAAGTGCCCAGATTTGAATTTTTAATTTATCTTTTGTTTAACTTTATTACAGTTTTCTATTTTTTCATTAGCCCAAAGAAGAGCCCTAGGGCTTTAATTCTACTTTATATTAAGCGTGGGGGTAATCCTGGGTGGTTAACTCTCCAGTTGTCTATTTTTAAAAGTTCCGTTTTACTATGGTTTATTTTTGACCCTGAGGCTTTCCCGATAGTTTCAAATTTTTTTTCTAGGTGTTTACTACTTAATGCAGGGCATGCGTGTTTAGGGAGGCATTTATAAAGCCAGACTAATTATTGCCTTAATCCTATTTATATGTTGCATGCTTAGTTTTCCTCTAAGCAGATTATTTCCCGACTCTTCCATGAGCCTTTCCACTTCGCGAGGCGCCATGTAATTTAGCCTCATGACGTCCTAATCTCGTACTTTCCGCTCGAGGGGCCCTGTTCCCCCTTATATTATATTTTCCTATCTAGTGCTTCCCTAGAACTATAACTCTCTTCTTTGATTCGCATCAATTGTGTAAAGCTCTCGTGTTTTCTGGTTTCCATTTTGGTGACAAAATATACTATCTGGCGATATTTGTGGCGACACCAATTTTAGCTGATAAAAACTGTATTTACAGTCTTGCGTTTGGAGTAGAGAAAATCAAAGGCACCATGACAGGAAGAAGAGAACTTTGATATAACAATGTACTGGAACATATTGTTAAATAAACAAATCCTTGTTTCATATTGACAAATCACCCTAACAGTGAACTGTTATATCATAATCCGCTGATGCTGATATCTGGCCTTATTACTGTATTCTGTAGTATAAGTCAAAAATAACCATACAACTGATATATTTATTAATATCTAATATAAATAAAATATATGTACAATATGTACGCTGAATCAATGATATGTCTCTCGTGATATACATTTTTTTTTTTATTAAAAGGAAGTTCGGGCAAGCCCAGTTTCCTTTTAATGAAACCTTTATACATCTCGCATGTTTGAAACAGTGTACATACTATACTATACATATTCTCTCTGCCCCCCCCCCCCCCTCTCTCTCTCTCATATATATAAGGACATGAAGACAGCCAACATCAACATAAACAATTTGGAGAGCTGTGCTGACGACCGCTCCGCGTGGCTCTTGCTGTCAGACAGGGCACTCAGAAAGCTGAGGAGATGAGAAACACAAACCTCGCTGCAAAGAGAGCCAGGAGGAAGGCGAACCAAAAACATCTTCAGCAAGCATCAGCATACACCTGCAGCAAGTGCAACAGAGACTGTCACTCAAGGGTCGGACTCTTCAGCCACTCGCGAAGGTGCAGATAGGACACCCAAATAGGAAGCTACACCATAGTCTCTCGAAGACGGGCGGATGCCGACGACGACGATATATATATATATATATATATATATATATATATATATATATATATATATATATATATATATATATATATATATATATATACACGCCTTAGCGGAAAACTGTTTATGCATAAGGGCTATTTCATTTAGCTGAATAAGGGGATATATGTAGCGGAATACATTGTTTATGAGTGAGGGCTATTTCATTTATCTGAATATAGGGCATATATGTACAGGAATACATTGTTTATCGGAGGAATGAAACTAAGAGCGTGCAGCCATTTTTATCTTACCGTAATAAGTAAAAATGGCGCAAGGACTGTTTTATATACCTTCTAAAATATGAATACAGAGATGAAACAAATACTATCGGCAGTAGAACAGGTGGAACAAAGTAAAAAGATTAAAATGATGATTGGTGGCATTGATGGATAAAAACGTATAATTGACACTAGTGGAAAAGTACAGAGACACTGCTACTTTTGTCTCTACGTTATATATTGAAAAACGGAACAGACTGACGTCAACGTAAAATGTATAATTAAACGAAATACACATACATTTTATTTTGAGACTTTTTGTCATTACGTATCTGCCTATTATGGCATTTCCCATAAATATGCACATCGCCTTAGGTTACAATGCTTCCCGCAGATTTTGCTACATTTTTCCTTGTCCCAATGGGATGTTCTGTACGTAATTTTTGCTACTAATTACTTTTTCCGTATATCGCTTTCCTTAAGATATCAAGAAAGAACTAAAGAATGCAGAGGACGTGGACGAACAAGGCTCACGAGTATTTTGAGAAGGAAACTGGAAGAAAGGTAGAAGAATTCAAAGAACGAGGAGAGGTAACAACACAGATTTTTCAAATCAACAATACTTTACAGTCTTTCAAAAGATTTTTTTTTCTCTCTGATCCCATCGTGTTCATGGTGATTGAACATGTTATCGAAACAGTTGGGAACAGTATTAAATCTCAATTTTTCTCGTATAAATTAAATTAATCATGGCATCGTACCATACAGCATGCTCATTGGTATACAATTTTGATGATACAATCAGCTATGTCAAAACATCAAATGTTCATGTCAGCAGAGCATAGTGTCATCGGGCGAAGAGGTATGCACTTTTTATGCATGTATATCAAAAGCCAAATTTGCACGTTTTGTGCACGTGTAGAAATGTACTTGAGACTGAGTCTCTCATATATTGTAGGTTCATGATGAGTTGCCATTACCAGCTAGACTTTATTAGCTTATTTAATACATCATTGTGTGACGTCATTTGTGAAATGTAATAATAATGAATCCTTGTATGCACATTTTAAATCACCTGTATGAGGCGTTGACAAACTATTATATTACTCCCTCCACCGGTATTCGCATAGACAATAGTATATACTATAGTATAGTATATAATTCACTGAATCTCGACCATTATTTCTACCTATGTACTAGACGAGAGCACAGGGTGGTAATTGGCTTAATGCGATCGCATTTACAGATCACTGATCAGCATGGGTTCGAGCTTCAGCTCGGCCATCATGGGCATGTGAGAATGCTCGCAATTAGTTTCCCGTGTGTCTGTGATATTTTCGAGGCTTTTTTTCGGGTTCGTCCGCCACCATATATACTGGCCGCCATATGCTAAAAGATGTCCTTAAACCCATAAAACAAACCAGGGACGTCAGAAGCCATTTCAAATTTTTCCAGAGGATGGAGAGCGGGGGTTCAGACTTGAAGGGATTGTACATTTTCGTATATAAACTACAACAATTTTACAGCACATGTAAATTCGTGGGGTGGGGGTGGGGGTGGGGGTGGGGTGGGGGTGTCTTTTTATACAAGACAGAAGTAACCAGAAACTATACATACCTTTCTTAACATCAGTCTTTAAGGAATCAAAAGTTTGTTGTGCTCAGTTAACATCTGAAAGGATTTTTTACTGCATTTATTCACAGAATTACAAAGGGCTCAATAATTTCGACGTAAATCACTAATTTAGGACTGCTCCGGTGGTCTAGTGGTAGGAGCGTCCGCCTCGAATGCTGGAGATCGTGGATTTCATACCCGACCTAACTGTACCAAAGACTTGTAAAATTGGTACCAAAGACTTGTAAAATTGGTACTAACAGCTGCTTTGCTTAGTGCTCAGCATTAAGAGGTTAGTGTTAGGACTAGTCCGCATGGTGTCAAGATAATGTGACTGGGCGGAACGTCGTGCTTCATGTGCTAGACATCACTATAAACTGCCTCTCTTCAGACATCGTGTCGATATGACTAAACACTTGTTAAAGCTACGTTAAAACTCCAAAACACACACACACACACACACACTTTTAGAGATATTTGGGATTATATAATTGTGATACATCAAGGTTATTAGGACATTAGCACTGTTTGAGGCTATTGGTATATAATCACATAGAGTATTGGCATTCTCTTGAACACCGCTGGAATACATTTGTAATATGCTAGAATTTTCTGAGCCTTTGTAAATTTAATTCAATGCCGTAAGTTCTTATTTTAGTTTGATTTTGTTTTCTAAGAAATAAATTATTTATTGAATTTTACAAAACTTTTTGGTTTTCGTTATTTTCTGTTAGTTTGGCATGTAATATATATTTGATATTAAAACTTACTTTCAACAAGAGACTCTAATTGTGACCGATATTTTCTCTAACTGACTTTGGTAAAGTGTTTTGTATTTGACGTGCTATATAGATATTATCCTACAGAGGATCTCAAAACTTGGTGAATGGATGGATCTTGATAAGTTGTACATCCTTGTTGCTATAAGAGGTTTATGTGGCCTGTATTTCATGGCCCAGTGACTTTTTTAAAATTTTGTCTTACAAATTTATATGTTGGGGTACTGTGTACGTTCCAGTCATGAAACATAAATGGATACAGATCTGTTTATACTACACCATAACAACCAAATATTGTTTGTTTGTTTGCTTAGGATTTTTAACGTGTAGCTTGAACATTTTTTCAGTCATATCGCTATGATGTCTGCAGCGAGGCAGTTTATAGTGATGTTTAGCACTGGGACAAAATGCCGCAGACATGTAGCATGATGGCTCACCCAGTCACATTATCCTGACACCAGGCCGACCAGTCCTAACACTAACCTCTTAATGCTGAGCGTCAAGCGAGACAGCTGTTAGTACCATTTTTTGAAGTCTTTGGTATAACTCGGCCAGGGATCGAACCCACGAGCTCCCGTATGCGAAGCCGACGATCTAACCACTAGGCCACCGGAGCTGTGATTAACCAAAGATTGCATTATAACGATATTCCAGCATAAGGCAGGCTAGCAAATGTAATTTTAAAGTTACAAATATTAAAATAAGAAAATACATTTGAAACAAATTGAATTAATAAATAACTCGCTTATCCTTGCAGCGATGAATTTAGTTGGAAATTAATTTCTGCATATAATTGTTCATATTTGCAAGTGAAGACTACAATACGCGTCGTAGAGTTGAGCTGAGGTACTTGTACTTTGATCACCTTTCATGACGTACACATTGACTCGTAAATGTGTAAATGTAGAGGAGCATTAGATCTGTGTACACTTAACAATGTAGTAATTGTAGAGTAGGTTAACTATTTGTTTCATGTTTTAAAAGCAAATACTGGTTCACTTATTAGCATTGCAAATATTCGAAATGTCGAAAGAGATTGACTTACTATTTATACATTAATGTTTGGAGACTGAAGAGATATTTAATATTAATGTTTCCATGATTAACTTTGCAAGTCCGTTATATATGCGTTTGCATCTTTCAAGCACGTGACTACAGCGTGTAAAACAGCGGTGGTTTATTATGTGAAACATCACGTATTTTTATCATCCGACTGGTGAGTTAACATACATGTGTTTGCATCGTGTGTGTTTGTAATAAGCACATTTTGATTTGTCAGCGTGTTTTTCCATGCAAAATCATTTTCCATAAATGGACACTTATTCAACGGTCTGAGGTAACTGTGGTTATTTCAATTACTATTGGAAAAATTCTTAGAATTGGGCTGCTTTGACAATCGCTACAACGAAAAAGGTCGGACCTGCATCTGTTGCTTTAGTGTCACTAATATATATGCAGGTCTAGTATATAACTTGAGAGACATGTTAGAAACTTTGTTTCTTAAGCAATGTTAGTCATGAAGGGGGATTGAGGTATTTCGTTTTGGATAGACACTGAAATAAAATGTTAGAATATACCACAAAAGTAAAATGCAATATCAAAATTTCAAACAGAAACCTGGTCTTGCCAAAAGAGCCACCCTCCAGCTTTTTAAATGGAAGAATCAACTCTTTGCATCAGGTGATAATAAATGGGGCAACGAGGTCCAAGGATATGCTGATTTTGAGGCTGATTCCCCGATTCCGGATTTTGGAATATTTACAGCGAACAGTACGAAGGAGATCAGAATCCGATTTTTCAATTTAAGCAAAGGTCAAGATAGCGCCGCAGACTTTAGATGCGCGTTCCTTAAATTTAAAGACGCTGAGGAAGCTGGGCCATTTGATATGGCCTTTATGACTGGGTCTGCTTCTCCATTCAACAACGTCGAGACTTTGCAGGAATTTCTGACTGGTCTGCAAGTTGGACCAGTGTCTCTGAAAGCATGGGCGTTGCGGCATCCGTCAAAGTAGGTATACACGCCTCAAATAAAATAGTTTCAATCGGGACTTGCATGGCATCTAGTCGTTTGGTAAAATTTCCTAGGGCATCTGTCAGATTCGTTGCATGTATTATACAGATACTTGTCCTTTTTGTAATTTGTTTTGAATGAAGAACAAAGTACGAAGATCTCAATTCGTTTTTTTCCCCGTTCGCTTTGAAGTATATAAAATCGATAACTGACAGAGCCTGTCTGACGCTATCGTAAAAATGTAATAAAGACACACGGTTCCTGTAATTGTGGAAATTTTTAAATTTGCAGACCATTGCCACATAAAATCCAGTCGTAGAAAAGAAAAAGCTAACGTTAAGGGCGCAAGTCGATATTCCGTAGAAGTAAATTTGTGATTGATTCAAAAGAAATATTAACCAGGATTTCAGCCATTCGAGCTCGAGTCGGCTGTTTTGTAAATTACATGACTCGTACGTTTGTCATACAAGACTTGTATCATGTAATAATATAACGCTCACGAATGATGTATTCGGATAATCTAATGATCATTTTCATGAAAAGAATATGCATTAAATCGATTTTGTTATGTTTTAGTTATTATAGTTTGGTAGACGGTCTAAGGAGAGAGCCAAAAGAATGGACATCACTAGATTATCACAACTACACGACTTATTCATGCAAGACGAAAGAAAACGCCATGCGTCTGTTCCGTATCCGGTTGATAGGATTGGGCAACGTGGATGAATCAAAACTATCGACAGATGATCAAACACATCCCTGGTAACTGTATTACTGTTTCCATTCTCATGTGAAGTCATATAATCTAAATATTTTAATTACCACACACCTACATCATATACCGTTGTCCCTCATGAATGAAGCCACGAGTTAGGCTAACCATAGTACGTAAATGACGTTTACCATTAAGCATAATTATGCCAATGCTTTTTTCAAGTATTCCAAAAGGCCAGATTTCGTGGCATGTGCATAATCACGTAAACTAATCTTCCAAAGCATGAATTGTTAATAACTTGCATCGCTTAGTAAACCATACGTATCAATCAACATAAGTATAAACTTAAGAGTCTCTACAACTCCATTTAAAATATTTAAAGCGAATATTTCAGAAACATTATAAACACCTAATTGTCATATTCTCCAGGGATCTGGTACGGACAGATTCCAAAGAGAAGAATGCACAAGGAACATCCCCATCAGAGAGTCTTCCACGAGTTTCTGAAACTTACCCAACCATGATGCTTCAGGTCCAGTTCCAAGATATAATGTCCGTATCCGTCCCTGACCATATCGTAGATCCGTCTGTAGTTTGGGATGAAAAAGAGTGTCCATGGAGAAATTTGTCTACCATTGTTCTGACATACAATGTTTCAAATCTGCCGGAGGAGAGAGCGAAGTATGGTTTTGACAAACTTCCAGAAGGAATTTCGCTGCAGACTCTCTCAAACACAGAGTCGTACCCAGAATTAATACTTTACCGAGAGAGGGTACTTTCCTCATCCACCAGAAGAAGAATGGTGACTGAAGAATCTGCTTCAATGAAACAGAAAATGACAACATATCTTATTCATGTGGAGACTGGATTTTACATGCTGTCTGGAACGAATGCAACTGTATCAATATCTATCTTTGGTACGTATTTTATGTTACAGTATCTTGCAAACTAATGGTAAATTGGTCAAACCGAAAAGTAAAATTTCAACATTACTTTCAATGATTTTTCCCCTTGTAGTATACTCTCTGATACGTGTTTTTAAACACCAGAGCTCTAGGAAACAATGCCAGTAGATACCCATTAGAAGTGTCCAAGCATCCGTCAAGAGGATTATTAGTTGTAAACATTGTCATGTCGATAATATTCAATACAAAATGTTCTCTTACTGTAATTAAAAACAAAGTGCATTAATGGACTCAATTATGTCTTTCTCTTCTTAAAATCTTCTTGTAGGGACCAAGGATCGGACTAAAAGACTTGTCCTTGACAAAAGTTTCCAAAACGACTTTGAAAGAGGAAGTAAAGATTCTTACTATATAACATCACCAAATGTCGGCGAGGTCAAATTCATCAAACTCTACTTAGTGGGAGGATCAATCGGTCGAGAATGGTATCTCCGGAGCGTAATGATATTTGATCTGGACAGCAGAATATCGTATGACTTTCCTTGTTTCCGGTGGATAACTAGCACCATCACGCTTCCAAGAGGAAACGGTACATTGACTAGATATAGGTTAAGTTGCAAGGCTCCATATTTTTGTAACCTCTTTATGGGCTGTTGTGTTGTTAATATTTGTGCTTGTACAAGGTAGTAATGAAGCGGCAAGTATTATGTTATGATATCCGTTCCTAGATCTGTTACCAATTGCCTTTCCGTTCAATGTGTTGAGTTGTACTCCCTCTGTTGTTACCAAACGTTATGGACGGCATGCACTTAGCAATAACGTAGAAACTTATCGATCTCCAGCATTAAAGCTCAAAGAATAAAACACGGTTTCTGTATAATAACTCCAGTTGCACACCATCTACTGTTATGAATCAATATAAAGAATAGTACAATAAATAACATTTCTGGGTTCAGGGTCAATGGGTCAAGGCTAAAGGTCAGCGTGACTGAAAGAAGAAACAATATGTTTCTGTGTAAACTCTAACTAGTTCTCCATCTTCAGTTATACAACTTTGCGGATGGTTAGCACATAGGGTAAAGAAGAACTCTATTGGTTTTTAAGTCAAGGGTAAATATAATCGCATGATTTAGAATAAGAAAATCAGAAGTTTAGTTACAGTGGCTAAAAGTAAAAATGATTTGCGCACAATTACTAGAGTTCTCTATTATATGCAGTTACCAATATGTGTTAATACCTGTGAACCCTTTTTGAGTAAAAAATTGTGTAAGGTCATGGTCAAAGTGTTGTTTTTTGTTTTTTTTTTAAAATGAATTATACTTTTTGTGGATGACTTGTACCTTGGGTGAAGAAGAAGCGTCCACATTTTATTTAATAAATCCAAGTCACCGTTATTGAAAAAAAAAAACAACTGGTTTTACATTAAACTGAGGAAGCGTTAGCATTAGATTACATACCTTGACCAAAATATTTTTGGTTTACTGCATTTCCGATTTAAAAAAGGTATCTTGATCTTGGGGCCATATATCAAGGTCATTATGACTATATCATGGATTTTGCAGGATATCTATTATAATACGGTATGTTTGTTGAACAATTATTGGATGGCTTGTATTTAGGGTAATGAAGAAACCCGTTTGGTTTCCTGGATGAAAAGGCCAGAAGACAAGACCGTGGCAAATCTTAAAAAAATAATGGTTTCTGCACATTCACAAATATTGTGAAGTCAATAGAATAGATGGTGGCCTTAAAATCAATAAATCGTCAGCAAAGTAGAGTATTATTTTATACGCCTGCACTGTTTACTAGTCCTTGATATACGAACATAACTATCTGATTTTATATAGTTCTCCTGCAGTTCCAAAATAACTTGTATACATATATATGCATTTGCAGCTGTCTTGCCACAGAAGGAAACAGATCCGGTTTTACAACGTGTTCGGAGAATGTGGTTGGCAGATGAACAGATGGTTGTTCGTTGGAAAACACAGACTGGTTTACCAAGCAACATAGGTATGAATTTGACATGTGACACTGTCTTTGGTTGATCACAGCTCCGGTGGCCTAGTGGTTAGAAAGACTAGAACCTAGGAATTGTATTGTTCGAATTGGACTCGTGTACGATGAACTATAAATATTTGTGCAATCAGAATTTGCAAGGGACGTTTTTTTTCAAGGCTCTGACGGAAAAATATTTTAAAATCAGATAATGGCCTTTCAACTAGTGTTTCTGATTAGGAAATTTTTTCACCTTATGTCAAAAGAATATCTGCTTTTAAAACGTTTATCCGTAGTGTCTCGTGTAATCTGTAGCGTCACGTGTAATCCGTAGTGTCTCGTGTAATCCGTAGTGTCTCGTGTAATCTGTAGTATCTCGTGTAATCCGTTGCGTCTCGTGTAATCCGTAGCGTCTCGTGTAATCTGTAGTGCCTCGTGTAATCCGTAGTGTTTCGTGTAATTCGTTGTATCTCGTGTAATAAGAAAGCGTTTTTGTTGTATATTACGTCAGCCTAGTAAGTCCGAGTAAGATATCACATGGATGATACATTGTTTGACTCCCAAACACTCATATCTATAGGAACTTTTACAATATGTTTCAAATGCACATTACACCTGAGTTTGAATTAAAGGAAGGGGATTAATCCTAGAAAAACAGTGACATGAGAATTAAGCAACTTGCCCAACTACTAAATAGACTGTTAACAATCGTTGTTTTTTCATGATTCGGTTTGGCTGCTAACCAGTCGTTCTGGTCAATGGGCCGTTAACCGAAACCGGTCTTCTCCTGGTCAATGGACTGCTTACAGTAACCGGGTATTGTTCTGGGAAATGGGCTGTTAACAGTAACCGGTCTTGTCCTTGAAAATGGACCGTTAACCGGTCATGTCATAGGCAATGATGAGCTGCTAACCAGTCTAGTCTTGGTTACGAGCGATCAATTAGATAATGACACGTGCTGTTCATAGCTTGATCGATTCAGAGGGCATTGGGTGCTATATGTGTTAGACACTTGGACATTATATTCTGTAAAATATATACATTCAACGTTTTAAAACATCATAATGTCTATACAACGTTCGCAAGATTTTCAGTATAAACAAAAAATATCTCCAGTAAAGTGATTTAAAAAAATCCAAGAAAGATAATTGTTTTAGAAACAATTACTGATGAGCTGACGTGTCAATCTTGGTGATGTCAGTTTCAAACCAAAGGGTACACAAAGATTTGTACCATCGAAAAAACTCATTCGGTGGAAGTTATAGAATATACAATGTATAAACAAATATGATCCATAATCAAGTAGGATTTATAATCACAAGAGTTTTATAAAGAAGTGAATACATTTCTACACTGATTAAGAAAAATAACTGAAAAATATTCCATATAACAGTATCTTTCGATGGAATTCGTTGAATCTAAAATTTAGATGAAAACACGTTCCTTGAACTTGATGGAAGAAGAAATTTGCATAAAGATACGAGGTGTATTAATCGGATTGTAGACCAACTTGAAATGACTAAAGATATTTAATGTATAAATTGTACAGTTCATTGATTAAGGTAAAAGTTTGAACTTTCAGCCTTTGTTATCAAGTTTAAATGAATTTCGCTGTGGGATATCGTTGTAGACTATCCCGCATACAAGGACTTACCAAGAGATCTAAAATTTGCTACCGAGCGGGAATGGGAAAAGAAAGAGATTATTGGATTCTATGCAATCAAACTGAAAATCCACAGCTTTTTGACGGTCTTCGAAGCTTTTAATGATTTTGAAGATTTCAAGGCATTGACAGACGTGTTGAGTCAATCAGAAGTAGCGAAAGCTATCACAGCCAACGACTCCTGGAAACGAGACGAGGAATTTGGGAGAATGACCTTGAATGGAGTCAATCCAGTCATGATCAAGAGATGCCAGGCACCTCTAGACCATTTTCCAGTGACAAACGACATGATGCAGGGAATTCTGCAACGAAATTTGAGTCTCGAACAAGAAATGGAGGTATTTGTACGATGACAATTTAAAGTTTATTTGAAACGCGAATCGGTGCTTTTCATCAAAGGTCTACGTGGTAAAAATATAGGATAATCGCAGCTTAATACAACACAATTGTATCTAAAATTTAGAACTAAAGATCTATGTACGTTTGTTTAAAAGCAAAACATATGAAAACATTTATCATTGCACCACAATCACTAAGTTGATATACTTCAAACTTATTTGTATAGAAGAATTTCACGTAATTTTCATCCTCTTTTTGGAAAATATCTTTCTGACTGGCTAATCAATTTAAAGTTATTTACATAGGTACGGTACCAAAGTCAGGAGATGAAAAATTTGAAGATTTAAACATTGATATTTCAGGCAGGGCACATTTATTTACTGGATTACCAAGTGCTGAAAGGAGTTCCAAGGAGAAATGATCGGTTCCTTCCGACCCCTCTTTGCATGCTGTATGTTAGACCCGATGGCGCCTTGGTTCCCATAGCCATACAATTGGGACAGTCTCCCGAAGAATCAGATCTAATTTGGACCCCACATGACACCGAACTGGATTGGCTGTTCGCCAAGACATGGGTCAAAACAGCAGACATACATGTACATGCTCTGAACACCCATTACTATCGGGCTCATAGGGTTTCAGAGGTGTTTGCTTTGGCGACGATAAGAAATCTTTCACTGGCTCATCCAGTCTTCAAGCTACTGGTTCCGCATTTAAGAAATACAATTGCTGTGAATACAACTGCTGGAGAAGTCCTTCTTGGAGGCGAAGGCTCAGTCTTCTACAAAATGCTGTCCATCGGGGGTCATGAAGTGAAGATGGTTGAGAATGGATATAAAGAATTCCATTGGGATCTTCTCAACATACCAAAAGAGTTTGCTATGAGAGGTGTAGATGAACCAGCCCTTCTGCCTAATTATCATTACAGGGATGATGCACTCAGCATGTGGAATTGTACTGGGGAGTTTGTCTCGAAGGTAGTTAACCTCTATTACAGCTCGGACGCAGATGTCAAAAAAGACCACGAGTTGCAGTCATGGATGAGGGAAATAAAAGAGAAAGGATTGGTCTCCTGGAATGAGGATAATGGTGTGCCTAGAAGCGTCGAGTCCATGTCTCACCTCAAGGAAATCCTGACCATGATTATCTTCAACGTGTCATGCTATCACGCAGCTGTCAACTTTGGGCAAGCAGATTACTACATATTTGGTCCAAATTATCCGAGCGCGATGAGAACGCCACCACCAACGAAGAAAGGAAGTACAACGATGGCTTTAATTATGGCGGCGTTGCCCGTAAAAGCAGACCAGGCTTTGGCAGTTGCATTTGCCAATTACCTTAGTACCTACTCTGAAAACGAGGTATGTAAACTTGATAATGAACATGTTTTAGTTTTTTGATATTCGGAGTCTACTGTGGTGTTTACTTCCCTTGACAATTTCATTTCGCAATCTCAAGCGTGCCTCTTATCGTCGGCTTTTATCAATCGGGCTTTCTTCATTAATAGAACATTTGTATTAACTAACAATTTTAAGTTTTTTACCTTGTCAAGGTAGGCTATTTGAATAAAATGTGAATATTGCTTTAAACATTATTTAATAATCCACAACAATTTAAAGCAGTGATTTGGTAAATTTAACAAATGAAATTGGAACATATCTACTGGTCAGTTTATCAGTCACATCTGTAACAAGTTTTCGTTTGTGTGTGTGTGTGTGTGTGTGTGTGTGTGTGTGTGTGTGTGTGGTTATTTCTGTATATAAAATCCCAAAAGATAACCATTAACTATTTTTGAAGAGCAACATTTCTTTTGGATTGCTAGGTGTATCTCGGTGACTTCCCAGACGCTTATTTCGCCGAGGCAGCAATGCGGAGGATAAAAGATGAATTCCAACAGAGCCTGAAAAAAATTTCCGAACAGATGAAAACCAGAAATCGGAAAATGGATATTCCCTATTACTATCTACTTCCGGAACGGGTGCCTAATTCTGTCGCTGTGTAGTTACAATAGGTTGTCAAATAGATATTATATATTCATATAAGAACTATCTATAATCAAGGTTATTTCCTTAATGAGCACGTGTAACACTTACAGTAAGGAAAAGTAGTGAATGTGACAATGTTTTCTGCAAACAATATAATGCCATCTGTAATTATCAAAACAGGGACGATTTTAAGATATTCGTACATCATAATCGATTTTTCAAAGTTCATTCTGGCTGAACGATACGTACGTTTGGGCAAGTTCCACAAAAGAATGACCTTTTATCTTAATTAGGAAAGCCCCATAAAGACTTGCCATTTAATCGTAAGTAGGAAAGTTCCAGTAAAACTTGCCCGTTAATCTTCAAGTAGGCAAGCGCTGTAAGATATAAACCTTTAATTTTGAGTATGAAAGCTTCAATATGACTAGCCATTTAATCTTGATTTGGAAAGCTCCAGTAAGACCTTCCCTTTAATCATACGTTGGAAATCTCCATCAAGACTTACCCATTAATATTTAATATGGCAAGCTATAATTAGACTTTTCCTTTAATTTTAAGTAGGCAAGCTAAAGTCAGACTTGTATTCTAATCTTAGGTACGTAAGTACCAGTAAGGCTTACACTTTGATCTTAAGTATGAAAGGCCCAGTAAGATTTGACCTTTAATCGCCAGCAGGAAAACTCCAAAAAGACACGCTTATTAATATTTAAATTAGCAAGCTCTGGTATTACATGCCTTTAATCTTTTACGTTGTCAAGGTCCAGTAGGACTTGCTCTTTAATAGTAGGAAAGTTCCATAAAGAATTGACATTTAGTCCCAATTAGGAAAAGATAAAATAGCGTGTTAAGCAGTTGAATCCCTTTTTTTTCAAAAGCAGTGGCTGTGATCTTTACAAACGACGAAGAGACAGGCAAATTAGAAAGGGTCATGACCAAGAAGAGTTTAACATATTGATCTTTATACGGTATATATTGTATGTTAAAAAAAGTTTAAATTTAATGAAATAGAATTCAATAGTCTGGCAAATTATGCAACAAAATTCAATAAAGTTAAATCAGCGTTTGCAATCGGTTTTCATTACAAGACTATTTTCCTTTCTAGCCACTGTCATAGAAAAGAAACAGTAGTTGTCGAGATCGTTCGTTTAAGTTAAAGAGTTATTGCCCTTGTGTTTTGCTCGTCTAACAATCACATACAAGGTAGAATAATGCGTAGGGAATGTACATCTAAACATCATAAATAATATCGTAATAATTGTAATCTGTACTGCATATGAAATATTATCGTAGTTATTTGTAATCTGTTTCATATGTAATATTAGTGTAATCTTAACTTCATATCTAATAATATATTAATTATTTGCAATCTAACTTCATAGTTAATGATATCGTAATTATTTGTAATTTATAATTCATATATAATATTATCGTAATTATTTGCTCCAATCTCGGACTCAGCCAATGTAGGAATTCGAGAAAGTTTGCATTTATCTTCTCGTGGGTCGGAGGTTCTTTCCAGGGTTTACCCGGGTTCTTCCTCCGCCATTAATGCTGTCCGCCATGTATAGCACATATTGCGCTTAAGAAAATCGTGAAACCTTAGAACAGCAATAACGACAACTGATTTGTTCAAGTCTGATAGAAGGCTTAAATGGTCGAGTGGCCTGAAGCGCTCGTCTTTACTAATCACTGCCATCTCACCTGTCCTCGTGGGATATAGGCTATGGTACGGTCAGTGGGGTTTTGTGAGAAAGCTTCGGTAGCTTCACGGTTATTGGTGATTTTTTGGGTTCTTCCTCCACCTGTTATACTGGCCGCCACATGTAACCTTCATGGGGCTGAACAATGCCGTTAAATCCAAAAACATCAACAATTTGAATACGTATTATCTGCATTTAAAAATTCTTCTATAGTTGTTAATATATATATATATATATATATATATATATATATATATATATATATATATATATATATATATATATATATATATATATTAAAAATACGAGTGTTATTATCTAGTATAATAAAAGAAATTTGTGCTAGCTGGAATTATCGGGAAACGTATGTTTGGTTCAAAACTGAACATTTGTTGTTCTGTATTTTCTTTTGGAACTAGACCATTTTGTTGCAATGAATATTGTTAAATGAGAGTAGACGGTAAATTAAAACTCGCAATAATGACAGTATCTTAATGAGATGACGCTGTGATGTAGTCATATTTCGTTGTAGGTCTGATAGAAATACCACTTTACATTTTGGAGCATGACTACCACTTGAATAATTAAAGCTAGATACATTTTGTCATCAATACCTTCTACACGATGCTGGAAACTCGGACGTGCAATCTCGTTTCATTATATATTGCATGTTCTTCACATCGAACCTTTCTAATGTTGCTTATCTGTTGCATCAATACAGGACCTGAAAATGTGCCTTTTTTGTGAACAATAAATATATACCAAACTATTTTCCTAGTGTTTTCTTCATGTCCAAGTACTATTGTTTTCATCGAAGAAATAGGCTAATTACCCTAATTTACCGAAGGAACCATACACATATACACCAAGAGAAATTCTTATGCATAGAGAAAGTTATCAACAAAACCCATACGATACATTATAAAATGAGAATGAATGAGAAGTTAATTAGAAAGCAGGAATATATGTAGAAAGAAGAATATATCGTGCCTTGTTCAAAATGGTCAGTTTTGGTGGTGGCATATATAGGAGAAACGGCCATGTCGCCCATCTTCCATGTAAAATTGGCAGATATTGTCTGCCTGTGACCTTATAGTGAAGCATCTAATCTCTAACACAAAGGCTGCATGACTTCCTCACACTACATGACCCATAAGAAAGAATATAAAATCTGTCACATATGTGATGGTGTTCTCTTATTAATACTGCTCGTATGCGGTTTTGAAGTATATAAACAAGTTACTGTTAATACTATATTTATACATTTCTGTAATCTCTTAACTAACAATAACAGTCTTATTAGATTGAAGCCATTATCATAAAAGAAGTAAAACAAATCCACCGTTTCTCATCTCCACTATACAAAAATAAACTGTTTAATCACGAGGTAACAGTTGATGTTTTTTAAATAAATGCCTACAACGGGTTCTACCCATAGCTCTACCAACTACAACAGTAAAAAGCAATCAAACTTGCATAGAAAAGTAAATAAGATAATACCGTAAAACCAAATGTACAAGTAAATCCCTCATTTGAACTCGATTTATACATGAAGTTAACTAAAACATTTTTAAAAGAAAGGTCGCGACTTCATAGTTGTTGTTGGCATCCGGTAGTTTCGAGAGAAGATGCAAGTGCGCCCAGAGATATTCCGGCTGATGGTTGTGTAGCCCAAGACGGGAGTGGAAGTTCTTGCTGCACTTGAAAGTTTAGTCTGGTTTGTGTTGGCGCTGATTCTCGTTAGCTTTTTAGCAGCTAGCAAGCATAGCTTGTCATCACCGGCTTTCAAACCAGTGATCAGCGTATCGCCAGCTGTGCCTGTTTAGAAAAAACTTTCCCCACGTTATACATCTTTGACATCACAGCCACGAAGGCTTTCCCCATTTTTGCAGAGAGAGAGAGAGAATAATTGACGATAAATGTGTCCCAAAGAGATAAGGGACATTTGTTCATTAGTTCTATATGTGAGACTGAATGACACATGATCAAATTGTATTGACTTGGTTAATGTCAGTTTTGGAAGATAATCACCTCTCATCATACAAATTTAGTAAACAACCTTTAAAATATATGTGGAATATTATATCACATAACTTGTTGATGATTAAGACGACAGCGTGTGCTTGAATTTTGTTTTTCGTAACTCACAAGACGTAATGCACGAAAGAGCAGATCAGTCAAGTGTAAACGGAGTATTTATAAAGCGGTGTCTCCTTCTGATACAGCACTGTTTCAAGGCCACATGGAATGCACAGACACGTGGCTGGAATGATCGTCTCCCGATGAACATGTCAGTAATATATTTCAGCTGAGCGAGGGTGTGTACTTGTCAACGTGCAGATCAGAATTACCTGCAGGTAAATATATAAAGGCGGTTTTGTTTTTATTTAAAATGCAGGCCTTATAAAGAAACTGTAAATAACATTTTTGCAATTAGAAGTACATGTAAGTAAAATGTTTTTATTGGTAGTTACGTTTTTTTTTCCAAGTCAATCGTCACGATATATTATGGCGGATAAATAAGACTTGTACATTAGTTTGATAAAATGAAAACTGACTTATCAAATGTATACATTTAATTTGACATTGAATGATTCTAACTTCCTGCTACTATACATCACCAAAACAAATTTCACTTTTCTCAAAGTATTCAAGTCTCTTTCACAATTAAAAAATAAAAAAAAAGCAAAGAAAAGAAAAGAAAAGAAAAAAAAAAAAAAAAAAAAACAAAAAACAAACACATAAAAAACAAACAAACTAACAAACACATGAGCGTCAGGAATTGAGGCGGGGATGCGAACTCGTAATCCTGAACTTTGCTTGAAGCTACAGAACGAAAGCAGTACACGTCGATTGTTTCCACGTGCCAGACAACAAGAACTGAGCTCTTTTACTAACTGATATTACCTATAAACATAATACTTTTATCGAAACGTTAACAGTAAACATTCTTATATTTTAACAAAATGGTGACCCTACAATGTCATTCATACATGGATAGTTTACAAGTTACCCGCCCGTTGTAAAACATTTGACTGAGAAATGCATGGATTCTCACTCACGCCCTTGTCGCTGAGCCAGGCAACTGATAAATATAGCTGATTAATCACTAATGAGTGGCTTAATTACTAAGATCAAGTACCTGGTTAAAATCTATGCTGTGATGTAAAAGATGTCTAAAATATTGTGATTTCCTTATGAACTTGTTTTCAAGGATTTATGGGTGTATAAGCTTTCGTGATCTGATTTTGAACCAGTTTTAGAATATGTATACATGCCCACGCGCCAGTACGAATTTACCCTAGGTAAGTATCTATTGCAAAAAATAACTTTTTCAATATTTAGACATCAGCGAACACTCTCCAGAAAGAACACCAATGGTATCTGAGTAAAGTTTTTTTAAACTTAATTTTAGGAACATATTTTCTTCATCTCCACGATATGATGACACAGACTTTACACATCTGACAAGCGGCAATATCATGTAAAACGGATTGGCTTTTAATGTGGGCTGGGGGTCGGGTGGAAATTGTCTGAGAGTTATGAAAGTGCCTCTGATCTGTCTTGCGACAGACAAAAATAGTATAACAAAGATAATATATTTAGCATGCGCGCAGCACGTCTTGTAAATATAACCGATATTTTCACAACTGTTATGCCATTGTGTCAACCGGGTAATATGTTTAACGACTTTAAAAGACACGTACAAGGACCGTTTTGTAATATATTTAAATTGCAAACATTTTTATGCAGGATAAGTCTTAATATTAATGCCTTTCAAGCAAGCTCATTTGTATTGAAAAAATGACTTGCCAGTACGTTTCAAATTCACCAATGCGAAGCAAATAGTTCGCTGTAAATACGGTTTAGTGTTTCTCTGTCAAATATACAATGACGGTTTGATGGTGTGCATACACGATCAGATAGCTGCACCTCCAGAGATCCATTAAATATATTTGCTCTCCACACCTTACCTTATGCAAAACATGAATACTGGAGCAGGAAAATATATGTCTGGCTTTGGGAACACTGTAAAAGTGAAGGTGTAAATGAACACTGAAATTGAAAACCAGTCTGTGCGCTACTCGTCTATAAAGGCGTTGCCTCTGTAGCCGCTGTAACATTTTCTTCGATGAGAAAACGTCTCGTTAAGCATCGCTCATCTAGAGTTTTATTGTTGTTTGTTGCTTTAGATAATGTCCTTATTTTATATCACTTGTCCTGCTTGCCACGTGCAGATTACTGTATTAACACATTCAAAATAATTATATTTTTATATTTTACTGACGCGGGTCTGTGTCAGGGCCAGATAAGGTCAAGTGTTGAAGGTGGGCGTGGCCAAAATTTCAAAATGGTCCCGAGGACCCGACTTTACTAGAAAGGGCACCAAAACAATAGTATGTGTGTCTATTTAATCAAGGTGTCCATACTACCTAATAAACATGCGCAAGAATACAACAATGGTCAAATTTCAAGTGACAGGCGACTGTATGTTTGTGTGTGTGTACGTTTAATTTTGTATTTTTTAACCGGATAAACCTTAGAAACCCACCCTCTAATCCGGATATGTGTGTCGCTGCGATCGCTACATTTAACTCCTGGTTGAAGAAACGCGATTTAGCCATCCGTTTCGTGCAAAGCTCCTGCAGATAATGTTGCAAACAGTCTTGCGATCTATGTGTGAAATTTCATACCTGTGCTGAACAATACCCAATATCAAGTTAACGGAGAATAAAGAAGTTTTAGATAACATGAGGCTAAAGTTGACCCATTACTCTTTGTGTTTTTGAGGAGACGATTAGCATATGTGTGTGTGATTTGGATTTTTAACGTAGCATTAACAATTGTTTTAGTGATATCACTACAATGTGTACACTAATGAAGTTATGTGAGAAAGCTTTCCAGTAGCTTCTCGTGGGTCAGTGGTTCTTTCTGGGGGTTTTCCCGGGTTCTTCCTCCACCAATAAAACTGTTAGCCATATATAGCCTATCGTGTGTTAAAAAATGGCATTAAACCCTACAACAACAACAACAACAACAACAACAATGTCTGCAGTGTGGCATTTTATAGCGATGTCTAGCACTGGAGCATTGTCACATACATGTAGCATGATGTCCTAATCAGTCATATTATTCTGACACCAGGCCATCCAGTCCTAACATTAACCTCTTAATACTAAACGTCAAGCGAGGCAGATGTTTGTACCATTTTCGTAATTGTTTTGGTATGATTCGGCCGGGGATCGAACCCACCACTTCCCGCATCTGAGGTGGAAGTTCCAGACACTAGGCCACGGGAGCAAGCGAAAGTTAGATTTAACAATGTGATGTACATTTTAAACCGTTAGAAAGATGGATCATTAAAACGATTGTTATATGTGATTATTGTCATATTCATTGATAGCTTTCATTATATTCTATGCCTTTTTAGCCGAAAGAAAACCTCTAGCCTAACTGGTACAAAACAACAATAGACGTACAGTTACATATCTAAATCACAAACGTTCGCATACATAAAGAAAAATACAACGTTTTATGTTGAATATGATTTTGGTACCATACTAGCGTCCTCTGATGAGGAATGGTTCTAGAAATTTATCGACCGCTACAGTCTCCTATCGTAGGGGAAAAAGGCAATATGGCCATCCCAACGAGTAAGAGTATCAATAATTTAAGGATCAAATACTTGTACGATACCTTCCCAATACATCCCTCTTAAATGTATTATAGATTCATCAAGTTATTCAATATTTGAGTGCAGAAATGCAATGAAGATGGTTTGAAACTAATTTTGTACATTTTTCTTTATTTCGACCTCTTGCTGAACAGTCAATAACTTCTTTATGAAAGTACTCCTACTATCGGTCGTAATCGATGGAAGCTTCCGGAGCACCCTGTCATGTGATGTATATAAATGTCGACCTTCAGACTTCGTTGAAATCACTTTGTTGTACTTTTCTCGGTGAAAATGGTACCAGTTTCAGGTGGGGTGGGGTTGTTTTTTTTTGTATCGGCCACACACAGGCATGTTTAATACAGTGATGTATATTAGGCATATGCAAAATACGTCATGCGATCTGGTTATATCCGGGTATTTACATCATATGATGTGGCTTTAAAAATAACTTTTTGGCCAATGCTTTTGAGGAAGTTGCGCATACCTGATGTATATTTTTAAATCTTGAAAAGGACAAAAAGTAAAACAATTGAAATGATTCGTCTCATATTTATTTATAGTTTTCTATAAAAATAAAAGTAATATCGTTCCCTCTCTGCCACGAAAGACTTATCTTGAACAAAATAATAACTACATTTCAAGTCATATTCGAGTAGAATTGGTCGTATGACATAATGTACAAATAACTGGAGCTTTCTTTAACATATCTCAGTGACAGTTCTGTTTAGTTCAAGCATAATTTATATCTTTGTAGATATGGTCTTACGCGAGAATTAGTTAATGTGCTTCACATATTGATTCTTAAATATATATAATGTTGTAATTTCTTTCGATCCAATCTTTGACCACACTAGGAATCATAAAGATCTGTTGGAATATTAATTATTTTATAGAACTGTAGTGATTAATGTGTTTAATTTATATTCCGTTTTCCCAAGCCTGATTCGGATATTGAGAATATTCTCTTTTTCAAACCAATGATGTAAAGATTCATTTTTCTGATGAAAGTACAACGAGGTTGCGGTGCCAAATTGGTGTGCTTGGTATGTAAAACATTAAGCGGCAGAATAAATTGTTTTATTTCAGATCTATCGTTCAATAGGTATTGCATCCTTAGACAAGTGATGTCAAATCATGGAAGAAAAATGAAGAACAGAGGAAGGCAAATGACTAAATATCGAAATGTTTAAAATCAAGACAAAAGCTAAAATTCACTGATTTTACACAACTGTTATGTCAATATACTGATAGTGTAATACATTTCAGGGATTGATTAGACATATATAACGATCACTTTGCAGTATATATATATATATATATATATATATATATATATATATATATATATATATATATATATATATATATATATATATACTTATTCAAAACAGAATTCAGTGATCCCAGTGATTTTTATTCAAGCTCGGTTGTATTGAAAATGCTTTGCCAGCATGTTTTAAATCCAGGTATACAAATCAAGCGGTTCTCATTTAATAAGTTTTACAGTGTCTCTTTGTAATATATTGATCGTGTCAAACAAGGCTCAAATAATACGCCTACTCAGAAATCTTCTTTTGTTGTTATTCTCTTCATGCTAACACGATATGTAGTACGATCAACGAAGCACGAAAAGGTGTTCGTGGAGTGTCTACCTGCACTCAGGTGAAGGACATTGGAGTAACGTAATATCGAAAACCAGCATAAATGATAATCTACGCAGTACGGCTACTGTGACTGTGACTGTGATTTGAGACGTTATGTACGAGACAAAATAAACACACACACACACACACACACACACATATATATATATATATATATATATATATATATATATATATATATATATATATATATATATATATATATATATATACATATATATATATATATATATATATATATATATATATATACATATATACATATATATACATACATATATATATATACATACATATATATACATATATATACATACATATATATATATATATATATATATATATATATATATATATATATATATATATATATATATATATATATATATATATATATATATATATATATATATATATATATATGGTTCTGCTCTCTGCGAGCACAGGTGGCTGATGAGGCCAACCCTTGCACGGAATGTTCGATAAGGGATACGGGAAGAGTGGGACAACTCCAGAAGGGTTGATGGCAGGTGCTTTTCTGGCTTGCCTCTTCGGCTTTGCAGCTGCTGTCCTGCAAAAATAGCACAACTTTGAGCCTTTGTGCACGTTGGAATGACAAGTGACTCGATCTTTTGCTGTTTGCTCCCATAAATCAGGGTTTATGTTGCATGTCTTCAATGCAGCTTTCATATAATTTTTGAAGCATTTCTTTTGACCCTCGGGGGATCGCTGTCCTTGCTGTAGCTTGCCATTGAAGTCTCTTAGGCAGACGGTGGTTTGGCATTTCCAATACAAATCCTATCGAAGTAATGGTCTCTGATGGCCGTGTGGTCTAAAGCGCTCGCTTTTACCGATGACTGTCATCTAACCACCTGTTAGAGTGGGTTATATAGTGGCCGCCATGTATATCCGACCTATCATGGGCTGAAAAATGGTGTTAAGTCGACAAACAACCACCACTTTATTAATTATACTGATGGGACAAAAATTAATTTCGCTTTAATAGTTTGCTATAAAGCATATGATAACATTACTTGGAATGGATAACTGCTTCGTGCTCTGTTCGTGATGTTTCTTGTAGAACTTTATTGATATACCAATGCGGCTCTATTTTTATAATCTGTGCATATTTGCAAAAAGAACATACTTTTACCATATATTTTAAAGCTAGGTTTACTTCCCGTGTCCAGTATGAAGGGACGGGTCGTTATGAAAGGGTACCAAGAATAAAAGTGGTTATGAGACAACTGTGATTTTGTGTCTTCAAATTAAATTCTTTAAGCAATTTTGAGAACAAAATCTTAGTTTAAAATCAAGATTATGATAACAATAAAAATAGGTTACGACTACGTAATTAAGTTTCGTTATGTCATTTTCCATGTAAGTGCGTCAAAACAGGTGACATGCTACAATGCATGTCGCCGAGTTGTAAGCAGTCTTATTTTCTGCCTGTTTAATTCTTTTTTAATCATTCATGCCGTCTATTCACTGCTGTAATATCTGTCTGACTCGAGCTGATCTTACGGAAAAAATTGCTTTGTGCGTCTCCCAGCCAAAGCTATTTCCTCAGCCCAATAACAAACATGTTCAGCTTTCATACAAAAGTATAGGTTGAAAAAAACCAGTGGCTTTATCACTAACAAGTAAGAATTTAAAAACTAATCGTCCAACTCGTTTCATAATTGCCTTGGTGGGCGGTAAAAAATATGGCTTAGTATTTAACAAAGCACACATTACCATATATGCTCTATCATCAATCCAATCCAAATCACAGTTCGGACGCCGTTGTGACAAGAATGAATCGAGCTGAGGTGGGAGTGGAAGTATAGATGTGGACTAGTGAAAAGAGAAAAAATACCAGGGATAAAATAAACTAATATCTTAATAATAATACTAATATTAAATCTATCTCTACCTTGAACAAATTCGATATCGACTTCTGTATATATCAGTTTACCAAGGTATATATGTGCATGCATTTCAGTTTACCAAGGTAGACGTATAGGTTTATTTCTTTTTATCAAAGTACAATATAGGAAATAATATTCCATGCAGTCTTCTTCTGATGACCTCAATGACAGGTAGACCGAACAACCTACACATGATTTATCATATAAACAGCATATTCCCGCTTGACACACCAAGGCAAATCAATGAAAATCACGAATGTGTGACAATTCAGTCGTGATATTTTTTTATGTGATTTTCCCTTTCCCTAATCAGCAAACTAGTCACTGCTAAACTGAACCAACATGATTGATCATGTAAATTTAGAGTACAAGTCTGATCGTCTTCGAAGCATCGTCGTTGGATGGACAATGTATTCAGCAAGGCTATTAAAAAAGAATAATAATAAAGCCGAACTAGATTCTTTTCAGTTCAGATTGGCTTGATTGCTGTCTTACCTAGACGGCATTTCCGGTGACAATTTTGACTATTAAACAGTTGTAACCTCATTATACCGTACGCGATTCTTGTTTGTCAAAGCTCTGTCAATAAAAACCATCAAACAATGAGTCGCTTATGATCTCAAAATAAATCGCAGTGTTATGTATATTTCATTTATATTGTGTTCTTGACCTTTCTCCGTGACTGAGGGTAGAGTTTTGTCCTACCCGACTTTGGTAATATTTTTTTATAATATTTTTGTAAAAATATGTATGAATTTGAGGCCTAACCTTGCTTACGAGTTTGGTATATTCAGGAAGCAAACTTGTTAAAAGTATTCTGGAATTGTCTATTAGTTTTTCAGAGAATGAAATTCCGACATTGGTCAAATCGGGATGTACACAAAGAGACTGTTGTAAACAAAGTCTTAATTCCTCGTTTAATATCGGCCTTTGGGAATCTATGGTTAGTGTTTATAGTTGTGTTCTGTTATAATTTGATAGGAATTATTTATTTAAATGATTTTTGGAATTACAAAGTGCTCATTGACTTTTACGAGGGAATACCAAGAAACATGCAGATATGCAATACGTGGAATAGCTGTCGAAATAGGTAAATGCTGTTTTGTTTGTTTGTACATATCTTAAGGAACTGAGAAGAAAATATGTAGTTTAACACAGAAAGCAAAACACAGCCACAAATTAAAAATGAATTTTAAATGCATTATCTACATCATTATCCTTTGAGCAGCAGAAAAAGTAAGAAATAACTAATATTGTTCAAATAATTATTAATTAAAATGCATTCTAAGACTTGTCGAAATAATAAACTGGCCTTTGTATTTATGTAACATGTTTTAATGTTATATCATTTAATTATGAAGTGTACTAGCAAGTACCCGGCATGCGTTGCAATGCCACTTAAAGAAAGAAAGTGTTTGTGTTTTAATCCTGGCTTGCGTTGCAAAAGAAAGAAAGTGTTTGTGTTTTAATAGACTATTTGACTGGTTTCTGGAAACCATCTCAGATTATTTAGTGGTATTTTGCTTCCGGTTGCTCGTCTGTTTCAGATGATCGGGCTTGAGCAGTGCGAACTCGAACGGGTTCCAATCTTACTTTCCGTTGCTCGTCTGTTTCTAAAGCTCCTGATGCCTTTATCTTTCGTGCTTGAGATGTAGATCGACCAATAGCTTTTCGTTTAGGTAGCATAATTGATTTGACAGCGAAAGTAATGCTTCGTAACGACTATTACAAATTCACACCGCGATTGTTTGACGTAACCAAGGCGCGAACCAAACGTAACTAAGTAAACATGACGTATCTAAGGCGCCTACAGTTCACACCGAACACACGCGAAATTAGGTATCTCTTCCGATTATGAATTTCATACAGCTGTTGATTTACGTCATCATAGTTTCAGCCAATCCAGACCGTGTTCGATCACGTGACGTATTTAAGGCGCCTACTGTTCGATCACGTGACGTATCTAAGGCGCCTACAGTTCACTGCGAACACACGGTAAATGTCGCAAAACTATATGAAATACACACATTTGTTAATTGTACAATTTAAATGGTTGCTCTAATTCAGAAACCTTCGCGGGCGGGCGCAGAACAACTCACCAAAGTTTTATCGCAATGGGATGAACGGTATAGGAACGCATACGACACAAACAAACAAACAAACATTCATCTATCTATATATATAAAAATGAATGTATGTTTGTTTGTTTGTTTGTTTGTCTGTTTGTTTGTGTCGTATGCGTTCCTATACCGTTCATCCGACTGCGATTGTCTCTCTCTCTCTCTCTCTCTCTCTCTCTCTCTCTCTCTCTCTCTCTCATCTATATATATATATATACACACACGCCTTAGCGGCAAACTGTTTATGCATAAGGGCTATTTGCGCAAGGACTGTTTTATATACCTTCTAAAATATGAATACAGAGATGAAACAAATACTATCGGCAGTAGAACAGGTGGAACAAAGTTAAAAGATTAAAATGATGATTGGTGGCATTGATGGAGAAACGTTTGATTGACACTAATGGAAAAGTACAGAGACACTGCTACTTTTGTCTCTACGTTATATATTGAAAAACGGAACAGACTGACGTCAACGTAAAATGTATAATTAAACGAAATACACATACATTTTATTTTGAGACTTTTTGTCATTACGTATCTGCCTATTATGGCATTTCCCATAAATATGCACATCGCCTTAAGTTACAATGCTTCCCGCAGATTTTGCAACATTTTTCCTTATCCCAACAGGATGTTCTGTACGTAATTTTTGCTCCTAATTACGTTTTCCGTTTCACGCTTTTCTCAGGATATCAAGGAAGAACAAAGAATGCAGAGGACGTGGACGAACAAGGCTCACGAGTATTTTGAGAAGGAAACTGGAAGAAAGGTAGAAGAATTCAAAGAACGAGGAGAGGTAACAACAGATTTTTCAAATCAACAATACTTTACAGTCTCTCAAAATATTTTTTCTAATCGTGTTCATGCTGATTGAAAATGTTATCTAAACAGTTGGGGACAGTGTTAAATCTCAATTTTTCTCTTGTAGTTTAAAATAATCATGATAGTGCACAATACTGCATGTGCATTAGTATACAATTTTGATGATACAATCAGCTATGTGAAAACATTAAATATTTATGTCAGCAGAGCATAGTGTCATCGGGCGAAGAGGTATACACTTTTTATGCATGTATAGCAAAAGCCATATTTGCACGTTTTGCGCACGTGTAGAAATGTACTTGAGACAGAGTCTCTCATATATTTTAGGTTCATGATTATTAGCTTATTTAATACGTCATTGTGTGACGTCATTTGTGAAATGTAATAAGAATCCTTGTATGCACATTTTAAATCACTGAATCTTAGCCATTATTTCTACCTTTGTCCAGGACGAGAGCACATGGTGGCAATGGGCTTAATGCGATCGTATTTACAGATCACTGATCCGCATGGGTTCGAGCACGGCCATCATGGGCATGTGAGAATGCTTGCAATTAGTTTCCCGTGTCTGCGATATTTCCCGAGGTCTTTTTCGGGTTCTTCCGCCACTAAATATACTCTCCGCCATCTGCTGAAAGATGTCTTTAAACCCATAAAACGAACCAGGGACGTCAGACGTCATTTCTATTTTTTCCAGAGGATGAGGGGGGTTGTGTGTGTGACTTGTAAATTTTCGTATATATGCTACAGCAATTTTAGAGCACATGCAAATTCGTCAGGGTGGGGTGGGGGGGGAATGTTTCTTTTTAAAGTAGAGAGAAGTAACCAGAAACTATGCATTCTTTTTTTAACATCAGTATTTAAAGGAATCAAAGTTAGTTGTGCTCAGTTAATATCTGAGAGGATTTATTTACTGAATTTATTCACAGAATTACAACGGGCTCAATACCTTCGAATTAAATCACTATTTTAGGACCACTCCTGTGGTCTAGTGGTTAAAGCGTCCGCCTCGAATGCTTCAGGTCGTGGATTTGATATCTGACCTAGTCGTACCAAAGACTTGTAAAATTGGTACTAAGAGCTGCTTTGCGTAGCGCTCAGCATTAAGAGGTTAGTGTTAGGACTAGTCCGCCTGGTGTCAGGATAATGTGACTTGGAGGAACGTCGTGCTTCATGTGCTAGACATCACTATAAACTGCCTCTCTTCAGACATCGTGTCGATATGACTACAAACTTGTCAAAGCTACGTTAAAACTCCAAAACACACGCAAACACACACACACACACACACACATTTTTAGAGATATTTTGGATTATATAATTGTGATTCATCAAGGTTATTAGGCCATTAGCACTGTTCGAGGATATTGGTATATAATCACATTCAGTATTGTCATTCTCTCGGAACACTGCTGGAATACATTTGTAATATGCTAGAATTTTTAGGACTTTTGTGAATTTTACTCACAATGCCGTAAGTTCTTTTTTAATTTTCATTTTGTTTTCTAACAAATAAATATTATATATATATATATATATATATATATATATATATATATATATATATATATATATATATATATATATATATATATATATATATATATAATCCTTAATAGGATCTTAAAACTTGGTGAATGGATGCATCTTGATAATTTCTACATCGTTATTGCTAAAAGAGGCTTATGTTACCTGTATTTCATGGCTCAGTGATTTTTTAAAATTGTCTTAAAATTTATATGTTGGGGTACTGTGTAAGTTCCAGTCATGAAACATAGTTTGATGCATATCTGTTTATACTACACCATTACAACCAAAAATTATTTGCTTGATTAAAATTTTTAACGTGGCTTTAACAATTTTTCAGTCATATTGCTATGATGTCTGCAGTGAGCCAGTTCATAGTGATGTCTAGCATTGGGGCATCATGCCGCAGAAATGTAGCATGATGTTCCACCCAGTCACATTATCCTAACACCAGTCCTAACACTAACTCCCATGTAGTAATATTTGTAGAGCAGCTTTAAATATTTTTTTCATGTTTTAAAAGCAAACACTAGTTCACTTACTAGCATTGCAAATGTTCGAAATGTCCAAAGAGAATGACTTACTATTTATACATTAATGTTTGGAGACTGAACAGATATTTAATATAAATGTTTCCATGCTTAACTTTGCAATTTCGTATGTAATAAGCAAAGTTTGCTTTGTCAGCGTGTTCTTCCATGCAAAAGCATTTTCCATAAATGGACACTTATTCAACGGTCTCAAGTGACCGTGTTGTATCAATTATTATTTGAAAAATAGTAAGAATAGGACTGGTTTGAAAATTTCTACAATGGTGTTCTTACCTTTTAGACTACAAATCCAAAAAGTAAACGACGCCATCTTTCTAAGAGCAGAGGTGGGGAAACAACGTATCAGTGTTTACAATTGTTAGCGCGAGATAACGAAAAAGGTCGGACCTGCATCTGTTGCTATAGCGTGTCACTAATATATATATATATATATATATATATATATATATATATATATATATATATATATATATATATATATATATATATATATTATATATATATATATATATATATATATATATGAAGGTATAGTATATAAATCATTATGCTCGGGAAACAGTGAACTTGAGAGACAGGTTATAAACTATTTTTCTAAAATATTACAATCATAAAGGGTGATTGAGGTATTTTGTTACATAGACACGGAAATAAAAACGGTAGAATATACCACAATAGTAAAATACAATATCAATATTTCAAACAGAAACCTGGTCTTGCCAAAAGAGCCACCCTCCAGCTTTTTAAATGGAAGAATCAACTCTTTCCAACAGGTGATAATAAATGGGGCAACGAGGTCCAAGGATATGCTGATTTTGAGGCTGATTCCCCGATTCCGGATTTTGGAATATTCACAGCGAACAGTACGAAGGAGATCAGAATCCGATTTTTTAATTTAAGCAAAGGTCAAGATGGCTCTGCAGACTTTAGATGCGCGTTCCTTAAATTTAGAGACGCTGAAGAAGCTGGGCCATTTGACATGGCTTTCATGACTGGTTCTGCTTCTCCATTCAACGACGTTGAGACTTTGCAGGAATTTCTGACTGGTCTGCAAGTTGGACCATCGTCTCTGAAAGCATGGGCGTTGCGGCATCCGTCAAAGTAGGTATACACGTCTCGCATAAAACCGTTTCGAGCAGGGCTTGCAATGCATCTAGTCGTTTTGTCAAATTTCTTTGGGTATCTGTCAGATTCGTTGCATGTGTTATACAGGTACTTGTCCTGTTTATAATTTATTTTGAATGAAGAACAAAGAACGATGATCTCAATTCATTTTTTCCCCGTTCGCTTTGAAATATATAAAATCGATAACTGACAGAACCTGCCTGATGTTATCTCAAAAAGGTAATAAAGATATACGGTTACAGTAATTATAGAGATTTTTAAATTTGTAGACCATCGCCACACAATAGCCAGTCGAAGAAAAGAAATAACAAGTGTTAAAGGCGCAATTCGATATTCCGTAGAAGTAAATTTGTGATTCAAAGGAAACATCAACCAGATTTTCAACCATTCGAGCTCGAGTCGGCTGTGTGTAAATTACATGACTCGTACGTTTGTCATACAAGACTTGTATCATGTAATAATATAACGCTCACGAATGATGTATTCGGATAATCTAATGATCATTTTCATTAAATCGATTTGTTATGTTTTAGTTATTATAGTTTGGTAGACGGTCTAAGGAGAGAGCCAAAAGAATGGACATCACTAGATTATCACAACTACATTACTTATTCATGCACAACGAAAGAAAACGTCTTGCGTCTATTCCGTTTCCGGTTGATAGGATTGGACAACGTGGATGAATCAAAACTATCGACAGATGATCAAACACATCCCTGGTAACTGTATTACTTTTCCCATTCCCATATGAAGTCATATAATCTAAACACTATAATTGCCACACACTTACATCATATACCGTTGTCCCTCATGAATGAAGCCACGAGTTAGGCTAACCATAGTACGTAAATGAAGTTTACCACTAAGCATAATTTTCCCCATTGCATCTTCATGTATTCCAAAAGGCCAGATTTCGTGGGATGTGCATAATCACGTAAACTAATCTTCCCTTATCTTCCAAAGCATGACTTATCATCAACTTACATCACGCAGTAAACCATAATACATATCAATCAAAATATGTATAAACTTAAGAGTCTCTACAACTCCTTTTAAAATATTTAAAGCGAATATTTCAGAAACATTATTAATACCTAATTGTCATATTCTCCAGGGATTTTGTACGGACAGATTCCAAAGAGAAGGATGCACAAGAAACATTCCTATCAAAGAGCCTTCGACGAGTTTCTGAAACTTACCCAACCATAATGCTTCAGGTCCGGTTCCAAGATATAATGTCCGTATCCGTCTCTGACCATATCGTAGATCCCTCTGTAGATTGGGATGAAAAAGAGTGTCCATGGAGAAATTTGGCTACCATTGTTCTGACATACAATGTTTCAAATCTGCCGGAGGAGAGAGCGAAGTATGGTTTTGACAAACTTCCAGAAGGAGTTTCGCTGCAGACTCTCTCAAACACAGAGTCGTACCCAGAATTAATACTTTACCGAGAGAGGGTACTTTTCTCATCTACCAGAAAAAGAATGAAGACTGAAGAATCTGCTTTAATGAAACAGAAAATGACAACATATCTTATTCATGTGGAGACTGGATTTTACTTGTTGTCTGGAACGAACGCAACTGTATCAATAGCTATCTTTGGTACGTATTTTATGTTACAATATCTTGCAAACTAATGGTACATTGGTCAAACACAAAAGTAAAAATTCAACATTGACTTTCAATGATTTGTCCCCCATGAAAAGACTCACTGATACCTGTGTTTTTAAACACCAGAGCTCTAGGAAACAATGCCAGTAGATACCCATTAGAAGTGTCCAAGCATCCGTCAAGAGGATTATTAGTTGTAAACATTGTCATGTCGATAATATCCAATACAAAATGTTCTCTTACTGTAATTGAAAACAATGTTCATTAATGGAGTCAATTATGTCATTATACAACACATCAGTACACGTCGAATGCACATCACTAACATATTAAAACGAAATATTAAGTTTTCTTTTATTTATGAAGGTATTTAGAGATTACGAAAAATCAGATAACTTTGCTCGAGTTGCCATCGGAATAGAATTTGCAGTAGTTACCTTGAAAAGTGATATCCCGAAAGGAGCGAAATCATCAACCGATTCAACAAATATTCAGGAAAACAGCCACCAGATCAACTGAATTAAATAAATAATTTAGTTTCACACAATAGTGAGTAATATTTATTATCTATCTCTTCTTAAAATCTTCTTCTTGTAGGCACCAAAGATCGGACTAAAAGACTTGTCCTTGACAAAAGTTTCCAAAACGACTTTGAAAGAGGAAGTAAAGATTCTTACTATATAACAGCACCAAATGTCGGCGAGGTCAAATTCATCAAACTGTACCTAGTGGGAGGATCAATCGGTCGAGAATGGTATCTCCGGAGCGTAATGATCTTTGATCTGGAGAGCAGAATATCGTATGACTTTCCTTGTTTCCGGTGGATAACTAGCACCATCACGCTTCCAAGAGGAAACGGTACATTGACTAGATATAGGTTAAGTTGCAAGGCTCCATATTTTTGTAACCTCTTTCTGGGTTGTTGTGTTGTTTATATTTGTGCTTGTATAAGGTCGTAATGAAGCGGCAAGAATTATGTTATGATATCCGTTTCTAGATCTGTTACCAATTTTCTTTCCGCTCAATGTGTTGAGTTGTACTCCCTCAGTTGTTACCAAACGTTATGGATGGCTTGCTCTTAGCAATAACGTAGAAACTTATCGATCTCGAGCTTTAAAGCTCAAATAATAAAACACGGTTTCTGTATAATAACTCCAGTTACACTCCATCTACAGTTATGAATCAGTGTGAGAATAGTACAATAAATAACATTTCTGGGTTCAGGGTCAATGGGTCAAGGCTAAAGGTCAGCGTGACTGAAAGAAGAAAAAATATGTTTCTGTACAAACTCTAACTAGAGTTCTCCATCTTCAGTTTTACAACTTTTCGGACGATTAGCACATGGGGTAAAGAAGAACTCTAAGGGTCAATATAATCGCATGATTTAGAATAAAAAATCAGAGAAGTCTGGTTACAGTAGCTAAAAGTAAAATGATTTGCGCACAATTACTAGAGTTCTCCATTTCATGCAGTTACCAAAATGTGTTAATACCTGTAAACCTTTTGTGAGTAAAAAATAAAAAATTGTCTAAGGTCATGGTCATTATGACTTAAGAAGCAAAGTGTTTTTTTTTTTAAAAACAAATGAATTATATATTTTGTGGATGACTTGTACCTTGGGTAAAAAAGAAGCGTCCACATTTTAATTAATAAATATGGGTCACCGTGACTGAAAAAAATAAAACTGGTTTTACATTAAATGGAGAAAGCGTTAGCATTAGGTTGCATACCTTGACCAAAATATTTTGGGTTTACTGCATTTCCGATATGGAAAAGGCATCTTGATCTTGATGCCATATATCAAGGTCATTATGAGTCTAGCATGGATTTTGCAGGATATCTTTTATAATACGGTATGTTTCTTGAACAATTATTGGATGGTTTGTTTTTTTAGGTAAAAAAGAAACCCTTTTGGTTTCCTGGATGAAACGTCCAGAAGACAAGACCGTGGCAAATCTTAAAGAAAATAATGGTTTCTGCACATTCACAAATATTGGTTTCTGCACATTCACAAATATTTGGAAGTTAATAGAATAGATATCTGCCTTAAAATCAATAAATCATCAGCAAAATAGAGTATTATTTTATACGCCTGCTTGATATACGCACATAACATTCTGATTTTATATAGTTCTCCTGCAATTCCAAAATAACTTGTATACATATCCATTCATTTTCAGCTGTCTTGCCACAGAAGGAAACCGATCCGGTTTTACAACGTGTTCGGAGAATGTGGTTGGCAGATGAACAGATGGTTGTTCGTTGGAAAACACAGACTGGTTTACCAAGCAACATAGGTATGAATTTGACATATGACTCTTTCTTCGTACAGAAATTCTGGGATCTAGGAATTTGTATTGTTTGAATTTGACTTGTTTACGATGAACTATATATATTTGTGCAATCAAAATTTGCAAGTGACGTTTTATCTCGAGGCTGTGACGGAAAAAATATTTTTAAATCAGATAATGGCCTTTCAACTAGTGATTTTGATTAGGCAATTTTTTTCACCTCATGTCAAAAGAATATCTGCTTTTAAAAAGTTTAACCGTAGTGTCTCGTGTAGTCTGTAGTGTCTCGTGTAAACTGTAGTATATCGTGTAATTCGTAGTGTCTCGCGTAATCTGTAGTATCTCGTGTAATCCGTATCGTCTCGTGTAATCCGTAGCGTCTCGTGTAATCTGTAGTGTTTCGTGTAATCCGTAGTTTCTCGTGTAATCCATATTATATCGTGTAATTCGTAGTCTCTCGTGTAATCTGTAGTCTCTTGTGTAATCTGTAGCGTCTCGTGTAATCTCTAGCCTCTCATGTAATATGAAGTGTCTCGTTTAATCTGTAGTATATCTTGTAATTCCTAGTGTCTCGTGTAGTCTGTAGTCTCTCGTGTAATCTGTAGTGTCTCGTGTAATCGGTAGTATCTCGTATAATAAGAAAGCGTTTTTGTTGTATTTTAAGTCAGCCTAAAAAGTCCTAGTCAGATATCACATGGATGATACATTGTTTGACTCCCAAACACTCATATCTTTACGAACTTTTACAATATGTTTCACATGCACATTACACCTGATTTTGAAAACAGTGACGTGACAATTAACCAAATTGCCCAGCTACTAAATAGACTGTCAAAAATCGTTTTTTTTCATGATTCGGTTTGGCTGCAAACCAGTCGTCCTGGTCAATGGGCCGCTAACCGAAACCGGTCTTCTCCTGGTCAATGTACTGTTAACAGTAACCGGGTCTTGTTCTGGGAAATGGGCTGTTAACAGTAACCGGTCTTGTCCTTGGAAATGGGTCGTTAAGGCAATGAACTGATAACCAGTCTTGTCTTGGTTACGAGCGATCTATTAGATAATGACACGTGCTGTTCTTAGCTTGCCCTATTCAGAGGACAATGGGTGTTATAAGAGTTAAACACTTGGATATATTATATTCTGTAACATATATACATTCAATGTTTTAAAACATCGTAATATTTATACAACATTCGCAAGATTTTTCAGCATAAACAAAACATATCTCCAGTAAAGTGATTTTAAAAATATCCAAGAAAGATTATTGTTTTAGAAACAATTGCTAATGAGCTGACGTGTCAATCATGGTGATGTCAGTTTCAAGCCAAAGGGTACACAAAGATTTGTACCATCGAAGAAATTGTCATTCGTTGGAAGTTATAGAAAATGCAATGTAGAAACAACGTTCCTCGATCATGAGGATGAAGAAATTTGCATAAAGATACGAGTTGTATTACTCGGATAGAAGAAAAACTTCAAATGACTTTAAGATATTTAATGGAACACAACTGTTATAATATATGCGACCAGTCATAATAGGTAAAATAAAACAATAGCACAGGCATGTAAAGACTAAACAGTTCATTGATTAAGGTAAAAGTTTGAACTTTCATTCTTTTGTTATCAAGTTGAAATGAATTTTGCTGTGGGATATCGTTGTAGACTATCCTGCATACAAGGACTTACCAAGAGATCTAAAATATGCTACCGAACGGGAATGGGAAAAGAAAGAGATTATTGGATTCTATGCAATCAAACTGAAAATCAACAGCCTTTTGACTGTATTCGAAGCTTTCAATGATTTTGAAGATTTCAAGGCATTGACAGACGTGTTGAGTCGATCAGAAGTAGCGAAAGCTATCACAGCCAACGACGCCTGGAAACAAGACGAGGAATTTGGGAGAATGACCTTGAATGGAGTCAATCCAGTCATGATCAAGAGATGCCAGGCACCTCTAGACCATTTTCCAGTGACAAACGACATGATGCAGGGAATTCTGCAACGAAATTTGAGTCTCGAACAAGAAATGGAGGTATTTGTACGATGACAATTTGAAATTTATTTGATACCCGAATCGGTTTTTTCAGCAAAGGTCTAAGTGGTAAAAATATAGGAAAATCTCAACTTAAGACAACACAATTGTATCTAAAATTTGGAAAGAAAGATCTCTGTACGTCTATTTAAAAGCAATACATATGAAAACATTTATCACTGCACTACAGTGACACTAAGTTGTTATAAAAGTAAATGTATAAATATGCTTCAAACTTATTTTTATAGAAGAATGTCACGTAATGTTCATCCTCTTTAGGATAATATCTTTCTGACTTGCTAATCAAGTTTAAAAGTGTTTACATAGATATGGTACCAACGTCATGAGATGAAGAACTTAAGAATTTAAACATTGATATTTCAGGCAGGGCACATTTATTTACTGGATTACCGTGTGCTGAAAGGAGTTCCAAGGAGAAATGATCGGTTCCTTCCGACCCCTCTTTGCATGCTGTATGTTCGACCCGATGGCGCCTTGGTTCCCATAGCCATACAATTGGGACAGTCTCCCGAAGAATCCAATCTAATTTGGACCCCACATGACACCGAACTGGATTGGCTGTTCGCCAAGACATGGGTCAAAACAGCAGACATACATGTTCATGCTGTGAACACCAAGTACTATCGGGCGCAGAGAGTTTCAGAGGTTTTTGCTTTGGCAACGATAAGAAATCTTTCACTGGCTCATCCAATCTTCAAGCTACTGGTTCCGCATTTAAGATATACAATTGCCGTGAATGCAACTGCTTTAGAGGTCCTTCTTGGAGGCGAAGGCTCAGTCTTCTACAAAATGCTGTCCATCGGGGGTCATGAAGTGAAGATGGTTGAGAATGGATATAAAGAATTCCATTGGGATCTTCTCAACATACCAAAAGAGTTTGCTATGAGAGGTGTAGATGAACCAGCCCTTCTGCCTAATTATCATTACAGGGATGATGCACTCAGCATGTGGAATTGTATTGGGGAGTTTGTCTCGAAAGTAGTTAACCTTTATTACAGCTCGGACACAGATGTCAAAAAGGACCACGAGTTGCAGTCATGGATGAGGGAAATCAAAGAGAAAGGATTGGTCTCCTGGAATGAGGATAATGGTGTGCCTAGAAGCGTCGAGTCCATGTCTCACCTCAAGGAAATCCTGACCATAATTATCTTCAACGCGTCATGTTATCACGCAGCTGTCAACTTTGGGCAAGCAGATTACTACATATTTGGTCCAAATTATCCAGGCGCGATGAGAACGCCACCACCAACGAAGAAAGGAAGTACAACGATGGCTTCAATTATGGCGGCGTTGCCCGTAAAAGCAGACCAGGCATTCGCAGTTGCATTTGCCAATTACCTTAGTACCTACTCAGAAAACGAGGTATGTAAACTTGTTCATGAACATATTTTAGTTCTTTGATATCAGGAGTTTACTGTGGTGCTTACTTTCCTTGACTATTTTATTTCGCAATCTCAAGTGTGCCTCTTATCATCGGCTTTTATCAATCGTGCTTTTTTATTAATAGAACATTCGTATTAACTAACAATTTTTAAGTTTTTTTTTTTACATTGCCAAGGTAGGCTATTTTAATAAAATGTGAAGATTGCTTTAAACTTTATTTAATAATCCATAAAAATTTAAAGCAGTTATTTGGTAAATTTAACAAATAATATTGGAACATGTCTACTGGTCAGTTTGTCAGTCACATCTGTATCAAGTTTTCTTAAGTGTGTATGCGCGTGTGTTTTTTTTTTTTTCTTTTGTTGTAAAATCCCAAAAGATAACCATTAACTATTTTTGAAGAGCAACATTTCGTTTGGATTGCTAGGTGTATCTCGGTGACTTCCCAGACGCTTATTTCGCCGAGGCAGCAATGCGGAGGATAAAGGATGAATTCCAACAGAGCCTGAAAAAAATTTCCGAACAGATGAAAACCAGAAATCGGAAAATGGATATTCCCTATTACTATCTACTTCCAGAACGGGTGCCTAATTCTGTCTCTGTGTAGTTACAATAGGTTGTCAAATAGATATTATATATTCATAAAAGAACTATCTATAGTCAAGGTTATTTCCTTAATGAGCACGTGTAACGCTTACAGTAAGAAAAAGTAGTGAATGTGACAATGTTTTCTGCTAACAATATAATGCCATCTCTAATTATCAAAACAGGGACGATTTTAAGATATTCGTACATCATAATCGATTTTTCAAAGTTCATTCTGGCTGAATGTTTTGGCACGCTCCACAAAAGAATACCCTTTAATCCTAATTAGGAAAGCCCTATAAAGACTTGCCATTTAATCTTAAGTAGGAAAGTTCCAGTAAAACTTGCCCGTTAATCTTCAAGTAGCCAAGCGCTGTAAGATGTAACCCTTTAATTTTGAGTATGAAAGCTTATATAAGACTTGCCATTTAATCTTGAGTTGGAAAGCTCCAGTAAGACTTTCACTTTAATCATACGTAGGAAATCTCCATCAAGACTTACCCATTAATATTTAATACGGCAAGCTATAATAAGACTTTTCCTTTAATCTTAAGTAGGCAAGCTACAGTCAGACTTGTATTCTAATCTTAGGTACGTAAGTACCAGTAAGGCTTACACTTTAATCTTAAGTAGGAAGGGCCCAGTAAGATTTGACCTTTAATCGTAAGCAGGAAAGCTCCAAAAAGACGTACCTATTATTATTTAAATTAGCAAGCTCTGGTATTACATGACTTTTAATCTTTTAAGTTGTCAAGTTCCAGTAGGACTTGGCTTTAATCTTAAGTAGGAAAGCTCCATAAAGAATTGACATTTAGTCCCAATTAGGAAAAGACAAAAGAGTGTGTTAAGCAGTTGAATCTATTTTATTCACAAGCAATGGCTGTGTTCTTTACAAACGTTGAAGAGACAGGCAAATTACAAAGGGTCGTGACCAAGACGAGCTTAACATATTGATCTTTATTTATTTGATATATACTGTATGCTAAAAATGTTTAAATTTAATGAAATATAATTCAATAGTCTGACAAATGTTGCAACAGAATTCAATAAAGTTAAATCAGCTATTGCAATCAGTTCTCATACAAGACTATTTTCCTTTCTAGCCATTGTATCATAGAAATGAAACTGCAGTTGTCGAGATCGTTTGTTTAAGTTAAAGAGAGTTATTGCCCTTTTGTTTTCCTCGTCTAGCCATCATATAAAAGGTAGAATAATGCGTAGGAAATGTACATCTAAACATCATATAAAATATCGTAGTAATTGTAATCTGTACTTCATATGAGATATTATCGTAGTTATTTGTAATCTGTTTCATATGTAATATTAGCGTAATCTTAACTTCATATCTAATAATATATTAGTTATTTGCAATCTAACTTCATAGTTAATAATATCGTAATTATTTGCTCGAGTCTCGGACTCAGCCAGTGTAGGTATTTGAGAAAGATTGCAAGTATCTTCTTGTGGGTCGGTGGTTCCTTCTATGGTTTGCCCGAGTTCTTCCTCCACCATATATACTGTCCGCTATGTATAGCATATCTTGCGCTGAAGAAAGGCGTTAAACCATATAACTTCAACAACAATAACTTATTTGTTCAAGTCTGATAGAGGGCTTAGATGGTCGAATGGTCTAAACTGCTCGACTTAACTGATCACTGTCATCTCACCTGTCCTCGTGGGATAGAGGCTATGGTACGGCCAGTGAGGTTATGTGAGAACGCCTCTGTAGCTTCACGGTTATCGGTGTTTTCTTGGGTTCTTCCTCCACCTGTTATACTGGCCGCCATATAAAGCCTTAATTTGGCTGAAAAATGCCGTTAAATCTAAACCATCAACAAATTGGATGCATATTTTCAGCATTTAAAAGTTAATTCTTCTATAGGTGTTTATATACTATGCTTATATATATATATATATATATATATATATATATATATATATATATATATATATATATATATATATATATATATATATATATATATATATATATATATATATATATATATATATATATATATATATATATATATATATATATATATATATATACATCCCCTGGCAAAAGTAAAATTCTTAAAAATTAGAGTGTCATTATTTAGCCTAATAAAAAGAAATGTGCTAGCTGGAAACTGCTGTTGTTATTGTGAAACGTATGTTTGCTTAAAAACTGAACACTTTTTTTCCGTATTATTTTTTTCAGAACTAGACCATTTTGTTGCAATGAATATTGTTAAATGAGACTAGACAGTGAATTAAAACTCGCAATAATGACAGCATCTGAATGAGATGACGCTGTGATGTAGTCATATTTTGTTGTAGATCTGTGAGAAATATCACTTTACATTTTGGACCATGACATATACCTTCAATAATTAAAGCTATATACGTTTTGCCATCAGTACCTTCTACACGATGCTTGAAACTCTAACGTGCAATCTCGTTTCGTTATATATTGCATGTTCTTCACATCGGATCTTTCTAATATCGCCTATCTTTTGGCTCAGTACATAACCTGAACATGTGCCGTTTTTTGAAACAATAAATATATACCAAAATATTTTACTAGTGTTTATCTTTATGTCCAAGTACTATTGTTTTCATCGAAGAAATAGGCTAATTACCCTAATTTACCGAAGGAACTAGACACAGATACACCAAGGGAAATTCTTATGCATAGCTACAATAAATCATCTCGCTTAAAGTTATGAAGAAAAAGCCAACCCATACGATACATTATAAAATGAGTATCAATAAATGAGAAGTTAATTAGAAAGCAGGAATATATGTAGAAAGAAGAATATATCGTGCTTGTACATAATGGTCAGTTTTGGTGGTGACATATATAGGAGAAATGGCCATGTTGCCCATCTTCCATTTAAAATTGGCAGACATCGTCTGCCTCAGACCTGATCGTGAAGCATCTAATCTCTAACACAAAGGCTGCACGACTTCCTCACACTACATGGCCCATAAGAAAGAATATAAAATCTGTCACATATGTGATGGTGTTCTCTTATTAATACTGCTCATATGCTGTTTTGAAGTATTTAAACAAGTTACTGTTAATACTATCCTTATACATTTCTGTAATCTCTCAATTAACAATAACAATCTTATTAGATTTGCGCCATTATCATAAATGAAATAAAACAAGTCCACCGTTTCTCATTGCCACTAAGCAACAATAAATTAATCACGAGATAAAAGTTAATTAAGAAAAATTTAATCAATACCTACAACATTCAACCCATAGTTATAACTACTACAATAGTAATAAGAAATCCAACTTGCACAGTAAATTAAATAAGATAATACCATAAAACCGAAATGCACAACTAAATATACAACTAAAACTATATTCAAACCTAAGGAATTTATAATAGATATCCCGGTCAGTGGTTGTGCAGAGTCTCTTGTGGTTATGTAGCCCATGACGGGAGTGGAAGTCCATGCAGCACTTGAAAGTTGAGTCTGGTTTGTTTTGGCGCTGCTTCTTTTTAGATTTTTAGCAGCTAGCAAGCGTAGCTTGTCATCACCGGCTTTCAAACCAGTGATCAGCGTGTCGCTAGCTGTGCCTGTCTCGAACAAGCTCTTCCCAGGTGGTTACATTGCTGTCAAGGGTTTTCATATCGCGCTTGCAGACATCCCTTGAAGAGGAGATGTGGCCGTCCGATCGACTTTTTGTCAGAGGAATGTTTCGAATAAAGAAGGTCCTTGGGGTTCCGTCTGTCATACATCCGATGTACACGGCCTATCCATCTGATACGACATTGGCGGAGGAGTGTGACCATGCTGAGAATCTTGACACATTCAAGCACCTCGTTGCTTGTTACTGGATCACTCCAAGCGATCCCGAGCATGCGCCAGAGACATCGCATGTGAACGGCGGCCAGTCTTTTCTCTTGTGAGGCGTACAGAGTCCAGGTTTCACTTGCATACAGGAGAGTGCTTTGAACTCCGGCAAAGTACACGGAGATCTTATTGTTCAAGGTCAGCAGAGATTTGTTGATGGCTTTCTAATCCGCTTGTTGAGCTCATCATCGACCGAAAGGGGTGATGGTAGAGCCGAAGTACGTGAACTGGCTGATTACCTTAAGTTTGTAGTTGTTGATGATGCTAACCAAACTAACCGCATGCTTTAGCAAAGTGGTCAATCAGGTGCTGTAACTCAGCTTCTGTGTGAATGGCTACGGCATTTTACTATCAGGACTTTATCGATTCCACTAGTGGATTATACTTGTGAATTCTTAGTGGATTATATTGTGAATTCTGTTGGATTTATTTTTGGATTTGATTATCTAAAATCGTACGTTTATTTATTTTCTTTTATGAAAATATTTGTAATCAATAAATTGTTTGTTAAAGTTTTACAAGCTTGTTAGTTTTCACTCTTTCTGTGTTGCTGCTTATTGGAGCCCAAGCACGTAACAGTACGAAACCTGAGTGTTACTCTAGACAGTACTCTCACATTGCACGAACATGTCATGAAAATATGCAAGGCTGAATATCATGAGCTAAGATGTATCAGCTCCATTTGCAAATATCTTTCAGTTGATGCCACTAAAACACTCGTGTCTTCATTAGTACTTTTAAGACTGGACTATAGTAACTCAGTTATGTCTAGTTTGTCTCACTATCTACGCCACAAACTTCAAAACGTTCAAAACACAGATGCTCGGATCATCCTTAGAATACCACGACCATAGCACACCTCCCTGCTGCTATATACTCTACACTGGCCATCCATTCGATCCAGAATAAAACACAAAAGTTGCCCTCTGTGCTACGCTTCAAAGACGGACTCCAGTCCATCATACCTATCTGGCCGCCCCCGTTTCACACCAGCAAGCTTACGCTCCTATTCTGACAATCGTATGCTCATTATTCCCACTATGAAAACGAATTCATATGGACAACGCTCTTTTGAATACCAGGGCTAAGCAACGTGGAACGAATTGATCGTTGAAATTAGACACAAAAACAGAGTGATCCCTTTCAAGAGTGCTCTTAAAACGCTCCTTTTTCGACTGCAAGAACAAACTTAAAGACCTAATAATGTTTCCTACCTTAAGAATTTCAGCATGTTTTTATGTTTTCTAATTTCATGGTGTTTGTTATAGATGTTGTAAAGCGCTAATATCTTCTAAAGATTAGGCGCCATACAAGTCCTCATTATTATTATTATTATTATTATTATTATTATTATTATTATTATTATCCACAGCGGGTTAGATTGTTGAATTCATGTTGATACCCTCGCATATAAGAATCGCTGGTAATGTGCTAGCCTACAAAGTTTTAAAAACGTGTTAGGAAACTCTAACTCTGCCCCACTTAAATATAGCTCAACAGAAGCCCAAAGCATAACAAGAACAGAAACAAAAAGGACAATTTCGAAATGATGAAACAATTAAAACTCATAATAAAGAGCGAGAGATGCATAGAAAATAAATAATGATCCCACTATATCAAGGATGAGAATGACAAAACGATCGAACATCAAGTGTTTCAAGTACTGAAGATCAATTACAAAGAACCATGCAAGTCTTTGTTATCATGCTGCTTTCGTATGAAAACCTCTTAGTATACGAGTAATATTTTTTTTTGTATAATGTAAGCAAAGTGTTGATAGTGCACTATTATACCAATCTACTGACAATATAAATTGGCTATAACTTTAACTAGCAAAAGTTTTGTTCAAAAGTAATATTAAGAAAATAAATAAATTTTGACAGTAAATATTTCTTGCAGAAAAATGAATATTGACACCACTGGTTTGCAAAAGAGAATTCGCATTGTAAGTAAGAGATTAGGAAACAATGGTTGGAAATTTCATGAAAAGTATACGCAGGTATTAGCCCCATTATAAATCTTCTTTGTTTAAGTCGAGTGTTCGCGGTCGATGTATTAGCTCAATTAGAATCTTCTTTGTTGAAGTCGAGTATTCGCGGTCGATGAATTGAAAAGAGTCTTGTGAGTTTTTATTTCTGTCCTAACCTTTTACTACTTCCAGGCACTCTTTGTGTGACCTAAAAACAGCAGAATGTGGAAATAAGTTCGCGTAATAATAATCCATTGTTTACACTCGACCGCTCTACTGTACTCGTAAATACATATCTTTGTACGTCTTGTGTCTCTTTTTCACAACTCTTTTTTAATATAACTACACCTCTAATTTTAGCAAGATATGCAATCAAATATTCCATTGATGTTTCATCTTTAGAAACACAAAACAAGACTACGTTATGCGACCCTTACCTTATCTCATTTCATACTCATGCATGGCACAAGATAAACCTTATATCTTACCAGCTTGAGTTTTAAGAACCCTAATGGTTTCTATTCCACTAGCTCCTGAGCAAATTGAAACGTTAAAAATGTTCAAATTAAGTACACAAAAGGCAAATTATTTATGTACAATCATTACTGCTACCGATGGAGAAAAAATAATAATGTGTGTATATATATATATATATATATATAAATAACCATGTATTAGAAATACCGATCTTGTATTTGTTTTACAAAATGATATCCAGCTGTCAGCTGTTGTCTTAAGTAAATTTATTTCCGTTTTTACTAATGTCCTGCTGCTATATCTAATATGATGTTTATAAACGTCATCTATTCTCAGCGTTTACTTAACTTTTAAATAAATGTTACGTGTTATTTACCCATTAAATTTGTCCGAAACTGCATTTTAGAGTTTCTGCCAATATTACAGTCATTATCATACAAAATCCATACGTATCTCTATATCTAACTCTGCTGTTTCATCTAAATTTTAAAAACATATTTTCTTTGTATGCCAATAGCTTGCTCTTGAATTTTCCAAACTTCTCTCTTGGCATTATTACATTGTTTGTAGGTGCCACGTATTTTAACCCCGGGGCTTCATATTTTGAATCCGCATCTTTCTAAAGCGTCATGCTATTCCAAGGTTATTATTTTTTCTCCATCGGTAGCAGTAATGATTGTACATAAATAATTTGCCTTTTGTGTACTTAATTTGAACATTTTTAACGTTTCAATTTGCTCAGGAGCTAGTGGAATAGAAACCATTAGGGTTCTTAAAACTCAAGCTGGTAAGATATAAGGTTTATCTTGTGCCATGCATGAGTATGAAATGAGATAAGGTAAGGGTCGCATAACGTAGTCTTGTTTTGTGTTTCTAAAGATGAAACATCAATGGAATATTTGATTGCATATCTTGCTAAAATTAGAGGTGTAGTTATATTAAACAGTAGAGTTGTGAAAAAGAGACACAAGACGTACAAAGATATGTATTTACGAGTACAGTAGAGCGGTCGAGTGTAAACAATGGATTATTATTACGCGAACTTATTTCCACATTCTGCTGTTTTTAGGTCACACAAAGAGTGCCTGGAAGTAGTAAAAGGTTAGGACAGAAATAAAAACTCACAAGACTCTTTTCAATTCATCGACCGTGAATACTCGACTTCAACAAAGAAGATTCTAATTGAGCTAATACATCGACCGCGAACACTCGACTTAAACAAAGAAGATTTATAATCGGGCTAATACCTGCGTATACTTTTCATGAAATTTCCAACCATTGTTTCCTAATCTCTTACTTACAATGCGAATTCTCTTTTGCAAACCAGTGGTGTCAATATTCATTTTTCTGCAAGAAATATTTACTGTCAAAATTTATTTATTTTCTTAATATTACTTTTGAACAAAACTTTTGCTAGTTAAAGTTATAGCCAATTTATATTGTCAGTAGATTGGTATAATAGTGCACTATCAACACTTTGCTTACATTATACAAAAAAAAATATTACTCGTATACTAAGAGGTTTTCATACGAAAGCAGCATGATAACAAAGACTTGCATGGTTCTTTGTAATTGATCTTCAGTACTTGAAACACTTGATGTTCGATCGTTTTGTCATTCTCAGCCTTGATATAGTGGGATCATTATTTATTTTCTATGCATCTCTCGCTCTTTATTATGAGTTTTAATTGCTTCCTCATTTCGAAATTGTTCTTTTTGTTTCTGTTACTTTGCATACGTTGTTCATGTCCTTACCTTTTATCATTGTTTTGAGTTTGCTCTCTCTTCCTTTGCATTTCTAACATAGATCTGTTAGACTGCTTTTAATTGTTTTTTTAATTATTGAAAAGCTGACGGTAAAAAAACGATAAAATTACAACGAGGTTGCGTTGGAAAATTAGGGTGTTTGGTATGTAAAACATTAAGCGGAAGAATACATTGTTTTATTTCAGATCTATCGTTCAATAGGTATTGTATCCTTAGACAAGTGATGTCACATCATGGAAGAAAAAGGAAGAATAGAAGAAGGCAAATGACTAAGTATCGAAATGTTTCAAATCATTAGAAAAGCTAAAATTCACTAGATTTAAAGAACTGTTATGTCAATATACTAATCGTGTAATACATTTCATGGATTGATTAGACATATATAACGATCACTTTGCAGTATACATATATTCAAAACAGAATTTGCTGATTCAATTTTAATCTCAGTGATTTTTATGCGAGCTCATTTGTATTGTATATGCTTTGCTAGCATGTTTTAAGTCCAGGCATGCAAAGCAAGTGGTTCTCATTTAATACGTTTACAGTGTCTCTTTGTAATATATGGATCGTGTCAAACAAAGCTCAAGTAATACGCCTATCCAACCAAAAATCTTCTTTTGTTGTTATTCTCTTCATGCTAACACGATATGTAGTACGAGCAACGAGACACGAAAAGGTGTTAGTGTAGTGTCTGCCTACACTAACGTGAAGGCCATTGGGGTAAGGTAATATAGAAAACCAGCATAAATGATAATCTACACAGTACGGCTACTGTGACTGTGATTTGAGACGTTATGTACCAGACAAAATACACACACACACACACACACACACACACACACACACACACACACACATTGCTATGTGCGTGCGCAGGTGACTGATGTGGCCAACCCTTGCACGGAATGCTGTTTGCTCCCAGAAATCAGGGTTTATGTTGCACGTCTTTAATGCAGCTTTCATATTGATTTTGAAGCGTTTCTTTTGACCCCTGTGGGACCGCTGTCCTTGCTGTAGCTTTCCATTGAAGAGACTCTTAGGCGGTCGGTTTTCTGTCATTTCCAATAGAAATCCTATCGAGGTAATGGTCTCGGATGGCCGTGTGGTCTAAAGCGCTCGCTTTTACCGATGACTGTCATCTAACCACCTGTTAGAGTGGGTTATATACTGGCCGCTATGTATATTCGACCTATCATGGGCTGAAAAATGGCGGTAAGTAGACAAACAGCCACCACTTTATTAATTATACTGATTGGACAAAATTTAACTTCGCTTTAATAGTTTGCTATTAAGTATATGATAACATTACTTGGAATGGATAACTGCTTCATGTTCTGTTCGTGATGTTTCTTGTAGAACTTTATTGATATACCAATGCGGCTCTGTTATTATAATCTGTGCATATTTACAAAAACAACATACTTTTACCATATATTTTAAAGCTAGGTTTACTTCCCGTGTCTCAGTATGAACGGGTCGTTACGAAAGGGTACCAAGAAATAAGTGGTTATAATACAATCGTGAATTTTGTTTCTTCAAATTAAATTCTTTGAGCAATTTTGAGACAAGAATCTTAGTTTAAAATCAAGATTATGATAACAATAAAAATAGGTTAGGACTACGTAATTAAGTTCCGTTATATCATTTTCCGTGTAAGTTGTGAAAAACAGGTGACATGCAACAATGGCTGTCGCTGAGTTGTAAGCAGTCTTATTGTCTGCCTGTTTAATTCTTTTTTTATTCTTTCATGGCATCTATTCACTGCTGTAATATCTGTCTGACTCGAGCTGATCTTATGGAAGAAATTGCTTTGTGCGACTCCCATCCAAAGCTGTTTCCTCGGCCCAATACAAAACATGCTCAGCTTTCGTACAAAAGTATAGGCTGAAAAAACCCAGAGGCTTTAAGCAGCAGAGAGGGTGAACAGACCACGTTTTCAAGCAAAAATAATGCTTCCTACGAAACCTTATTTTGACCAAAAAAAATAAGTCTCCATTTAGCAAACGGAGACTTTACGATTTTTTAATCAATTTTGGTCGCAACGATGTGGTCATCCACCCTCTCTGCTGCTGGAACTTTCAGTTCTGGTTAACAAAAATAATAAATGATTTCAACCAAATATTTGATCGAGTCCGATACGATATCGTGTCCGAGGATCATGTAAATTTATTGTTACAAATCCATGCGGGGTTGACTGAGCATGACTAAAGAAATTTTTAAATTGATTGAAGTCCATATCGGAACACCATGTCTGCCAAATATTTCGTAGCGTATGTGTATCAACGCCGTTAAACACAGCAAGAATATTACAGTTATCTCTGATCACTTTTGGAATCTGAGTGTAGCGTTGAGTGACATATATCACATCAGTGTTTTTGTGACGCCCCCGGGAAAATATTCTAGCTGGGTTTTTTTGATTGTCTAACATCACATCGTCGTATACGACTAAATTGTTAATACTCCCATCAAGGTCATCCACGGATGGCGCCTCGTCAATATCAGTTATAAAATCAATGGTATTCTCACCTTTAATTTCTGATGCATTCTCGTTAAAATCCTTTAACACTTCATAGCATCGTTGATCATCTACGCTAGGAGCAATTAAATACAACTTATCCCACTTCATCCATCTCATTATTAAATTGAGCAACAATTGAGTCTTGCCGGATCCAGATGGCCCGATTATAATTGCACGGATAGAGTTTGGTAGCGCTGCATGATGCTTAACTGGTTCTCTTATTTTAGTCGCTGAAAAATCAATTATATTCATATCTCTATACATAAATTATGGATCTATATTGTGTGAAGTGTAAAACGCGTACTAGCACAAATGATGTGACGACGGTTACAACTAAAAATAACAGATCAGCACTAACTGGTAGATGTGCAACATGTGGTATAAAAAAGTTTAGATTTATTTCTACAAAATCAAAGATTTTACAATCCGGAGAGGTTTTAAAAAAAAACGAGGAGGTGATATCGCAGCCAAATTGACAAAGCTCCCTGGAACCCCATGGGCAAAGTACCCCGGAGAAAAGCACCTTCCAGGATATAGCTACTGTGGTCCCGGAACACGATTAGATATCAGACTTGATGATCAAAATCAACCCCGATCCGGCGAGTATCCGATAAACGCTATTGATAAGGCGTGTCATGCTCATGATGTTGCATATAAAAGCAGCAATCTGCAAAACAGGCATCTCGCGGATGTGAAATTAATTCATGCGTTAAATGCTATTCCTGATAAATCTTTTAAAGAAAAGTTGGCTTCGTGGTTGGTAAAATCAGCTATGAAAGGCAAATTGATGATGGGTGCTGGTAATTAATAATATGGAATCAATTTATTATTCCCCAAGAGGATACTGGAGGGGTAAATCAGCAGTACATAAACTCGCTAGCGCTGCAAAAGTGAAAAAAACTAAAGCGGCGGATTGGTTATCCAAACAGGCACTATGGCAAATTTATCTACCACCACCTAAACAAATTCAATTCTCGCATTTTGATGTGACTGCTCCTAATGAAGTTCATCAGGCTGATATATTATTTTTGCCACATGATCGTGGTTACAAATATGCGTTAACCGTAGTTGATATTGCAAGTCGATACAAAGAAGCAGAACCGTTAAAAACAAAATCAGCCACTGAAGTTGCTTCTGCATTTGAAAGGATTTATCGACGAGGTCCTCTGCACTGGCCAAATCTATTGCAGGTTGATCCTGGCAAGGAATTTCAGGGTGCGGTTCTATCTACAATGAAAAATCATAATGTCACCATACGACGAGGGCATACTGCGCTACATCGCGATCAGGCCATTGTCGAACGATTTAATCGGACGATTGCTGAGCGGTTATTTGGATATCAATACGCAAAAGAATTCATTCAAGAAAAGCGATCCCGTGAATGGGTCAAAAGGTTACCAGCTGTGATTACCGCACTGAATAATGAGATCACTAGAACAATCAACATGAAGCCTAGGAACGCTATTAAAAAGAAGTCAATACCCGTACAACCACAAAAAGATTTCCCTAGAAACGCTAGCGTTTCCCAACCAATTCTTGGTAGTAATGTCACTGTTAGGTACTTATACGAACCAGGAGAGCTTGAGGGTGGTAAAAAAAGGGCTACTGATCCTATTTGGAGTGTTACTGCACACAAGATATCTAGTATAACACGATCAACTGGTAGACCAGCAATCTATAAACTGGATTCAACTGCTCCTCAGCGAGGATTTACTCGACAACAACTACAGGTAATTCCCGAGGATACTCAATTACCACCGCGGGGTCTAATTAGCATCCGATGCCAGAGGCATTGTGCTGGCACCCCGGCGTCTGTTGCACTCAAGACAAGTCAACATCACATTGTTTCTGACATGACCGAGATAGTTATTTTTTCTGTCTACGGTGAATTGGCGAGGATCCTTATCCGAATACTGCCAACGCATTATACAATTGCAACTCGCGCAGTGATTATTCTGTTGTTTCTTCAAAGTGATTATTAGTTCAGCATCAATATCAAATTCTCGTTGTTTTTTTTTGTCCTGTTGTTTGTAACCGGAGAGTTTTTTTATTAATGATGCTAACATCAATATCACTTATTGTTGTGTCATTATCATCGAAAACAACTCTTCGAAGTTGATTTATGTTTCGTACTCTGGATACTGCGAGATAGACTAAATTTGACCATTCGATGTGATTATCCACCATCCAAACAATTGTATTCGATATAGTCAATCCCTGTGAAGAGTGTATTGTTGCTGCGTATCCTAGCGTCCATGGGGATTTATTAGCACGCAATGCATTTTCGACGACGCTGATATCAACCAGCACAATATCATTTAACACGAGAATCTGCTTTTCACTCTTCCCTGGAATATCAACTTCAATATTCTGCTTTCGTGTATCCGAAGGCCTATAACACAACGGTACTGGAAGTGTTGCAAATTTTTTTTTATGCGTTTCAAATAACTTCATCTGAAGTGTGTCTCTGACTATTTTTCTACTTGCTACTATCAAATCATTTGGTCTCCACGTTTCCCAGAAATCATTCATGGGAGTTTCTGAAATTATTTCACGTGCTATTTCGCATTGGATTTTATCCGGTTGTAATCTAATCAGTGCTTTGAACTCGCGTAATTGTTCATCAAGTGATCTATGGTCGGTATTAATTTCTTCATAATAGTCTACAGAACCCTTTAGCCATTCGTGTGGAGATCCACCGACAAATGGTGGTGGTTGGCCGTGATCACCGCACATGACGACTTTTGTGTTTTTGTTTAACAACCACTCGAGAAATGTTTGTAATACTCTCAACGATACCGTGCATATTTCATCCCAAATTATGATTTCAGGAATGAATTTATCACCCATTCGATCAGGGGTCCATTCATCGCCTTTCCATCGAAAGAAACTATGATAAGTACAGGCATTTACCCCTCGCTGTATCATCTCTCTGGCGAGTCTGTGAGTCGGTGTTAACACAATCATGTTAGAAACGCTAGCGTTTCCACGACGATATAATTCAATTGCACGAGTTGTCTTTCCTGACCCACCACAACCGTTTAAATAAACTGTCTTGTATCTACATATTGGATCAGATACCGGTGGTGCATTAGAAAATTCTGATTGAATCTCATCACATTTTAAGTACTTTTCATCCATGGCAACGTCTGCGGATTCACAATACTCATGTAGCATCTCCTTTTTAAATCGCCAACGCCCCCACGCTTCCTCAGGATCTGTGAATTTAGCTACAGCTGATTTGTACTTATTGTGTATATACAGCGAATCAGTGGCCACTCTAACCGCGGTATTAGGAAATCTATTTATCATCGAAAATAGATTAATAGAAGCATAGGCTAACATTGAACTTCTCAAATGTATGTACTGGGAATTATATCCATCACAGTAGGTAACAACCGTACCTAATTTCTCACCATTGGATAGAAAAGCATCCTTACGGGATACAAGTTTTCCCTGTTTCATTAAATCCGCTACAATAAAATCGTATTCAGCGACATCTATGATCAACCGCGAAGAGTATTTTGCGTTGTCGTATCGTCCACCCTGGGTAAATTTACCGATTATTCTTCGTCCAAAATCCTTTGCTTGTTCTTTTTTAATTTCAAATAACTTCTTAGACCAATTCATGATTTGTTCTTCATTTAAAATCTTCGATTTTCCATCAGGGAATTGTTTTCGCAATTCGCTAATTATACGATCTAGATCGGGTTGTGGTAGCCAAACTTCTTTCTGAGCTCGATAGCATATAATAGCTTCGGAAACAATCAACGATATCAGCATGCCACAATCAATCATATATCGTAGTAACACTATTGGCATCCAGGCCTTTTCAGATATATGTCTACCAAGCCAAACATAACTACACGGATGTAACCCTGTAGCGAGTTCAAATGATATCACACGAGCGAATCCGGTTAAATCAAAATCAGGTAATGGCCCATTAATCGCAACACGAGTCATTTTATGCGTGGGGTGTCCAAATCGTTTAAAATAGTTACTACATTCTCCATACCCGAGAAAACTTCCAGGATAACACGCGGATATATCAATTGAAATCATACCGTCACGATGGTATTTTGTATTCCACAGTCCTCCATGACTAAATTCGATGCAACTCAATTTAACGTCCTCGAGAAAATCACTTCGTGTTGGACGCCATGAGTTTTTTTCTCTTGCGAAGTGAGCTACCACTGATGGAATAGTAAAACTATCCGTCAATAGTTTTTCATGGGAACTCTCCGGTGAAAAATCATTAGCGATTTTTCTCATTCTGTTATCTAATTCTTCAACGCGATATAATTCACCATTTGGTCTTACAAATTGATCAAATCCTGATTCGGAACCAGCACTACTAAGTAACCACACTGACACAGGACCATCTTTACACAACGCATGAATAGCATCAAATAATTTCTCTTCATAGAAAACATCCCCGACGAATTCCCCGGAAAATTCCCCGCAAAATTCCCCGCAAAATTCCGGGGGGATATATCTCACGGTTCTATCTCGTGGAAATATTGTTACTGCAGGTGTCCACGCGTGTTCGTTATGATCAATAATTTGTATTGGATTGATATTTCGGTTCGTATAATACTTCTCCGGTTATTGTTGTTACTGATATTGGGAATTTTAATGATGCTTCTAATTTAGCTATATCAGAAATCTTTGCACCGTGCTGTTTCACTGTCAGTTCCCATTCGGTTATTTTCCTACGTCGCAGATCAGTTAGTTTATTTCCTCGGGATGCATTTGTGAAGTGTTCCATTACCCGTGTTGCTACACAATTGAGCCTTGACGAAGTTAACGGTGAATATTTCATAGGAGCTAGTTTTGCAATATCGGGTTTATCATTTAACGGATATAACCATTAAACAATTGCTGTTACGGGATAAGATCTTTCGTGGTATGGTTTGTCAATTCCAGTTAGAATTCCTGGTTTGGAATCTTTACTTACAATGACAGTTTTTTTATCCTTGAGGATTGGTTCAAATTTATCCCTAATAATCCATTTGCCTTCGACTTCGATAATGAATTTTATTCTGAAAAAATACTTCTGATTGGAATTGCTTTGTTGGGAATTGCTTTGCTTGAAATCCTTTGGATTTCCACCTTTGGATTTTCCACCTTTGGATTTCCATCTTTGAATTTCCCCTTTGGATGGAAATTGCTTTGCAATTTCGCCAAGGTGTGAAATTATCTCAGCTGCTCTTTTATCGTTCATAGTAGCATCGATGATGGGTACATTGACATCTTCATCAATAATTCGAAATGTCGACCAACAGTATGCTGCACCGTCTCGGCAGAATTCATTAAAACACTCCCTGATTTTACCGAGTATAGCTCTATCACCGATTAGACGTTTTGGTGTATCAGAGACTCTATCGAGATTGAATTTAGTATTTCTCCAAGGCTTAATTTTCGATAATCTTTGGAACTCCTCATCGAGATTGAATTTAGTATTTCTCCAAGGCTTAATTTTGGATAATCTTTGGAATTCTTTCATGGTATAATCAATGAATTTAGTATTTCTCCAAGGCTTAATTTTCGATAATCTGTTGAATTCCTCCATGTTATAATTAAAACAAGTATTTAAATAGAAAAATATAGTATAATGAATCACTGCAGGTGGCTAATGATTGGATCTACAACCCCGTGTAACAAATCATGCAGAAGTGAATTCTGTGGGTATCATTTACAAAGCGTTAGGCGAGGAAGTTTTGGCCCTCTCCCATGCCTCCAATGTGGGGTGGGTGTTAGAGGAAAATCGCAGTTGTGTCTTGCTTGTGGGGGTAAACGATACAGGGAACTAAAACGCTACTATGACAAACGAATCAATGACTCGTTCAATGACAAAGTCATCAAAACCCCTCAAGATTATATCCAGAGATTTATAATTAAAGCAGATAATAAATTAGACAAGTAGTATTATTATACAAATGAGCCAAGATTTCAGACCTCACCCAGTGCTTGCTAATTACGAAGCCTCTAGTGATGGTGTTGTCAGGCACCGCAGACTCAAAGAACCGGTTGGATATCTGAATAATATGGGGTATTTGATGTTTTCAGCTGGGAGGAAGAAGTATCTCTGTCACAGAGCCATCTATGAAGCATTTTACGGATTAATCGAAGACGGCCTTGTGATTGATCACATAAATGGCGTGAAGACTGATAATTGTCTTGGGAATCTTCAAGCCGTCTCGCAGCGCGATAACCTTTTAAAAAGCAACGCTGGTAGGCACGCAAAACATCCCAAGGGTGTGAAATCGTTTGATTTAGAAAATAATGAAGAGAGAAGCTTTCAGTCGATAAATGCGGCTGGAAAATATTTCGATATTTGTAGTACTTCAATTCGATTTGTTGCACAAAATTTAATTAAAACTGCTCTGTCTAAAAAAAATGGTCATAAAATAAAATTCGTATACACCTGAAACTATTTAAGGGAGATAAATCCTTTATGGATAAATCCACTACAATTCACACTCTACCTACTAAGTTCCCTTGTATTATGACGTCAAAGGAATTTGTCGCCTGCTATATTACCGTACTTGACTAGGCGCGCCCACGTGAATGTAATGGAGATATAATGCATGAGTTTTCGATAGAGAATAAAACTTTTTATTGTCGCTTGTGGGCTAAAACTGCATTATTATTTTTATTTATCTACATATCTCATGTGTGGGGGGTGGGTGGACTAGCAGTAAAGCAGACAGCTAACTCGTTCTTTTCAGTACAAAAATTCTTTATAATCTAACGCATTACCTATGTTCGCTCAGCCGGAACGCGAGTGTTTCCTATTCATTGAAGTAGGTGGGCGTGGTTAAAATTCCTTGTATTGTGAATGTATTTTATCTAGAGAATTATAACAGAGTATAAAAACGATGTTTTTTTAAACAACTGTATTATTTTGTTTAAAATATTTCTCATTGTTGCAGCATAAAATTGTCTATTTTAAAAATCTCTTATTGTTAAGTATATCAGAAGATATATATATTTAAAAATCTCTATTCTGTATGACTATTCGTGGTGTAATGGTATCGTGTTTGTCTTGTAAACATAGATCTATCAACTACGTGTTCGGTCCCCATAGCAGATACATTATTTGATGGCGAAACGGAAGATGTTTTTTTCTATTAATTGGGGGAGAAAGGGCGGTCCCCCTCAGCCAAACCAACATGGCAACCCATGCTATCGCATTCTCGGTAGCGTGGGTTGGTGTTTTCTCTAACTCATGCAACCATGAATTCGATTTCATGGGTTGCCATGTTGGTTTGGTTTACCACGCCCACATCATTACCATCATCGTTCCATTGAATTATAATCCATCCTTAATTAAGTTAATTAAGTACATGTTATGCCTAAAATTTGCCACAACACTCGAGTGGAAATATATATGGCATTGTGCCGTCCATGTTGTGACGTTACCCCAAGCATATCTTCTGGGCGGTCTAAGATGGCGTTTGCCACCTTAGGCCTCCCGCCGGAGATGTATGTTTCGGGTCCCCTTGGGCTTACTTGGATGCGAAGGCACCCAAGGAGTTCCAAAGATGTGTTGTCATATATGTTTTTTTTTAATAATTAGAGATACAGTATACTATATTTATAAATAAATTTATTTATAAATAAATATAAATAATGGATATCAATGATGTAAATGCTATAATTGCTGAAATCTCAAATTTAAATAATAAAGGGGTATTATTATCTGAAAGTCTCGACGTTGACAAGATTACCTCGGAATATGAAGATATTGAATATCAGTCTAGTAAGGGTCGTTATGTTTTACCTAGGATGTACAGGCTCGTGAAAGGAATTCAAAAATCCATCAATGCTTGTTTGTACGGTAACGACATTAATTTATTTATAACGCTATTTAGCACCGTTGAAGCAATACGTCAAAAGCTCGGCCAAGAATATCAAAAACGAGCTGAAATTGGTTCTAAAGTTCGTGATCTTAGAAAAATGTTAAACGAGGAAAAACCAGTATCTTAACCACGTGGGTGTTACTAAAAAAAAATAATAGGCTTTCGTAAATAATTTAAATAATTTATTTATTTTTTTTTTTAGCGTTTTTTGTAACACTTGTTACACAAGTTACATAGGATTTTCTCCTGAAAGGATACTCATCAGTCTGGACTTGCTCATGCAGTTATGTGCATAATGGATGATCTGGTTGTAGTAGCAAGTAATCACCGCGACGCCTCCATTTTCACGTAGTTGTTCTTGTTGCCGCGTCGTTAACACAAATCGTTCATCGCCATTCTCAGATATTACAATTCTGAAATCCCCAGCGATGTTATTTCTGAAACACTCGCGGATAGCGTCGTACAGTTTAACCCTGTCGAAGATGAATACGTTAGCTTGATGGTACATTATTTAATAACTAAGTTATTTAATAACTAAGCTTTTAATTATGATAGTTTTACATTTGAAAATTTAGTTCACAAACAATATATGGTTGGTGAATCGCTTACAACTAAATTAGCCCGAGAGCGGCTAGCAACAATTAAAAAGTTTATACCGGTTCGAGACAGACTTCGCGAGAAACTTCAACAACGACAACAAGCGCAGACTGACTTTTCTGTGTCAAGTGAACAACTGTTTACTCCGATAACAAGTGCGACCAAAGATGTGAAAACAGCAACTGAACGAGCAATATACGGAGATATTCCTAAGGAAGGCAAGCGACGAGAAGTGCCTGTTCTTGGTGTGCTTGAAAAGATAGCAGCAGAGACCGGACAAACACGCGCAGGGATACAACAGTTATCCAGTGATATAAAAACTCAACGCGAAATTGAAGAACGCGAAGGTGCAGCTGCAGGAAGAGACTATTCATCTGAAAGTATATTTACAATCGCAGCATTAAATAGAATTGAAAAACTCGGTACGGATTACGAATTAGCTGATTTTGCTAGAGAAAATTTTCCAAAGGGTATAAGAGAGAATTTTTTAAAGGACGAGTTTAAAAGTTTTATAAAAAGCAAAGACACTTGGGCATCAAAAATATATTTAGCGAAACACGGCGGGGATAAAATCTCTGCGTTGCAGCACCCTGGTTATAATAACTTTCTAGCTGTGGTTAAAGGCGGTCTACAACCACCACCTTATATGGAGGATCCAATCCCGGAACAAATAGACATAAAAGCAGAAGCCGGTTCTAAGAAAACAAGCGGAAAGGGATATTCGATTAAAAATCCAAAGGATGTCTTTGACTCTACCGTGACATGTCCTGGTAATATTCTCAGTGATATATCACGGTTAGAGGTTCTCATCGGAGGGAAACGAGCCGGAAATAACTCACCGGAAGTAATTAATGAAGCAGCTGATATCTGTAGACGATTATTTGCTGGTGGTATCATGGACATTAATGTATATCGAGAACTTATTGCTGAATTAGTTGAAAATCACAACGATGACAACGTCATTGATGACAACGTCATTGATGATGAAAATCCAATGGATGTAAGCGATTGATCACTAATTGAAAAACTACTAGTTTTATAACAAGATGATTATACACTATAACCATGATAAACCCGTAAGCGTCTACGTGGTGAACTCACGATTGCCTGTTTATCGCGCGTGGTACGGAGATGGTTTCGGCAATACCATTGCGGGGTTATTTACAAGAATGGCTCCCAAGGTGGCGCCGTTAGCTAAACAATTATCAATGAAAGCCATTGATGCTATCCGTGATAAGGGAATCAATTTCGTTGAAAATCTTGCCGGAAAGGCATTTTCTGCCGCGAAGGATAAAATAGCATAATTGGTGCGAAAGAAACCAGGAATGACTTCGTCAGTGGTGAAACCACGAATGACTTCGTCATTAGTGCTGCCATCAACTACAGTGATGCCTGCAAAAATCAGCAAAGTAATAAATAACGCAGTGGAAGAAAAACTAGCGCAATTGACTTCGTCACAATTGACAGCTTCACCGGTAACAGATAGCGCTATCATGAACGCGATAGCAGGAAGTGGTTTGAAACAAAAAAGAAATTCGAAGAATTTTCAACGACGATGATTATAAAGAATTAAAACGCTAGCGTTAAACTCTTCGAGTTTCACAATTGAAAACGCTAGTAATGTTATAAATGTTTAAACGAACAGCTGATCCCGCGTTAGATATGGAAGCAAAGATGCGCAAAGATGATTCCGTCCGCGATTATCAATACTATTCCTATCATGCAATACAACCCGACCTACGATCGCGAATTGAACTTCAAGTTCAAGATACCAGTAAATACTTTTTACCATGTGAAGCATTTATTGAACTAGAAGGAAAACTTGTAACAAATGTTGCAGCTGATACCCCATATGCAAATGATTCAAATATCCGAGTTGGTTTCGTCAACAATGGTATAATGGCGTTATTTGAAAGTGCAAGATATCTCATTGATGGAAAAGAAATTGAATCAATAGACCGCGAGGTTGATGTTGCAACAACAATAATCGGACTAGCAAGATACTCCGATGATTATACAAGATCGGCTGGTCCATCTATGATGTTTGCAAAGGATACCTCTGATAACGCTGACCACCTTCAATACATTAAAGTGTTAACACCGCAAGACACTTCAGTTGATAATCAACGAGAAGCAACTAATCCAGAACGTCGAGCTAGACCCGGAGCTGCGTTTGATATTCTTGGAGGCGTTAATGGTAATTTCAATTTAGGATTTGCAACACGAAAATTAGCATTGGAAGGACAAGAGAAAAAGTTTTCATGTGCGATTCCACTCCATCACATATTTGGATTCTGCAGAAATGTCAGAAAAGTCATCTATGGAGCCAAACACACAATCGCATTAGTGCGAAAAGGCAATGACAATGATGCAATTTGGCGTACTGGTGCCGATGAAGGTAAAGTTGTTTTGAGTAAAATAGTATTATGGATGCCAGTAATGACTCCATCAATTACCACGGAAGAGCGGCTACTTTCGTTTATGGAAACCGGTGGTAAATCATTGCTAAGTTGGCTAACAACAACGACTGATGCTAAAGAGGATAATGTTAATGGTACATTTACATGGCACCTGGCATCAAAACAAGGCGTTTCAGCTCCACGTCATATATTTATAGCGCTGCAGAATCGGAATCGATTAGGTTCCCAAGAACGCAGTCATATGATATTTGATCGGTTAGGGGTAAGTGAGGTTTCACTGAGAATAAACGGACAACAAGAACCATCTGAGGATATACAGCTTAATTACGGAAACAACCAAATAGCACGTGTGTATCATCGGATGCTGTCATATATGGGTCGTGATCAAAATGTTGATACTGGTTTGCAAATATCGCAGCTCGATTTTAAGAACTTGTATCCAATTTATTACTTTTCACTGGAACATCTTGATTTAACAAGGCAATCCGTTGTTGATATACATTTTAGGGCTCGTATAGATCATGGTGGTGTTGATTATAGAGCGGTTGCTGTTATTCTCAGCGACAAATCAATGTTGTTAGAAGGGGCTGGCGGACGAATGAGACTCGTTGATGCACCAGTGGAAAATCTGTAAATGTAAAATCCATAGGATTTCCCCAATTAGATCAATTGAAAGCATAAATGTGTTTTACAATAAAATGCCATATAGTGTTGTTAGTGTCAAGCTGACTGATGGTCAGGTCAAGAAATTAAAATCAAAATCCGCTAAAGAATGTGGAACAACAATAACGTTAAAACCAGCGCAGATGTCCGGAGGTACACATAAAATATCATTAACGGATCGTCAAATAAAACATTTCAATGATGCAATGAAAAATAAGCGAGGAGTTCAAATAGAATTTTCGAAAGCTGCAGTCGCGAACATGATAAAATCAGGTGGTATATTTCCATTGTTAGCCGCAATACCAGCATTGATTGCAGCGGCTGCCCCAGCGGTGGCGAAGGCGGCAGCGTTGGGAGCCGTTGGGACCGCAGCAGGGATGGCGTTGAAAAAGGCAATTGGGAAAGGATATAAAAAAATAGGGAAAGGGGTTGTACCTACCAGGAACCCCGTATTCATGGTACAGCGGCAAATCCGTGAACGGATCGGGTCTAAGAAAAATACCAGGAACGGTTTATTAGTTGAAAAATCTTCGATTTACAAATCTTCGATTTCCGAACCCATGGTTCCTATGTCCAATTTTGATTTAATTGATGCTGCTAAAAAACTAGCGATAAAAAAATTCAGAGGGGTTTTTATGAGAGATCAATTACCGAGAAAACCAAATAACGTTGAAACCGGTATCATCAATCTTGATAACAGCAGCGGATCGGGAACTCACTGGGTTGCATACGCGATTGATCCACGTGGGATTGTCTATTTCGATTCATATGGGTTAGCTCCGCCAAGCGAGTTTATGCGGTATATAAATTCCTCGATGAAACTCAAAGGGTTTCCGATTTTTTATTCCACGCTGCCAACACAACAATTAAATGATCCACCGATATGCGGCCGTGAAGTATTAAATGTCCTCGCGGAGATTTCATTAAAATCCTTTGGATCTCCGTGGAAACCACCTCATATTATTGTAAACGAATACACGAGTGGGAAATTACAAGGATCAATAAATTGAAAACACAAGTTACGCTAACAATAATGATCGATATTTGGGGACAATCTCTGTCAATGTTGGAACCCACCGAGGAAACATCTGCGGGTTCTATCGAGGATGTAAAAAAAATAATAGAAGATGAAATCGCTGAGACGTTAAATTTAACAAGTGTTGACCCGAACGAAATAGTTGTATTTCAAGATCGCCAAGGTAAATTGAAAAGTAGTAATATATCCGTGAATGACATTTTGATACGGCATCGCGCTGCCGCTGAAAACTCTATTGCACTGTATTCCAACGATGGACAACTTAAACCAGGCGCACTTGTGTCTACGATCACCGACGCGATTGCTACCAACGAACGTGAGCTGAATGATCTTATACGAGGTTATAATAGTTTTCGCAAAAATGTCGTACATAAATTCTTTGGAACCCCGCTTGTGGTTGGCATGACTCTCGCTGAAATTAAAAACTATCTATCGCTATTCTTCGCTAACAAGGACGCGGGAAGGATGATGAATGAAAATGAAATCAAGGCAAATTATCTCGAGATTTCTAAACTAATAGAAGATCAAAAACCCACTAACGACGTCATTGTTAGATTTTTTTGGATCCCCACCTGTGGCAGACTCGACTCTCGCTGAAATCAGTGAGTTTATTATCAGGCATACTCACAATGCCTACGTCGCTAATAATTTCTTTGGTGTCCCCGCTACATCTACAATGACTCTCAAAGATATTAATATGTTTATGGTGAGACAAACAACACTTAATACCATCGTGGATAGATTTTTGGGGAGAACACGTGATGAATCTGAAACCACATCGTTGACAGGCCCGACTCTCGCTGAAATTAAAAGCGCGGTTGACGAACAAAAACGCATCAGCAAAATGGTTAAAAATTTCTTTGAGGGCTCTGAAAGCTACAATATCACGACGACATATTCTCAACTCAACGGGAATTATCTAACCTCAACGGGCATTGGAGCCAACCTCCTTTTGATTTCATTTTTTAAACACCGCGATGGAACGATGATGAAATATACCGAAATCAATAAAACCTATCTCGACGTTTACGACGATATTCTTAAACTAAAAGAAACCTCTGAAAGGGTAAAGCATGGGACCTTTGATTGGGTAAAAGAATCTAATGCTAAATTGAAAGTCAATATCGAGAAGTGGCCTCATGGTATCTACAGGATGACGTTAATCTCTGACAAGCAATTTGATATCATCGTGAAAGGTAAAACCTACTTTGGTGACACCGCGACAGTAATTATCGCGGGGGGAGAAGAAGAATTTGAGATTGTCGCAGTTGATAACACCATTAGAAAAGAAATATCCTGGTGCTTAGAATTCGTATGCGAAGTAAATAACTAAATTGAAAGGAAAATCCTTTAGATTTCACAATTGAAAACGCTAGCGTTTTTAAAATAAAATGATTTCATCAACGCAATGTCGCTATGATCAGGTCAGAGAATTTCAAAATAGACTCAAAACCCTCACTGAGGAGTATCAAATAAAAATAAAAAAATACCGACGAAGAATCACCGCAATTGATATTACTATGTACTCGGTGTCAAGCGTTCTCGCTGGTGCCGGAATAATACTTGCATCGGTTACAATGATTGCCCCGGTCGTAGTTCCAATTTGCATTTCTGCGGTGGCTACAATCGGGGGTATATCAACCGGGATAGCAAAAAAGATATCATCATGCAGCCAGAGTAAACTGCAGAATTACTTAATTCAATTTCATATTGCATCAACCGCATATTCGCAGTTATCCTCGATGATATCGTCGTCACTCGATGATACAATTATATCAGATAGTGAGTTCTCAGCGATGGTCAGTATTTTTGATTCCGCGATATCGAAATTAGAGCGACAACATGAATATAATAACAATGACAACACCGATGGAATCAGAAAACACGAACCCAAAAAACAAAATGATCTCAATAATATCAACATTACCAGATTGTGAGTTCTCAGTGATGGTCAGTATTTATGATTCCTCGATACCAAAATTAGAAATAAATCATGAGTATAATAACAATGACAACACCGCAGGAATTACTTCAACGAATAGTGGAGAACACGAACCCAGTACAATCAAGCATGATATCAATAACATCAACGAATCCAGAATTCAGTGTGAATTTCCCCTCTCCGGTCCCAGTGAAGGAGATAGCGCTAGCAAAACTACGAGTGTATCACAGTTGGCCTAATATCAGATCGGTTGCATTTAGTGGTCAGCAATCCAATAACGCACTGGTGTTCTCGTATAAGAATAAACCCGATGGTACTCCAGAGTGGGAAACTGTTTCGTTACCAACTGGGTCGTACCAAATTAAGCAAATCAATGCTGAAATTCAGCGTAGAATAAAATCAATCACTGGAAAAGAATCAAAAATAGCTATTAATCTTCATCAACCGACGCTCTCGTCGTCGATCGAAATAAGCACAGAGGGATACATTGTAGATATATATAACAGCTCGTTAAGAACAGTGTTAGGATGGCCTGAAAAACCACCGGAAAAATCCGCCACCGACTTAACCACGGACATACAATCATATCATGAAATCAATCCCAGTTATCGAGATAATTTATCTGATATAAGAAAAGGAAGAATCGCCGATAGATTTATATTTACCAACAAAGACACATTGCAATGGGATTTTATCATTAAAAGAACAACCGACTCATCTGTTACTATTTCATTTACGCTAACTGACGTCCGTGGTTATTTTAATGAGATTAAACAATTATATGACACACAACTAGAACAACTACGGAAAACAAAATCGCAAAAACACGTTGAAATAATAAATCAACTTATATCTGACATGAAATATATCTATGAACTAATTATTCAAACAATAATTAATGACAACAGCGACAATAAACAACGATTCCTAACCGATTACAATATCACAGAGGACAATCTGCGTAATTTCAAGTTTCCCAAATACAACGCTGATGAACTAGCAAGCATTGTTAAAACCGATATCAAGGCGCTACAAAAATCAGATTCAGCTGTCCTCTTCAGGTATAATAATGATCCAGATGGTGGCGGTAGGCATATTGCCCCTCATAATGTGAATATTTCAACGGTGATTGCGCTCAATTTAGTATGTGATGCAATTGAAGGAAGCTATCAAATTAATCTAGAGAAATCAAATCAAGTTCAGCAGGGATATATTCTTTATTCGTTTGCACCAACAGCTCCTCCAGGATTCCTAATTATTGAAAACCCAATTAATCCTGTATACATGCGATGCCATAATAATTCGTTAACGAGAATTAATTTCAAACTCACCGACCAGTCAAATAATCTGATTGATTTACAAGAAGAGGTGTTAGCGATTAGTTTGTTTGTGAAATCCTAAATTGCTTTGCAATTTCAAAGGATTTTCGTCCTAAAGACTCGATCAAATATTTGGTTGAAATCATTTATTATTTTTGTTAACCAGAACTGAAAGTTTCAGCAGCAGGGAGGGTGGATGACCACATCGTTGCGACCAAAATTGATTAAAAAATCGTAAAGTCTCCGTTTGCTAAATGGAGACTTATTTTTTTTGGTTAAAATAAGGTTTCGTAGGAAGCATTATTTTTGCTTGAAAACGTGGTCTGTTCACCCTCTCTGCTGCTCTTTATCACTAACAAGTAAGAATTTAAAAACTCATCATCCCATAATAAAGCACTCGTTTCGTAATTGTCTTGGTGGGCGGCTTAAAAATATGGCTTAGTATTTAACAAAGCACACATTACCATATATGTTCTATCATCAATCCAATCCAAATCACAGTTCGGACGCCGTTGTGACAAGATTGTATCAAGCTGAGGTGGGAGTGGAAGTATAGATGTGGACTAGTGAAAAGAGAAAAAAGACCAGGGATAAAATAAACTAATATCTTAATGATAATACTAATATTAAATCTATCTCTACCTTGAGCAATTTCGATATCGACTTCTGTATATATCAGTTTACAAAGGTATATATGTGCATGCATTTCAGATTACCAAGGTAGACGTATAGGTTTATTTCTTTTTATCAAAGTACAATATAGGAAATAATATTCCATGCAGTCTTCTGATGATGACCTCAATGACACGTAGACCGAACAGCCTACACATAATTTATCATATTGTTGCTTGCTAGGATCGAATAAGCAGCAACATAGAAAGAAGTGAAAATAACAAGTGCAAATATTTTCATAAGAGAAAATAAATAAACATATAGTTTTAGAAAATCTAGTCCAAAATTAATCCAATATAGAATTCACAAAAATAATCCACTAATGGAATTGCAAGAGTCCTGATAAATAAATGTCCTAATAGTTCCCGGTTCGAATCTTGACGATGTAATCCAATATGGACGACCATGTCAAGTGATTTAGCCAGTTATTGTTTCTATAATAATCTAAATGAAAGTCTATGAGCACATATTCTTTTCCAGATAAATAAAATAATTCCTCTTGCTCCAACGAATTGACACAATTTCCAGTACACGGTAATTAAAAATAACTCAAAAAGAAGACACAACGTAATATTATAAAAGCCCAACATCTACTGAACTGATCTCTCCCAAACAATAATTTAAATACATGTTTTTTACGTAAACAAGGGATCACTCGATTTTCAGGAAGGTCATAGAACAAACGTACGATCATTTAAACACGAACGCACGGAAAGATCCAGATAAGAATCACCCTTTACTCACCCACCAAGAACTAAAAATAAAAAGATGTCCTTGGAAAAACAACCAATCATTTCTAAGGTCTGTTTATCACTCTGAAGCAAAGTCAGAAATGAGGTTAACAAGCAAGGTCAACACCTGTGTTTACAGATAAAGTATAGATCAATCTAATTTTCCAGAAAACACTTACCAATTTAATGAATTATAAACCCAAAAATGACAAATCTGAATTTGACAATTATAAATAAATTATTTAATTCAAATATACGTAAAAATATAAACAGCATTTTCCAAATTGATACACCAAGGACAAATCAGTTGAAAATCACAAAGGTGTGACAATTTAGTCGTGATATTTTTTATGTGACTTTCCGTTACCCTAATCAACAAACTAGTCACTGCTAAACTGAACCAGCACGATTGATGATGTAAATTGAGAGTACACCTCTGATTGTCTTCGAAACATAATCGTTGGATGGACAATGTATTGTACAAGGCTATAAATAAGAAATAATAATAAAAAACCGAACTCAATTCATTTCAGTTCAGATTGGCTGGATTGCTATCTTACCTAGACGGCATTTCCGGTGACAATTTTGACTATTAAACAGTTGTAACCTCACTATACGGTACGTGATTCTTGTTTGTCAAAGCTGTCAATAAAAACCATCAAACAATGAGTCGCTTATGATCTCAAAATAAATCGCAGTGTTATGTATATTTCATTTACCGGTATATTGTGTTCTTGACCTTTCTCCGTGATTGAGGGTAGAGTTTTGTCCTACCCGGCCTTTGTAATATTTTTGTAAAAAGATATTTGCATTTGAGACCTAACCTTGCTTGCGAGTTTGGTATATTCAGGAAGCAAACTTGTTAAAAGAATTCTGGAATTGTCCATTAGTTTTTCAGAAATAGAAATTCCGACATTGGTCAAATGGGGATGTACACAGAGACTTTTGTAAATAAAGTCTTAATTCCTCGTTTAATATCAGCCTTTAGGAATCTATGGTTAGTGTTTATAGTTGTGTTCTGTTATAAATTAATAGGAATTATTTATTTAAATGATGTTTTGGAATTACAAAGTGCTCATTGACTTTTAAACTGGTCGTTACGAGGAAATACCAAGAAACAAGCAGATATGCAATACGTTGAATAGCTGTCAAAAGAGGTAAATGCTGTTTTGTTTGTTTGCATATATCTTAAGGAACTGAGAAGAAAATATATAGGTTAACAAAGAAAGCAAAACACAGTCGCAAATTAAAAAAGAATCCATTATCTACATCATTATCCTTTGAGCAGCAGAAAAGGTAAGAAATAACTAATTTTGTACAAATAATTATTGATTAAAATGCATTTTAAGACTTGTTATTATAAATTGGTCTTTGTATTTATGTAAATTATTTTAATATTATATAATTTAATTATGAAGTGTATGTCATATTTAATATTCAATAGAATTGCGTTACTTGTCCTCTTTGCAATATGCCATTATATGATTGTTTGCATCCTCGCATTTATAGCTAGAAACTGCTTTTACAAATTAGTGGCTAATACAATTTTGTAAAAAAATCACTCTCTGAAATGATAATGATTTCACATACGTGTGTTTGTGCTTGTTTTTCATTACTTTGACAAAGCTGTGTCAGTCGATATTGTTACGGTACACGAGTAAACATAATGATCATGTACAACTTCGCCAAGGTTAGGTAAGACTGACATACATAACTGACGTATATATATTAGGATCACTGAACAGTCTGGAACGCGTACTGTTAAGTGCTCCATAATGTTTTGTGTCTTCCGTTAAAATAGTTAAGAAACTCCAGCACAATTAAACCTCCAAGTAAACGCCAGCAACATTAAACCTCCAAGTATAAGGTAGGTACGAATTTAGTTTAATTACCGTGTAAATAAGTAGGAAATTTTGATATCTAATCCGTATTAATACAAATGCTTTATTATGGACGATGTTTTAAAATTATTATTATCGAGGAGGTAACTCTAGAACTTAAATTTAGCGCTCACAAGACAAATTTGTTTTTTCCTTATATCTGCTAATTGTTCTAATATTCTTTTCTGAAGTACTTTATGAAATGCTGTGTGAATTTGCCCGTTGTCGTCCCCAAATTACGAACTTTGTTGTCAGTATGTAGCCATGATGTAAAATAACTATACAGCCTTGTTTGTTACTGTATATGCAGCCATTGTGTAAAATAACATTCAATCGTTATCACATACAGTCTTGTTTGATATTGTATATAAAGACAAATGTTACCGGCGCTGGCAAATGCTAAATCCGGACATCTTAATAGTAGTTCGGTTACAAATAAATGTTCAAGCGTTCGAACTCTAGTATTTTCCATGTTTGGCCGTGCAGGATATATTTGGGAAAACTGCACTCCATGATGTTACTTGATATATGATCAGTTGTGTATCTATTACCTATAGTATTTGTGTCTAGTATCTAACTTAAGAGTATTGTAATAGGTAACAATATTTAATCACCTGCTACTTCAAAAAGCAAATTGATTTTTGTTCCTTTTGAAAACTTCAACAGTAAATGACAATAGTCGTAAACATTTGAAACCGATTTCACAAATCCCCTATAGTGTACGTGAGAACACATGGACACAATTACTGATTCTATGGATGACAAAGCTCAACTACATCTTTAAGGGATAATTCAAAATAATTTTGATCTCATGGTGATTTTACGGAAGTTTTTAAACCTAAATAAATTGATTGTTCTAGTTGCAGTTGATTAATAATTGATACATATTTGTAGTTACAATGATGTAATCTAGGAACACCTCACTCTAGGAATTATAATTTATCACAGTTTATGCTGTACTCATTTAAAATGTTATAGTCAAAATACATGGTCTAATGACCAAGAAAGGCATATACATATTAATTGTATACTTTGAAGAGAGATAATTACAATGCCGAAAGGGGCTCCGAGTGGCCGTGTGGTCTAAAACGCTCTCCATTACAGATCACTGCCATCTCACCTGTCTACGTCGATTCGAGTATCAGATTCGGCCAATGTTGGTATGCGAAAAAGTTTGCAAGTAGCTTCTCGTGGGTCGGTGGTCCTTTCTATTTTTTTTATACCTCCACCATGAATAATGACCGCCATGCATAGCATATCGTGTGCTGAAAAATGGCGTTAAACACGACAACAACAACAATGCCAAAAACAAGCTGGTACAAAAATCTAGGTTACTTACGCACATGTTCTACATAAATTGTTCATGACTACTTATTTTCATCGCCTTTTCGACTACTCTCTTCTTATTACTGGTCAAACTTTGCATCTCCATCTCTACAATTGCATCCGTTAGGTTATCATTATTGTCAGATAAATTATCACCATGACGTTGCAAACATGTAGTGACGAGCTGAACACATGAACATTCACGACATTAGATTATCTCGTTTAAAAATGTATATTAAACTGAGAACATATTTTAGAAGTATTACAGGATACAAACATGTATTTTCTGCAGAGTTACTTTGATTTGATCACAATTATAACAGGCAGCCGGGTTTGCTTATTGAAAGGAGACCTTGAGCATTTGCCCGGTAACAGCGATCAACGCTACAGATTATTGAAAACCGGTTTTAAAGCGTAACAAAGCAGTTATTCATACGGCATCCCACTAAACGGCGAGCCTTGCAAAGGAATGAACTTATAGCTTATCTGCGTTGCGAGGCTAGCAGATGGGTGGGTGCTTTTAGTTGTCTAAAGCGTTGGTAACGGATAGTGATGTGTGTGTGTGTGTGTGTGTGTGTGTGTGAGAGAGAGAGAGAGAGAGAGAGAGAGAGAGAGAGAGAGAGAGAGAGAGAGAGCATATATATAGACCATTATTAGAATATATTCATGCATTCATGTGACCCTGGGTCAAAGCATCCAAAACGAGGCTAAGATAGGCACCATTTTCGTTTTACCTCGCAACCATCACTGCTAAAGTTGATACCGGTAACGGAAAAAATCGTGACACTTATTGTTGTGTTCCGTTGTGCATTGGGGATGCAAGAATTCACATAATTTAAGCTTCCACCATATTTCATCAGTGAAAAAGAGCTTCTTAGAAAATGGATTATTGCAATACGACGCGATGAGGGACCCAATTTTAAGGTAAGAAACTGGATGAGTGTTGGTTTGTTTGTATTTACTTGCAACTGAATGATGCAAGAAAAAGAAATCCAAACGCAAAAAAGATTCTGTCGATGAAGCAAATGATTGTATGTATGTGTGTTTTGTAATGATAGGTTTCTAAAAATGTTACCCCTAGTCCTATTGCACATAACGGGGTCATAATAAATATGAACTGTGGGTACAGAATAATTGAACTTTATTACCTCGTTAAAAATAGAACGTATTAGATGGCAATGATATTTAATCACACCATAGCTTCATAACGTTTGTTTTACTCATTTCATGTTGTGCATGAGAGAGAGAGAGAGAGAGAGAGAGAGAGAGAGAGAGAGAGAGAGAGAGAGAGAGAGAGAGATCATACAATCATTGGATAGCAGCCTCTGTTAAAACGCTTGTATAATTTTAAATTATTTTAAAGCTGGTAACTTTGCTAGTTATATTTTTTTGTCTCCATTATAGTTACAAGTGTTGATGAAAAGCTACACTAATATTTTATCTTCTTCAGATCCTGTGAGTTGCATATAGCATGGACAAGTAAAATTACAGATATGTAGGAGAGACTGAGGAAAGCAGAAACAGAATTGGAAGAAAAAGAAAGGAAACTGCATGATTTGAATTGAAAAAAAATAATCATGGATGATGGCGACATTTGGATTGAACAGATTTACAGATGACGATGAAATGATATAATTTTATACTTGTTTTTCCACAAGATGTTTTTATAACATTCTTCAATAGCATCAAACCTACTGCCATTAGAATGAAGAGCTTATAATACTAGCACTAGTCAAATTCAGAGGACGACAAAAAACAATGGATCCAGTAGATGAACTTTTCATGTTTTTGTGTAGATCTGGATTTCCGATTGAAGATATGTCTGTTTTTTAATATTCACAAGTCTTCTGTAAGTCGGAAAATAATAATGTGTACAAATTATTTATATTTCTTACTGGGAGGTATAAATATTTGGCCAAGTCATGAACAGGTTCAAGCAAATATGCTTCTCGAGTTTCAACTGTCCTACCCAGGAAGCAGAATTATTATTGACTGCAAATAAATATTTACAGAAAGACCCTCATCTCTAGTGCTTGCATCAAAGACGTTTTCAAACTACAAAACTCACAACACCTGGAAAGGTTTGGTAGGGATAGCCGTACATGGTGCAATCACATTTGTGTCTTCCTTGTACTCGGGATGCATCAGTGATGTGGAGATCACAAAGCTGTCAGGTCTAAAAGATTTGTTAGAACCAGGGGAACAAATTATGGCAGATAAAAGTTTTTGTTTTACACAACGTTTTCGTAGGTACTGGTGTTTCCATTGCAACACCACATTTTTCTGTGAATCGATGGGGAGTTCACAGCTTCTGAGGTGGAGGACAATCAAACCATTGCAAGCCCGAGGATACATGTGGAAAGACACATTGTGAAAGAATACAAGTTATTAAAATCGGTGGTGTCTTTGCCAATTTCTGGGTCAATAAATCAGTTGTGGACAGCAGGAAATGTACTGACTTTGTTCAAACGACCACTAATTGAACAAAAGAAATTACATTTTGTGACATAGAAGTATCATTAGAACTTGCAATTCAAAACAAAGATACTGAGACATTATGACAGTACCACATATGGTTCGTTGTATTGACATTTCAAAAGTTTATTTCTAGAGCTTAAAATCATGCCACGTATCATTGGTATATTATCATGCAAATATAGATGCATAAACTAGTTCATTTTATTAACGTTTCAGTAGTGTATTGTCGTGTAGTGTAGAATTTTTTTTCAAAAACACATTTAGTAAAATCATGCCATATTTCATTGACCTCTTGATTCTCATGCAAATGCCTTTGGTAAGATGTGTGTCGATGTATATATACTCTCTCTCTCTCTCTCTCTCTCTCTCTCTCTCTCTCTCTCTCTCTCTCTCTCTATATATATATATATATATATATATATATATATATATATATATATCATTACGTATCTGCCTATTATGACATTTCTCATAATTATGCACATCGCCTTAAGTTACAATGCTTCCCGCAGATTTTGCAACATTTTTCCTTATCCCGAAAGGATGTTCTGTACGTAACTTTCGCTCCTAATTACTTTTTCCGTATCTCGCTTTCCTTAAGATATCAAGCAAGAACAAAGAATGCAGAGGACGTGGACGAACAAGGCTCACGAGTATTTTGAGAAGGAAACTGGAAGAAAGGTAGAAGAGTTCAAAGAACGACGAGAGGTAACAACACAGGTTTTTCAAATCAACAATACTTTACAGTCTCTCAAAAGATTTTTTTCTCTCTGATCCCATAGTGTTCATGCTGATTGAAAACGTTACCAAAACGTTGGGGACAGTATTAAATCTCAATTTGTCTCTTGCAGTTTAAAATAATCATGACAGTGCACAATACTGCATGTCCATTAGTATACAGTTTTGATGATACAATCAGCTATGTCAAACATCAAATATACACTTTTTATGCATGTATATCAAAAGCCAAATTTGCACGTTTTGTGCACGTGTAGAAATGTACTTGAGACTGAATCTCTCATATATTATAGGTGCATGATGAGTTGCCATTACCAGATAGACATCATTAGCTTATTTAATACGTCATTTTGTGACGTCATTTGTGAAATGCAATAATAAAGAATCCTTGTATGCACATTTTAAATCACCTGTATGAGGCGGTGACAAACTATTATATTACTCCCTCCACCGGTGTCGGAGTCGGTATTCGCATAGACAATAGTATATACTACAGTATAATATATATACTTCACTGAATCTCAACCATTATTTCTACCTTTGTCCTAGACTAGAGCACATGGTGGTAATTGGCTTAATGCGTTCGCATTTACAAATCACTGATCCTCATGGGTTCGACCTTCAGCTCGGCCAACATGGGCATGTGAGAATGCTTGCAATTAGTTTCCCGTGTCTGCGATATTTCCCGAGGTCTTTTTCGGGTTCTTCCGCCACCAAATATACTCTCCGCCATCTGCTGAAAGATGTCTTTAAACCCATAAAACGAACCAGGGACGTCGGACGCCATTTCTATTTTTTCCAGAGGATGAGGGGGTTGTGTGTGTGACTTGTAAATTTTCGTATATATGCTACAGCAATTTTAGAGCACATGCAAATTCGTCAGGGTGGGGGGGGGGGGAATGTTTCTTTTTAAAGAAGAGAGAAATAACCAGAAACTATGCATTCTTTTTTTAACATCAGTCTTTAAAGGAATCAAACTTAGTTGTGCTCAGTTAATATTTGAGAGGATTTATTTACTGAATTTATTCACAGAATTACAACGGGCTCAATACCTTCGAAGTAAATCACTATTTTAGGACCGCTCCTGTGGTCTAATGGTTAGAGCGTCCGCCTCGAATGCTTGAGGTCGTGGATTTGATATCTGACTTAGTCGTACCAAAGACTTGTAAAATTGGTACTAAGAGCTGCTTTGCGTAGCGCTCAGCATTAAGAGGTTAGTGTTAGGACTAGTCCGCCTGGTGTCAAGATAATGTGACTGGGTGGAACGTCGTGCTTCATGTGCTAGACATCACTATAAACTGCCTCTCTTCAGACATCGTGTCGATATGACTACAAACTTGTTAAAGCTACGTTAAAACTCCAAAACACACGCAAACACACACACACACACACACATACACATACACATACACACACATTTTTAGAGATATTTTGGATTATATAATTGTGATTCATCAAGGTTATTAGGCCATTAGCACTGTTCGAGGATATTGGTATATCATCACATTCAGTATTGTCATTCTCTCGGAACACCGCTGCGATACATTTGTAATATGCTAGAATTTTTAGGACTTTTGTGAATTTAACTCACAATGCCGTAAGTTCTTTTAAAATTTTCATTTTGTTTTCTAACAAATAAATTATTTATTGAAATATATATATATATATATATATATATATATATATATATATATATATATATATATATATATATATATATATAATACTTAATAGGATCTTAAAACTTGGTGAATGGATACATCTTGATAATTTCTACATCGTTATTGCTAAAGAGGCTTATGTTACCTGTATTTCATGGCTCAGTGATTTTTAAAAATTTTGTCTTAAAATTTATATGTTGGGGTACTGTGTAAGTTCCAGTCATGAAACATAGTTTGATGCATATCTGTTTATACTTCACCATTACAACCAAAAATTATTTGCTTGATTAGAATTTTTAACGTGGCTTTAACAATTTTTCAGTCATATTGCTATGATGTCTGCAGTGAGCCAGTTCATAGTGATGTCTAGCATTGGGGCATCATGTCGCAGAAATGTAGCATGATGTTCCACCCAGTCACATTATCCTAACACCAGTCCTAACACTAACTCTTATGTAGTAATATTTGTAGTGTAGCTTTAAATATTTTTTTCATGTTTTAAAAGCAAACACTTGTTCACTTACTAGCATTGCAAATGTTAGAAATGTCGAAAGAGAATGACTTACTATTTATACATTAATGTTTGGAGACTGAAGAGATATTTAATATAAATGTTTCTATGCTTAACTTTGCAATTTCGTATGTAATAAGCAAAGTTTGCTTTGTCAGCGTGTTGTTCCATGCAAAAGCATTTTCCATAAATGGACACTTATTCAACGGTCTCAAGTGACCGTGTTGTATCAATTATTATTTGAAAAATAGTAAGAATAGGATTGGTTTGAAAATTTCTACAATGGTGTTCTTACCTTTTAGACTACAAATCCAAAAAGTAAACGACGCCATCTTTCTAAGAGCAGAGGCGGGGAAACACCGTATCAGTGTTTACAATTGTTAGCGCGAGATAACGAAAAAGGTCGGACATGCATCTATTGCTATAGCGTGTCACTAATATATATATATATATATATATATATATATATATATATATATATATATATATATATATATATATATATATATATATACATGAAGATATAGTATATAAATCATTATGCTCGGAAAACAGTGAGCCTGAGAGACATGTTATAAACTATTTTTCTAAAATATTACAATCATGAAGGGTGATTGAGGTATTTTATTAGATAGACAAGGAAATAAAAATGGTAGTATATACCACAAGAGTAAAATACAATATCAATATTTCAAACAGAAACCAGGTCTTGCCAAAAGAGCCACCCTCCAGCTTTTTAAATGGAAGAATCAACTCTTTCCATCAGGTGATAATAAATGGGGCAACGAGGTCCAAGGATATGCTGATTTTGAGGCTGATTCCCCGATTCCGGATTTTGGAATATTTACAGCGAACAGTACGAAGGAGATCAGAATCCGATTTTTCAATTTAAGCAAAGGTCAAGAAAGCTCTGCAGACTTTAGATGCGCGTTCCTTAAATTTAGAGACGCTGAAGAAGCTGGGCCGTTTGATATGGCCTTCATGACTGGGTCTGCTTCTCCATTCAACGACGTTGAGACTTTGCAGGAATTTCTGACTGGTCTGCAAGTTGGACCATCGTCTCTGAAAGCATGGGCGTTGCGGCATCCGTCAAAGTAGGTATACACGTCTCGCATAAAACCGTTTCGAGCAAGGCTTGCAATGCATCTAGTCGTTTTGTCAAATTTCTTTGGGTATCTGTCAGATTCGTTGCATGTGTTATACAGGTACTTGTCCTGTGTATAATTTGTTTTGAATGAAGAACAAAGAACGATGATCTCAATTCATTTTTTCCCCGTTCGCTTTGAAATATATAAAATCGATAACTGACAGAACCTGCCTGATGTTTTCTCAAAAAGGTAATAAAGATATACGGTTACAGTAATTGTAGAGATTTTTAAATTTGCAGACCATCGCCACACAATAGCCAGTCGAAGAAAAGAAATAACAAGTGTTAAAGGCGCAATTCGATATTCCGTAGAAGTAAATTTGTGATTCAAAAGAAACATCAACCAGATTTTCAACCATTCGAGCTCGAGTCGGCTGTTTGTAAATTACATGACTCATACGTTTGTCATACAAGACTTGTATCATGTAATAATATAACGCTCACGAATGATGTATTCGGATAATCTAATGATCATTTTCATGAAAAGAATATGCATTAAATCGATTTTGTTATGTTTTAGTTATTATAGTTTGGTAGACGGTCTAAGGAGAGAGCCAAAAGAATGGACATCACTAGATTATCACAACTACATTACTTATTCATGCACAACGAAAGAAAACGTCTTGCGTCTATTCCGTTTCCGGTTGATAGGATTGGACAACGTGGATGAATCAAAACTATCGACAGATGATCAAACACATCCCTGGTAACTGTATTACTTTTTCCATTCCCATGTGAAGTCATATAATTTAAATACTATAATTGCCACACACCTACATCATATACCGTTGTCCCTCATGAATGAAGCCACGAGTTAGGCTAACCATAGTACGTAAATGACGTTTACCACTAAGCATAATTATGCCAATGCTTTTTTCACGTATTCCAAAAGGCCAGATTTTGTGGGATGTGCATAATCAGGTAAACTAATCTTCCCTTATCTTCCAAAGCATGATTTATCATCAACTTACATCACTCAGTAAACCATAATACATATCAATCAAAATATGTATAAACTTAAGAGTCTCTACAACTCCATTTAAAATATTTAAAGCGAATATTTCAGAAACATTATAAATACCTAATTGTCATATTGTCCAGGGATTTTGTACGGACAGATTCCAAAGAGAAGAACGCACAAGGAACATCCCCATCAGAGAGTCTTCGACGAGTTTCTGAAACTTACCCAACCATGATGCTTCAGGTCCAGTTCCGGGATATAATGTCCGTATCCGTCCCTGACCATATCGTAGATCCGTCTGTAGTTTGGGATGAAAAAGAGTGTCCATGGAGAAATTTTTCTACCATTGTTCTGACATACAATGTTTCAAATCTGCCGGAGGAGAGAGCGAAGTATGGTTTTGACAACCTTCCAGAAGGAATTTCGCTGCAGACTCTCTCAAACACAGAGTCGTACCCAGAATTAATACTTTACCGAGAGACGGTACTTTCCTCATCCACCAGAAGAAGAATGGTGACTGAAGAATCTGCTTCAATGAAACAGAAAATGACAACATATCTTATTCATGTGGAGACTGGATTTTACTTGCTGTCTGGAACGAATGCAACTGTATCAATATCTATCTTTGGTACGTATTTTATGTTACAGTATCTTGCAAACTAATGGTAAATTGGTCAAACCGAAAAGTAAAATTTCAACATTATTTTCAATTTTTCCCCTTGTAGTATACTCTCTGATACGTGTTTTTAAACACCAGAGCTCTAGTAAACAATGCCAGTAAATACCCATTAGAAGTGTCCAAGCATCCGTCAAGAGGATTATTACTTGTAAACATTGTCATGTCGATAATATCCAATACAAAATGTTCTCTTACTGTAATTAAAAACAATGTGCATTAATGGACTCAATTATGTCATTATATAACACATCAGTACACTTCGAATGCATATCAATATCATTTTGAAACGAAACAATACGTTTTTGTATTTATGTAGGTTTTTAGAGATTAAGAAAAAATAACTTTCTTTGCTCGATTTGCCATCGGAAAATAATTTGCAGTAGTTCCTTTGAAATGTGATATCACGAAAGAAGCGAAATCATCAACCTAGTAAATAAAGATTCAGGAAAACAGCCACCAGATCAACTGAATTAAATAATTAAGTTTCACACAATGGTAAGTAATATTTACATTCTTTCTCTTCTTAAAATCTTTTTTTAGGCACCAAGGATCGAACTAAAAGACTTGTCCTTGACAAAAGTTTCCAAAACGACTTTGAAAGAGGAAGTAAAGATTCTTACTATATAACAGCACTAAATGTCGGCGAGGTCAAATTCATCAAACTGTACCTAGTGGGAGGATCAATCGGTCGAGAATGGTATCTCCGGAGCGTAATGATATTTGATCTGGACAGCAGAATATCGTATGACTTTCCTTGTTTCCGGTGGATAACTAGCACCATCACGCTTCCAAGAGGAAACGGTACATTGACTAGATATAGGTTAAGTTGCAAGGCTCCAGATTTTTGTAACCTCTTTCTGGGTTGTTGTATTGTTTATATTTGTACTTGTATAAGGTCGTACTGAAGCGGCAAGTACTATATTATGATATCCGTTCCTAGATCTGTTACCAATTTCCTTTCCGCTCAATGTGTTGAGTTGTACACCCTATGTTGTTACCAAACGTTATGGATGGCTTGCACTTAGCAATAACGTAGAAACTTATCGATCTCCAGCTTTGAAGCTCAAAGAATTAAACACTGTTTCTGGATAATAACTCCAGTTGCGCACCATCTACAGTTATGAATCAGTGTGAGAATAGTACAATAAATAACATGTCTGGGTTCAGGGTCAAGGCTAAAGGTCAGCGTGACTGAAAGAAGAAAAAATGTTTCTGTACAAACTCTTAACTAGCTATCCATCTTCAGTTATACAACTTTGCGGATGGTTAGCACATGGGGTAAAGAAGAACTCTATTGGTTTTTAAGTCAAGGGTCAATATAATCCCATGATTTAGAATAAGAAAATCAGAAGTTTAGTTACAGTAGCTAAAAGTAAAAATGATTTGCGCCCAATTACTAGAGTTCTCCATTAGATGCAGTTACCAAAATGTGTTAATACCTGTGAACCCTTTGTGAGTAAAAAATTGTGTAAGGTCATGGTCAAAGTGTTTTTTTTAATAAAAAAAATGAATTATACATTTTGTGGATGACTTGTACCTTGGGTAAAGAAGAAGCGTCCACATTTTATTTAATAAATCCAAGTCACCGTGATTGAAAAAAATAAAACTGGTTTTACATTAAATTGAGGAGGTGTTAGCATTTGATTACATAACTTGACCAAAATATTTTGGGTTTACTGCATTTCCGATTTGGAAAAGGTATCTTGATCTTGGGGCCACATATCAAGGTCATTATGACTATATGATGGATTTTGCAGGATATCATTTATAATACGGTACGTTTGTTGAACAATTATTGGATGGCTTGTATTGAAGGTAATAAAGAAACCCGTTTGGTTTCCTGGATGAAAAGGCCAGAAGACAAGACCGTGGCAAATCTTGAAAAAAATAATGGTTTCTGCACATTCACAAATATTGTGAAGTCAATAGAATAGAGGGTGACCTCAAAATCAATAAATCATCAGGAAAGTAGAGTATTATTTTATACGCCTGCACTGTTTACTAGTCCTTGATATACGCACATAACTATCTGATTTTATATAGTTCTCCTGCAGTTCCAAAATAACATGTATACATATCTGTGCATTTTCAGCTGTCTTGCCACAGAAGGAAACAGATCCGGTTTTACAACGTGTTCGGAGAATGTGGTTGGCAGATGAACAGATGGTTGTTCGTTGGAAAACACAGACTGGTTTACCAAGCAACATAGGTATGAATTTGACATGTGACACATTCTTCGTACAGAAAGACTGGGACCTAGGAATTTGTATTGTTCAAATTTGACTTGTGTATTATGAACTATAGATATTTGTGCAATCAAAATTTGCAAGGGACGTTTATTTCTCGAGGCTCTGACGGAAAAATATTTTAAAATCAGATAATGGCCTTTCAACTAGTGTTTCTGATTAGGCAATTTTTTCACCTTTTGTCAAAAGAATATCTGCTTTTAAAACGTTTATCCGTAGTGTCTCGTGTAATCTGTAGCGTCACATGTAATCCGTAGTGTCTCGTGTAATCCGTAGTGTCTCATGTAATCTGTAGAGTCTCGTGTAATCTGTAGTATCTCGTGTTATCTGTAGTATCTCGTGTAATCCGTTGCGTCTCGTGTAATCCGTAGCGTCTCGTGTAATCTGTAGTGCCTCGTGTAATCCGTAGTGTTTCGTGTAATCCGTTGTGTCTCGTGTAATAAGAAAGCGTTTTTGTTGTATATTACGTCAACCTAATAAGTCAGAGTCAGATATCACATGGATGATGCATTGTTTGACTCTCAAACACTCATATCTTTAGGAACTTTTACAATATGTTTCAAATGCACATTACACCTGATTTTGAATTGAAGGAAGGGGAGTAATCCTTGAAAAACAGTGACATGAGAATTAACCAACTTGCCCAGCTAAATAGACTGTTAAAAATCGTTGTTTTTTCATGATTCGTTTTGGCTGCTAACCAGAAGTTCTGGTCAATGGGCCGTTAACCGAAACCAACCTTCTCCTGGTCAATGGACTGTTAACAGTAACCGGGTATTGTTCTGGGAAATGGGCTTTTAACAGTAACCGGTCTTGTCCTTGAAAATGGGCCGTTAACCGGTCTTGTCATAGGCAATGAGCTGCTAACCATTCTTGTCTTGTTTACGAGCGATCAATTAGATAATGACACGTGCTATTCCTAGCTTGCCCTATTCAGAGGACATTGGGTGTTATATGTGTTAGACACTTGGACATATTATTTTCTGTAAAATATATACATTCAACGTTTTAAAACATCATAATGTTTATAAAACATTCGCAAGATTTTCAGTATAAACAAAACATATCTCCAGTAAAGTGATTTTAAAAAAATCCAAGAAAGATAATTGCTTTAAAAACAATTGCTAATGATCTGACGTGTCAATCTCGGTGATGTAAGTTTCAAAGCAAAGGGTACACAAAGATTTGTACCATCGAAGAAACTGTCATTCGGTGGAAGTTATAGAATATACAATGTATAAACAAATATGATCCATAATCAAGTAGGATTTATAATCACAAGTGTTTCATAAAGAAGTGAATATATTTCTACACTGATTAAGAAAAATAACTGAAAAATATTCCATATAATAGTATCTTTCGATGGAATTCGTTGAATCTAAACTTTGGATGAAAACACGTTCCTTGACCTTGATGGTTGAAGATATATACATAAAGTTATGAGTTGTATTAATCGGATTGAAGACCAGTTTGAAATGACTAAAGATATTTAATGTATAAACTGTACAGTTCATTGATTAAAGTAAAAGTTTGAACTTTCAGCGTTTGTTTTCAAGTTTAAGTGAATTTCGCTGTGGGATATCGTTGTAGACTATCCAGCATACAAGGACTTACCAAGAGATCTAAAATATGCTACCGAACGAGAATGAGAAAAGAAAGAGATTATTGGATTCTATGCAATCAAACTGAAAATCCACAGCTTTTTGACGGTCTTCGAAGCTTTTAATGATTTTGAAGATTTCAAGGCATTGACAGACGTGTTGAGTCAATCAGAAGTAGCGAAAGCTATCACAGCCAACGACGCCTGGAAACGAGACGAGGAATTTGGGAGAATGACCTTGAATGGAGTCAACCCAGTCATGATCAAGAGATGCCAGGCACCTCTAGACTATTTTCCAGTGACAAACGACATGCTGCAGGGAATTCTGCAACGAAATTTGAGTCTCCAACAAGAAATGGAGGTATTTATACGATGACAATTTGAAGTTTAATTGATACGCGTATCGGTGCTTTTCAGCAAAGGTCTATGTGGTAAAAATATAAGATAATCGCAGCTTAATACAATACAATTATATCTAAAATTTAGAACTAAGGATATATGTACGTCTGTTTAAAAGCAAAATATATGAAAACATTTATCACTGCACCACAGTGACATTAAGTTGTTATGAAAGTAAACATAAATATACTTCAAAAGTATTTGTATAGAAGAATTTCACGTAATTTCCATCCTCTTTTTGGAAAATATCTTTCTGACTGGCTAATAAATTTAAAGTTATTTACAAAGGTATGGTACCAAAGTCAGGAGATGAAAAACTTGAGGATTTAAACATTTATATTTCAGGCAGGACACATTTATTTACTGGATTACCAAGTGCTGAAAGGAGTTCCAAGGAGAAATGATCGGTTCCTTCCGACCCCTCTTTGCATGCTGTATGTTCGACCCGATGGCGCCTTGGTTCCCATAGCCATACAATTGGAACAGTCTCCCGAAGAATCCAATCTAATTTGGACCCCACATGACACCGAACTGGATTGGCTGTTCGCCAAGACATGGGTGAAAACAGCAGACATACATTTGCATGCTCTGAACACCCATTACTATCGGGCTCATAGGGTTTCAGAGGTGTTTGCTTTGGCAACGATAAGAAATCTTTCACTGGCTCATCCAGTCTTCAAGCTACTGGCTCCGCATTTAAGATATACAATTGCCGTGAATGCAACTGCTTTAGAGGTCCTTCTTGGAGGCGAAGGCTCAGTCTTCTACAAAATGCTGTCCATCGGGGGTCATGAAGTGAAGATGGTTGAGAATGGATATAAAGAATTCCATTGGGATCTTCTCAACATACCAAAAGAGTTTGCTATGAGAGGTGTAGATGAACCAGCCCTTCTGCCTAATTATCATTACAGGGATGATGCACTCAGCATGTGGAATTGTATTGGGGAGTTTGTTTCGAAGGTAGTTAACCTCTATTACATCTCAGACGCAGATGTCAAAAAGGACCACGAGTTGCAGTCATGGATGAGGGAAATAAAAGAGAAAGGATTGGCCTCCTGGAATGAGGATAATGGTGTGCCTAGAAGCGTCGAGTCCATGTCTCACCTCAAGGAAATCCTGACCATGATTATCTTCAACGTGTCATGCTATCACGCAGCTGTCAACTTTGGGCAAGCAGATTACTACATATTTGGTCCAAATTATCCGAGCGCGATGAGAACGCCACCACCAACGAAGAAAGAAAGTACAACGATGGCTTCAATTATGGCGGCGTTGCCCGTAAAAGCAGACCAGGCTTTGGCAGTTGCATTTGCCAATTACCTTAGTACCTACTCTGAAAACGAGGTATGTAAACTTGATAATGAACATGTTTTAGTTTTTTATATCAGGAGTCTATTGTGGTGTGTACTTCCCTTGAATATTTCATTTCGCAATCTCAGTCGTGATTCTTATCGTCGGCTTTTATCAATCGTGCTTTCTTCATTAATAGAACATTCGTATAAACTAATAATTTTAAGTTTTTTACCTTGTCAAGGTAGGATATTTGAATAAAATGTGAATATTGCTTTAAACCTTATTTAATAATCCATAACAATTTAAAGCAGTGATTTTGTAAATTTAACAAATGAAATTGGAACGTATCTACTGGTCAGTTTATCAGTCACATCTGTATCAAGTTTTCTTAAGTGTGTATGTGTGTGTGTGTGTGTGGTTATTTCTGTATATAAAATCCCAAAAGATAACCATTAACTATTTTGGAAGAGCAACATTTCTTTTGGATTGCTAGGTGTATCTCGGTGACTTCCCAGACGCTTATTTCGCTGAGGCAGCAATGCGGAGGATAAAAGATGAATTCCAACAGAGCCTGAAAAAAATTTCCGAACAGATGAAAACCAGAAATCGGAAAATGGATATTCCCTATTACTATCTACTTCCGGAACGGGTGCCTAATTCTGTCGCTGTGTAGTTACAATAGGTTGTCAAATAGATATTATATATTCATATAAGAACTATCTATAGTCAAGGTTATTTCCTTAATGAGCACGTGTAACGCTTACAGTAAGAAAAAGTAGTGAATGTGACAATGTTTTCTGCAAAGTATATAATGCCATCTCTAATTATCAAAACAGGGACGATTTTAAGATATTCGTACATCATAATCGATTTTTCAAAGTTCATTCTGGCTGAACGATGCGTACGTTTGGGCAAGTTCCACAAAAGAATACCCTTTAATCCTAATTAGGAAAGCTCCATAAAGACTTGCCATTTAGTCTTAAGTAGGAAAGTTCCAGTAAAACTTGTCCGTTAATCTTTAAGTAGCCAAGTGCTGTAAGATGTAACCCTTTTATTTTGAGTATGAAAGCTTCAATAAGACTTGCCATTTAATCTTGAGCTGGAAAGCTCCAGTAAGACTTGTCCTTTAAATATACTTGGGAAATCTCCATCAAGACTTACCCATTAATATTTAATACGGCAGGCTATAATAAGACTTTTCCTTTAATCTGAAGTAGGCAAGCTACAGTAAGACTTGTATTCTAATCTTAGGTAGGAAAGTACCAGTAAGGCTTACACCTTAATCTTAAGTAGGAAAGTCCCAGTAAGATTTGACCTTTAATCGTCAGAAAGAAAGCTCCAAAAAGACATGCTTATTAATATTTAAATTAGCAAGCTCTGGTATAACATGCCTTTAATCTTTTAAGTTGTCAAGGTCCAGTAGGACTTTAATCTTGAGTAGGAAAGTTCCATAAAGAATTGACATTTAGTCCCAATTAGGAAAAGACAAAAGAGCGTGTTAAGCAGTTGAATCCCTTTTTTTTCACAAGCAGTGGCTGTGATCTTTACAAACGACGAAGAGACAGGCAAATTAGAAAGGGTCATGACCAAGAAGAGTTTAACATATTGATCTTTATACGGTATATATTGTATGTTAAAAAAAGTTTAAATTTAATGAAATAGAATTCAATAGTCTGGCAAATTATGCAACAAAATTCAATAAAGTTAAATCTGCGATTGCAATCAGTTCTTATTACAAGCCTATTTTCCTTTCTAGCCACTGTATCATAGAAATGAAACAGTAGTTGTAGAGATCGTTCGTTTAAGTTTGAGAGAGTTATTTCCCTTGTGTTTTCCTCTTCTAATCCTCACATACAAGGTAGATTAATGCGTAGGGAATGTACATCTAAACATCATATATAATATCGTAATAATTGTAATCTGTACTTCATATGAAATATTATCGTAGTTATTTGTAATCTGTTTCATATGTAATATTAGCGTAATCTTAACTTCATATCTAATAATATATTAATTATTCGCAATCTAACTTCATAGTTAATAATATCGTAATTATTTGTAATTTATACTTTATATATAATCTTATCGTAATTATTTGCTCGAGTCTTGGGCTCAGCCAGTGTAGGAATTTGAGAAAGCTTGCAGGTATCTTCTCGTGGGTCGGTGATTCTTTCCAGGGTTTTCCCGGGTTATCCCTCCGCCATTCATACTGTCCGTAATGTATAGCACATATTGCGCTTAAGAAAGTCGTTAAACCCTAGGACAGCACTAACAACAACTTATTTGTTTAAGTCTGACAGAGGGCTTAAATGATCGAGTGGCCTAAAGCGCTCGCTTTACTGATCACTGCCATCTCAAATGTCCTCGTGGGATAGAGGCTATGGTACGGCCAGTGGGGATTTGTGAGAAAGCTTCAGTAGCTTCACGGTTATTGGTGGGTTTTTTTTCTTCCTCCATCTGTTATACTGGCCGCCATATATAGCCTTCATGGGGCTGAACAATGCCGTTAAATCCAAAAACATCAACAAACTGGATACGTATTTTCTGCATTTAAAAATACTTCTATAGGTTTTAATATATTATCCTCGTGTATATATATATATATATATATATATATATATATATATATATATATATATATATATATATATATATATATAATACGAGTGTCATTATTTAGTATCATAAAATAAATTTGTGCTAGCTGGTATTATCGGGAAACGTATGTTTGTTTCAAAACTGAACATTTGTTGTTCTGTATTGGTTTTTTTTTTTGGAACTAGAACATTTTGTTGCAATGAATATTGTTAAATGAGAGTAGACGGTAAATTAAAAGTCGCAATAATGACAGTATCTTAATGAGATGACGCTGTGATGTAATCATATTTCGTTTTAGGTCTGATAGAAATACCACTTTACATTTTGAACCATGACGTATCCCTTCAATAATTAAAGCTACATACATTTTGCCATCAATACCTTCTATACGATGCTTGAAACTTTAAGGTGCAATCTCATTTCGTTATATATTGCATGTTCTTCACATCGAATCTTTCTAATATCGCCTATCTAATGGCGCAGTACGTAACCTGAACATGTGTCGTATTTTTTAACCAATAAATATATACTAAAATATTTTCCTAGTGTTTATCTTTATGTCCAAGTATTATTATTTTCGTGGAAGAAATAAGCTAATTACCCTAATTTACCGAAGGAACCATACACAGATACACCAAGGGAAATTCTTCTGCATAGAGACAATAAAACATCTCGCTTAAAGTTATGATGAAAAAGCCAACCCATACGATACATTATAAAATGAGTATCAATAAATGAGAAGTTAATTAGAAAGCATGAATATATGTAGAAAGAAGAATATATTGTGCTTGTACAAAATGGTCAGTTTTGGTGGTAACATATATAGGAGATATGGCCATGTTGCCCATCGTCCATTTAAAATTGGCAGATATCGTCTGCCTGTGACCTTATCGTGAAGCAATCTCTAACACAAAGGCTGCACGACTTCCTCACACTACATGACCCATAAGAAAGAATATAAAATCTGTCACATGTGTGATGGAGTTCTCTTATTAATACTGCTCATATGCTGTTTTGAAGTATTTAAAATCGTTAATGTTAAAACTATCCTTATACATTTCTGTAATCTTTCAACTAACAATAACAATCTTATTAGATTTGTGCCATTATCATAAAAGAAATAAAACAAGTCCACCGTTTCTCATTTCCACTAAGAAACAATGAATTAATCACGAGATAAAAGTTAATTAAGCAAAATTTAATCAATACCTACAGCATTATACACATAGTTATAACTACTACAATAGTAATAAGAAATCCAACTTGCACAGCAAATTAAAAAAGATAATACCATAAAACCGAAATGCACAACTAAATATACAACTAGAACTATATTCAAACCTAAGGAATTTATAATAGATAGGTAGCGAATTAATAGTTCTTGGCATCCGTTAGTTTCGAGAGACTATGCAAGTGTGCCCATGAGATGTCCCGGTCGGTGGTTGTTCAGCGTCTCTTGTAGCTATGTAGCCCAAGACGGGAGTGGAAGTCCATGCAGCACTTGAAAGTTGAGTCTGGTTTGTTTTGGCGCTGCTTCTTTTTAGATTTTTAGCAGCTAGCAAGCGTAGCTTGTCATCACCGGCTTTCAAACCAGTGATCAGCGAGTCGCTAGCTGTGCCTGTCTCGAACAAGCTCTTCCTACGTGGTTACATTGCTGTCAAGGGTTTTCATATCGCGCTTGCAGACATCCTTTGAAGAGGAGATGTGACCGTCCGATCGACCTTTTGTCAGAGGAATGTTTCGAACAAAGAAGAAGGTCCTTGGGGTTCCGTCTGTCATATATCCGACGTACACGGCCTATCCATCAGATGCGACATTGGCGGAGGAGTGTGACCATGCTGAGAATCTTGACACATTCAAGCACCTCGTTGCTTGTTACTGGATCACTCCAAGTGATCCCGAGCATGCGCCAGAGACATCGCATGTGAACGGCGGCCAGTCTTTTCTCTTGTGAGGCGTACAGAGTCCAGGTTTCACTTGCATACAGGAGAGTGCTTAGAACTCAGGCACAGTACACGGAGATCTTATTGTTCAAGGTCAGCAGAGATTTGTTGATGCCTTTCCAATCCGCTTGTTGAGCTCATCATCGACCGAAAAAGGGTGATGGTAGAGCCGAAGTACGTGAACTGGCTGATTACCTTAAGTTTGTAGTTGTTGATGATGCTAACCAAACTAACCGCATGCTTTATCAAAGTGGTAAATCAGGTGCTGTAACTCAGCTTCTGTGTGAATGGCTAGGGCAGCGTCGTCTTCGAAGAGAAAGTCCCTTATGGTTGCTTCATGGTTGCTTCATACACATTGCAATTTGCCGTTAGTCGTGCCAGGTTGAACAGTTTGCCGTTTCATCGCTTGTGTATTTAGATCCCTTATGTGGACATCCCAAAGGCATGCTTGATCAATACAACGAAGAAGATGCAGAGTAGCGTAGGGTAGGACGCAACCCTGTTTCACTCTACAGCGGATGTTTAAGGGGTCGGAGGTCGTGCCATCTCCCTCATTAATAACATGTAAACTGATGAAAACAATCCAAGCCAACATATTTAAACACCACATAGAAAGTAACAAACTCTTATCAGAAAACTAATGTGGATTCCGTAACAGGCGCGACATCACAAATTAACTTTTAAGACTAGAAGCGGATATCAAACTAGCTTTCAACTCCCAAAGAAAATCAGACAGACAACTTATAACAGTTTTCCTTGACCATGAAAAAAGCTTTTGATCATGTGCGGACCACTTGACTGATTGCAAAAATCAACCACGTCGGAATTACTGGACGCATGTTTAATTGGAAATACAACTTCCTAATAGGTCTCAAAATAATCACTAGTGCAGGAAACACTACCTCAAAAGAAAATCTCCTTGAAAATGGTACCCCACGAGTGTACTGAGCCCTACGCTATTCAGCATCATGATTAACGACCTTGACCTCAATCTGGCGACAAAACGGGTTAACATTTCTCATTTCACTGATGACAGCGGCATCTGGAGGGCAGGAATCCTTGCTAGCAATCAAGAAGTCAAATAAATCCAGAAAAGCTAAGATAACATAGAATGATGGGCTGATAAACGGGGTTTTAAGATCTCACACATACAAAACGGTAGCAATAATTTACTCCCATAAACGCATTAACCAGATAATTTACCCCAACTTCTATATTCAAAACCAATTAATCAAATATGTTAAGATAGTAATATTCCTAGGTATGTTCTTCGACAATCATCCAACTTGGAAACACCAGATAGAACAACTAAGTCAGTTCAGTCAAGAAACCATATTAACCTTCTATAGATCACTTACAAGGTTGAAGCTAGATTATGGATGCAAAGTTTACAACTCAACGAAACAAACACTACTGAACAAACTGGATACCATCCAAAGGAAAGCATTATCTATTTGCACGGGCACTCTACTATCAACATCATTGGATGAACTTCAAGTCTTCACCTGTTAACTGCCATTGAAAAAGAGAAGAAGAAAAAAATGCTCCTTCGAAACTACAATTGATTGACAAATTACCCTGACTCGCATCCTACACATTAATCATTAGCAAATGCAACAGACTGTTTAGCCGCAAACTAGTTCCTAACCCACCAGGTAGCAAACAAATCCTAAATCTCGGGGAAAAGCTGCCAGCACTTTCTCTACAAGAAGAGTACATTCACTACCCCTGACCCTACCCCTTGGACAAACTCAAACCCTAGGATCAACACTAGAGTCACCTATTATGGAAACAAATTAGAGGACAAACTCAAGCCCTATGATCAACACTAGAGTCACCTATTATGGAAACAAATTAGAACAAGAATCTAAACTCAAAACCATGGTAGCAATGGACATACAAGACACTTATTCTGGATTCGTTAAACAGTTTCATTGACGGGTCCAAAACAACTGAACCCACATAATAGCAGCTGCTGTAGGTTATTCCCGAATTCAACATACAAACAGGATCCATATTACCAGACCACTGCTCTACTTTCACCACAGAACACTGAGCAATAATATATCCATTAAAATAGAATGATTAAAATGGATTAAAGATCAAAAGGTTCCAAAAGCTGTTATCATCAGCGACTAATTTATTGCAATATAATCTATAATCCATCATATCTCACAGCACCAAATCAATAGGTCAGTTCATGGCTAGAGCTTTCTATATGCTTAAGGATTATTAACATTAAATTCACACAGTCAGTACTGTTACGTATATTTGATTTAAATCATTTATTTTTAATTGTCAGACTCAAATTTGTCATTTTTGGGTTTATAATTCATTAAATTGGGAAGTGTTTTCTGGAAAATTAGATTGACTTATACCATACTTTATCTGTAAACACAGTTGTTGACCTTGCTTGTTAACCTCATTTCTGGCCTTGCTTCTTAGTGATAAACAGGCCTTATAGACGATTGGCTGAATCCAAGGACATCGTTTTACTTTTGGTTCTGGGGGTGAGAAGTGGCTGATTCTCATCTGGATCATTCCGTGCGTACGTGTTTATTTAGACGTAGCCTTGTTCTGTGACCTTCTGGAAAATCATGTGACACCTTTTTGTTTACGAAAACAGGTATTTAAATTATTATTCTGGGAGAGCACAGTCACTAGTTAGTCTGGGCTTTGGACTATAAAGATTGTGTGTTAATGTTTGTGTGTAAATTTATTTCAAGTCGTTTGGGAACCAGAGAAATGTATTGTGATATTACCTTATAATGGAAATTATTTCAATTTGTTTGGATTCAAGAGGAATTTATTGTGATATTTATAATGTGTGCTCATTAAACTTTCGTAAGACTAAAATCAGAACTTCATCAAGCGACATCGTCAGCCATCTTGAATTACTTCGTCAAGATTCGAACCTGGAACTATTAGGACATTTTACTATCAGGACTTTAGCGATTCCACTAGTGGATTATACTTGTGAATTCTTAATGGATTATATTGTGAATTCTTTTGGATTTATTTTTAAATTTGATTCTCTAAAACCGTAAGTTTATTTATTTTCTTTTATGGAAATACTTGTAGTCAATAAATTGTTTGTTAAAGTTTTACAAGCTTGTTAGTTTTCACTCTTTCTGTGTTGCTGCTTATTCGAGCCTAAGCACGTAACATTACGAAACCTAGGTGTTACTCTATACAGTACTCTCACATTGCACCAACATGTCATGAAAATATGCAAGGCTTAATATCATGAGCTAAGACGTATCAGCTCCATTTGCAAATATCTTTCAGTTGATGCCACTAAAACACTCGTGTGTTCATTGGTACTTCAAGACTGGACTATAGTAACTCAGTTATGTCTAGTTAGTCTCACTATCTACGCTCGGATCATCCTTAGAATACCACGACCAGAGAACACCTCCCCGCTGCTATATACCCTACACTGGCCATCCATTCGATCCAGAATAAAACACAAAAGTTGTCCTCTGTGCTACGTTTCAAAGACGGACTCCAGTCCAGCATACCTATCTGGCCGCCCCCGTTTCACACCAGCAAGCTTACGCTCCTCTTCTGACAATCTGTAACAGAATTGTTACCGAGAGGAGGGTGGATTAAATGAACAATACAAACACAATTTGTGAAAGAAAATATAAATTTATGTAATAAATTATAAATGAAAAAAATACAGATGTATTAACACAATAACTCACGCGCTCAACCCACAATTACACTCACAACCATTCACAATACATGAATAAATTAAATAACAATACAAAAGGAATCTCAGATGTAAAGGAATCTCTTGGATTATACACAGATCCAAGAATCCTTTACGAAAGTTAAATAAATGCAAGTATGATTTACGAAAAAAATAAACACAAACGACAAACTATCTATCGCACGATGGATTGCGATAACTAGCACGATCATATACTTGTATTCAATCAAGTTGCTAGCTTTTATTGATATCTATGTGATCACTTGAAATATTATTGCGATCTGACATAAACATGCAAATACAACAATGTATTAAATTATATCACAATTTCAATACACCTATGTGTCTCCCCTGTATAACCGCACGATTCAGCAACAGTTGAATCGTCTCCCAGTTTCCCCGAGAACCGAGGGTTGACCAATACTATTATCGGACGTTTCCCTACACGGATCCACCACAGTTATACGTTCAGACAGCATACAACATCCACCAGAACCAACGGTTCCTCACTACCCTAGATGTCGACCCGGACGTTTTACAACTCTAAGACAGCTCCGACACTCGGACTTCTAGCTTTCCGGATATTTACATGTTACACAGATGTTGACGAACAGACAGTTCGACACACAGACAGATACTTCAATTCCGTTTGCACAAATTAACGGCACAAGCACATTCAGATATTTATACAGAGATGTTCCAGAACAAACAATAGATGTCCCACAACAAATCAGACGATATCAAAGACGTTTATCAAAAGATGGTATCAGATGTGTTAACAGCTACGGTATCAACGATGTTATTAGCAGCTACGGTATCAACGATGTTATTAGATGCGCTATCAGTGATGTACTTCTACGGTATCAACGACGGAATCAACGACGGAATCAGCTATAATAAACAAAACCAGACTAATAATAGTTGTTTCAAAAATAATCTAAGCCGTAGATTACGATATTGTATTTAAAGTCTAAAAGTGACTAGTAATTCCAAATATTCCACGTTTAATTGCAATAAAAGCATCATTATACGAAATGATAATCTGAATAAAATTCACAATAAAACGAAATGTAAATTTAACACTCACCCCTTTGGCTGGAGATTTGCAAGACGAGGTTATCTATCCTTCGATTAGATATTTTGGTTCCCGTAAAAAATTATGATAAATAGTTCGCCTTATATACTCTCAATAGGTGAACATAAATCACATCGAGCTTGCCGTGCACCACGTAAAACGAGTATTTCGGATTTCATGTAAATTACAAATTGGCACATGCAAATCGTTACAAGCCACTTAATCACCCCAGGTAATGAGTGTACCACGAAATCAAGAAAATGGTGAGTTTCGTTTGCAATTCAAGAACAGAAATCAGTTCAATTTTCGCCTAATTCTGTGACAATACCTCCCCCCTAAGAATAAAAATGTACACATTTTTAAAACTAACACAGAATAGAAGAAAAATAACTACTGATGATATCTTACAACATTTACACTGGTTATACTACAAACTGGATTTTATTACTGGGCAAATTCATACAAATTTCCCATCATGCCCTACTCAAGTAGTCTGCGCCTATATTTTCAACTCCCCTTATTGACATTGTCGCTCTGTCTCTTGATATACAGCTTGAGCATGTTCGCTTGGAATGTTTTTACATTACCGTCCATGTCAATTTTATAGTCCATGTCACCTTTTACTTCTTTAACTTCATATGGACCTTTCCACTGGACTAATAACTTATTCGAACTCGTTGGAAGAAGCAATAGCACCTGATCTCCCACAAGAAATTTCCTATTACGCGCTCTGCGGTTGTAATACTTGGCATATCTGCGCCCCGATTTAATCAATTCGTCACGTGCCATCTGGCATGTACTCTCAAGTTTGTTTCTTAGATCTAACACGTACTGGTAAGTCGTTTTTATTTCCTCGTTCGCGACATCACCAGTCCATAGTTCATGTAGTATCCGCATCGGGCCTCGAACTGTTCTACCATACAACAGTTCAAAGGGCGAGAACCCTAAACTTTCCTGCGGTACTTCACGGTACGCGAACAGAACAGCGTTTAAATAACGGTCCCAGTCTTGCGGACGTTCCGCGCACATCTTCCGTAGCATGCTTTTCAGGGTACCATTAAACTTCTCTACCAGTCCATTGCACATCGGATGGTATGGGGAAGTGTTTAGCTGTTTGATGGACAACAGCCTACTTATTTCACCCATGAGGTCAGAGGTGAATTGGGCACCACAATCAGTGAGGATTTCCTCTGGCACCCCTACCCTACTGAAGATATCAACTAATGCTTCAGCTACCCTTTCCGTTTCAATAGTTGGTAACGCTACGGCTTCGGGGTATCTGGTTGCGTAATCAACCAGAGTAAGTATGTACCGATTCTTTCTTTCGGTAACCGGGTGTATTGGTCCTACAATATCTACTGCCACTCTTTTAAACGGTGTATCTATTAATGGCATTTGTCCTAAGGGCACCCTTGTGACCCTTCCCTTACAAACGGTTTTCTGACATACGTCGCACGACCTACAGAACCGTGTGACATCGCCATTAACACCGGGCCAGTAGAATTCAGCGACTACCCTGCTAGTGGTCTTAGCCTTACCTAGGTGTCCTGCCATGCTTGACTCATGCGCCACCCTAAGTACTTGAGATCTATATCTCTGGGGTACGACCACTTGCCAATACTTCTTACCCTCCCGAGCGCTAAACTCCCTATGAATTAATCCGTTCTTGCGTACGAATCTAGAGCTACCCCCACGCTTGCAATGTTTAATCGCGCCGGACGTGATTTTCTCAACAATTGTTCTGATGGATTCATCACGTTCTTGCTCTTGTTTGAAATCATCACGGGAAATTCCTGAGATCGATTCAGGGACTATTAATTTATGAAACGCGGATTTCTCTCGCCGTGTTTGCGCTTGCGTTTCGACTGCCTGGGCCAAAGGTATTTTAAAATCGGCCATGGTTGGAAGACGAGAACCTTTAACATTACCGATCGTCAGATCGTAAATAGGATTGTCCATACAAAGGGCATCAACAGTTCCCGTTAAGAAAGGTGTTTTTACTGTGATCCTTGCTACGGGAATGCGACCCATCGTCTGATCAAGTAACATACATGGGGATTCCCACCCGAGCATTTGGTTATCCTGCACGAGACTACGTTTGATCACTACGCCCGTACAACCAGTGTCACGCAATACCACGACTTCTCGACCGTTGACAAACCCTCTCGCGGCTGGTACACGCGCTTCAGGAAATAAACACGTGCCAAGTGAATGAATACAAGGTTCTACATGTACGTTGTTATCGGATATACCTTTACTTTGTATAGCCACTGCTACCTTATGTATAAGTGCCTTTCTTTTAGGACAGTCTTTTTGAACATGACCCAATGCATTACACAAGAAACACCGCACACGCTGAAAAACTGGATTCCCAACTGACCTTTTTACCTCAGCTGATTTTACAGGCTCCCTAGGCATAGGTCTTACAGACTGGTTTCCAGACTTAAAATCTTTTAAAACCACGTTCTGGGTTCCCCCATGAGCTTCGGCAAATAAATCGGCTTGCTTAGCCATATCTTTTACGTTTGTGAAGACTTTCTCCTTCAGAAATTGATCTAATTCTCGCCCAACTGTATTAAATAATTGATCTCTGAGCAAGAAATCAGTCAACCCTTCAAACGTTTTCACCGCTTTGCCGCATTCAATCCACCGCTCAAAATAGTTCGCAATTCTGACGGTGAACTGACCAAAGGTTTCTCCCTTATCGGGCTTGCTATACCTGAACTTTTTACGAAATCCTCGTTCAGTGAGCTCGTACCTTTTGAGAAGTGCTTCCTTTAGGACGTCGTACTTAAACACATCGTCCCTAGGAAGTCGCGAGTATACATCCAGTGCTTTACCTTTTAATAAAGCACTCAGATGCAGCGCCCAGTCATTTTGACTCCACTTCTGGTTTTCGGCATACCGCTCAAACCGATGAAGATAACTATCCATGTTATCTTTTTCATCGTCAAAGGGAGGTAATTTGGGGCCCCTTAATTTGCTAAAGGCAGAATCGTGTTCTCTTCCAGATGTCGCTAATTCTACCTTACGCTCATGATCCCGTTGCTTTGATTTTTCATCTAACTCTATTCGCTTTTGCTCCGCTTCCATTTCCCATCCTATCCTATCCTTTTCCGCCTGCTTCTCTAATTCTATCTTTTCCCTCTCGGCCTGCTTCTCTAATTCTATCTTTTCCCTCTCGGCCTGCTGCTCTAATTCTATCTTTTCCCTTTGGGCCTGCTTTTCTAATTCTATCTTTTCCTTCTCAATTGCCCATTTCCTATCATCGGATTCCCTTTCTAATTCCCTTGACCTTGCCCTTTCTTCCCTTTCTCGGGCTTGTTCTTCTTGAATAAATTTCCTTAAACTTTCGCCTTCATAACCGAATTCTTTGCCTAAGGCAACCAAGTCCTTAAGGGATGACATGACAATTGTAATATGAATATAGATATATAACCAAACCAATACTTTAAACACGTTTATACTGGACACACGGACCTAGGTAAACTAAACAAAAATAAACTCCAACTAGAGTATTATCTTAACAGAAGGTCACGCTCAAATATAAACATTAAATGTATACCTTCACAAAAATGATTGACAGTTCACTTAATCCAACGATCCCACTTCTGACACCATTGTAACAGAATTGTTACCGAGAGGAGGGTGGATTAAATGAACAATACAAACACAATTTGTGAAAGAAAATATAAATTTATGTAATAAATTATAAATGAAAAAAATACAGATGTATTAACACAATAACTCACGCGCTCAACCCACAATTACACTCACAACCATTCACAATACATGAATAAATTAAATAACAATACAAAAGGAATCTCAGATGTAAAGGAATCTCTTGGATTATACACAGATCCAAGAATCCTTTACGAAAGTTAAATAAATGCAAGTATGATTTACGAAAAAAATAAACACAAACGACAAACTATCTATCGCACGATGGATTGCGATAACTAGCACGATCATATACTTGTATTCAATCAAGTTGCTAGCTTTTATTGATATCTATGTGATCACTTGAAATATTATTGCGATCTGACATAAACATGCAAATACAACAATGTATTAAATTATATCACAATTTCAATACACCTATGTGTCTCCCCTGTATAACCGCACGATTCAGCAACAGTTGAATCGTCTCCCAGTTTCCCCGAGAACCGAGGGTTGACCAATACTATTATCGGACGTTTCCCTACACGGATCCACCACAGTTATACGTTCAGACAGCATACAACATCCACCAGAACCAACGGTTCCTCACTACCCTAGATGTCGACCCGGACGTTTTACAACTCTAAGACAGCTCCGACACTCGGACTTCTAGCTTTCCGGATATTTGCATGTTACACAGATGTTGACGAACAGACAGTTCGACACACAGACAGATACTTCAATTCCGTTTGCACAAATTAACGGCACAAGCACATTCAGATATTTATACAGAGATGTTCCAGAACAAACAATAGATGTCCCACAACAAATCAGACGATATCAAAGACGTTTATCAAAAGATGGTATCAGATGTGTTAACAGCTACGGTATCAACGATGTTATTAGCAGCTACGGTATCAACGATGTTATTAGATGCGCTATCAGTGATGTACTTCTACGGTATCAACGACGGAATCAACGACGGAATCAGCTATAATAAACAAAACCAGACTAATAATAGTTGTTTCAAAAATAATCTAAGCCGTAGATTACGATATTGTATTTAAAGTCTAAAAGTGACTAGTAATTCCAAATATTCCACGTTTAATTGCAATAAAAGCATCATTATACGAAATGATAATCTGAATAAAATTCACAATAAAACGAAATGTAAATTTAACACTCACCCCTTTGGCTGGAGATTTGCAAGACGAGGTTATCTATCCTTCGATTAGATATTTTGGTTCCCGTAAAAAATTATGATAAATAGTTCGCCTTATATACTCTCAATAGGTGAACATAAATCACATCGAGCTTGCCGTGCACCACGTAAAACGAGTATTTCGGATTTCATGTAAATTACAAATTGGCACATGCAAATCGTTACAAGCCACTTAATCACCCCAGGTAATGAGTGTACCACGAAATCAAGAAAATGGTGAGTTTCGTTTGCAATTCAAGAACAGAAATCAGTTCAATTTTCGCCTAATTCTGTGACAATACCTCCCCCCTAAGAATAAAAATGTACACATTTTTAAAACTAACACAGAATAGAAGAAAAATAACTACTGATGATATCTTACAACATTTACACTGGTTATACTACAAACTGGATTTTATTACTGGGCAAATTCATACAAATTTCCCATCATGCCCTACTCAAGTAGTCTGCGCCTATATTTTCAACTCCCCTTATTGACATTGTCGCTCTGTCTCTTGATATACAGCTTGAGCACGTTCGCTTGGAATGTTTTTACATTACCGTCCATGTCAATTTTATAGTCCATGTCACCTTTTACTTCTTTAACTTCATATGGACCTTTCCACTGGACTAATAACTTATTCGAACTCGTTGGAAGAAGCAATAGCACCTGATCTCCCACAAGAAATTTCCTATTACGCGCTCTGCGGTTGTAATACTTGGCATATCTGCGCCCCGATTTAATCAATTCGTCACGTGCCATCTGGCATGTAGTCTCAAGTTTGTTTCTTAGATCTAACACGTACTGGTAAGTCGTTTTTATTTCCTCGTTCGCGACATCACCAGTCCATAGTTCATGTAGTATCCGCATCGGGCCTCGAACTGTTCTACCATACAACAGTTCAAAGGGCGAGAACCCTAAACTTTCCTGCGGTACTTCACGGTACGCGAACAGAACAGCGTTTAAATAACGGTCCCAGTCTTGCGGACGTTCCGCGCACATCTTCCGTAGCATGCTTTTCAGGGTACCATTAAACTTCTCTACCAGTCCATTGCACATCGGATGGTATGGGGAAGTGTTTAGCTGTTTGATGGACAACAGCCTACTTATTTCACCCATGAGGTCAGAGGTGAATTGGGCACCACAATCAGTGAGGATTTCCTCTGGCACCCCTACCCTACTGAAGATATCAACTAATGCTTCAGCTACCCTTTCCGTTTCAATAGTTGGTAACGCTACGGCTTCGGGGTATCTGGTTGCGTAATCAACCAGAGTAAGTATGTACCGATTCTTTCTTTCGGTAACCGGGTGTATTGGTCCTACAATATCTACTGCCACTCTTTTAAACGGTGTATCTATTAATGGCATTTGTCCTAAGGGCACCCTTGTGACCCTTCCCTTACAAACGGTTTTCTGACATACGTCGCACGACCTACAGAACCGTGTGACATCGCCATTAACACCGGGCCAGTAGAATTCAGCGACTACCCTGCTAGTGGTCTTAGCCTTACCTAGGTGTCCTGCCATGCTTGACTCATGCGCCACCCTAAGTACTTGAGATCTATATCTCTGGGGTACGACCACTTGCCAATACTTCTTACCCTCCCGAGCGCTAAACTCCCTATGAATTAATCCGTTCTTGCGTACGAATCTAGAGCTACCCCCACGCTTGCAATGTTTAATCGCGCCGGACGTGATTTTCTCAACAATTGTTCTGATGGATTCATCACGTTCTTGCTCTTGTTTGAAATCATCACGGGAAATTCCTGAGATCGATTCAGGGACTATTAATTTATGAAACGCGGATTTCTCTCGCCGTGTTTGCGCTTGCGTTTCGACTGCCTGGGCCAAAGGTATTTTAAAATTGGCCATGGTTGGAAGACGAGAACCTTTAACATTACCGATCGTCAGATCGTAAATAGGATTGTCCATACAAAGGGCATCAACAGTTCCCGTTAAGAAAGGTGTTTTTACTGTGATCCTTGCTACGGGAATGCGACCCATCGTCTGATCAAGTAACATACATGGGGATTCCCACCCGAGCATTTGGTTATCCTGCACGAGACTACGTTTGATCACTACGCCCGTACAACCAGTGTCACGCAATACCACGACTTCTCGACCGTTGACAAACCCTCTCGCGGTTGGTACACGCGCTTCAGGAAATAAACACGTGCCAAGTGAATGAATACAAGGTTCTACATGTACGTTGTTATCGGATATACCTTTACTTTGTATAGCCACTGCTACCTTATGTATAAGTGCCTTTCTTTTAGGACAGTCTTTTTGAACATGACCCAATGCATTACACAAGAAACACCGCACACGCTGAAAAACTGGATTCCCAACTGACCTTTTTACCTCAGCTGATTTTACAGGCTCCCTAGGCATAGGTCTTACAGACTGGTTTCCAGACTTAAAATCTTTTAAAACCACGTTCTGGGTTCCCCCATGAGCTTCGGCAAATAAATCGGCTTGCTTAGCCATATCGTTTACGTTTGTGAAGACTTTCTCCTTCAGAAATTGATCTAATTCTCGCCCAACTGTATTAAATAATTGATCTCTGAGCAAGAAATCAGTCAACCCTTCAAACGTTTTCACCGCTTTGCCGCATTCAATCCACCGCTCAAAATAGTTCGCAATTCTGACGGTGAACTGACCAAAGGTTTCTCCCTTATCGGGCTTGCTATACCTGAACTTTTTACGAAATCCTCGTTCAGTGAGCTCGTACCTTTTGAGAAGTGCTTCCTTTAGGACGTCGTACTTAAACACATCGTCCCTAGGAAGTCGCGAGTATACATCCAGTGCTTTACCTTTTAATAAAGCACTCAGATGCAGCGCCCAGTCATTTTGACTCCACTTCTGGTTTTCGGCATACCGCTCAAACCGATGAAGATAACTATCCATGTTATCTTTTTCATCGTCAAAGGGAGGTAATTTGGGGCCCCTTAATTTGCTAAAGGCAGAATCGTGTTCTCTTCCAGATGTCGCTAATTCTACCTTACGCTCATGATCCCGTTGCTTTGATTTTTCATCTAACTCTATTCGCTTTTGCTCCGCTTCCATTTCCCATCCTATCCTATCCTTTTCCGCCTGCTTCTCTAATTCTATCTTTTCCCTCTCGGCCTGCTTCTCTAATTCTATCTTTTCCCTCTCGGCCTGCTGCTCTAATTCTATCTTTTCCCTTTGGGCCTGCTTTTCTAATTCTATCTTTTCCTTCTCAATTGCCCATTTCCTATCATCGGATTCCCTTTCTAATTCCCTTGACCTTGCCCTTTCTTCCCTTTCTCGGGCTTGTTCTTCTTGAATAAATTTCCTTAAACTTTCGCCTTCATAACCGAATTCTTTGCCTAAGGCAACCAAGTCCTTAAGGGATGACATGACAATTGTAATATGAATATAGATATATAACCAAACCAATACTTTAAACACGTTTATACTGGACACACGGACCTAGGTAAACTAAACAAAAATAAACTCCAACTAGAGTATTATCTTAACAGAAGGTCACGCTCAAATATAAACATTAAATGTATACCTTCACAAAAATGATTGACAGTTCACTTAATCCAACGATCCCACTTCTGACACCATTGTAACAGAATTGTTACCGAGAGGAGGGTGGATTAAATGAACAATACAAACACAATTTGTGAAAGAAAATATAAATTTATGTAATAAATTATAAATGAAAAAAATACAGATGTATTAACACAATAACTCACGCGCTCAACCCACAATTACACTCACAACCATTCACAATACATGAATAAATTAAATAACAATACAAAAGGAATCTCAGATGTAAAGGAATCTCTTGGATTATACACAGATCCAAGAATCCTTTACGAAAGTTAAATAAATGCAAGTATGATTTACGAAAAAAATAAACACAAACGACAAACTATCTATCGCACGATGGATTGCGATAACTAGCACGATCATATACTTGTATTCAATCAAGTTGCTAGCTTTTATTGATATCTATGTGATCACTTGAAATATTATTGCGATCTGACATAAACATGCAAATACAACAATGTATTAAATTATATCACAATTTCAATACACCTATGTGTCTCCCCTGTATAACCGCACGATTCAGCAACAGTTGAATCGTCTCCCAGTTTCCCCGAGAACCGAGGGTTGACCAATACTATTATCGGACGTTTCCCTACACGGATCCACCACAGTTATACGTTCAGACAGCATACAACATCCACCAGAACCAACGGTTCCTCACTACCCTAGATGTCGACCCGGACGTTTTACAACTCTAAGACAGCTCCGACACTCGGACTTCTAGCTTTCCGGATATTTACATGTTACACAGATGTTGACGAACAGACAGTTCGACACACAGACAGATACTTCAATTCCGTTTGCACAAATTAATGGCACAAGCACATTCAGATATTTATACAGAGATGTTCCAGAACAAACAATAGATGTCCCACAACAAATCAGACGATATCAAAGACGTTTATCAAAAGATGGTATCAGATGTGTTAACAGCTACGGTATCAACGATGTTATTAGCAGCTACGGTATCAACGATGTTATTAGATGCGCTATCAGTGATGTACTTCTACGGTATCAACGACGGAATCAACGACGGAATCAGCTATAATAAACAAAACCAGACTAATAATAGTTGTTTCAAAAATAATCTAAGCCGTAGATTACGATATTGTATTTAAAGTCTAAAAGTGACTAGTAATTCCAAATATTCCACGTTTAATTGCAATAAAAGCATCATTATACGAAATGATAATCTGAATAAAATTCACAATAAAACGAAATGTAAATTTAACACTCACCCCTTTGGCTGGAGATTTGCAAGACGAGGTTATCTATCCTTCGATTAGATATTTTGGTTCCCGTAAAAAATTATGATAAATAGTTCGCCTTATATACTCTCAATAGGTGAACATAAATCACATCGAGCTTGCCGTGCACCACGTAAAACGAGTATTTCGGATTTCATGTAAATTACAAATTGGCACATGCAAATCGTTACACGCCACTTAATCACCCCAGGTAATGAGTGTACGACGAAATCAAGAAAATGGTGAGTTTCGTTTGCAATTCAAGAACAGAAATCAGTTCAATTTTCGCCTAATTCTGTGACACAATCGTATGCTCATTATTCCCACTATGAAAACGAATTCATATGGACAACGCTCTTTTTTGAATACCAGGGCTAAGCAACGTGGAACGAATTGATCGTTGAAATTAGACACAAAAACACAGTGATCCCTTTCAAGAACAAACTTAAAGACCTAATAATGTTTCCTACCTTAAGAATTTCAGCATGTTTTTATGTTTTCTAATTTCATGGTGTTTGTTATAGATGTTGTAAATCGCTAATATCTTCTAAAGATTAGGCGCTATACAAAGTCCTCATTATTATTATTATTATTATTATTATTATTATTATTATTATTATTATTATTATTATCCACAGCGGGTTAGATTGTTGAATTCATATGGATACCCTCGCATATAAGAATCGTTGGTAATGAGCTAGCCTACAAAGTTTTAAAAACATGTTAGGAAACTCTAACTGTGTCCCACTTAAATATAGCTTAACAGAAGCCCAAAGCATAACAAGAAACTATATTACCCAGAAATGGCAGGAGCACTGGAACTATACTACCTAAGTATACTGTACTCCATTATAAAATACACCGATAGGTCCATCAAACCACCCAACAGTCTGGACCAGCACATTTTCAATCGCATCGTAACAGGAAAATCAAAATTAGCTGGAAGTTTTGGCAAACATCTAGGACCCAAGCCTGCTAATATCAATTGCTATTACCGGAAAACCATTAAACACCTGCTACGTATATTCAGTAGCTGCTCAAAATATCAGGTAGCTAGAATGAAATTTCAAAAAGCAGCCCCTCACCAAAAATATTGGATACCCTACCACTTATCCAGATTTCCTTAAAACTAACTTCCCCAACATAAATCTGACCTACCAAAACATACTTAAATTCATAGACACAGTGACATCTAAGCTAACAGAACAATTTAAAACACTCTAAAACATTATTAAAAAACCCAACCCGACTCACTTAAAAATAAACTTCCACTAGCAGATGGGAACCCTTGATGTGTCCCAGGGGACCTGAATATTCAGCACTGGTGCCTTTCTAGCTCAAAAAGAACAACCTGTAAAACATACATAACCCACACAAACACTCTCTAAAACCAGATTAATACACATAGATGAGCGCTTGTGGTACGTCCCCAGGGATCTGAATACTCATCAAAGGTTCAAGTCTTCTTAAATCCCAAATGTAGCCATACAAAATTAACAAAAAGAACAAAAATATTTAAGAACAAAAATAGTTCTTAAAATATTCTTTTCTTTTCTGCTCTCTACCTAGACATGCAAGGTAATACTGCAGCCTACATCTGTGATACAGACTATACTAACACTAAAGGAACACAGTATTCCATTCAATCAAACCTAACTCATCTTTAGAACAATTTCGGACACAAGAACCAAAATTCGTGCTTGCATCAATCGGACACAAATTGGCGTGTAACGCGCACATCAAACATCTAAATAAATAAAAGCCAAACTAAATGAGTAATGATTGGTCAGAATCCTCTTACAATTTTATCAAGAGGCCTACAATAACTACCCAGTTCAGCAGCTAGCAGAAGCATCTAACGACATTTATACGCCACATAGCCAACGTTCCCTCTAAGATAGGCGCGCATCCCCGCGCAGCTGAATTGTCAATTTTTGGTTAATCCAACGTTCATTTTTGCTCGTCTGCGTGCACATCTACCATTCACTTAGAGGGAACGATGCACATAGCTACCATTTCCTCGAAATTACTAGAGACGAGAAAAGGACTGCGGATAAATGGAAAGAAGCAGAAGAAAAACATGGAACGTTTGCTTATAAAGCCCTTCTAAGGGCTACCAATATTGTTTCTTATCCAGGGAACCATTTTGACTTGGTATCCCGTTTCGACAAATCTATTATATAAACTAACTTGATCGTTCAATTCACCGTTTCAAAATTCAAACCTTTTATGACCTAACAGTGACCAAACATTTTATATGTCGCTCAGACTTGTTAGTTAGTAAATATTTGTAGGGCATCTACAAAGTACACTATGTACTAGAATTTTTCCCATTGTTAGAACGTGGAAAAAAATTGTACAACTTGTTTTGATTTTACCCAGTTGCACAGGTGGCTAACAAATCATATACATTTTTTATTGTCCATTATTACAATTAGTCTAGTACAAATCTTGCCGCTGTCAGCCAGGGTATAACGGCAGGGATGTGGAACAATTTCCACCCGCCTAAAGCAAGTAGTCCCGATGTGAGGTTATCGTTGCGACCACTCGCAATTGGCGTTACATACTGCTTGTGTCTACACCTAATACAAAGAAGGATCACAGTTCCTCAACATTTCTTTTCTTGCCACAACTCGGATAGCTCCAAATGGCGGAGATGTACAACTAATTTCCACTACCTCCACTTGTGCCATTGCACACCATTAACACACCTAATTGGTTGTTAGGATTGACTGTGTGTTGGGTCTATTCACACTCACCCTGGGTCCTCCATTCAGGTCGGTGGTTACTTTAAAGCAACATCGACCTGACGACCAAATGAAATAGAACTCCTTGAGTACATAAATGCCCGGGGGAAGCGGCACCATTCATCCGCCCCCCAGGAGTTATTAAATATCCAGTTTTGCTGGAAATTTAAAGTGCTACATGCCCCTAGTGGGCGATACAGCACTATAATTCAACTTCATCATCATTATCCTCAACATGACGGGAATACCAAGGGAAGACTTTCCGAATACAACACAGGTGATGATAACAATAAAAACTATGGAGCCAGGATACATAACAAAAATATACTCCATAAGCCCGATAGGGTATCTAGCCTACATTATTAGACCTAAAGGAAAAGAACCCGTGCTACCGTACAGAGAAATGACAACATCTAAGGGAATAATAAACGTGGGAAAGCAGCGCCTATAGAAAGCAAGATAAAAAGAGCGTACCGGAGAGGTGAACATTTCCGATATTCCCCGTAGAGATACCGCTAGAAGCTGTGGTAAAACACTTTGAGGAAAAATTTGGAGTAAAAGCAATAACAGCAAGAATGTTGACGATCCCGACAACACAAATCTACGATGGAATGCGAATAATTAAATAGAGAATATATACCTCAAACTATTAAAAGGTCGTACTTTATGCATGGATTTCTTGGAAAAACATGGTATAAAGGATGCATCTATGACATAAAATGCAATAAGTGCAATGAGACAGGACTTACCCCATTTAAATATATATAAATTTCAAAATATTAAAAATATATATATATTACAAAACATAAAAATGTTTACAAACAGAAAATAAAAGAAAACGCAAGAACTATAGCAATCACCTGAAATAAGGGTAGGAGGGCCTCCCCAAATGGTCTGGAAAGATCAACATTGTAGAGAACAACCTCCATAAAAAATTAATAACTAACTGAAAGTCTGTTGGGCCCATTTCCACTCTTGAATGTCCTCCATTCAGGTCATTAGGGACATATAGTTATACGACCTGACGGCCAACTTAGCTGTGCTCCTTGGGCACACAAACGCCAGGGGGATATGGCACTAATTATCCCTCCCCCCCCCCCCGGAACATTTAGCATCCCGTTGAGCGGGAATAGACCTGTCGCACATGCCCGTTTGGGCGCGCGCGGCGTAAATCAAAGTAATCAATCGTGCTTGGCATTGATAGAAGCTGACTAAATTTATGAATATTCGTTCGGCAGATTGGTGGAGATGTTGTGACAGAAAGTCAGAATATCAGATATCTTGGCTCTAATGCATGAAGATAACTAGCTGCATGATAATGTCTGGGTGATGCCTAGAGTCCCTTTGCCAATAAATTTACCTTAATAGTTAGGTGCAGGTAGAGTTTTGTTATAAAACCTTAATGTCATGCTTGTGATAAAAATGTCAGTCAAATGAAGTTGTCTGCATCTTATCCACTAGATGGTCATCTATTGCATTTGTATTTTCTTTTGCTGTTCAGTTTGTCTATGCACAAGTTTTCTTGCAAGTCCCAGCATAACTTTACTATTAGCTCCAATGGTCATTAATCAAAATAGCTTATGCAATGGTCTGTTGTCCGTCATCCATCGTCAGTGTGTCTATTAGCACACCATTGGCATCACTACTTCTCCCGAACTACTGTGGTCTCACTGGACAGTTTGTTTGGCAAAGTTTCGTCCGACAATGACCTATTGCAGAAAAATGATAATACTATTACATTAAAGATACAAATAAAAAAATAACTAATGATTTTTGTTGAAAGGGTGCTTGTAAGATTCTGACTGAGGTATTAAAGTTAATTCACTATGCAACTAGTGACATTTATACTGAACCAACACTGTCACCAACCCTCTTTTTTACATTAATTTTGTACATGAAAGACATATTTTGAATATTTTCCTGTGACAAGACAGCTAAAAGAATCAGTATGTGCTTTATGCATGAATACAGTTCACTAGTACTGTAACAAATTAGCATACTTTTCATTTCCCTTCATCCATCTAGATTTATAGATATTTACCTCTGTAGCAGACACATGTAAATACGTAAGCCAAATCAGCTGCTTATTTGAAGCCCAAGTTACGCATTTGATCTCCAATGCTAGTCTAACTGTGACAGGCAGTCATCAACAGGTCAACCCATTTCCAAGCCTAACTTAAAGTAATTCTAAACCACATTACAGATTTAGCTTATGTGTGAACTGAAAAATGCTAGGATTGTGATAATTAGGTTCATGCCTTCTACCTTAAATATTATGGAGGTCTCAAAATACGAAACTATCCGGTAAGACCTTAATATGAGGACTGCTTTGAAAAGGAATGCATTCATCACAAAGCGGCCATATTGAAAACGTTTTCGTTACTCTTGAATGTAAAGTCGTATTAACATGGGGATTTTAATTGAAAGACTGATTATAATATCTAGTGGGTACGACGCGAAAATGGCACCGATCTGACACCCAACAAAGCCTCCATGAGAGTAATATTGAAAATTTGGTATTATCACTACTACTCCTACTACACAGTTAATCATATCAAAATTGGAATATTACCGAAAGGCTATTTATGATGTCTACTTAGTGCCGATTAAACATCCTTAAATTCTTGTTATCGCTACTCATCCGAACTGGACAGTGATATCGTCCTGATTGTTTTTACTAAAAGACTTGTCATGATGTTTTGTTGATATAAAAAAAGCATTGGTCCCTCACAAGTATCCAATATAACCACAACGACAGCCATTTTTTACGAACACTAAAACAATTATGATGCATAAATAGTCCTATATCAAACTTGCACCGATTTAATTTGTTTTACTCCTATTACAGATCGGATGGTTGTATCGACACGGCATTTCCACAAAAGGACTACCGTATGATGTCTTGATCTAAATGATCCTCTCGGCTATCCAATATGTCTGTAACAGAAGTGAAACGTACAGGAATTATTAGAAGCGATTATCTTTGAAATGAGCTTTTCACGCTACATACGACCTAACACTCGATATCTCGCTGTACCAAGACCCAGCATTAATACTTATTTTCCGTACTTGATTGCAAGCGGAGCCTGGAAATTGTCGAACGTTTCTTACTACATTTAGCCTAGAACTCAGAATAGATCGGTCGATCTAGGTTGCTGATTGCAATCAGGTTAAATTCACAGCAGAAACCGATAGTTTATCCATCTACGAATTAATGATGAATGCGACCATACCGTACAAGAGTATAATGCCTTTGTGCGTGTAGATTTCATCCGATTGAAGTGAATGGAATAGAAGATGGCGACATATAAAGTCTTCAAAAGATACGATTCATGTGTAAATGCAAGAGGAAATTAACTAAATTGTATCGCAAAAACGCAGGGTATTTGATATTTCACGTAAAGTTTTGAACCTCCAAATCTTTTGTGGATCTATTGCACATTTCATCGCGTTCCAAATTTACTTCGATTATTTCTTTTTACAATAACTATTCTCACAAAACCGAACGAATTACAAAACTAACTCATTATGAAAATATTAAATTACTTAGAAAGGCCATGTCTGCATCTCACATAATATTGTACATGTTGTTCAGTCTTTGCCACAATCTTCATTATGATGAAGATTGCTTAGTCTGTTTTATAATTATTAAATCATTACATTTGTGTTCTTCTATAGGCAAAACTATGTCTATTAATTTTAACCCCCTATCCATAGATCGGTTCTTAATACGAACAAATTTGTATGTCTTTAAAATAAAACATTAAGTTTATTTTGAAAATGGGATCTAGCTTGCCTTAAGAGGAGTATATATCTAACAGTAGTTTTAAATTTTCATTATTGATCCGGGTTAAGGCCTTCTATCCCATATGATATTCTGCTCACTTCACTCGCTAGCAACGAAAACAAAAACCGCTATTAGCTAATAACTTGACTCTGAACATGTGTGTAGGCACAAGTACGTACATGATTTGTTCTTAAGGCTGCACGATAAATATATTGCAGACCCAATGTAGTTACCAGTGCTTGGAGAGCGACCAATATATGTGGTTATCAATACAAACCTCTACATGTATCCTGGGTAGCCGAATGAGCGCTCTCTTTTGCCGATCTTTCCCACCTCACCTCTGTGCACATGGGTTTGAGTCTCGAGCTCGGCCAATGTGGGTCTGTGAGAAAGCTTCCAGGAGCTTATCGTAGGTTCTTACCGAGGGTTTCCTTGGTTCTTTTACCACCAGATAAACTGCCGATATATTTAGCCCATCTTGTGCTGAGCAATGACATTAAATCCCAAACAAAAACAAACAACGACAACAACAAAAACAAAGCAATACAAGCAAATAAGTATTCAGACAGAACAGTTGACTCTTGTATAATGATGTTTTAAGTTCTATCTTTCGCTTGCTACTCAGTTCTACGGAGGAAACTATAACTTAATCAACACATGTATTATCAAGGTGTGAGTAATCATTATCTAAAAGCGGAATTCTACATTGTTTATCCAGATACAAGAGTTTGTTCGATGTTGCCATTTTGGTAAGGTACTGAGTCTCACGATGTAAGGTCGATGTAAATTACAAATTATGGAGGCACGCCTAATTACATCAGAACGTATTTTGTGTTCTAAGTGACAACCTCGGGGCTTTCTAGTATGTCGTTTGTCACGTTAGGTGGTCATCTTGCCTGGCATTCAAAATGAGGTAATTGATATGGACTACACACATCAGACTGGCCATCAGTAGAATGTGAAATAGCTTAGAATCAATAGCATAACTGCATTCTCAGATGTACATATTCGCAAGGCATAACTCGAGCACAATTATATTTGAAATGCAAAAGATTCAACGATAGATGCGCATGGTATTTAGAAGGAAGTGATGCATATGTCCAATGTTCGTACTATTTTACCAGACTAGATGAGTGTTTTTAACATTAAATTAGAGATTAAATCTCTATTTCGCGTCAACGCATGATACTGATTTAACAAAGAAACCACAATGGGTTTTGTGTTTTAAAATTCGTAAATTGAGCTTCTATTTAAAATAATCGACCTAGAAATTATCTTAGAGAACAGCGAATTAAAAATAGTGAATGTAGCAAGGATCATCACAAACAAAATACACTTTCACTATTAATGTAACAATGTCACCCACGCTCACTAACCAATGGGCGACATTTTATTACATCTTTCCAAATCCAAGGAAACAAAAACATAACTTGTGATACTTAAACAATCCAACAAGAATTGTTGGATTTGACGATGCTAACGACAGTATCATGGTGTGTGCATTCATCTATATTTGTTTACAGATTATTCAGACTAAATGGGTTGACAAGATCATAGTGCAGATTGCTCGAAATGAAGAACTTACTTTGTACTGTAATTCGCCTAATTAATAAACACTGCATGTATGTTAAAACAATCAACGGCACTTGAACGTAATAAATGAAACGTATATGCCTTGGAAAACGTGAATTCTGCATAGAAGATGTCATTACGAATGATGCAAATCACATTTACATGGAATGCGATTTCGTATTGGCACTCGAACATGTTTTGTATGTGGTATCGGAGGCGAGTGGCGTAATCAGCGGATACTTACGAGAATATTATCACGTCGCAGTCGAAGACTGGAATGCCACCATCGACATGATTGCAGAAATACTTGACAAATCCCAGGTTGAGGCAACATGTTTCTGATCCTGATAAAATGAAAATGTTAGTAAATATTGATGACATTTGCAATTATACACTGATTTCCCTTTATATGGCATTAGTATGCAAATCGAACATGACCTTGGGATAAGAATACCAAACTGCATCAGAATAGCTGACATACTCGCGATTTTAGGACATCCCAACTAGGGTAGCACAGTCAACTGTAAAGCAACGTCGTGAAGTAGCAGCTCATTATTATATTAAGATGGCTACCATTGCAACGCAGGCTGGAATAGCCGATAGCTGACGATGAACAAAAGCGTCGCTGCAGAATCGCATTTAGTTCAGCTGCATATTTCCCCATTTAATCCTGTCAAGTTCAGCCGCATATTTTGCCATTTAAAAGTGTTCGTGGATGAAATTATATACCAACGCTGCCAAACATTTTACAGAACTCTGTAATAACTGGAAAAAATGCCAAGACTTGATTTTTTGAATGGGCACCCTTGTCCGGACAGCATTATTGCTACATTTAGAGTTCTAAATTTTTCTAATTAAGTTTCATATGAAAATGTAAATTAGAAATGCGAAATTGTTTTTATTATAAGATGAGGAAAATTATGTTTTGTGGACTTAAACAACTTTTAGTGAGCATGATATATTTTTTATGTTAGCCAGAAGTACAACTGCTATGCTGTAAATATACAGGGAGTAGTGATTAATCTTAAAACTAAAGCTTCGTTTGGGATTACAACTCCAACGCTTTATACGATAAAAGTGAAATGTGTTGATGATACCGCGTAGACTGAGACATTCTTACACGAATGTATTTATACGAAGTTCATTAATTAGATTCCATCGAGGATGCGAGTTTATCATGTGAATGATCAGGTATCTTATAATAATACCGCCAGACTGTCATTATAAAACGAGTTTTAATCACAATATGCTTAAACACTGAACCAGCCCAACGATAGAGTATCTATCATAACGATCTAAACAATAAACAGTTGTTGGAAATTAAAACGGTAACGACAAAAACGAATCAAATGACTTATGATTTTCACAGCTTCAGTCTGAAGGGTTTTATCTTATAATTCCATGTGTCACAGTTATTGATCACATCAATTATCTTTAAACTGATGTCCAACGCGATAATACTGATCTTGCAACCTCTTCCTGTAGCGCACCAGGGTCTCATATTTTCCAATAACTTTCTTCTGTTCTGCTTCAAGTATAGCAAGTAATTCTTTCTCAATACTTGTTTGCAATCTTCTGGTGATAAATCAGAATTATTTGGTTGTTAGCTAAGTACAGCTTCAATTACAAGTGTAAAAAGTCGAGCAGTTTATTCTGCTATTTGTTGTTGCCCGCAACGTTTCTGCTCAACCTTTTTCGTAAATGCTCTCTCTTTGCAACAGTTTTTGTTTTAAAATACAAACTCTATTCGTTTCAAGTCCGTTTTTATAAGCATCTCTTAGATTATTTTCACTGTCCAATAACCTGTCTATTCCACTCCTAAACACGTGATTTGGTTCTCATGCTAGCGTATCTAATAAAAAGAAAGTACGCAATTTTTGGAAAGTTGCTTCATGATAAAGCTCTGCAAATGTACCTTCTAATACACATCTGCACTGTTCTCGCGCAATATTTTGTACGTCAATGTTGCCGAATTCAGTGAATAATACAAAACAACCCGCATTTCGTCTGATAAGTTAATTTTCGTTATTAAAACCCTGTGCTAGATAAACTGCATTACATTTTCCGTTGGGCGATAGTGAAAAATAAGATTTTATCTTATCAATTTCGCTGTTGCTTAGTTGTATTCCATCGAACACAATCATTGTATGGTCGTCAGTATCTAGCTCGGCAACGAATTAGATCTTCAGGTTATTTCATGATAAGAATATCATCACCAGCGCCAAGTTCAGATTTAGTGTTTTGTTGTACTCACTAATCATCCATAGTTGTCCTTCTGTGGATTTATTGTGTAGATATAATCTCTATCGTAGTTAAAGATGTCGTTAAGTAATATATTTATCAGCAGGTTAATCTTGCCTGATCATCCCACTATCAGATAATGGTAACATGATAGGTCGTGGTTGTCTTGATGTGTGATTAATCGCTGAAAGTGTGAAAGTTACTTATGCTCATTTTATTTTAAACTGCATTTTTAAAAACTAAAGTTTATACGGCATTGAAAGTTAAATTTTATCGCACGGGTATAATAAGAATGAGCTAGTACAACAACTTTGGAACGTTATACGGAAGCTCAAGAGACAAAACAAACAACAGCCCCTACAACCACTGCGTCTGGCGCAGACATTACAAATTATGTAATGAAATATGGATATATAATGACAGGTAACTTAAGTATGTCAGATCAGCGAGTGTTTGGACCTTGAAACAGCATATCTACCTATTAACGTAGATAACAAACAAGCTGTAAGTTTTGCCCAAATTAAGACGCTCGATAATACGAAGTTATTGTTGAGAGGTGGAAAAACGACTAGAAATGTGAACATTAGTGGGAACAGATAATAGATAATAACAAAAAATCAGTAAGTTATTAACAGCTTAGCGCGGTATATAATAACATGTTGTCATTAGCTGGTGGAACAATGACTGGATATATATATATGGGTGAAAAATTAATATTTAATTTTGAACTCGATAATACAACGTTGACCAGCAACTACATTGTAACAAATGTAACGTTAGTCAAAGACAACTTTGTGATAAAATCCGGCGATACAATGACTGGCGCATTAACAAAATTACATGGATTTATAGCAGAATTGTCGCATCGGATCATACAAATAAACATTACTTGGAAAGCTAAAATAAGTGCAGCATCAGCAAGTACACTTACATCAGCAAATGCAAATTATCTTGCAAATTTCGGAGATAAGATAACACGTGCGATTGACATGGACGATAACAATATAAATTCTACGTATGTACCTGCTGCTGCATTTGATCTTGCAAATCAACAGTACGTTGATAGTGTTGCAGCACGTGGCAGAAGAAAACCAGCTAAAAAGCGTCGGTCACATTCCACATCTCGCTGATGCTAGAGATACTCGTTGGAAGTTTACTTCATCTGCGTCAAATTATTATTCGGAAAATAATCCAAGTTATGCGTTTGCGTTTGACAGCCCTAGACCACAAACGGAGAAACAAGTAACTTTTGGATCAAAATACAATGTCAAGAAGCCGTCGCAGTAAGGAAATTTCAACTACGATGTCGACTAAATGCTGATGTCGGACGTAATAATAATTGCCGATTATAAGGATCTAACGATAATACATCATTTACAGAATTATATAGCGCGACAAACTTTTATATCTCAATGAGTCAGCAATTTATACTTTCAACAAATACTTATATTTCCTAATTTATATCCTTAAAACAGAAGGTCTTTATTGAAGTTTGACGATGTATATATATATATATATATATATATATATATATATATATATATATATATATATATATATATATATATATATATATATATATACAGTTTACAGTTTACAATTTAATGTGATTGTAATATATAATATCTGTTGATCATCAATCGATCAGAGTTGCAAAAGAAGAGTTTCATAATTTTATACTAAACCCGAAAGCAGAGATCGAAATAGCTGATGTTGATCATGTAGACCCAGAAAGTGTCGAGGAAAGAAGAACGATAAATATAACTGCCCTAATGGGCGGGGATGGGGAGAGAGAGCAAAACTCATGCTTTCGTCCCAGTTCAAAATTATGATTTCGCTAAGAAACCCTCTTTATATCCGCTACTCCATCCTAACACTATTTCATATGGCCATGACCAATCTTAATATGTGTCTTCCTGTTTTTCGGCTAATCTTACATCTGGTTTGGGATCATGTGATTTCCTATCAGCAGTTAATTTAACTTGACTATAGACTGACAATACTTTAGTTTGTTTACCAGCTGTCTGTAGTGACAGTTTGCAATATCACTTTAGTAGTTATAACTGTGCACAGTGCTAAAGACCATAACGCATCAAGTACTTTTGAAACGTATTGACAAACTTGATGCATCTGATTATGTTATTCCGTTCATAATCTTGCACACGATGTTACAACATTGATCATTTCTGTTTCGGATGTCATGGAAGGACAAAGAATGCAGAAGATTTGGAAGAACAAGGCTTACAAGTACTTTGAAAAGGAAACTGGAAAAAAGGTCGAGGACTTCGCAAAACGAGAAGAGGTAAGAAACAAAGGCACAAACCAATTCGTTCACTCCTTTATAATCTTTTTGGTTGCCGTTTTTCTGTGAATCTACCCAGGATACCACTTTTGACGGAAAGGGGTCTTCGCTAATCGTAACAATTTATTAGAGTACATGTTAAGTTTCTGAGTCTCTAACAGTGGTTACGTATATATAGTTCTGCGTATATGTCCACGCTCTGTTAAGGCATATATATATATTATTTATTTATTTATTTATTTATTTATTTATACAAGCATGAAGTCATTAAAAATATATTCATTACCGGAACAATGCACGCTAGCGTATTATTATAGTACGTATGTCATTGAAATCAACTGGAGAAAAGAAACATTTGTAAATTCTTGTTTTACTTTTATGGTCGCCAAAAACATATCAATGTTCAAAACAGTGGCTCATCAGACATGTGTTGACCTAAAGTAACATATCGTTTGATGGACTAATGATTTTAAAGTATATGTGCTTTTGAGATTTTAAAAATACAAATAGAAAGCCTGTAATTAGCAGTTCAATTCTTTAAATGATAAAAAAATCGTGATATCACTTATGAAAGAGTCTAATATTGGTATTATCGATATGTAAGCAACATGACCCCACTTTCTTAATATACCGGCAATGGTTCTTTAGAGCCGTTAGATCTATGCTCCACCCACCCCTCCCCTTTTAATCACCTTGACGGTTGATATATGCTTGTTTCCTGTATATAGTTGAGTAGAAGACTACAGTGTGTATATTTTGCTTAATACCGGATACTTTATCTACATGAGCTGATATATGTATGCCGTAGGTTCTTGACCTTCACCTTGCCTCTTAAATATGCAAAATGATAGAATCGTGTAACATATCAGAAATTGTCCTTGTAATCATCTTGAAAAAAAGACTTTCTGTTGATTTAGGTTTGCAAGGATATCCGATTTTAGGACTCGGGTAGTCGATGTGTCAGTCTACTATTTGTTCTGTTTTCAGGTGAAAGAGCACGCATCCTGCCCCCAACCCCAATTTCCGCAAATAATTTGAATATATTCATAGTACATTTTCCGTCAGTAAGACGCTCATATCTGTAATATAAAAACATGAATAACTCCTATCAAAAAGAAAAATGGCCCTAACAACATTGATATGGTGCAATCTTTCTGATATCAGCGTAATCAGTGTGTTGCATCACTTTTACCAGTTAGAATGAGTATATCCGTAGGCCGCTGAAACATTGGGACCGCATATTGTGTAAAACGGCACACTTACCGTATATACTCGCGTGCAATCAATAATACAGTATATACAAGTAGATCCAACTGCAAACCTTATAGATCCACATATACCGTAGCTCAAATATCATCCGAAGATTTAGATCTCATTCTCTTTCACCAGTCCCATACGTGTTTTTAATTGGAAGGTTTTAGAGCAATTCTACCCAGCTTATACTGCATCTTTACAAATTTTCATTCTGTAATTTACCATTTGATTCTCAATTACATGGTGCCGATGATAAATTTCCATCTTTGTTCATTTTATTTCTAGTCTTTATTATAAATCTATCTTCTTCAGATTTTTCTAAACCTCTCTCTTTCATCATCCTCGTGATCGTCGTATGTTTTACAATATCATTATATGATACAGTTCTTTTTTCAGTATGATCAATCTGATAACACAAAAGTATATTTAACACACACACACACACGCACGTGCGCGCGGCTGCGATTACATGTGATACTTTTCATTGTCATTTTAATGTTTATATTCGATAATTTCGAGATGCATACTCTAAATTTGATGTTTTAAGATAACCCAAACTGGCATTAATTTACTTTGATTAATGTAGGGTTAGGGTTATTGTTAGTGTGAAAAATCCATTCTGTACTGCAATGGTAAAAATGCATACACAGGTATGTTTTCATTCGCGTCCGCGTAACTTAAAGTTTACACTCCTTTGCAATATAAACATAATACCTTTTGTACAGCTTCAAACAAAAAACTGAACAAGCACTTTGCTTTAGATATTTTCCTTCACAGCAACAGACCAAACAACATAAATAGCGTCTTACATTCTAAGCGAACACATGACGATTGAAGTGTATTTGTATTAGTATTAGTATTTGTGTACGTGCGAGTACGTGTGTGTATGTGTATCTGTTTGTATGCGCGTATGTGGACCGTCACACAAATTGTGACTATACATAGAAAGTGGTATTTTCATAGGAAGTACCACCGGTTGTAGCTGTAAAAAGATAGTGGGTTTGTTAAAAAGGAATTTCAACAAGTTATACACACACACACACACACACACACACACACACACACGTGGGTTCTTATCCACGATCGTGACACAAGTTGAGATTATAAATTTTTAATAGGTTAATCCGTTTAGTTTAGACCAATGTAACTTAATGTTTGGGAATATATTTTGTCTTGTTTATATTTTGGGATAATTTCGTAATTTTAGTGTTAAATTCAGCCCCATCCATTTTGGTGTAGGTCTTTGCCTTGATTATAGCTATTTATTGCATCGTTACAATTATGTAAATTCATGAACACTGCCAACATAATTTCAGGTCTAGGCAATACTTTTTATAAATTAATATCGGGTGTGTATTATTATGTATCTGTCTATCTCTTTTTGTGTTTGGCCCTTTACTATCCTTGTCCCTATACAAGCCCTTCACAATTTTGCCATTGTCCCTAGACAGGCCCATCTATGTGCAAAGTCCTCTTGTCCCTAGATAATCCCAAGTTCAATTCCCCTTGTCCATATACAGTCCCAATCCATTGTTGCTATACATTACCTTTTTCTATTCACTATTTTCGTTTCCCCTTATCCATATAAGTCCCAACCTATGTGAAACTTTCCCTTGTCCCGATATAGTCCCACCCTTTTTAAATTCCCATTGTGCGTATATCGTTCCACTCATATTAAATTTCTAGTTTCCGTATATAGTCCCATCATGTTATGGTTATGTAAGCATAGTAGAAACGACCAAATTTGACGTAGAAATCCTTTTGTCCGTATATCGTCCCATGTTCGATTCCCTTGTAATTAGACCATCCCGATCCCTTGTCACTAGACAATCCCAAATTAGTATCGCCATATAGTCACACGAATGTAAAAATTCGCAATGTTAAATTCCCATTGACACCAATTTTGATATACACATTTTTAACAGATCTCTTGACACTGTGTTCAATTCTCATTCACTCCATGTTAAATTTTCCTCATGTTGAATTCCCATTGACGCCAAAGTGTCACACGACCTTTTTGACTGGGATTTCCTTTGACTTTAAAATATCCCCAGTAACTACTTGACGCAAATTCACTGATTGTGATACAATAAACTGTTTAAAAGCATACAGTCCTCATTTCTCTCCACTCCATCCCCGAAATTCAAATTATTGCTCCTTAAAACCGAGGTCCACTACATAATTAAGATGGTTACTCTTTTCTTCAGCTTTTAACCTGTTGTTAGCTGTCATCCGGAAAGTTGCTTCTTACCTATATCTCCTTGTCTGTTATGAACTGAAAACTAGTTGAAACAGTGATATACGGGTGAAGTTTAACATATAAATATATCGACTCTTATTTTTTACTGGATATAGAGGGAGACTAATTAACCTCCTTTACACAGCACACATGACTGACTCTTGGTGTTTTGGTATTCACATCCAATTTAAAACTGTTCAGCATATTATCTCATCCTACTCAACCAATCGCAGTCCATTGGTATAATATGAGTTACCTTTCTAACGATACTCCTCAGCCTTTAAAAACTACAATCAGGCCATTACTTTACCAACATCAGTCTTAAAGTTAAGTCCAAATGGTAAACTTTATATTGTTCAGATTATAGTTAGAAAAACGTTCTTTTAGACTGATGTTGAAATAGACTGTCAGAGTTGTTCAAATTTCATAATTTCTTGCAGAATTCAGGTCTTGGAAGAAGAGCATCGCTCCAACTGTTTAAATGGAAGCATCAACTCTTCGCATCAAATGACAATACATGGGGCAACGAGGTCCAAGGATATGCAGACCTTGTGGCTGACCCTCCGATTCCAGAATTCGGAATATTCAAAGCGAACTGTACGAAAGAGATCAGAATAAGATTTTTCAATTTGATCGGATTTAAAGATGCCGCTGCCGACTTTAGATGTGCGTTCCTAAAATTCGGAGACGCTGAAGACGCTGGGCCCATGGATATGGCATTCATGACAGGGGCTGCTTCTCCATTCAACGATGTGGTGACGCTTCAGGACTTTTTGACTGCTCTGCAAGACGGACGAGCGGCTTTGAAATTATGGGCCTTGCGGCATCCGTCGAAGTAAGTATACAATAGATTATCCCTGCTTCCAAGGTAGGCAGTCAATTTTGTCACAGTGAATCTAGTTTTCGGATGATTTGTTGCATCTCTCATCTAGGTGTTTTGCATTTGCATTTCTTGCTAAGTGTAGTACAAAGTTTGTGTCGTTCATTATAACATATATGAACAAAGATATCATGAAGACCTTTCTCTGATGCTTCAGCAAAACAATATACCTAGACATCCTTCTATTAAGTTTAGAGATTTGTATACTATCAGACAACTACCACCCAATTGTTAATCGAATAGAAGCAAATTGAAGAAATTATATAGCAAAAGTTCAAAGAACAATTCTACAATCCTCTGAAGAATAGAAAACTCTTAAGAATTGCAACCATTTGCACTTGATTTTGTTGTCTGAATGTAGACTCTATGTCTATTACACAAGATGAATACCTTGTAGTAATGCAGCATTAAACATTACGAAGACCCATAATTGGTTTAATATTTTTTTAAAAAAGAATATGCATTCATTCGAATGTTGTTATGTTTCAGTTACTATAATTTGGTTGACGGTTTAAGAAAAGCGCCGGAAGAATGGACATCAATGGATTATCATAACTACATGACTTATTCGTGTCTGACGAAAGAAAACCTTCTGCATCTCTTCCGTTTTCGGTTGATAGGAACGGGAGACATGGCTGAATCAAAACTACTGTCAAAAGACCAGCAGCATCCCTGGTAATTGTGTTTCTAGTTTGGGTCACATTGATTCGTAAGTGACTTTTTGGCAGGCAAACATCTTTCATTCCCACGCTACTACCAGATTTGTTGGTTGCCACTTGTAGACTAGGGTAATGAGTTTGGCTAATCATCGTACGTAAACGTAACTGTTCTGACTAATGTCCCTAGGGTAAGGATTGTTCTGCTTTCATTTTATTTGGACTAAAGGTCGTATAGGTCTACAGTCAGATATAAGATTACACTAGTCTTCTATTAATAATCATTTGATTGCATTCAAGGACATATGAACATAGATCTTGCAGATTTTAAACTAGACGTTTTCGTATGTCAGCCACAAAGCTCCACGTTTACGCAAGACTTTGAACTAGTAAATACTTGATACCCCAACGCATCAGGTACCTATCCTGAAATTTCATGGGGCGATGTGTAACATTATGTTCTCATGAAATCCCTCCATATATATATATATATATATATATATATATATATATATATATATATATATATATATATATATATATATATATATATATATATATATATATATATATATATATCCGTACGTTGGCCCCCTCCCAGGGCTGTATTATCAATAAGGCTGACTAGGCTGAAGCCTAGGGGCCCACCAAGAGCAGGGGCCCATGCGTAATGGAAAATTCCAGATTAAAAAAATTCCTACTCAATGCCACAACAATCATACTGCTGCTAAATTCCACCTTTATAAATCATTTTGGTAAGTTTGTATTAATTAAAAGAGCGCGAAATTCGAGGGTGGATGTCGAGGGGCCCAAGGAAGCTCTAAGCCTAGGGGCCCTGCCATTCGCGGATGGATGTCGAGGGGCATAAAGAAGCTCGAAGACTAGGGGCCCTGCCAAGTGTTAATACGGCACTGCACAACCCTTAAGAAACTAAAAATGGGTCGAAATTATGAGATCTTTGTGCGCATCAACAGATCATCTCAATCATGACACACAATATAAAGTCTCGATCCAAAACTGTATAATGTAATTTGCTCGAAGTCACTCAATAAAGTGTGTGTGTGTGTGTGTGTGTGTGTGTGTGTGTGTGTGTGTGTGTGTGAATATTGCAAGGAACAAGATTGCACGGCAGCTAGGAATGTCATCATTTGTGAGCTTAAATCTCACTGGATCGTATTCAACGGTTGCAATATCGTACAGTCAGGTCTGCAAAATGTAGGGGACTGTAGTTTTGTGTTCTATATGGCGACATGCTAAATGTTCGTTTTAAGAGGTACCAAATTCAAGTTTGTTTCATATAAAAGATACGGTAAATCATAGATACCAAATATATCCTATAATAGGTTTAAAGTCAATCTTAGTAATAATAACAATTACAGCATATTGATGCATGCCTGAATATGAAGTGTGAACCTCGGATCTCTAAATTTTCATATGTAACTGTGTTAGATTATTCTGACAGGTAGATTTCTTGAAATGCACAGTAAATGACACTGAGTTAAGTAATTTGGCGACGTGTGTGTGTGTATATATATATATATATATATATATATATATATATATATATATATATATATATATATATATATGTATGTGTGTGTGTGTGTGTGTGTGTGTGTGTGTGTGTGTGTGTGTGTGTGTGTTTTGGATGTTTATCGTAGGTTTGACATTTGTTCAGTCATATCACTACGATTTCTGCAGTGTGGCAGTTTATGGTGACGTCTAGCATTGGGGGCAACATGCCGCATACATACATATGTGTGTCCCACGCTAACAACAGGCCGACCAGTCTTCACACGAATCTCTTAATACTGAGGTCGGCGTGTGGCAGTTGTTAGTACCATTTTTATAAGTCTTTGTTATGACTTGGCCAGGGTTTGAACCTGCGACCTCTCGCACACGAAGCAAACCCTCTAACCACTAGGCTAACGGAGTAGTCTCTTTCCCGTCGTTAGTACTATCATAAACTTACATGACTGAGAAAATTTGAATACGAGTATAGTTAACCTTAAGTCTTTACAATCCCATTTAAGACTGTTTAAATGACTATTTCAAACTGGATTTTTTTCTGCGCGACGCTTAAGAATAAACGATGTACTTTTTTGACAGGGATTTGGTGCAGTCAGACGCAGAAGAAAAAAAGGCACAAGGTACCGCTTTGCCAGATAGCCTTAAACGAATTTCTGAAACATATCCGATCATGAAGCTTCAGGTCCAGTCTCGACTCACAGTGTCCAAATCCGCCCAAGACAGCATGGTTGATCCGTCTGCAGTTTGGGACGAGAAAGAATGCCCATGGAGGGACTTAGCTAACATTGTTCTTACATACAATGTTTCAAACCTCCCAGAAGAGAGAGCAAAGTATAGTTTTGAGAAACTTCCAGAAGAAGTTCGGTTGGGCACGTCCTCAAAATTAGAGTCGTACACAGAGTTAATAATTTTCCAAGAGAGGGCGCTTTTGTCATCAACCAGACAAAGAATGATGACTGAAGAATCTGCTTTAAAGAAACAGAAAATGACAACATATATTATTCAAGTGGAAACTGGATTCTACATATTCTCTGGGACCAATGCCACTGTATCAATATCTATATTTGGTAGGTATTTATGCCTACAATTTTATTATGTTTATTGGTTATACCAGTGAGAGTTTTGTAAGCGTCCTTCAAGCAGATTTTATTAAATTACACATTAAATGTGACGCTAAAAATCAAATTAATACATTTTAGTTCATAGCACGAAAATTACTTTCTTTAACTGATTGTATACTGGTATTAGACCATTTATAGATATCATCAGCGAATATCGGAGGCACATGAAAACGACACAAATACGGATTTAATTTATGTAGTCTTCAGATGGTTGATGAGATACGCCTTTTTTCTATTCGACTCTGTTCCTAATTATAATTGAGTTACTACAGAAATAAACGCAGCAAAAAGACAGACCAAGTCAACAGCCAGTTAAGTAAGTAGCCATGCAACTAACCACATGATCAAATTAGATAGCTCCTGATATTTACGTTCAGATAAATGTGAGTATAGTTTACTCTCTGTGCCTTCTTTAAATTTTCATTAGGCACCACAGATCGGACAAAAAGACTTCTTCTTGATAAATGTTTCCACAATGAATTTGAAAGAGGACAAAAAGATACCTACTATGTATCAGCGCCATCTGTCGGTGACATCAAATTCATCAAGCTTCGCCTCGAGGGCGGGTTAATTGATCGGGAGTGGTACCTTAGGAACATAGTAATCTTTGACCTGGAGAGCAGGAAATCGTATGACTTTCCTTGTTTCCGGTGGTTAACCAGCACCATCACGCTTCCCAGAGGAAACGGTAACATTTACAGAGTTGTTATTTTAGCGTCCGATCTCAATAATGCTGTAAAAGCTGAAATCAACGCTTGCTTTTGTTGTTGCTGTAGTCGTTAAATTACTTTTGAAGTATCCATTGATTGTGTTAGTTTTTATAAAGTTTTGCTAGTACGTGTAAATTTCTAGCCGAATTCATCGCTCGAATGACGTTTAATTAATTTCATTGACCTATCGGCACAATGTTTCTATGCTCGATTCTTTCTCTCACTGTATTATGTGGTTCCGATTATCTGGCAGTGTGAATGACCTTACGTCAATTTGATTTAATAAAAGTATTCATGTATAAAACCAGAAAATCAGAAAACAAAATCACAACTTCTCAATCACTAGTGAAAGTGTGTCTATAGGTTTCTCTCAGTTCTAAAATAAACATTGTGTATTTCAGCTGTCTTGCTACAAGATGAGATAGACCCAGTTTTGAAACGTGTTAGGAGAATGTGGTTGGCAGATGAACAGAAGGTTGTTCGTTGGCAAATACAGACTGGTTTACCTAGCAACATAGGTATGAATTTGACATATTACACCAACGTAATGCTTCAAAACAAATGACAGAGACTAAGCAATTTGTAACAGTCAGTTCAGAATTGGGTATGGTGTACTAGAGAAAATAAAATGTCTCATTGTGGTATGGCATAATTAGTGAAATCACAAAATTACTTTCCCTTTAATACTTTTGATGAGTCTTTATTAGATAAAACTTTGTGTCAAAAAAGAAAGAGGTTGCATTTCTACCTTTAAAATCATACCTCCATATTGTACCATGTAGTACAAAAGTAATTTTGTTTGTATGTTATGTCAGACTAAAATAGATTATTTTGATTTTGCCTATATGGCGAATCGTTTGAAGCTCAAATAGTCTCTCCTGCACATGTAATATACAACTAATATTGGCTTGGAAATTGAGAGTGGATTTAGAGGAACTCGATGAACCCAGGAAAAAGTGATACGATGAATTACCATACTCCACACATCTACCGCAAAACTGCGAATCAGTTCTTTTATTCGACATTTCAATGGGTGGATACTTAATCTTATTAAAGTTAATGCTCGATCAGTTAAATAAAGCCATATGTTATATTTAGCTTGTGGATTAAGAGGACGTATACCGCTTTAATGGTTAGACACTTGGACAAACTGAGTTTTATAATATGCATAAATTTGATTTTTTAATAGCGTAATTATTCTTAGACAGTTCAGTGGAATTTTCAACATCAGCTGAAATTATATCTCCACTACAGTGATTAAAAAATTCAAAAGAAGATCTTGGTTTTAAAGAAGATGGTATGTAAAGATCAATTTTAAATTAAATTTTATACAAATCTGTATCATCAAACAATATTTTTTCGATGTAAGTTGTTGAATACGCAATTAACAAAACAACACATTCCTTGACCACCATAGAACTTTTGATCACGATACATATAAAGAAGGAAACAACTGTCTTAGAAGGATTGAAACATAACAAGCAACTGAGCATATTCGATGTAATGATCCCGTATAGCATGTGCAATACTGCCAATGGTAATAAGTATAGTAATATAATAGCATGCATATGTATATATATATATATATATGTATATATATATATGTGTATATATATATATATATATATATATATATAAATATATATATATATATATATATATATATATATATATATATATATATATATATATATATATATATATATATATATATATATATATATATATATAACCTTGTTTATCATGTTGAGATTAATATTATCTGGATATTATTACAGACTATCCCACATACAAGGACTTGCCAAGAAACTTAAGATTTGCTACAGATCGAGAATGGGAAAAGAAAATGATTCTTGGAAGCTATGCAATCAAAATGAAAATCCATAGCTTTTTGACTGTCTTTGATGCTTTTGATGATTTTGAAGATTTCAAGGCATTGGCAGAGGTTTTGGATCAATCAGAGATCTCCAAGTTTATTATAGCAAACGACAACTGGAAAAGAGATGAGGAATTTGGGAGAATGGTCCTCGATGGAGTCAACCCAATTATGATCAAGAGATGTCAGGCACCTTTGCACCATTTTCCAGTCACCGACGATATGTTGCAGGGAATTCTGGAAAGAAATTTGAGTCTAAAAGAGGAAATGGAGGTAACTTGAATGAGATACTATTAATATTGCTCATTTAAAGTGCGATGAAAATTTCAGAGAAATTTGAAATGGCGCTTTGTCACTTAAGGTGTACATGATAAATATATACAATAAGTCAAGGAGAAACTCATAAGAATGGTTTATTTATGAAATATTGAACCAATGTCCGTGGTGCATCTGTTTAAGAACAATACATACAAAAGGAACGATCCTTGTCTCATGCTAATAGCTGACGCTAAATGCTTATATAGATCAAATATATACTTCAAAAGTTTGGAAAGAATAATGTCCGGTAATCATATTCATTCTCTTTCAGTATTATCCTCGAATAGTCATGCTGTTACTCCAGTTATATCACATTTCCATCTTATTAATACATTATTAAGTTTTTTTACATTGAAATTGTAACAACGTCGCGAGATGAACTTCAGCATTGATTTTTCAGGCAGGGCACGTTTACTTACTGGATTACAAGGTGCTGCAAGACGTTCCAAGGAAAATTCATAGATATCTTCCGACCCCACTTTGCATGCTGTATGTTCGACCCGATGGCGCCTTGGTTCCCATAGCCATACAATTGGGACAGTCTCCCGAAGAATCAGATCTAATTTGGACCCCACATGACACCGAACTGGATTGGCTGTTCGCCAAGACATGGGTCAAAACAGCAGACATACATGTTCATGCCCTGAACACCCACTACTATCGATCGCATAGAGTTTCAGAGGCTTTTGCACTGGCAACGTTAAGAAATCTTTCACTGGCTCATCCAGTCTTCAAACTATTGATTCCGCATTTAAAATATACAATTGCCGTGAATGCAACTGCTGGAGAAGTCCTTCTCGGGGGTGAAGACTCTATTTTCTTTCAAATGCTATCTATCGGGGGTCATGAGGTGAAGTTGATTGCAAATGGATATAAAGAATTCCATTGGGATCTTCTCAACATACCAAAAGAGTTTGCCACAAGAGGCGTAGATGACCCAGTGCTTCTTCCTAATTACCATTACAGGGATGATGCACTCATCATGTGGAAATGTATCGGGGAATTCGTCTCAAAGGTAGTAGACATCTATTACAGAGCTGAATTAGATGTCTACAATGACCACGAGTTGCAGACCTGGATGAGGGAAATCAAAGAAAAAGGATTGGTCTCCTGGAATGAGGATAATGGTGTGCCTAGAAGCGTCGAATCCGTGACTCACCTCAAAGAAATCCTGACCATGATTATCTTCAACGTGTCATGCTATCACGCAGCTGTCAACTTTGGCCAAGCAGATTACTACATATTTGGTCCAAATTATCCAAGTGGGATGAGAACGCCACCACCAACGAAGAAAGGAAGTACAACGATGTCTTCAATTATGGCGTCGTTACCCGTAAAAGCAGACCAAGCTTTGGCAGTTGCATTTGCCAATTATCTTAGCACCTTCCCTGAAGACGAGGTTTGTAAACTTTGTCATTTAACTTAAGTTTAGAGAAATCTTTAATATTAGTTCAGGATTATCCGTATGTTTAGTACGATTATTTAAAATCTTACGTACATGTGCATTGTTTCCAATTATTGCGTTGCCTTAAGACGGTCCCTCGTTGAGAGCACATCTCGGCTTTTAATGAGATCGACCACACTCATTTAATCCATACTAATGATTATTTCAACTCATCGCTATGTTTCAAATAACTGTTAGAGACTCATGTATTCCAACATGACAATATTTTATGTTGCCTTATTTGTTTAGAGTGTATTTTAATCAACTAGTATCTCCCAGAATGTGCTCCGCTACTTTGTAATGGCAGTATTGTTCCCAGCCTATTATTCTGCTGAGAGCGTTGTGGTAGCGTTCCCGTTTTTAACCGGAATCGGAGAACCTCCAACATCCCCGTTGTTTATGTTTGTGTAAATATTAGAGGCTCTGAAAGGGTAGAGAGAGTATAAATACGGCTACCAGTCGATGCAGACGAGAGACCGACAGCATCGAAATCATAAAGGTCTGTCTACTTTCGGACCGTAATTTCAAAATTTTAAATCCAAATTCTTTTCAGTCATGACTAATTTTATTCAGATAAAAACCACTCTGAAAGTGTTATGTTATTACAATGACAAGATTCGGATATGTCCAGATTTTAATTTATACAAATTTCGATTTGCCTAGACTTGGATATATACAGATTTTAGATATTAAAAAGTTCTGACTTGTCCAGATTTTAAATTATCTGAATTTCGGATTTGTCCAAAATTCGGATTGGCCCAGATTTTGAATTACACAAATTTCGAGTTTGACTAAGTGTCGGAATTGCCCAGATTTGCGTTTGAAGGTTTTCTTTTATCAAGTTTCTATAAATGGGGGTTGTACATGTCTCCATAATAGGATTATACTTTGATGTTATAAAAACAAACTTTTTTTTTATAAAATTTAGTTTATAAAACATAGGTGTGCTAAAATTGCTGTTTCCTAAAGCGTACATGCAAACTTGTTTATTAAGTAAACACTCTTGATAGCTTATATTGCCTATTAAATGCATGGTCATGAAGTAAACATTAGTATTGTCTAGATCAATGTACTTGGGGTCTAGTGAGTATTCGAAAAAGGAAATAAGAGAACACAATACAAAGTAAAACATAATTTATTCTGTATTTATTTATATCATAAATAACACATTTCTTCATTCTTCTCTATAGTCTCTTCTGTCGTTCTCCCCTTTTATTTTACATAAATATCAATACAAATGCCACAATAAAAATGCTACATTAATTTCACCTCAAGCCACTACCAGGCGAACCCAGAATAGGTTATGACTGAAAGAACCTTTGCAGGCAGTCGTAACAAATGGTGTCAGAAGTGGAATCTGAAAAATAAAATTAAAAACCAGAATGTTATTAAATATAAAAGATTAAATTATTTATATATCCATTTGTTACGACTGTCTGCTAAGTTTCTAACAGTAAAGGATAATGAAAATTAGAATGAAAATGGCTGTCATTCGCATTATTATTGCGTTTCCTTAATTCGGAATATAACACCATGAATATATTTTACAGAATCACTGAAACCTTGGACATTTTGCTTTTTGAAGTAGCTATTTTTTATTGCTAGGTATATCTTGGCGAGTTCCCAGACGTCTATTTCGCTGAGACAGCAGTGCTAAAAGTACAAGAGGAATTCCGACAGGAACTGAAGAAAATATCTCAACAAATGAAAACGCGGAACCGGAAAATGGATATTCCTTATTACTATCTACTTCCGGAACGGGTACCTAATTCTGTTGCTGTATAGTTCCAATAAGTATTCACTCCATGGATCGTTCATTAATAGCTATTTAAAGTCATGACTGTTTCTGAAACGAGATTCTGAGGCGCTCACAAAAGTAAATGGTGTGACATTTTTTGGCTAAGTGCAGAATGCCATCTCTTATTAACGGCATCAGGACTAATGTCCGATGTGGATGTTGTTGTTGTTTTAGTCGGGTTTAACGCCATTTTTCAGCACACGATAGGCTATACATGGCGGCCAGTACTATTGGTGGAGGAAGAACCCGGGAAAACCCCCAGAAAGAACCACCGACCCACGAGAAGCTAAGCTTTCTCACATAACTACATTAGCCGAATCTTAGACTCGAACACACGCAGACAGAGGTGAGATGGCAGTGATCCGTAACGGAAAGCGCTTTAGACCACTCGGCCACTCGGGGCCCCGATGTGGATGCAATCAAAAATATACTTTGATAAAATTGTATAACTGAATATTTTAATTTGGGTAATGAAAACAATAATGTCTCAGCAAAAACGTGCAGTGCACATCTACGTAGTACTGTTCAAGATTTCATTAATGATGAAGTTAAACATCGTGAATAATGCAACTTTTTTATTGCGTTCCTCAATATTTTTTTATAGAAGGAATGTTCTCATATTGTATATTTTTAATTGCTATCTTGTATTTAGTCTTCAACAGTGGAACATTGTATTTGCTAAGTATCAGATAATGGACTTGAAGGGGAAAAATGACTAAGCTGAAGATCCATCTTTACCGAAACTTTCATGTTTAGCAACCTTCATTTGAAGCCACTGGATGGAACATATAATATTGTCTGCATCGTATATAAGTGACTGTCTTGTCCTAAAAATGCATGTACAATTTATTATCCTTATATTGCTAGTTAATCACAGACTTTCGTAATGTAACATTTTTTTGTATCTTATTGTCATTGATATTATCATTTCATTAGCTACTCTTTGGTGTTATTTGCTTTCATCTCAGTTTATTCTTGTATTCATTTTGGCAAAATGTTGACTCGTTTCAGTTTGGCTGAACCCAGTTATGTATTTGCTACTATATATTTAACGTCTGCACATTTTTCATATAATCTCGACCATAGTTTTTTTTCTCAAAAAATAACACTTCAATTGTGTTCTGCACATGTTAGCTTCATTACCGGCTCTGAAAAATGGCGTTAAACCCCAAAGCAACAACTATTTTTGTTAATAAATATGTACATGCATTATTGCGAATATCTGGCGACAATTTAGGGAAAAACATCAGAGTGAATTATTGCCGGCATTGATTGCTTTGTGTATCTAGGCAAGGAAGAAGTTAGGGATACTACTAATATTAGTACTGATCTGAAATGTAACGGCAGAGATTAGTTAAAATAGTAATTCCAAAACTAAGCCAATATTCACGTTTTTCGTTTTAAACAATATCATATTGACAATTAAGAATATTTGATTAAAAAAATTCAATAAAATAGTTAATCTAAAAATTTCGTTTTGTTAAATTTAAGCCTTTTTTTATCAAAATAAACACATTTTATTGAAACTTTGACAGGGAATCACAGCGATACTAGAACGTTAAGGACCTGGTCAAAGGTGAACAGCATTTTCAGTAAATATAATTTACGTCATTTATCGAAGTATAATTTCAAATAGTCACTGGTTGAATACGAATTACTAGGCTTTATATCAGTTTGTGAACATCTTGTCATTGACGATATTGTCTAACTGTAAATCTGTGGCAGTACTATTATTGATCTCTATGGTGATGTAAATGAAACTATACACCTCACCACAAAACAGTCAACAGACGGTCAGAAGCAGATGTTAATTCAGTTAGCCGATACAAATTGTAGTGATAGAAAAAATATATGAAATTATTGGGATATCACGTCATACAATTCTTAATTATTCATAAAATGTTTTTTTAAGGAGTTTACTACAGAGGACCAACACTCATGAACAATAGGGAATGTGATGTACTTTCTCGTCGTGTTTAGCGCACGTTTTGACAATTTTGTAGACACTCCTTGCAGGACATGACTATAGATTGTAATGAATAGGTCATTTTCATGTGTCTGAAAGCAATTGCAGCAGACGATTAATGTGGTGACGATTCACTGACTAAGCAAACCACAACTTTTCAGCTAAGGCTGGTTTTTGTGCCAACCAGGTAGAATTGTCAAGCATTGAAAGGTACAAACCCCGTGTTGTTTGAGCAAAGTTTCATAGATATCTTTCTTTTAATCCCAATTCAGAAAGGACGTATGTGTCTTGCAAACGTATATGTATACACAAAAGTGCATCCATTTACAAAATCTTGCTGGCACATTTGATATAACTGAGGCGAATTTGACACCTCAAACCATATATGATATAAATTTATGAAACAAATACAGTGTACATTAAATATAATAAAACAGAAAAATGATTCCATGGATTCAAAACTAAAATGTAATTAATAAAATTCCATCCATTTGTGCAATCAAGTCTCGTTACAACCACAAACTTCGTTTCCAATCACATAGTCATGATATAGAATATGCCATTCCGAATATCATGCATTTCATGTAGTTGAGTTATCGTCCTTGACTACTCGTTGTCAGAAAAGCATATACTACAACATCAGCAAAAATATAAATCATATGTCGTATCTAATATTATCATAATTATCTTTTTTACTTTCTAACATAGTTTCTACATTTTACACTTGTGCTTTTATAGATTAAATTTGCATATGCATGCTTATGACATATTCCCGGTAAATTCCCGTTTACATACTTCTGACATATGACTAATGCATTTATATACATGTTTCTAACATTCTCAGTACATTTGTTTATGCATACTTCTGACATAGTCATGGTCAGTATATATGCACACTTATGACATTTTCCCGGCAAATTTGTATATGCATGCTTTGGACATATTACCAGTAAATTTGCATAAAAATACTTCTGACATATTACTAATACATTTATATATACATGTTTCTAACATACTATATATATATATATATATATATATATATATATATATATATATATATATATATATATATATATGAATGATGACAATGTTGTTATAATGAACAGTAATTAAAGGAAATACATGTTCTATATAGGATATTGTCATTGGAGTCGGAACTGAATATCCTGTTTAAAATGTCAAATGTTACGATTTAACACTTGTTTCAATAAGCTTTCTGCCATAACAGATATATATTATTTTGTAATGAATGATTCTGAATTAGTGTTGATGTAAAGCGAATAGTAGTAGTAGTAGTAGTAGTAGTAGTAGTACTGCACACTGCGAAATAATCACGACTGTTCGTTTGAACTAGGAAATATTTAATCAATATGTAACCTTGATATTTGACATGGAAATCTCAGGATTCATACAAAGTCTAAAAATAAGTGCTTTTATCGAACCTGGAAAAATATGTAAAAATAGCTTAGTTGTTGCTTGAATACATTCATGTGTTACCCGGACGTGTAAATGGGACGACAACTGCTAATCCTATCATATACCGGTTCAGTGCTGTTGACGAGACACACATGATGTATCACAAGGCTGGTCGCCTGTATTAGTTATTAGTTATACATATGAACAGCAGAAAAACGTAGGCCGGGAACCAGGTAAACTTACAATCGACTCGTGATCAGTGGATACTATTTTAGATCACAGGGACACAGTTCGAATACATGCACCAATGGGTTTGAAAAATAACAAAACCAGCCTGTAAAAAATCCGGGAAAAGTCAGGCATGTTATGTTTTTACGAAGAGCTGCACGAACCCTTTTTCTGCATTATAGTTAAAACCAATTGCAAAGATTCGACACTCAATCTATTCAAAGATATGAAAATGTCATCCTTATTTAACGTATAAATAAACATAAACTATTTACTCAGATTTTGTCTCCTGTTGTTTTCTACTTCAAGCACAAATATGGTCAGCGATAAATTAATTTACTAACTGACACACAGAAAAAACTTATTGACAGACAGCTCAGAAACAGAGCATCAATTAAATTATGGAATTTAGGAAACCTCGCACAACAAATAAGTATATTAACAGCATGTAAAAAAAGAATGGTAGAATCAATGACAGACAAAGAAGAACACAACATTGGCTGGGAATTCTATAACGAAATATATGAGTTGACACTTAGACCGTCATTATGACCAGACCTGCTCTTTGTGTATTGAAGAGTTACAAAGTTCAGGGGTCATTAGGGGTAAAATAGTTAATGTTTTGAAGCTACTGTGACAATTAAACGCTTAAAGAATGTTGACACTTTTGGTATGATGTGTATCAGTTTATGCAAGGAAAGCGCATGGGTCAATCATTGCAACGGATCGGGATAGAGGTGTTAAAGAAAGGAGATGCATTGTCTTGGGCTGTTTACGATGCTTCTTTCCAACCGCAACTTGTTAACCCATCTCCTATAACGCCATCCTTCCTCTTTTTGTGTGAAATACTACTTTCCAGCAATGGTTATTCATGCACAGATGTCCCAAGTCTAATACTGAGTTTCTCAACTGATGCATTTCCTATTCGGACATGTGATTGTCGATAATTGTTTTAACTCAAAGTAAATTCAGTGGATACCGCTTGTAAATTATTGACAGGACAGCTTTGTCAACATGTTTGGTGGGCTTCATTTTGAAAAAAGACTACAGAATGCTCTCAAGTATTTCCTGAGGTGTAGTGGCTGGACTATTACCCTCGCAGAAACTGGCGTCGCTACATCTGGAACTGTTGATTCATACCTCAAACCATTCAATTCACACGTACACGACACACCAGCTAAGTCACTGTTGTGACTCTATCAATACTACTGTATAATGCATATGTCAGTCATATATCAGGTTCCAATAACCTTGATGACTATGATGCCTTGAGACAGAATATGAAAGATGAGTCCATATTTAAGTACTGGAATATAGTACTCCGGACAGAAATCTTGATTCTCATCTTCATTATGAAGCACAAATGTTCCTCTGCTTGCACTTTACTTTAACAGTTGTTGTCATTGTGTTCCTGTGCTTAAACACTACATGCAGTCCTTACCGTTAGCTCTTAAGGTAGGCTGTCACAATGTTTGCAAATTTAACAAAACCATGAACAGGTCCTCATCTTTTCCATGATCAGGTACTCTGCAAGAAAAGGCAAAGGTAAAATGCATTGAGGTGTATAAGGCCAATCGGAAAATGCAGATGGTCACCTGAGATGGATGTTTGCCGGTTATGAATATACCCGGCTGCTAAGCGATTTGGAAAGTGATTACCTCCAGAAAGAGGAGCCTTATGTTAATTATGAGTACCACGAAGACTTTTAATCGTGAAGAATATTGTTTAAGCACCATCCAACAACAGTTTATTACTCAATGACGCTTTCTTGCATTCACGAGTCTGTATGGATGAATCTGCTGTTAGCACCGGTCAAAACATTGAAATTGTACGGCAAATTAGTCAACTAAATTTTAGAATCTGGTACTGGACGATAGAAGTAAATCGAATAATGAGCCAGTAAAGAAACACCCTCTACCTCTCCCAAAATCCACCAAATGCAAGGATAGACCCAAAGACAAAAGTAAAGTGATTTACTACGCGAACGTTATACCTATACGGCTGTGTGAATGAGATCCGGACGTATTTTTCAGTCATGAAAATCAACTGCATCCTACTATTTTCAGTCATGAAAATCAACTGCATCTCCTACTTTGGAACTATAAGTACAGGAACAGGTTTGCTGCGTTGCCTGGACTTCTGTGTTCAATCCAAATCGACTTGCCAATTTGACGGCAATCTTTAATGACACAGCCGTTAGACAGTTTACTGTCTGACTCCACCTTTAATAATTATACAGCGAAAATAATTCTGCTGTTCATGCACCCGGACGTATAGAGCGTTCAGAGACTGGATTTGATCTTGAATAGGTATTTTCAAAGCAGTATCAAATAATAAACGTTATAAGAAAACGAGCGGTTGTTTGCGGAGGAAGGCGACGTCTCAAACAAAGATCGCAGCTAACTGGAAAGACTACATCGGGGATTCTGACAACGAAGATTAATTATTTTCCCTCCTGTCTCAAATAATGCAAAGGGATGAGTGTAATTTGATCAGGCGCGTTCGGGTCCTGTTATCTTAACCGGCAGTGTATACCCAACCTTATTCACACAACGTCAGAAAGAATCAATGCTACAAACATTCATTCGTTTCACTATAATGTAAAAAGGGGGTCCTAAAGACTGCCATCTTGAATTTTCAGTGCATGAGTGAGAGCATTGGAAAACACATATAGAAGGTAGACATTGCGTCATCTGCATATTTGCAATACATGTATCTACTTTTAATATTTCTGGTAAAAACGAATTGTAATTATTTTTAGCAAACTACAAAGAGTACACGGAGTAACTCTTATGTACTTAACTCTCAAAGTTACTGACTTTTATGGAAATGCTTGGAGCTCATTCTTGTATTCAAAAAGCATTGACTAGGACACGTAGGTATACAGTTAGTAAAAAGAAAACTGTCTTGATTCTAAATTAGGTAATTTTTGACATTCAAAATATAAAAAATATTCCCACTTTTCAATACTCTGAGGAATTTCATATATAAATGCGGTCAAACGTGGTCTTTATTGGCAAATAGTCTGTAATATATAGTTAAGATCATTGATGTATGTATAAATAGGGCCTCTGTGAACAAGGTCTTCAGCCACACGTAGTCCTTATATGCAGATGGCCCATACAAACAGGATTAACTGAACACGCGTATTATATCCGTATCATTGTTAAAACCTCTCTCTGGTTGGATGTTACAATACATATTGTACTAGCCTATTGGTGGAACTTAACCAAACTTGATAACTTAAATTGAATTGTCTTTATAATAGCATTATAAAAATAAATAAATGGATTTTAGCCTTCCTATCTTTCGTGGGTCCAATAGTGGACGTAAAATACATGGTACTAAGGTGTGCGGAAATAGCAAATACTGCGTTACTTACGTATGCGGATAACTTGAGATGCACTTGTACTGAATAATGTAGGAAATTGAGATGCTAAGATAATTATGTGTGTGTGGACTTCAGACAGTAATTTATTGAAGTGGCTGAGTTCTAATTTTGTTTTACTTAAATATTTTGTGATTATAAATTAAAGGCTGCAAAATGATGAAACTCTTGTTGATCATTTCTTGAGAAGTTACTCATACGGTCAGTGGTGTTTATCCATTGTTCTACTAAATTCTCTATCATATTATTAACTTTATGTATTTGTGATAATACATGAAAGTAATGATAATTTAAAATATGTTTAACATATGAAAGAAAGATATATTCTGTTGCATGCCCAGGGTCGGAGCCATTGTCAGTCTTGTTTGAAATAATTCATTGCAGTAAAAACCCAAACATTTTACTCCGAATTTTGGAACAGTATATCTTCACATATCAATAATTTAGTCGGCGTCCTCAAAAATGTTGGGGTCACCTAAACACTTATCCGGCACCAATGGTTATGGATAAAACATATGAGGTACAACCTTAATATTGTTAAGATACTAAAGGTATGAAGCTGTTTGCATTTTATTCAAAAGTACCGAATATTGTATTTCTTTCAAGATATAAGCATGATCAATTTGACCGCTAGTAGAGGTAAGCGTATTATTAGAAAACGATATCCTTGTTAAACATATGCGAGCATTTTGAAACGTGGGTGGAAGGGCTTATCAGCAAGCACCGGATTTTCAATGGGTAATGGAACATCATTATTAGCTAAGGGTCTATCATCAAACATTGGATCTTAAGTAGGTAAGGGCTCGCCATCAAGCATGGGATTTACATGGATAAAGGCTTATCATCAAGCATGGGATTAACAATGGATAAGGGCTCGTTATCAAGCATGGGATTTACAATGGGTAAGGGCTCGCCATCAAGCATGGGATTTACAATGGGTAAGGGCTTGCCATCAAGCATGGGATTTACAATGGCTAAGGGCTCGCCATCAAGCATGGGATTTACAATGGGTAAGGGCTCGCCATCAAGCATGGGATTTACATGGATAAAGGCTTATCATCAAGCATGGGATTTACAATGGATAAGGGCTCGCTATCAAGCATGGGATTCACAATGGGTAAGGGCTTACCATCAAGTGCAGTGTTTAACTGCTTTGTAATAAGAATGTGATTTTCAATGTTTAAGGGGTTTGCAATAAGAATGGGATTTTCAGTGGGTAAGGGTTTGATTTTCAATGTTTAAGGGGTTTGCAATAAAGATTTGATTTTCAGTGGGTAAGGGCTTATCATCAAACATGTGATTTTCAATGTTTAAGGGGTTTGCAATAAAAAATGTAATTGACAGCGGGTAAGGGCTTATCATCAAGCATGGGATTTACAAGGGGTAAGGGCTGATCATCAAGCATGGGATTTACAATGGGAAAGGGCAATCATCAATCATGGAAGTTTCAGTGGGTAAATATGACAGCTTCATCTTTACATTTCTGTCATTCAAATCTGATCCTTTAATCTCTTTTCGCTTTGAGCACAATATGAAAGATGTACGCAAAAGTAATGCCACTTCCGACCACGATTCTGATTATTTTACCATCCAATCTCACAAAATTATTCCATGCAAACTCTCTCTCTCTCTCTCTCTCTCTCTCTCTCTCTCTCTCTCTCTCTCTCTCTCTCTCTCTCTCTCTCTCTCTCTCTCTCACAGGACAACTACCAAAATTGCTCTTTCTTGCTTCATTAACTGGCTTCGTCCGCATTTCTTTACTTTTGTCCTCCTCAACTGAAGAAACATGTGACGTCATACCCATATGAGACACAATCCATTTCACCTGTCAAAATCTCTTTCCACCTCAGCATTTAAAACACAATACCTCATGTGAAGAACTTATTATCACAGAGGCTTCCATATATAAAACACGTTGATATCAAATGCTATATAAACATGCTTGGTGCATTTACATGTCCTATTTTTCAAACTCCGAACAAGAAAACCTTATTCGGAAAACCTTTGATACCATCGTGCCTTGATTTAGTCAGATTATTTTGTGCACATTATAGAGGACATAATGACATAGTGTCTGTATTTTGAACAAGTACATGCTGCTTTGTCTGGTATCTGAGATCAAAGAATCCACGGAATTGGTTGAAGACAATCCAATGCTTGGTCTATCATATCACTCCATAAGTAAATATTCTCACCCCATTCCTTATCTAATTTATAAACTTGACATACCAGTCACTAGAATATTCATATTAGTTGGTCCTAACGTATGCTGCCTGCAACGTGATTGAGGGATTGCACCGGCCTGATTCTATCATATTTACTAAATGTTGAGTAATAGGCCTAGAATTATTTACGATTTTAGAAGGTTAAGGAAGAGATCTTGTTTAAGCTTTGTTGTAGTTTTCAATTCAGATATAAAGGAGCCGCAAACAATGCATAAAATAAACAGTCACGAATTTACCAGTAAAAACAATCGCTCATTGCCTGCACTGTCTGCGTTGATGAACTGATTATGCAAGGAGTCTCGGCACCAACAGTAAGCCCAATCCCATCAACATGAAAAAAAAATACACGACATCTTGCTTGGGCTTGCTGCATTGACTCATTACAGTTCTTTTTATATAAATTTCATCAAGGACAAGCTAGTCAATTAAACTTGTGGCGACCGGTAATGATCGTGTTACAATCAATAGTCAATATGGTAACACTAACCCACTCAATTTAAAGTTGAAAACTAGACAAGGAATCGCTACCAGTACATGAACAGATGGGTCATTTTAGTGAAACTTGACTTGCGACGGCTGTCAGAAAGCAAGGCTGAGTTGGAATTACCGTTATAAATCAGCGTCTGTTTATTAAACCTGGATTTCGTTCAAGTCGAGTTGCATCTACGAGCTCACCAGCTTCCAAATTGGTAATGATACACCCCAATCCTGCTAGCGGGTTTCGGTGGGTCATTTCCGCAAGAGAAAAAAATTAGAAAGCACGACAGTAAGAGTTAAATCGTAGTTTAACGAAGTAAACGACAGCCACAGTGATTATCCAGTTGTAAATGAAAAGTTTTAACCGTCCAAGGATCAGTTTGAGATTATGCAAGCATGTATACAGATTGCACTGCGCTAGTATCAAACCTAAGACCTAAAACACATGTAAACTTTCGTAATTTGATTTTATATCTGCGGCTGGATATGACTGGATATGCGTGTGCCAGAGATTTCGTGGGTGCTGAAAATTCGTCATATCCCATGGATAAAAGAGTTTGAGAATAATTTCGTTACACGTGAACAATATTTAGTCCTGCAAAACAATGGAGAATCTTCGAAAACGTATTCGCTTCGAACTTTCCGTGATACCGAACGAAACAAGACTATTTATCTAAACTGCTCATTAATGAGTTTTATTATGGAAAGATCTAACCACGGTTCAATGACAACTTCAAGATGCTGTGCAAGAACACTGACTCATTTCGAATAACCACCAATATTGCACTCATGGACATGAGTCATCGCTGGTAAATGAGTATAATATCAAGGATTATCCGAAACATCATCCACTGTATAGTAACGAGGATAGAAAGTTGTTGGTAAGTGCTAAGATGAGTGCTAGGGCAATGCATAGGATTACGCCCCAGAATGTACTTGAACTGTATGCATATGGAATGTCTTTGCGAGTTAAGCGATTTCGTGCAAACGGCATATCTGATACGGAAATATGGAATGGTTGTGTACAGTTGCACTAAAGAAAATTTGTCTCCTCAAGACAACAGATAATGTATATTACCTATACCGGCATGCGTAAATCCAAATATAAACTGTAGCAACTGTTATGGTTACGCTGAGACGATTTGCAATTTATCTTTCACAGATGCTGTAATTGAAGGCGCTGAATCTGTTATCTGGTATGATGCCTCATTAATAATTCCGGCGCATACTGATGCCGAATAACCGTTTCGCCTTCAGGCGGTCAAGACGTTGCACAACTGACTAGTCGTGATGAATGTTACCATGTCCATTACAAATTTGCACCTTATGTTTGGATAACGATGCAGCAACGGAACCGATCAATAATTGTCCTGGGTCCGATTGCAACAGCAGTGATCATGTTAACGGTGATAATCTATAAATACGTTTAGACACAAATGCAACACAAGCTGGATATTTGAATGTCAACTGGCAATATTAACAATAGTTGATGCATTTTTTGTACGTCCAAGGACGCGATCATTATGAATAAATCAAATATAAGCATCATGAACTTTGGTAGATATTCTTTTATCAAGCCCTCGACAGGAGATCTTCGCTTGCACGGGTAGGTTACTTTGCCACAGTTCATGCTTGTAGAATCAAGTTATATATCCCGCCGTGTAACATACCCAGAGTAACCTTATATATTTCCGGTAGGGAGTCAGAAGGCCTTACACTTGAGATTGCATTACCACGTTGCGTGTTTATTGCAGTTGGCCTAATATCCGATTGATGTCATTTGGGGTTTGTCGTGCAAATAACTTTTTTGTAATGTCTGACAGTGGTACCACCTGGAATATTTTTGGACTGTATCTGGGCCTGTTTAAGTTAGAATCACTCGAAGAAGGATCACATTGATGCCATAAACAATTGTAAAATAGCATACGTTCCTACTCAATTCTGCCATCTCCAATCTATAAAGCAAGCGGTTTTATTGCTTGCGCAGTTATTGTTGAAAAGAGTTCTCTGTTGGCCTGAAGATATAAAGATTCCGGAGAACCAACAAATCCTGTGTGTAAGATCTGGCTGTTGCAGTTATACCAACGCGCCAGACATTGTCAGACATTTTGTTTGACTTTGACAACTATGATCAGCTTATCAAATCGCTGGTATATAGTATCGTCAATTGAAATATCTGGATTGCGACCAAATGACACAATATTGCAAATTTTCCAACACAAATTTCATACATTGTACCAGCGCTATCACTAAATCTCGAGCATATGGAACTGTTGTGGTGGTGACACGTACCTTCAAGCACGTGTATTAGAAGGCCCCGTGACCCAGATTATAAGTGTATTCTTTCTATAAACTTCCACAAGATTATTTTGTTGCTGGATTTGAGTCGCCTAAAGAGTGTTAATGAGGAGATTGTTAAAATTGTTTATAATTTGAATTTAAGATTTTATGTTTTCAACAATAATATTCTACTATCACTAAATAAAACTCGATCTTAGCCCAAAGCAGCTTGCAAAAATAGAAAAATACAATGTGAAAGATCGCGTTGTCACACTGAGGCTTACCACGACAAGATTAGCTGAAAATATTCCTGTGTGGTCGTCCCAACCGCAACTTAATCAACGTAGTATTTCAAAACAAACTAACACATCTAATACATTAAAATTACCAAAGTCAGACATGATACAAATACAAAAGATCGGTGGAATATTTCCATTCCTAATAGTCGCTCTGGTGCTGATATCATCTGTGGCTAAAGCAGTTGCAAGCAGATGCGTTTGGGGCCGTCGGAACTGCATTTTGGATGGTTCTGAAAAAGGCGCGTGGAGAATCTTGCATCGATTATTCAACCTACAAATGCAATTCGCATCATTAGGTGGATTCAGCAACAGGAACTTAAACGCATTATGTAGAATACATGGTGATACCCAAACAGATTTCATAGTTTGAAACAGATACAGACACCGCCACTTAAGAATGTTCCTTATTAACCTGAAGCGGTGGCACTGGACGATATCGTCTTCTAGCTGTTGTATTCAAGGCCACCACGCTGACTTTGCAAACATGTCTGGGCGGTCCAAGATGCGGACATTTTGATGTTAAAGCGTTTCATACACATGAAGATTCATTAACCTCGACGAAACAACCCTCGTGTGGATCTAACTAGGTTTGCCATTAAAGCGGATTTGACCAGTTTACCATCTTGGTTGTTGAAAACGTTGTGATTTTTGAAGATCGAACTGAAAACCTGCGCGCATCCAATGTGCACATTCAAGATCTTACAAAACTGCAAGACGCACTCCGAAAGAACCTGGTAGAAATTAAAGAAATCGGAGAAATCAGACACTTTGTTATGTCGATTGCGTTTAACAAAAATTACATTAATATAACTGAGGCTTCGGTGATATAAAACATGGATACAAAGATAATAAAAACTTTTATCACCACCACGTGTACTAACTCATGGAGATATAAATCAAAATAATATTGGTCAGTAATAAAATGTAGTCTATTTATATTCGGTGTTCTGAATTATGAATTGTGATTACTTTGATAAATCTTAACCTCGCACCTTAAAGGTGAATGAGTCTAGATCGTATTTATTCGTTTTATGTTAATATAGACGAGAGTATATACGATGAAAATATTGGTAAATGATCTGCCGAGTAATGTTTCATCACCAGTTTCAATAATTTATCGTTTATACAATACACAAATAAATTAATTGTGGTTCGAAGGACCCAAAATATATCCGTACTGACGTTTAACCGTCTTTGGCGTTTGTGTTTAACATCTGCTACAAGTTGATATAGCCATTACTAATATTGATAGTTATTCTAGTTCCAATTGTCAAGGATTATCTGCTTCAAATTGATATTACCAGTCTCTCGTATACTCTCAAGTGAAATCTAAGTGAAGTTAAAATAGAATTAGACCTTTGGAACCACTCTAATACATCACTACCAAACCATCTAGGAGACATACCATTGGCACATGAAAACATTCGTTAGCAGGATAGTCAGGCATACCAAAAATAAGGTATCGTTTCGATAATGATGGAGTACAGTTCATCAACCAGTCCATCCTGGTTGCATTCAGCATTGATTATATTCAATTATCAAACAGTATTGGATCAACGAAAATGATAAAAATCTTACTTTATTTATCAATAACGCATTTTTCCATGTAAAAAGTTTTAGGCAAAGACGAGAACGATCGCTTTAGCCAGCATTCGATGGCCTATTTAGTTTGTATCTATATTAACGTGATGTTAGTCCCCCAGAATACGCAGTCAACGGAGACTTAAATATTCATAAGGTTGAGATTTATTATAATTTAATAATTGTATGACAATTGTACCAGTATCGTGAGTTAATTGTGAGTAGTGCGTGTCCGTCCTTGCTCCTAGACGTGATGATTCTGAACCGGGTCTACTTGTCGGGTAAATATACTATGCGATAACATTACTGAAAGAAAAACTAATATAGACCCTAAGTATCATTTGAGGAAATAATCGAAGAGGTAAAATAGCTGCGATATACAATTGTCACGAGAATCGCGCTGCTCTGAAATACAACTTCATGCGTGTGATCGTAGATGCTATTTGCAAAATCTACGCGGTAGCCGCCGTTGGCCTCAGTATTGCGGAAATCGCATTACACTTAATTTTACTATATGTTTTCTATATATATTTCTCAGTACTGACCTTTCAACGGTGTGACAATCAATACAAATCATATGCTAATATAAAATACATCCAAAAATGACTTCACAGTGAAGTTCTTGCCTAGGGTTCACCGGCATTTTTTAGGCTGCACTCTAAACAGAACACAGATTCACTTCCGGATCATTACCAAGGCCTTATTTCTCAATGTGCACTGTCGCTAAAATACACACAGACAACCACTCTCTCAGCTCATATTCTCAAGAATAAACAATTACCTTTAAATCCCTACCAAAAATGAATCAATATAACTCTTCTATCACCACCAAAGTGAGAGATAAAAAAATGTTCTAAAAATAGACTAGAACTACAAATAATAATTGTGATGCGATTCCTGACAGGCCCAACATTTTGGGGCAAATTTTAGGAAAAATATTATATTTGCATGCCACACCTATTTGAACTTTATACGTAAAGTCTTTTCGAATTTCCTTCTAAACAAGACATGTGACACCTATCGGAAAGTGTGTAGTGCTGGTGTTCCACAGGGTGAACGTGCTGGTCCAAGTGCTCTTGACAAACCAAAACTAAATTTGCTTTATCTTCCTTAATTATATGACTTTTTCAATGCAGTAAAAAACTAATTGTAATACACGATAAGGCCTGTCTGGAAGCATGTTTGAAGTTTGAAAATATTGATCAATTAAAATTATACTGAATTGCAAATAATAATTGTGATGCGATTCCACGTAAGTTAGGCACACCAATCGGTGTCATACATAGTAACATATGTGACTGGCGGCACAGCTGAGATAATCTCATCATGGCTGCACATCGTGACAACGTGTCTATTCAGAACTTCTCGGGGCGGCACACATCTGTCTCAATACAATTAATAAACTTTGCTCGATGATTTTTGAGGATAAAATAATAAGCATAGCTGAGTTTGACACCGTGTTGGCGGAAATGTCAAATTTCCGACAGCTCTGGGCAGAAATAAGGAAAGGGGCGAGTTTCCATAATCATCACTCACATTATTTCGCAATTGGACAATGGAGTAGTATGATAATAGAAGGTGTGTTAATTCATAATCTTGTTCCACATCATGACTTTACTCTTGCACGGGAATGTGTAGCTTGTTTTCATGAAAATGTCATTGGGATGGGTTAGAAGTCTTTACCCTAGATCAGTAATAATTCTCTAATACTTATATTTCTATACCGCTTTATGTGCTTCGGGATGTTGATGACTGTCAGATGGTGGACATTATCTGATCATTTATGTTCGTATATTAATAAATAAGTCTATGGTCAATATTTTGTACCGTTCCAACTTCGTCCATGCTTTTATTTTTGCTTTAGTAAAGGAGCCTAGAGACAGTGGTCAGTGAGTCTGTGCTAACATTCTGCCTCCTTACATACATACATACACACGCACGCACGCACGCACGCACGCACACACACACACACACACACACACACACACACACACACACATACATACATACATACATACATACATACATACATACATACATACATACATACATACATACATACATACATAAGCAAGTGCCACGAAGGCTTTCTCCATGTTTGGAGAGAGAGAGAGAGAGAGAGAGAGAGAGAGAGAGAGAGAGAGAGAGAGAGAGAGAGAGAGAGAGAGAGAGAATAATTGACGATAAATGTGTCCTAAAGAGATAATGGACATTTGTTCATTAGTTCTATATGTGACACTGAATGACACATGATCAAATTTTATTGACTTGGTTAATGTCAGTTTTGGAAGATAATCACCTCTCATCATACAAATTTCGTAAACAACCTTTAAAATATATGTGGAATATTATACCACATAGCTTGTTGATAATAAATACGACAGCGTGTGCTTGAATTTTGTTTTTCGTAAGTCACAAGACGCAATGCACAAAAGAGCAGATCAATCAAGTGTAAACGAAGTATTTATAAAGCATTGACATCAAGTTGGTTACTTATTCCTTATTCCTTATTCCCGATTGAATAAGGAAAAGGTAACCAGTTTCCGCTTGAATAAGGAATAAGTAACCAGTTACTTATTCCCGATTCAACTTTTTCTACATGCATTTGGTTACTTATTCCTTATTCACATCCAGTTGGTTTTCATTCTTTATTCATAGTTCCATAATTAATTGGTATTAACTTACTTATTGAAGATTAAACGTCCTTCATCGCATGCATTGGTATAGAAATATAATAAATAATATGAATTTATATTGTATCTGATGCAGAGCATCCACCCCTACAAATGGATTTACAATAATAATTTAAAAAAATATAAAGCGTGTGCAATTCTATGAAATGTGGTATACAAATATAAATTTATCTTTCTGACAGGTGAAATACAAATAGACATTGATTTCGCTAGTTCATTAGGAAAATTATCAGCAGATACTCATGGGGCTAAATATACAGGATAAACATATTCCTGCATATAATTATTGCGTTCCTGGAATCCGACTTGATATCCGACTTCACGATCGAGATCAACCAAGAAATGGAGAATATCCAATAAAAGATATTGATCAAGCATGCAACGTTCAAAATGAGCGTCTAAAAAACTCCTAACTTACAACAATGACATGTTGCAGAGAGCAAGTTGATTCACACATTGAATTCCATTATTTATTTTTAAAAATATCTCAGAAAAAGCTATATGAAAGGTAATCAAACATTATTGGCTGGTAATTAATCAACCGATTATTATTGTTATTATAGCCTAAGATCTTATTAGACTTTTAGAACAGGGGCGGATTACTAAATTCGCTGATGCAGCAAAATTTCACGTTATGTTGCTGCAAATTGGTTAACACGAGGGGCAATACAGCAAATTTATATACCACCACCTAAACAAGCACACACATTTTGAATTCAGCATTCCTAATGACGTTCATCAGATGAATATTTTGTTTTACGTCATGACAACATTCAAGTTGGATGACGTCAATATGCATACACATACGCGTTAACTGATGTTGACGTTGCAATTAGATATTAAAGTTTTAAATTCTTTGTGAATGAATTGATAAACGACGCCCGTTGTGATGGCCACAACTACTACACGTTGATCCTGGTAGCAAAGAATTTCTTTATCTATAATGAAAGAACATGGCGTCAAAATCAGACAAGGACATACCGCAATGTATCGTGATCAGGCAATTGTTGAGCGATTTAATCAAACACTCGCTGAACAGTTATTTTGGATGTCAAAATGTAAAGGAATAATCCACAAACAATGTTCAAAAAGATATGAGATTTAGTGAATCGGTTACAATAATATCAAGTGTGATAGCTACATTAGCTAAATAATGAGGTTACTAGCGCAATTTGTATGAAACCTTATATTGCAATCCAAAAAATATAGATACCAATACAACGACATGATTTGTTATTTTAAAAAATCCAGTAATTTAGGTAATTTTAGATATTTAAATGAACGCGGTTAACTAGAAGGCGGTAAAGAAAAGAACGACTTGTCCTATTTGGAGTGTAACTACGAATAAAATTTCAAGTGTGGCAAGATCGACGGGTTGAATTGAAATCGATATATTAGATAGATTCAACTCCTCCTCAACGATGATTTGTACGTGAAGAATTTGTAATTCCTGAAGATGTAAAATTATTATCCGCTGCACTTAACTAGCGCATAGACTTTGACTATACTCAAGACAGGTCAGCATCTCAATTTCACGGATAAGAACAAGACTATTATCAATTGTCTTGGATTATTATATGAATATTGTCACACCATTACTGTATTACAGCTCGCACAATGATTATTTTGTCCTTGTATTAATGTCATTATAAAATCAACATTGAGATTAAATTCGCGTTTAATTTTTGTATCACACTGTTTACAACTAATTTATGTTTCTTGTTTTATCTTCGACAGCAACTTCGCTGTTGTTGTCATTAGTTTCATTTAGGGGTCGGCAACAATTTTGATAGTAGTGTGCCATGGTAGGAATTCTAATTCATCCAGCGTGCCAACAACCTATATTCCTATACGTCTACCTACTCTACCATATATTTACATATTATATAAATCCTCGTATATATAAAACTACTATTGGAACAAATTAATTTGATCTTGAATTTATTATTTTAATGTTTAACTAAAGAAATTGACCATGAAAACTTCAATTGAATGTAATTAATCTGTATCAATTAATGTGTGCCTTGTCATGGCATTCTCTTGTTTAATTGCTCAATAACAGGTACATATTTGGTCACTCTCAGCTTCACACAGGTTTCTGAGTGTTCCGGTGTTAGACGACTTCTTTGTGTACTTTAAACAGCTGTCATGTAAGACAAAATCTGTTTACAAGTATAAGTTCAAAAGAAAGCTGAAAGTAGAGCAAATGCAACTTTCTGCAAAACAGATGAATGCTTTAGGAGGGATGTCCAACAGTTAAAAATAGCAGCTGACTTTTCTAAGCATTTTCTTTCCAGAGATTTTCGCAATTCGGCAAATTATGATGTCCATAATTCAGATGTCTTAATTTCAACATGCTGTATTTCACAGTCGTCAATATCCATCCACCTAAAAAGATTCAGATCTAATTGGCTAGCAGTCAGATCAAGCAAGTCAGGCTTGATAGGGTATCAAAATATGGGTCCATGAATTCGAGTCTTGACTTCCGTTCAGCAAACTCCACTTTAAGTTTTTCAATGTACTTCTTAAGCCCAGCTGTCATCACTGTAAATCGATTTTAAAGAGCCTTTACATTTTGGAAGTACTTTAATGTTTTGTCGCTAATATCACGGCAAAATATGTGCAGTTTCAACGCAAATCCTTTCCAGTAGCCAAAACCTTCAAGTACTGTTTGACCTTGTAGTTGTAAATGCACGTTAAACTCAGTTAAAAGTGTCGTTATGTCTGTAAGAAACATCAGTTTCGACAGCCATCCCTCATCATTCAATTCCTGAAAATGTTCTTTTTCATCAAGAAACACCTTAATTGCTTCCAGACAAGAAGCGATCTATTCAAGACTTTACCTCGAATAAGTCAACGAACATTGCTGTACAATAGAAGACCTGCAAATTCACTCTCAGTTTCTTGTAGAAGAGACTTGAATTGCATGTGAATCAATAAAGAGCTGGAAACTATAAAGTTAACATCAGTTGCCATCACCGAGTGCAAGTCCAATGATAAGATCTTTGCACACAAACTCTCCTGGTGTATAATGCAATATAAGTTTAATTGTCGACGTCCAACGTATTCTCAAGACGTTTGATAAATCCTTTCTTTTTGCCAAGCACTGCAGCAGCATCATCAATTGCTACACATAATAATTTCTTCAACCCGATGTTCTGATTTTTAACATAGCTTACGAATGCAGTCAGAATTTCATCTGCTTTTGTTGTATCATGAAGAGTTAACAAGCATTATTTTCACAATATCGTGCGACTACAGCTAGGCGTGACAAGTCATCCGAGTCAACGCTTTCATCACGAACGACACTATATACAATAGCTTGATTTAATCCAGTCGTTTGTTTAACTGTTAAATTTTAAGACAAATCAGTTATGCGCCTCTCAATTGATCTTTCAGAAGTTGGCATTTCCGAATCCGAGTTGGAATAGTTTCTTTATTTAGTAAATTACTAAACCGACTTTCAGCATTGCGCCAAAAAGTTTCTTTGATGCACTCTCCATCTGTAAAGGATTGCCTTTAGAAGCCACACAATTTTGTAACTACATTCAGTAGCTTTATTCATCATTCCAACTGCTTGACTCAAAAAACTAGTTTGTTTCTTGAAAACAGAAATAACCCTTTTAAAGGCTTAACATTTCTCTTCAGAGGTTTTTAACTTGGATTGATGTTTAGTTTCATAGTGTCTTTGTACAATGGACGTGCCACACAACACTTTCACAACAGAAAGCACAAACAGCACGATCCTTTTGTTGTATAAATTCATATTCTTTTGTCCAAATTCTTTATGCGAGTTGATCAAGTTTTTGCTCTTATTCGGCCATTTTAAGGGCACTGTATTACTGATATTATCGTTTGGATTATATCACGTTTTGTGCACCTGTAAAAATTGTAAAAATATATACAAATATGTTGAAATTACAGTAAATATAAGAAAATCATCAGTTTAGCTAATTCTGAAAGATAACATTTAATAATGCTCCTTGCAAGAACAAAACAAATAGCAATGAAACTATAAACGTTTATCACATGGGCCGCGTCCGTCAGTAGCGGCATTATATAGTATAGCTGCTTCGGCTCCACATTAATATAGCCTGCTACTGGCCAGTGAAAGCGGATGTGTGGCGTGACCTAGATAATGCAATAAATATTAAGAAAATGATAAGGCGCCGTCATGAGCACTCATCATACATCATGCTGGTGTACGTTGTTTTGTCTTGCATTGAAAACAATCTTTTCCCACATATTACCATTGGAGGGAGGGGTCTTTCGCGTGCCATTGAAAATCGCTCTGCGTGCCAAGGTTGGCACGCGTGCCGTAGGTTCCCGACCCCTGGAATTTCGATTATTATTTTCTGTGTAGTCTATGATAATCCTCCGCAGCTTTGAGACTCTTCTCACTCGAGACACTGTTAGATAAATTAAGTTTGACCATTAAATACGATAATCAACAATCAAAACAACTCAATCAGAAATAGTTAATACTAATTGTCATTGAACATTCTAGCGTCCATAAAGTGTTTGCCACGAGGTGAGCCCAGATTACCGAAGAAATGTTCACTTGAGCTGCTTCAGCATCCATGGTGGTAGGTTAATGGAGTCAAGAATGGTTATGAACATTACATTTATAAGCAGTTACCAGGGGTTGCAATATTAAGTGCAGGCAGACTACCTCTAGAATGTCTACTAGCAAAGTCTTGTCCAGAGCTCCTAAACTGTATCCAGTTAAGGAAGCAATAAGAGATCTGATGATGAATTCGTCCCACAAAGTTGTTCCACACTGGGTAGAAGTTTAGAGTCACCTTAACCTGATGTTGGGCTACAGTCATTGGGTAAGAGGTCTTGATTGACAAATCAGGTATATTCTTGCTCTGTTGTATAATAAATGGGTGAGACAAGTCAGGGATACCACCTCAGACTGTTCTGTATCAATCTCATAGGCAGCGATGCATTCAAAAAGGGCCTCTATCAGGCAGGACATGGGGAAACATTAGTTTAAACCAGTTACTCCTCTAGGGTATCTGATGAACTGTTCTTAGCAGTAGACTCAGAAGGCAGTAGATGGTAATCCACCACCCTAGAGAGCTTGGAAAAAATCCATTCCTGTCCTATTGATTTATCCAATATCAATATGCTATGTATATCCACAGCCCACACCAACGACCTCACTACCATATGTCATGGTCCATCCTGAAATCCAAGGCATGTAGGAAAAGGACAACTCGATCTCTTGTAGTGGAAGGCCACACCTCATAGAGATAAATAATATATAAGGTGGGATCTAGTCTCCTTCCCTAATCTGGCTATTTGACACTAACTTTGAAATGGAGTCTGTGTTCAAAAACTGGGAACATAATATGAAGGAAAATGGTTTGTGCATTCTTTGTTACCAAAGGAATGTGAATTAAAATGATTTGTAATGAAGAATAATATGAATCAACATGAATTTGTAGCCACAATTATGACAAGATCAGGAAAGTTTACCAAATGCCTAAGCATGAAAAAAGGCACAATCAAATTTTATTTTCGTCTTCTAATCACTAATATTAATGAAATAAAGAAGGATAAAAGCAAATAGCATACAATATGCAAGGATTTTCAAATTCAAATAATTCAAGAGCAAGTGGGAGCTTAATAAACTGATTTAAAAGCAATTTGATCAGTGTAGTAATGAAAATCGATGTTAACTAATGTGTATCAATGTTGTTGTTCTAGGATGTTTACGCCATGTTTCAGCAAAAGATAGGCTAAACATGGCGGCCAGTATTAATGGTGGAGTAAGAACCCAGGAAACCCCCAGAAAGAACCACCAACCCACGAGAGGCTACTGGCAAGCTTTCTCACATACCTATATTAGGTGAATCTGTGATTCGAAACGACGCATAGGGTATATGGCAGTTATCCATAACGGAGATCACTTTAGACCCCCGGTCACTCGGGGCCCCATGTATTAATGTGTACTAATGTGTATTGATGTGTACTTATATATACTGATTTGTACTAACGCGTATTCTTGTGTAATAATGTGTATTAATGTCTACTAATTTGAACCGGTGTGCATAAATATGTATTAATGTGCACTAATGTGCACTTAGAAGATATTGCTAACATTGTTGGCATCCTTTAGACTCGACAGACAATGGATATGCGTCCATGACAGATGTCCCGGTTAGTGGCTGTGCAGCATCTGCAGTGGCTATGTAGCCCAACACGGCAGTGGCAGTACTTGCTGAATTTTGAAAGATGAGTCTGGTTTGTGTTGGAGCTGCTTCTTCTTTCTCAGAGTTCGCTTTTCATCAGCTAGGAAAGCGTAGCTTGTCCTCACCAGATTTTACACCAGTGATCAGAGATAGTTGCCACCTGGGTCTGTCTAGAGCAAACTCTACCCACCCCGATGTTGACTTCGATGTCAAAGGCTTTTATGTCATGCTTGCAGCAGACATCCTTGAAGTGGAGATGTGGCCATCGGATTGATCTTTTGCCAGAAGCAAGTTCCGAATAAAGAAGTTCTGAATAAAAATGGTCTTTGTGGATTTCTCCATCATCCATCTGACGTACATGGCCCAGTCAGAAGATGGCAGAGGAGAGTAACCATGTTGGGAATCTTAGCACGTTCAAGTACCTCGTTGTTTGTTACTCGATCACTCCAAGTGATTCCGAGTATGAGTCAGAGACATCACATGTGTAAGGCGATCAATCTTTTCTCTTGTGAGCTGTACAGAGTCAGGTTTCACTGGCATACCGAAGATTGCTACACAGGCACATTACATGGATATCCTAGTGTTCAGGGTCTGCATACTGTTGTTCCAAACGCTTTGCAACAACCTGGAGAGACTTGTTGATGCCTTTCTTATATGCTTGTTGAGCTCAGCATCGAGCAATAAGTTGTTGGTGATGGTAGAACCATGGTAAGTGTCAATTGCCATTTTTTTCGTCAGTGAAATCCACCCTTTTCTTTCAAAGGCAATAGTTTGTTTGGAGAGAGAGAAATAGTAAGGAGATCGAGATCCAAAGGAGGAAAAGGAATTTAGAAGTCAGGGTTTTGAAAATCCCACGTTTCATCCAGAGGACAAGTTAAAGTCGAGATGCAAGCATAAAAGAAAAACAAGGCGTCGAGCAGGTCATGTGAATTTACCAAGTGGTCCAATGTTAATGAACACTCGATTTCGTGATGAAATTTGCTATCAGCTATTAATGGCTTAATTTGTCTATTTTATTAGTGTTTGAAATTTAATTAATGTATCTATTATTTTAAACTTTGGTTTTAAAGTGCTTCTGAACTAAGAGTATTCAGAAGGAAAGAAAATTGTAAATTTACTGTGTCTTTTCTTCTCTTGATTTTTGATTAAATTCTTTATTTATCTTTACGGGGGCTCGTGTGTTGTCTTTGTTCAAGATATCGACTCGAATTACCATATCCATTCTATAACCTGGCAAATTACACCGTAGAGGTCATTCCTTAGATAACGAGTGTTAGCGGAGGCGGTTTCTGGTGTTGTTTTTCCAAGTTGCGCAATACCTCTGACCAGTGGCTTGTGCAATATTGTACCAATAACGCTTGATACCGAAAACCCCGTTACAGTAAGTGAACTGGCTGACTAGTCCAATTTCATAGTTGTTCATGACAATGCTTGGGGAGTATGCATTCTGAGCCATCACATTTGTTTTCTTTAGGCTGATGGGCAGCCAAAAATCATTGCATGCATTAGCAAAGTGATCCATCAGGTGCTGTAACTCAGCTTCTGTGTGTGTGGCTAGAGCGGCGTCATATGTGAATAGTATGTCCCTGATGGATGCTTCACACACTGTGCTCTTTGCCTTTAGTCATGACAAGTTAAACAATTTGCCGTCTGATCGAGTATGCACTGAACTTCCTTCTGTGGACGTACCAAAAGCATGTTTAAGTAGGAGAGCAAAATAGATGCCGAAGAGGGTGGGGGCTATGATGCAACTCTGTTTCACTCTGCTGAGGATGTTGAAGGAGTCAGACATTGAGCCACCATACTGCACTGTGCCTTTCAAGTCATCGTGAAAGAACTGGATCATGCTTGACAGCATTGGAGGGCATCCTATCTTTACTAGGATTGTAAAGAATCCATCTCTGCTGACAATATCGAACACCTTGGTGGGGTCTATCAAGGCCAGGAAGAGGGGTTTGTGTTGTTCTCTGCATTTCTCCTGCAGCTGCCTGATCGAGAAAATCATGTTGATAGTGGACCTCTCAGTGCTAAACTCACACTGTGACTCTGGATATATTTTGTCAGCAAGCATCTGCAGTCTGTTCAGGATGACACATGCGAAGACTTTGCCCACGAAGCTAAGAAGGGGTATGCCCCTGTAATTGTGCAGTCACTTCTGTAGCCTTTGTTCTTGTACAAGGTTACGATGTTGGCGTCTCTCATGTCCTGATGCACTGCACCCTCATCCCGTCACTGGCAAAGGAGGTTGTGTAGGTTTGTGAGCAGCACAATGCAGCCACATTTGATGACTTCTGCTGGGATGCCACCCTTCTCTGGGGCTTTACCTAAGGTCTTCTTTATTTGGTAATAGATACATACAAATTAATTTGCTTATCTTCAGAAGTGATGATAATCTTCTCCATAAGGAAATGGAAGATGACATCAAACATATAAGGTATCTTAGGGGTAATGAAGTGTTCTGGAATGATCTGTTTCATACTAATGGGAAGACAAATATAGCTGATACAGTCAGGGTATTTTCAACCTGGAAAAATGCCAGCTACGTAATAGTAATAAGTATGGTACTGTTGATATTAAATTGATGAATTGCCCTACGAAAATGTAAGTTTCTGTATGCATTTTTCACTTGTCTCAAAGGTGAAAGGCTTGTATATAGCATATCCATTGTTTGTCTTAGCATCAAAAAGGTAATATTAAAAAAGAGTATGCAGAGGACACATTTTTACATTTTCTCAAAGATATACATTATAAAGTTGAGAAACCCAATACGAAAACGGAAATTGTGGAAAATGACTTATTTCATGCTTTATCTTAAATATAATCAAAGCTGCGATATTACTTATAGATCTTGAAAATTCATGGATAATTTAGTAAAAAATCTAAAATAATTTATATTCATGAAATATACTTTTTTTAGCTTAATTTTTTTGGCTTATTTTGAAACTAATTTTCATTGCTTTTTCTGGAGTAATCTGTAGCCAAATGGATTCTATTTCCTGTATTTCTAGGTCTTCCCGTCTTTTACAAATAGTACCGGTTTTAACATACACAAGGAGCCTGCCACCGCCTGCTTTTCTATCCTTACGATAAGGTTGTTCATAGCCATTAATATATAAGAAATTTTCACCCTGATTTTCTGTTAACATTGTTTCCGAGAGTCCAAATAAATTATTTGGAGAGGTTAACAGTAACTTTACTTGATCAATCTTTCCTCGAAAACTCCGAATATTTAAATGACCTATGCGTAAACCTTTGCTAGAAACTCCTAAATTCAAGAGACTAATATCAATGCTATTAGAAGCACTCAAGGAGACATTGAAAGTATTAAAACTATGTTCACAGTGATCATCATTACAACTATCATTACTGTATAAAAAATTAGTTTTTCTACAAGTGCATTTTCTACTTTTATAATCATTGTATAAATCTGAACTATCGTTCCTGTTGGAATATGTACAAGTAGCTTGTAAGGTTCCACATTCAGAACATGCATCAGCAAGGAGATCAAATCTGTTTTGACAAGGGATGCCCAGTGTATATAACAGTCCTTGATAGATAAATTGGTCATCCAGCTGAATAGAGTCTTCCTGTGGAATTGAGATGGCTTCATTGCCCTTTTCCTATTCCATAAATCTAGTGTGAGTTTTCGCTTTGTGTCCAAAGCTACCAAACTGATGGCATTGTATTGGCTGTCTGTGCCTGCATTTATGTGCTGAATGTTTTATCTCACCTCAGTAATCACATCCCATAGTGTACTGCCTGTATTGATATGGCTGACCATATTGTTTTGACCTACATTGCGTTTATGGGGACGGATGAAGTTTGTAATGTGACTGTAAGACCAGACTACATGAATGACTGCATTTATATTTTTGCCAGCTTTTACACACCTTTGGTAGACAGGTGGATCTTATCTCTTTTTCCAAACAGATGTTGCATCACTTGTCCCTCTTTATATAGAAAACTTATGTAATTATAAACAATATCACTTCCTTTCACTTGCCAGCCTTTGGATGACCTCATTGATATCTAACACATCACAATCTCCCCTGGGGGAAATTTCACACAATGCAACCTGACAGCTTTGATTTTGCTTATGAATGTAAGTAAGTAATTGGACATATAGTTCTTCAACAAGTTCTAGATCGGTTCCTTCACTGGCATTGTTCCCTTCAATATTGAGTACCTTTTAGTAAACTTGGAGAGATCATATATTTTTATATCTTTCAATATTGTCTGTATTTTTGCACCTCAAATGGCATGCTTTCTAACACAGTGCCTCAGTCCTCTGTTGTTAATTCCATGTAAAATAGAACTACCAATAAGGAGAATGTTATCTTTGCTGATAGAAGGCAAAGTAGTATGTTTACTTTGTATTGATATTGGTTTGTATGGTGCTTTATTACTTCTGGCTGAATGAGTGACAGAGTTGGAAAACTGCATTGGGTTTTCTTTTGGCAATACTTCAGGTGTCTACACTTTTACTAAGAGACATAGGTTTAGGACTTATGGTTTGTGAATGTCTACTGATAGTCAAAGGTTTCCCTTTCTGGGCAGCTAATTTAACCTTTTCATTTATTAGCTTGTCAATCTGTTTTTGCACCTTGCCTACTTGTTTCTGGAGTGTTTGTATAACAATCAGCAGCAGGTCAGTATTACATATACATGTAGAGTGCTGTCTATGATCTCTAGTAGGTCCCTCTGTAAGGGTATTAGTTGGAGTGCTATTCGTTGCAGAAACCCTAGAAAGTGGGTTAGCTCTCTCATCGGATAATTCTTGGTTTCTATGACTACAACTCTGATTTGAGTCCACTAGATCTAATAAACATGTGGAATTGAAACTATCCTCACTGGTAGGGGATTATAAAAATAGTTTAGTAGCCATTCTGATGAAGTTCTTATCTTTCCATTTCATTGACCTTAAACCTCTAACTTCTATGAGACTTGCAGCACAATTAAAAAAAAGTACACATTTTGGGTCCATCAGCATGTGTTGTAATAGTAAACATGGACTGGAATGAATAGAATGAATTCCTTTTTAATTTGTCCAGAAACTGATGGAAAAATCCAGTTGTCAGAAATGTTATTGTGCAATTGGCTGAATTTAAATGATTCACATGGTATATGATACCCTCTAAATAGTCCTTAACAGGAAGGTCTTGCTCTACATCAGAGAATCCTTCAAATCAAATGAAAAATGTTCAGAGGGAGAAGTGGGTGAGAAAGTTGACATTATGGCAAAAGCTGTAACTATAGTATAAGATATAGTGCATGACGTTATATATATATATATATATATATATATATATATATATATATATATATATATATATATATATTATTGAATCTGAATGTTATAGACATAGAGGATATTATTACTCATTTACTCATTGAAATTTGGAATGAATACACTTCTACTGACTTGGAAAGAATACAAAACCACTGATGACTAATCCTTTTCTTTTGAAAAGCCATTGAAAAAAGGAACCACAATCCACCATGTTGAATCTGGATGCTGGCTGAGCAATTTTTCACATCACAAAATAGTTATTGCATTGTATTGAAAGAGAAAAATAATGTCAAAACTGCTTGAAAAGACACATCATGTAGCCTTTTGGTCAAATTTATTTCATGGATGATGAATTATACACACAGATATTTCTGGATTTAACTGTTGCTGCTTTTTTCGTTATGGCATCATGGCAGCCATCTTGATGATTCATTAGAAGAATAAGATTAGTTTTGAATAATTTAATAAGGATTTTCAAATTATAACTAATTGCTGCTGGTCCTGAAATTTTTTCATTTTTGATATTTCGAGTTCTGATATCAAATACGAGCTGTACATATAAAACATGAGTGTCTTTTATCTATCTATATATCTATCTATCTATCTATCTATCTATCTATCTATCTGTCTGTCTGTCTGTCTGTCTGTCTGTCTGTCTGTCTGTCTGTCTGTCTATCTATCTATCTATCTATCTATCTGTCCGTCCGTCCGTCCGTCTGTCTGTCTGTCTGTCTGTCTGTCTGTTGATCTATCTAGATTATATCTATCTATCTATCTATCCATCGATCCATCCATCCATCCATCCATCCATCCATCCATCCATCTATCTATCTATCTATCTATCTATCTATCTATCTATCTATCTGTCTGTCTGTCTGTCTGTCTGTCTGTCTATCTATCTATCTATCTATCTATCTATCTATCTATCTATCTATCTATCTATCTGTCCGTCCGTCCGTCTGTCTGTCTGTCTGTCTGTCTGTCTGTTGATCTATCTAGATTATATCTATCTATCTATCTATCCATCCATCCATCCATCCATCCATCCATCCATCCATCCATCTATCTATCTATCTATCTATCTATCTATCTATCTATCTATCTATAGGTCCAAATGGCATTTCTCTTTATATATATATATATATATATATATATATATATATATATATATATATATATATATATATATATATATATATATATATATATATATATATATATATATATATATATATATATATATATATGTGGCATGTGATCTGCTCGAGGTCCTTTCTTTAGTTGCAGGTTTATATATATATATATATATATATATATATAGATAGATAGATAGATAGATAGATAGATAGATAGATAGATAGATAGATAGATAGATAGATAGATAGATAGATCGCAATACTATATTTTTCTTTCATATACATTGTAATATCTTGTATCTATGAATTATCGATTTTCTTGGTTCCATACAAATGTATACATTAATCGGTTTGTTCAATTTTTTTAATCGTTCTTATGGGCTCTTAATGTGTCGATATAGTAATAATCAATAAGGTACATATTTTTTAAAAACTTTATATCAATTTTGAATACTCTGTGCACATTAAGTTTTGATGAAGCTAGTAAATCAGAAATCCCGGGCGGTATGTATTGATTCTCTTTTTTCTAGACTTTTATTATCCATTAAGATTGTAATTAATTTGCCTGATTTCTTTGTACGACAATACATCTTCCATTCAAAAACCAAGTAAAATGTTAATATTTAAATTCATTTACCACTTACAAAGTTACGATATAGCACAAAAAATTTCCCAGTTTGAACACCGACATCGACAACTGAATTTTGTTTCTAAATTTTGTTTCTTAATACAATGTCAATGCCTCTTTGCAACAATAATTATTCAATGTATTAAGCAATTTTTGCAAACTTTAAAGATTCTGAAAACGGTGCAGTTTCATTGGCAAATATGATAATACAGACATGTATTTCAATAGTATCATATTCATTTTTAAAAATGTCTTCCTTGCATAAAACATAATTCTAAGAAAAACACACTAGTTCATATCCATACATTATAGCCAAATGCAACATGACCCCGGATGAGCTAGCAACAAAAGTCGCCTCTGTCATGGTGTGTTCGTGATATAGTAACAGGATGTAGCCTTGGAAAGGTTCCCTATAGGTCAAGCCAGACGTGTTTGTCCTTTGTTCGTTCGACATGATAACGTATGCTTCAATATCACCTTTTCACTTGCCTGTGATTTGACACGACATTAATTTTAATTTTATGTACGCAGTTTTGTGGTTTTCCTCCATTCCTGAGGTAATTATCTGTTTGAAGTAACTATACCGGCAATTAAATCTCCTTTTGCCAATATACACTTGCGATGCGAAGTGTTGATAGTTCAGAAACGAATATCACATGATCCAGGTGAAACAAATTCAATACGAACAGGAACATCTACAAAGATGATCTCTGCATTTATTTTCACTATAACCATGATAAATATCGACACACACACACACCCCCCAAGGCGATACTTTTCTGGCTGTTTCGTCTCCACGAAATTCGTCAGGAATTCTTTCGTAGGTTGACCCTATTTCCTAGAGATAAAATATCATTCATGTCAAGAGTATACAGAGGTGACGCAGTGGACCACACACACACACACACACACACACACACACACACACATATATATATATATATATATATATATATATATATATATATATATATATATATATAAAATCTAACGGCATGTGATCTGCTCGAGATCCTCTCTTTAGTTCCAGGTTTCTCGAAATCGGCTAGACGAATTTTCTCTACTTTTTCTCTACTATTAGAAATGGGATTTGTTCGAAACAGTTTAATTGGCGTTGAAATCAATGTTCCCTAAGTAAGGCTCCCATGAGTACAAACTATTGATACCGTTTAGTAACATTGGCATGATTGGTCGTATACACCCCCCCGCCAAAGGCGCCCAATTTTTGTTTGTTTCGTCTCCACGAAATTCGTCAGGACTTCTTTCGTAGATGAACCCTATTTCCTAGAGATAAAATGTCATTCATGTGAAGAGTATACAGAGGGGATGCAATGGACCACACACACACACACACACACACACACAAACACACACACAAACACACACACATATATATATATATATATATATATATATATATATATATATATATATATATATATATATATATATATATATATATAATCTAACGGCATGTGATCTGCTCGAGGTCCTTTCTTTAGTTGCAGGTTGATAGATAGATAGATAGATAGATAGATAGATAGATAGATAGATAGATAGATAGATAGATAGATAGATCGCAATACTATATTTTTCTTTCATAAACATTGTAATATCTTGTATCTATGAATTATCGATTTTCTTGGTTCCATACAAATGTATACATTAATCGGTTTGTTCAATTTTTTAATGGTTCTTATGGGCTCTTAATGTGTCGATATAGTAATAATCAGTAAGGTACATATTTTTTAAAAACTTTATATCAATTTTGAATACTCTGTGAGCAGCAGAGGGGGTGAATCCTACAACTTTTTTCGAAAAAATCGATAAACCCCTCAAAACGGCAAATAGAGCCTTCCTGCGAAATCTCATGTTTTAACCAAAAAAAAATAAAGTCTCTTTTTGGCAAATGGAGACTTAGCGATTTCTTTCTCAAAACATGAATTTTCGCGGGTGATACTCTATTCGCGTTTTCGTTGCTTAACCATAAAACATCGCAGCGATGTTGTCATCACCCCCTCTGCTGCTATGGGTTAATAATGAAAATCACTACGATGAAAATCCTTTTAGAATTTCACAAACAGACTAATTTGTAGAACCTCACCTTGTAGATCAATTAGATTATTGGACTGGTCAGTGAGTTTGAAATTAATTCTTGTTAGCGAATCATTATGACACCGCATATAGACTGGATTCACCGGAGAATCAATAATTAGAAATCCTGGAGGAGCTGTTGGTGCAAAAGAGTATAAAATATATTCTTGTTGAGCTTGATTTGATCGTTCGAGATTTATTTGATAGCTTCCCTCGATAACATCACATACTAAATTGAGCGCAATTTCTGAAGATATATTTACATTGAACGGAGCGATATGTCTGCCGCCGCCTTCTGGGTCATTATTATGTTTGAGGATTTTTATTTCCGGTGATGTTGTTTTTTCCACGTATCATAAATTATTTTAAAACCAACATCGATGGTGTCACTGAGAAGTTTTTTTAGTTCTGGTACGTTATATCCTGGTAGTTTTAATTTTGGAATATCTTCTATGCGGATATTATATTTTGTTGCAGTGTCGGTTCTCAATAGGGGATCATCATCATCATCTAATATATCCTGAATCATTTTCAAATTAAATGTTTCCATATCGTCGATAATTTTGTTGCATGTTTCTACGACGCTGATAAATTCATCTCGGGTGAGAGAGCCGGATTTAAGAGATATTAACAACAGTGAAAAATCATTATTCATTGCTGTGAAATTTTCAATAATTTTAGGTTCGTTAACAACATGATGTTGCTCTACTTTAACCCTTCCCCCCTCTCTTTCAGTTTGGAATCCGAAACAAAAAAAATTCTCTAGAATTTGTGTGATCTTTATAACTCTTTATTGGATTATCAGATTTTATCCTGTCGATGATATAATCAGTTTTTTTGTGGTTCTGGTAAATTAACGGTTCCCATCCCCCCCCCCCCGAGTGGTAATTCAGGCCATCCTAGTACGGTTCTAATAGAACTCTGATAGATATCTACGACATAATTTGGTGAGTTTATTTCAATGGCAGATGATAGTGTTGGCTCATGAACCGTTATAGCTATTTTTGATTCTGCTCCAGTAATAGATTTTATTCTACGTTGCAATTCAGCATTGATTTGTTCAATTTGGTATGATCCGGTTGGTATGGAAACAACGTTCCAGTCTGGGGTACCGTCGTCTTTATTCTTATTCGCAAATACCAAGGAATTATTCGGTTGTTGACCACCAAATGATTTTGATCTGATATTAGGCCAACTGTGGTATACTCGTAATTTTGCTAGCGCGATTTCCTTCACTGGGACCGGAGAAGGGAAATTCACACTGAATTCTGGATTCGTTGAGGTTATTGATATCATGCTGGTTTTCACCGGTTCGGTATTTTCCACTATTCGTTGAAGTAATTCCTGCGGTGTTGTCATTGTTATTATACTGTTGTTGTCGCTCTAATTTTGACATCGCGGTATCATACATACTGACCATCGCTGAGAACGCACTCTCTGATATAATTGTATCATCGAGCGATGACGATATCAACGAGGATAATTGCGAGTATGCAGTGGATACAACATGAAATTTAATCACGTAGTCTTGCAGTTTACTCTGGCTGCATGATGATATTTTTTTTGTTATTATCGAAATTATTCCCGCGATTGTTGTTGCCGCGTATATACAAATTGGAACAGCTATCGGGGCAATCATTGTTACCGAGGATAGTATAATACCAGCTCCGGTGATTACACCACTCACAGCGTATACGGTAACATCAACTGCTGTGATTCTTCGTTGGTATTTTTTAATTTTTATTTGATACTCCTCAGTGAGGGTTTTGAGTCTATTTTGAAATTCTCTGACCTGATCATAGCGATATTGCGATGATGAAATCATTTTATTTTTAAATCAGTTTACGATTTCAATTGAAACCGTTATTTACTTAAGTCCGCTACAAATTCCAAATACCACGTTGTTGAAACCCTAACCAAATTTTTATCAGTAGATGTTATCGTGAACTTTTCAGTTGTATTCTTGTCGATGATCGTTAAAATTGTATTATTGACCCCGGATGAACTCGACGATGAAATATTAAATTGAGTCGTTGTCACTAGTGTTAAACCTATATATCATCCAGAGAAATATTATTATTTTTCAATTTACCCTGACGATCTTGAAATACAACTATTTCCCCGGGATCAACACTTGCTAGGTTCAACGTCTCAGCTATTTCATCTTTGATTATTTTTTTTATATCCTTAATAGAATCAAGGGTTGCAGACATTCCTGCAGTGCCATCGGCACCGGGTTTCTTCAGCGTTGATAAAGATCTCCCCTAAATATCAATCATGTTATTTTATACATCTCTCTCTAAAAAGCGATTACTAGTGTATTCATTTACGACAATATGAGGTGGTTTTCCAGATATTGAAATAGCGTCAAGGACATTTAATACTTCGCTGCCGCATATTGGTGGATCATTTAATTTTTGTGTTGGCAGCGTGGAATAAAAAATTGGAATTGAGCGATTTGATATATACCGCATAAACTCTTTTGGTGGGGCTAACCCATATGAATCAAAATAAACAATCCCACGTGGATCAATCGCGTATGCAACCCAGTGAGTTCCCTCACCGTTGGAGTTATCAAGATTGATGATACCGGTTTCAACGTTATTTGGTTTTCTCGGTAATTGATCTCTCATAAAAACCCCTCTGAAGTTTTTTTATCGCTAGTTTTTTCACAGCATCAATTAAATCAAAATTGGACTTGGGGATAATTGGGTTTTCAACTAATAAACCGGTCCTAGTCTTAAACCCTTTCCGCTGTACCATGAATACGGGGTTCCTGGTAGTCTTAGACCCTTTCCCTTTTCTTTATATCCCTGTCCAGTTGCCTTCTTTAATGCCATTCCTGCTGCAGTACCAACGGCTCCTAACGCCGCCGCTTTAGCCACCGCTGGGGCAGCCGCTGCAATCAATGCTGGTATTGCAGCTAACAATGAAAATATACCACCTGATTTTATCATGTTGGCGACTGCAGCCTTCGAAAATACAATTTGAACCCCTCGCTTATTCTTTAGCCCATCATTGAAATGTTTTATTTGACGATCCGTTAATGATATTTTATGAGTACCGCTGGACATCTGTGCTGGTTTCAGCGTTATTGTGGTTCCACATTCTTGAGCTGACTTTGATTTTAATTTCTTGACTTGACCATCAGTCAGCTTGACACTAACAACACTATATGGCATTTTATTGTAAAACATATTTATGCTTTCAATTGATCTAATTGTGAAAATCGTTTACGATTTCAATCTAAGATTTTCCACTGGTGCATCAACGTTTCTCATTCGTCCGCCAGCCCCTTCAAGTAGCATTGAATTGTCGCTGAGAATGACAGCAACCGCTCTATAATCAACACCACCAGGAGCTATACGAGCCCTAAAATGTATGTCAACGACGGATTGCCTTGTTAAATCAAGATGTTCCAGCGAAAAGTAATAAATCGGATAGAGGCTTTTAAAATCAAGTTGCGATATTTGTAAACCAGTATCAACATTTTGATCACGACCCATATATGACAGCATCCGATGATACACGCGTGCTATATGGTTAGTGTCGTAATCAAGCGCTGTATATCCTCAGATGGTTCTTGTTGTCCGTTTATTCTCAGTGAAACCTCCTTGACTCCTAACCGATCAAATATCATATGACTGTGTTCTTGGGAGCCTAATCGATTCCGATTCTGCAGCGCTATAAATATATGACGTGGTGCTGAAACGCCTTGTTTTGATGCCAGGTGCCATGTAAATATATCAGCAACATTATCCTCGTTGGCATCAGTTGTTGTTGTTAGCCAACATATCAATGATTTGCCACCTGTGTCCATAAATGAAAGTAGCCGCTCTTCCGTGGTAATTGATGGGGTCATTACTGGCATCCACAAGACCAATTTAGTTAAAACAACTTTACCATCAGCGGCACCAGTACGCCAGATTGCATCATTGTCATTGCCTTTTCGCACTAACGCGATTGTGTGTTTGGCTCCATAGATGACTTTTCTGACATTTCTGCAGAATCCAAATATATGATGGAGTGGAATCGCACATGAAAAATATCGTTGCTGTCCTTGCAATGCTCCTTTTCGTGCTGCAAATCCTGAATTGAAATTACCATTAACGCCTCCGAGAATATCAAACGCAGCTCCGGGTCTAGCTCGACGTTCTGGATTAGCTGCTTCTTGTTGATCGGCTTCTGCATTATCTCTTGCTGTTAACACTTTAATGTATTGAAGGTGGTCAGCGTTATCAGAGGTATCCTTTGCAAACATCATAGATGGACCAGCCGACCTTGTATAATCATCAGAATATCTTGCTAGCCCGATTATTGTTGTTGCAACATCAACTTCACGGTCTATTGATTCAATTTCTTTTCCATCAATGAGATATCTTGCACTTTCAAATAACGCCATTATGCCATTATTAACAAAACCAACTCGGACATTTGCGTTATCTGCATATGGGGTATCATCTGCAACATTTGTTACGAGTTTTCCCTCCATTTCAATAAATGCTTCACATGGCAAAAAGTATTTACTGGTATCTTGAACTTGAAGTTCAATTCGCGATCGTAGGTCGGGTTGTATGATAGGAATAGTATTGATAATCGCGGACAGAATCATCTTTGCGCACTGGGGCATCTAAATCAAACAAGTGTTTTCAATTGTGAAACTCTTTGTAATCATCATCGTCATTGAAAATTTTTCGATTTTCTTTTTGGTTTCAAACCACTTTCTGTTATTGCGTTCATGATAGCGCTATTTTGTACATCAAGTGATGGAGTCACCTGTGTAGCCACTAATTATGCTAATTTTTCCTCCACTGCGCTATTTATTGCTTTGCTGACACTTGCATGCATCACTGTTGTAGATGGCAGTACAACTGGTTGCTTTTTTCGTCGTCGCACCAATGATGTTATTTTATCCTTTGCTGCAGAAAATACCTTTTGGGCAAGATCTCCAACAGCACTAATACCCTTATCACGAATAACATCAATTGCTTTCATTCCTAATTGTTTAGCCAACGGCATCACTTTTGGGGCCATTCTTGTAAATAACCCTGCAATGGTATCACCGAAACCATCTCCGTGATATGCTTTATAAACAGGCAATCGTGAGTTTACCACATAGATGTTGGTTTGTCATGGTTGTAGTGTATGATCATCTTAATATAAAAACACTAGTGTTTTCAATTGCTAGCAATTTCTAATTACTAGTAATTCAAATGATATTTATCTACGGATTTTCATTGCTAGCAATTTCCAATCCAAAGAATTTTCGACTTAGTCGCTGTAATAATCAGTATGATTTTCCGCTAACTCGTTAATGTAAATCTCGATATGTTTTGATATCCATGATACCGCCTTGAAATAACCGCCTGCAGATATCAGCTGCTTCATTAATTATTTCTGGAGAGTTATTTCCAGCTCGTTTTCCTCCGATGAGAACTTCTAATCGTAATATATCACTGAGAATATTACCAGGACATGAAACGCTAGCGTTTCCAACTAGACGATTTTCCCCTGAAATTCCACTCCCCAGAGTCTCTCTCTGGGAAAATTCCTTCTCATCGTATGGGTGTTGTTTTTGCTGTCTTATTTGGAGTTTAAATTTTCTCTTGAAGTCCCTGTATTCCTTCATCCTTCTATCTAAACTCCTAGTATTTATTTCATACACTATATCAGCCCATTCATTATGCGACATTCTATAATCCGTATAATTGTCCCTGAAAAACGTCTCTTGTGAATCATAGCTGTTAGCAGCAAATTCACCTAAATTGTCTATATCCTCGTTGAGAATTCGTTTTTTAGCGCTATCGGTAAATATAATTGATTTAGGTGGTCCACTATGTTCTTCCTGAAATTCTTCAAATTTTCGTTCTGAAGCGGTTGATATATCCTGAGGAAGTGTTTTTAATGATTTTTTTTGTTTGTTTAGTTCTTTTTGCTATTTTTTCTAACACAGGGAGAAAAGTCTCTTCTTGTTTTTTTTCCTTGTTCAGAGATTGTTGACACTGTTTCGTTGTTGTAGTTATTGGTTCAAACAACTCTTCAGATCCCGCAGCAAAGTCAGTCTGAAGACTCTGTCGTTCTTGCAGTTTATTCCTGACAGAGTCGCAAATTGGTATAAATCTCTTAATTGCATCTAGTCGCTCACGAGTCAATCTAGTTGTTAAAGCTTCGTTGACCATTATTTGAAATTGTAAACAATTTTTCAATTGTAAAACAATTTTTCAATCCGACCTAACAGACACAGTTAATTGGTGATTTTTAACACCATCATGGAAGTCTTATTTTGACCTATCATCGATGAGGGAAGTAACATAATTGCTATAAAATATATAATACTGTGACTTCCCTCACTTTTCCATTGAACTAATCGGAACCATCCATTAACGGTCCATCGATTTTTTATTCAGTGTGAAATTTTTTTTATTCAGTGTGAAATCTTTTTATTTTTTGATCAGTGTTTTTAATGCATTTTCACTGATTTTTTGACAGTTTTGGTTGTTTTCAGTTGAAAATCTCTTGAGATTTTACGGTCAAGTAGTCGATTTTGCATGAAAATGCTCGTTGTTAGGATTCATTTTTGATGATTTTTGACCAATTTCAATCAAAAAATGCTAAAACAAATGACAAAAACAACTACAAATCATCAATAATTTCAGTTGAAAATCTCTTTGAGATTTTACGGTCAAGTAGTCGATTTTGCTTGAAAATTCTCGTAGACAATTTCGATTAGAATTCAATTTCGATTATTTGTCAAATAGTTCATTTTCTTGAATTAACGCCCGTATATTCCTGATTTTAGAATTAACATCCTTTTTCAATTCATATTCCCTACCCAATTCTTTTCGTATTCCTTCCACGATAGTAAATAACGGGACAAACACACTTACTTCACTGGAAAATGCAAGAGAGTCCCGAATAGAATTCTGAATTTGTTTGATTAACGCATATTTCTTTGGTAGCATATACATGTTAGTGCTAACACCATATTCTATATCCTGAAAATCTGACATGATTTGATCAGGATTTAACCCATCTGATAGTATAATATCCTGGCTTTTCAATTTTGCAATTTCAACTATAATGCTATTCATATTTTCAGAATTCATATATGATAATACATATTTCTAATTTATTTTTCAAAAATAAACTCTGTCCGTGATAAGGTGTTTGTCATCTTAGCACGTTCAGAGATATTTTTATACAATTATATACAATTCTGTGAACCCTGTCCGTGATAAGGTGTTTGTCATCTTAGCACGTTCAGAGATATTTTTATACAATAATATACAATTCTGTGAACCCTGTCCGTGATAAGGTGTTTGTCATCTTAGCACGATCAGAGATATTATTACATATAAGACAGCACACGAAACATATTCCCCTAAGAGTGAATCTAACTCGTCAAATAACGGGTTAGAATCACAAGAGGGTATGTTTAGTAAATGGACATACATGAAAACCCCATTTGGAAACCCCTTTCGCGTCATATAACGTGAAAGAGACCCAGAGGTTATATATAAGACAACACATCTTTGGAACTCCTTGGTTGCCTTCACATCCAAGTAAGCCCAAGGGGACCCGAAACATACATCTCCGGAAGGGAGGCCTAACGTGGCAAACGCCATATTAGACCGCCCAGAAGATATGCTTGGGGCTACGTCACAACATATACTTAATTAACTTAATTAAGGATGGACAAATTCAATGAAACGATGATGGAATTTGTGATGTAATGATGTGGGGGACGTCACAATGCCGTATAATCTCCACTCGAGTGTTGTGGCAGATGTTAGGCATAACATGGACTTAATTAACTTAATTAACTTAATTAAGGATGGATATATTCAATGAAACGATGATGGAATTTGTGATGTAATGATGTGGGACGGCACAAGACAGCAAAAACATGAAACGACGGGGCGGATTTTTTACGGCCACCCGACCAATCAAAAACAACCCATAAAATTAAACCCGGTTGCATGATTGAGAAAAGACAACAACGCCCACGTGTCAATGGCGTGGGTTATTTTTGATCGGTCGGATTGGCTTTCGAAAGCCCCAGCTTTATACCTTTCATATAGTATATAAGGTGACTTAATACAGCAGCGTCAATCCACAGGTGTGTTATTTTTATTTCCTTGAATACTTGTCAATGGTGTTTCACAGTATTTAAATGAGACTGAATATTTGAATTAAACACTAAAAAAAAGAATATAATTGTATGAAAACACTTGATATTTGATTTCTTTTCTTACAAAACAGATAATTAATTATGCCCGCTGAATCACAATCTAAGGGAGATAACCCATAAACAAGTTGACACAATCTAAGGGAGATAACCCATACACAAGTTGACACAATCTAAGGGAGATAACTCGTTTAGTTATATTTAAGGGTTATGAAAGAGTTATCTCCCTTGGTTATATTTAAGGGTTATGAAAGAGTTATCTCCCTTGGTTTTATTAGGCATACGAAAATCGAATTTTTTGTTCAATTTTTTTAGAGAAAGCCGAATTTTATACTCGTTCTGCTACTCTTTGTACTGAGGGTATACAAATATTAAAATATTTACCGGCTTCATTCATAGATTGGAATATTTTTTCTTCGTTAGTAACTGTATTAAATGATTTTACAGGTCTCCTTGCAACTATTTTACAAGTACCAGTTCCTCCTCGTTTTAAATTCTCACTTTGTGAAATAACCAGTAGATTTGATAAAGAATTATTCTGAGAATCGTAATCAATATGATCGATAACAAAATCATCCCTGAATATTCCATTAAACACCTCGAAGACGAATCTGTGACAATGATAACTTTTCTTCCCAGCACTAAACATCAAATATCCTCGATTAGTCATAAATCCAACTGGATTCTTTAGTCTGCGGTGTCTGATAATACCATCACGGGATGCTTCATAATTAACAAGCACTGAGTGAGGTCTGAATTCTTGGTTCATTTGTATAATAATATTATTCGTCTAATTTATTATTTGCTTTAATTATAAGTCTCTGTATATAATCTTGAGGGGTCTTTATGATTTTGTGATCGTTGGGGTCAATGACGGTATTTTTTATTCGTTTGTCATAATAGCGTTTTAGTTCCCTGTATCGTTTTCCGCCACAACTGAGACATAATGGTGATTTTCCCCTTACCCCCACCCCAAATCGGAGGCACGGAAGGGGGCCAAGGGAACCGTTGCGAACGCTCTGTAAATGATACCCACAGAATTCGCTTCTGCATGATTTGTTACACGGGGTTGTTGATCCAATCATAAGCCATTTGCAGTGATTCATTATATATAAATTTCTTATTTAAATACTTGTTTTAATTATATGACTGAGGAATTCGAGAGATTATCAGCAATTAAGCCCTACAAAAATATTAAATTCAATCTCGATAGAACCCTCAAAGATGTGCCAAAACGGGCAATAAATGATAACAGCTTAATAAAAAAAAATCGTGACTGTGTTGTGGAATTTAAGCGTGATGGAGCATCTCATAGCTGGTCAACATTTCGAATTGATGGTGTTGTTGATGCCACCATGAACGATGAAAACGCAGCTACGATAATATCACAACTTGACAACAAAAAGTATTTTTTAGAGTGAAATTCATTATCCGTGTAGAATCATCCGGTTGGATTATACGAGACAAATTTGAACCAATTCTCAAAGACAAGAAAACAGTCGTTGTTAGCCTTGATTCTAAGCCGGGTCTGTTAATTGGAATTGACAAACCATGCTATGAACGAGCATACCCTGAAACAGCAGTTGTTTATGGGATATATCCGTTAAATGAAAAACATGATATAGGAAAACTAAAACCAATGAAATACTCGTCGTCAGTGGCTTTGCCACTCAATTGTGTAGCAGACCGAATAATAGAACACTTCACAAATGCGTTGCGTGGAAATAAATTGACCGATCTAAGACGCAAAAAAATAAATGACTGGGAATTAACAGTTAGGAAGAACGGAGCAAGTATTAGCGATATAGCAAAATTAGAAACATCACTGAGATTTCCAATAACCGTTATGACGATAACCGGAAAAGTATTATATGAATTAAAATATAATAAAAATGGATCCCCAATTAAAATTATTGATCATAACGAACACGCATGGACATCCGCGGTCACAATATTTCCACGGAACAGAACAATAAAGTATATACCCGAGGAATTCTTGGGAGAAGAATTTTCCAAGGATGGTTTTCTCGTTGAAGATAAACTATTCAATGATATTACGCATTTGAGTAAAAACGACCCTGTGTCAGTGTGGCTACTTCGCAGCGCTGAAAATCAAACGGATATTTTTGATCAGTTTGTAAGACCAAATGGTGAATTATACCGCACTGAAGCGTTTCACAACAAGATGAAAAAAACAGCTAGTGGGTTTTTAACAATAGGGGAAGCCACCGATGAACAATTATTGACAAACTGTTTTACAATTCCATCGGTTGCAGCTCATTTTGCAAGAAAGAAAAACACATGGAAACCAACACGAACTAAATTCTTGCCAGATATTGAGGCTAGTTGCCTCGAATTTAATCATGGTGGTTTATACAATAACAAATACGACCGTGAAAGTATCATTTCAGTTGATATGGTTGCTTGTTATCCAGCGAGTTTTCTTGGTTATGGAGAGTGTACTGAGTATTTGTAACGATTTGGACACCCCACCCATGAAATGACTCGTGTTGCGATTAATGGACCACTGCCTGATTTTTTATTTAACCGGTTTCGCTCGTGTAGTATCATTTGAATTCGCAGCAGGAATTCATCGTTCTTGTTATATTTGGATTGGTAGACACATGTCTGAAAAGAAGTGGCTGCCAATAGCGTTATTATGGTTCATGATTGATACAAAAATGTTAATTTCGTTGACAGTCAGTGAAGCAATTATATCATATCGGAAACAAACTAATGTCTGGTTACCAGAACCAGAAAGTCTTGATAGTATAATTGACGAATCCAGAAAACATATTCAGGCAGATGAAAAATATATCATTGAATGGTCCAAACGTGTATTTAATCAACGAAACAGTGAAGCAAAAGATCTCGGCAGAAGAATAATTGGAAAATTCACTCAGGGTGGCAAATGTGACTATAAAAGATATTCTTCACGGTTGATTATAGATAAAACCGAATATGACTTTGTAATTGCAGATGCAGTATCTAAAAACATATATGTGGATCGCAAGGACGCTTTGTTGTCCAATGGAACAAAATTGGGTACAATTGTTACTTACAGCGACGGTTACATTTCTGCGTATACACATTTGAGATCGTCTATGCTGGGTTATGCTTGTATCAATTTATTTTCAATGATAAATAGATTTCCTTACACTGCAGTTAGAGTTGCAGTTGATTCATTTTATATTGACAAAAAGTACATCAACGAGGTGACTAAATTTACTAGCGGTAGCAAGGAACACTGGGGTACATGGAGAATTAAAAAGGAAACACTGCGTGATTATTCTGAATCAGCAGATGTTGAGATTAAAAACAGTTACTTACAAGGAGATAATTTATCAGAACGGTCTAATGCACTACCGATATCAGATCCGATTTGTAGATATAAAACAGTTTATTTAAACGGCTGTGGCGGGTCGGGAAAGACGACTCGGGCAATTGAATTATATCGAGGGAAAAATCCTACGGATTTCACAAATATGATTGTACTGACACCAACACATAGATTTGCGCGAGAAATAAAACAACGAAACGTCGACGCTTGCACTTATCACAGTTTTTTTCGATACAAGGGTGATGAATGGACCCGTGAAAGAATGGGTGAGAAATTTATCCCTAGGGTTATTATTTGGGATGAGATATGTACGGTTTCGGTAGATGTATTAAAAATGTTTCTTGATTGGTTACTGCGCGCGAATACGAAAGTAATAATGTTCGGCGATCATGGCCAACCACCACCATTTGTCGGTTTATCCCCGCATGATTGGTTGAAAGGGTTTGTTGACTATTATGAAGAAATTGATACTGATTATAGAGCACTTGATGAACAATTGCGTGAGGTCAAGAAATTAATTAGATTACAACCGGATAGAATCAAATGTGAAATAATCAGAGAAATAATTCCTGAAACTCCCATGGAGGAATTTTGGGAAGCATGGAGACCAAATGATTTTGTAGTGGCAAGTAGAAAAATAGTCAGAGACACACTTCAGAGAAAGTTGCTTGAATTACACAAAGAAAAATTTCCAACGCTCCCAGTGCCGCTGTGTTATAGACCCTGTGATACACGAAAACAAAATATCGAAGTTGATATTCCAGGACAAAGTGAAAAGCAAATTCTCGTATTAAATGATATTGTGCTGGTTGATATCAGTGTTGTCGAAGACGCATTGCGTGCTGATAAATCGCCATGGACACTGGGTTATGTAACAACGATACACTCCACGCAGGGATTAACCATCGCGGATACAATTGTTTGGATAGTCGATAATCGCATTGAGTGGTCAAATTTAGTCTATCTTGCAGTGTCCAGAGTACGGAGAATAAATCAACTTCGAAGAATTGTTTTCGATGATGACACCACAATGGATGATATTGATGTTAAAATTATTGATAAAATACTCTCCGGTTACAAACAACAAGACAAAACAAACAACGAGAATTTGATATTGATGCTGAATTAATAATCACTTTGAAGCAACAACAGAATAATCACTGCGCAAGTTGCAACTGTATAATGCGTTGGCAGTATTCGGATAAAGATCCTCGCCAATTTACCGTAGACAGAAAAAATAACAATCTCGGTCATGTCAGAAACAATGTGATGTTGACTTGTTTTGAGTGCAATAGACGCAACGGCGCTAGTTAAGACCATGCGGTGGCAATTGAGTATCGTCAGGAATCACTTGTAATTGTTCGCGTGTAAAACCCCGCTGAGGGGCAGTTGAATCCAATTTATAGATTGGAGATCTACCAGTTGATCGTGTTATAGTAGATATTTTATGCGTAGTGACACTCCAAATAGGATCAGTAGCCCTTTTTTTACCACCTTCAAGCTCTTCTGGTTCATATAAATATCTCACGGTATCCCGCTGTGGTTGTGGTATATACTTTTTTTATTGCGTTGTTAGGTTTCATATTGATTGCTCTGGTAATCTCGTTATTTAGCGCTGCAACTACCCCTGGTAACCTTTTGACCCATTCACGAGATCTTTTTTCTTGGATGAATTCTTTTGCGTATTGATATCCAAATAACCGCTCAGCAAGAGTCCGATTAAATCGTTCAACAATTGCCTGATCGCGATGTAGTGCAGTATGCCCCCGTCTGATGGTGACATTGTGATGTTTCATTGTAGATAAAACAGCGCCTTGAAATTCCTTGCCAGGATCAACTTGTAATAGATTTGACCACTGCAGAGGACCTCGTCGATAAATCTTTTCAAATGCAGAAGCAATTTCAGGTGATGATTTTGTTTTTAGCGGTTCTGCTTGTTTGTATCTACTCGCAATATCAACTACAGTTAACGCATATTTGTAACCGTTGTCATGTGGTAAAAACAATAAATCAGCTTGATGAACTTCATTGGGTCCGGTTACATCAAAATGCGAGAAATTGATTTGTTTAGGACGCGGTAGATAAATTTGCCATATCGCCTGTTTAGATAACCAATTAGCCGCAGTTGCCTTTTTCACTTTTGCGGCGTTGGCAAGTTTATTGATTGCAGCGTTACCCCTCCAGTATCCTTTTGGAGAATAATAAATAGATTCCATGTTGTTATTAATTACCGGCACCTAACATCAATTTGCCTTTCATAGCTGATTTTACCAACCACGAAGCCAATTTTTCTTTAAAAAATTTATCAGGAATAGCATTTAACGCATGAATTAATTCCACATCTGCGAGATGCCTGTGTTGCAAATTGCTGCTTTTATATGCAACATCATGAGCATGACACGCCTTATCAATCGCGTTTATCGCATACTCGCCGGGTCGGGGCAGATTTTGATCATCAAGTCTGATATCTAATCGTGTTCCGGGGCCACAGTAGCTATATCCTGGAAGGTGCTTTTCTCCGGGGTACTTTGCCCATGGGGTTCCAGGGAGTTTTGCCAATTTGGCTGCAATATCACCTCCTCGTCTTTTTTTAAAACATCTCCGGATTTCATAGAAACAAATCTAAACTTTTTTATACCACATGTTGCACTTCTACCAGTAAGTGCTGATCTGTTATTTTTAGTTGTAATCGTCGTCACATCATTTGTGCTAGTACGCGTTTTACACTTCACACAATATAGATCCGTAATTTTTGTATAAGATATGAATATAATTGATTTTTCAGCGACAAAAACAAGAGAACCAGTTAAGCATCATGCAGCGCTACCAAACTCTATCCGCGAAATTATAATTGGACCATCTGGATCCGGCAAGACGCAATTGTTACTCAATTTAATAATGAGATGGATGAAATGGGATAGGTTGTATTTAGTTGCTCCTAGCGTAGATGATCAACGATGCTATGAAGTGCTAAAAGATTTTAATGAAAACGCTTCAGAGATTGCCGGCGAGTGTATTATTGAATTTATAACCGATATTGACGAGGCACCATCAGTAGAAGACCTCGATGGAAGTATCAACAATTTAGTTGTATACGATGATGTCATGTTAGATAAACAAAAAAAAAACAGCTAGAATATTTTTCCGAGGCAGGCACAAAAACACTGATGTGATATATGTCACTCAACGCTACACTCATATACCAAAAGTGATCAGAGATAACTGTAATATTCTTGCTGTATTCAACGGCGTTGATACACATACGCTACGAAATATTTGGCAGGCATGGTGCTCTGATATAGACTTCAATCAATTTCGAAATTTCTTTAGTCATGCTCAGTCGGCCCCACACGGATTTATAACAATAAATTTACATGACCCTCGAACACGATATCGTATCGGAGTTGATCAAATATTCGGTTGAAATCGTAAAAGAATTCTTAACCCATAGCAGCAGAGGGGGTGATGACAACATCGCTGCGACCCTGATGATTGAAAAATCGCTAAGTCTCCATTTGCCAAACAGAGACTTTATTTTTTTTTGGGTTAAAACATGCGATTTCGCAGGCAGGCTCTATTTGCCGTTTTGAGAGGTTTATCGATTTTTTCGAAAAAAGTTGTAGGATTCACCCCCTCTGCTGCTCTGTGCACATTATGTTTTGATGAAGCTAGTAAATCAGAAATCCCGGTCGGTGTATATTGATTCTCTTTTTTTCTAGACTTATATTATCGATTAAGATTGTAATTAATTTGCCTGATTTCTTTATACGACAATACATCTTCCTTTCAAAAACCAAGTAAAATGTTAAATATTTAAATTCATTTACCAGTGACAAAGTTACGTCATAGCACAAAAAATTTCCCAGTTTGAACACCGACATCTAAAAATGAATTTTGTTTTAAAATTTTGTTTCTAAATACAAACTCCATGCCTCTTTGCAACAATAATTATTCAAGATATTAAGCAATTTTTGCAAACTTTAAAGATTCTGAAAACGGTGCAGTTTCATTGGCAAATATAATAATACAGTCATGTATTTCAATAGTATCATATTCATTTTTAAAAATGTCTTCCTTGCATAAAACACAATTCTAAGAAAAACACACTAGTTCATATCCATACATTATAGTCAAATGCAATATGACCCCGGATGAGTTAGCAACAAAAGTCGCCTCTGTCATGGTGTGCTCTTGATATAGTAACAGGATGTAGCCTTGGAAAGGTTCCCTATAGGTCAAGCCTGACGTGTTTGTCCTTTGTTCATTCGACATGATAACGTATGCTTCAATATCACCTTTTCACTGTGATTTGATACGACATTAATTTTTTGTACGCAGTTTTCTGGTTTTCCTCCATTCCTGAGGTAATTATCTGGTTGAAGTAACTATACCGGCAATTAAATCTTCTTTTGCCAATCTACACTTGCGATGCGAAGTGTTGATAGTTCAGAAACGAATATCACATAATCCAGGTGAAACAAATTCAATACGAACAGGAACATCTACAAAGATGATCTCTGCATTTATTTTTACTATAACCATGATAAATATCGACACACACCCCACACCTCAAGGCGATACTTTTCTGGCTGTTTCGTCTCCACGAAATTCGTCAGGACTTCTTTCGTAGGTTGACCCATTTCGTAGAGATAAAATATCATTCATGTCCAGAGTATACAGAGGGGACACAATCGACCACACACACACACACACACACACACATATATATATATATATATATATATATATATATATATATATATATATATATATATATATATATATATATATATATATATATATATATATAATCTAACGGCATGTGATCTGCTCGAGGTCCTCTCTTTAGTTCCAGGTTTCTCGAAATCGGCTAGACGAATTTTCTTAAAATTTTCTCTACTATTAGAAATGGGATTTGTTCGAAACAGTTTAAGTGGCGTTGAAATCAATGTTCCCTAAGTAAGGTTCCCATGAGTACAAACTATTGATACCGTTTAGTAACATTTGGCATGATTTGTCATATCCACCCCCAAAGGCGCCCCCTTTTTGGTTGTTTCGTCTCCGCGAAATTCGTCAGGACTTCTTTCGTAGATGAACCCTATTTCCTAGAGATAAAATGTCATTTATGTTTAGAGTATACAGAGGGGACGCAATGGACCACATATATATACATGTATATAATCTAACAGCATGTGATCTGCTAGAGTTCCTTACTTTAATTGCAGATTTCTCTACTTTTAGAAATGGGTCTTTGTTCGAAACAGTGTAAGAGGCGTTGAAATCAAAATTCTCTAGGTAAGGTTCCCATGAGTACAAACTATTGATACCATTTAGTAACATTGGCATGATTTATCATACCCACACCACCCAAGGCGCCCCCTTTTTGGATGTTTCTTATCCACGAAATTCTTCAGGACTTCCTTTGTAGATGAACCCTATTTCCTTGAGATAAAATGTCATTCATCTTAAAAGTATACAGAGGGGACGCAATGGACCACATGTATATACATGTATATAGTCTAACAGCATTTGATCTGCTCGAGTTCCTTTCTTTACTTGTAGATTTCTCGAAATCGGCTCGACGGGGTCGGGGAGGGTGGATATGACAAATCATGCCAATGTTACTAAACGGTATCAATGGTTTGTACTCATGGGAACCTTACTTATAGAATTTTGATTTCAACGCCTCTTACACTGTTGCGAACAAAGACCCATTTCTAACAGTGGAGAAAGTTTTAAGAAAATTCGTCGAGCCGATTTCAAGAAATCTGCAACTAAAGAAAAGAACTCTAGCTGATCACATGCTTTTAGATGATATACATGTATATATATATATGTATGTATATATATATATATATATATATATATATATATATATATATATATATATATATATATATATATATATATATATGTATATATATGTATATATATATGTATATATATATATATATATATATATATATATATATATATATATATATATATATATATATATATATATACATATATATATATATATATATATATATATACATATATATACAAGCAATAACAGATCAACTCTTGCTGTTAAGTGTGTACAATGTGGAACAAACAATTTTTGATTTGTGTCTACGGAATTTAAAAAGAACGAGGAGCTGATATTGCAGCAAAAATGGCAAAACTCCCAGGAGCTCTATGGGTAAAATATCCAGGAGAAAAGCACCTTCTTGGGTATAGTTATTGTGGACCTGGAACCAGACTCGATATCCGACTCGATGGTCAAGACCTACACCGACCCGGTGAATATCCAGTAAACGCTATTGATAAGGCGTGTCATGCTCATGATGTGGATTATAAAAGTAGCAATATCTAACATAGACATAACGCAGATGTAAAATTGATTCATGCGTTAAATTCTATCACTGATCAATCTTTCAAAGAAATACTAGCTTCGTGGTTGATAACATCGGCGATAAAAAGTAAATTAATGTTGGGTGCTGGTAATTAATAATAATATGGAATCCATTTATTATTCCCCATGAGGATACTGGAGGAGTAAATCAGCAATCGATAAACTAGCTAACGCCGCAAAATTGAAAAATACCACCGCGGCGGATTGGTTATCCAAACAGGCGATATGGCAAATTTATCTACCACCGGATAAACAAATTAACTATGTACGTATTGATGTCACCGTCCCTAATGAAGTTCATCAGGCTGATATATTATTTCTACCGCATGATACTGTTAATAAACAAACATACAAGTATGCGCTAACCGTAGTTGATGTTGCGAGTAGATAAAAACAAGCTGAACAATTAAAGACGAAGTTATTAACTGAAGTAGCTTCTGCGTTTGAAAGAATTTATCGAAGAGGTCTTCTGCAGTGTCCAAATCTACTGCAGATTGATCCTGGCAAGGAATTTCAGGGTGTAGTGTTATCAACAATGAAGAATCATAATGTCACCATCAGACGAGGACATACTGCGCTAAATCGCGATCAGGCAATTGTTGAATGATTTAATCGGACACTTGCTGAGTGGTTATTTGGATATCAAGGAAGGAATTTATTCAGGATAAACGATCTCGTGAATTGGTCAAGAGATCAAGAGATGTAAATACAGCACTAAATAATGAAATTACTCAAACAATTAATATGAAACCTATGAACGCCATAAGAAAGAAGTATATACGTGTACAAAAACCACAACATGATTTGTCTAAACAGCAAATACTCGGCAATGTTACTGTGAGATATTTATATGAACCAGGAGAACTCGAAGGCGGCAATAAAAGAGTTACTGATCCTATTTGGAGTGTCACTACGCATAAAATATCTAACATAACAAGATCCATGGGTAGACCAGCAATCTATAGATTAGATTAAACTGTTCCTCAGCGCGGATTTACACGGGAGCAATTACAAGTGATACTTGATAATACTCAAATACCACCGCGTGGTCTTAACTAGCTCGTCTGCGTCTGTTACACTCAAGACAAGTCAACATCACATTATCTCTGGTACGACCAAGACTATTTTCTTTTCTGTCTGCGGTAAATTGGCGAGGATCTTTATCCGGCCAACACCAATACATTATACAATTACAACTCGCGTAGTGATTATGCTGTTGTTGTTTCAGCGTAATTATAAATTCAGCATCAATATCAAATTCTCTGTTAATTTTTTATCCTGTTGTTTATAACCAGCAAGTTTTTTTCTGATTATGTCATCGCTGACAATATCACTGATTGTGGTGTCATTAGCATCTACAGAAACTCTTCGAAATTGATTTATTCTTCGTACTCTGGATACTGCCAAGTAAACTAAATTTGACCACTCGATGTGATCATATACGATCCATACAATCGTATCGGATATAGTCAATCCCTGTGAATAATGTATTGTCATTGCGTATCCTAGCGTCCATGGGAATTTATCAGCACGCAATGCATCTTCGACAACACTGATATCAACCGACACAATATCCTTAAACACGAGAATCTGCTTCCTTGACTCTGTCAAATGTCCTGGAATATCAATTTCAATATTCTGTCTTCGTATATCCGTAGGCCTATAACACAGCGGCTTTGGAAATGTTGCAAAATTTTCCGTGTGCGTTTAAAATAACTTCATCTGAAGTGTATCTCTGACTATGTTTACTTGACACTATCAAATCGTTTGGTCTCCACGCTTCCCAAAAATCATTTAATGGCGTTTCTGAAATTATTTCACGCGCTTTTTCACACTGGATTTTATCAGGTTGTAATCAGATTAATTTCTTAAATTCACGTAATTCTTTATCAAGAGATCTATGAACAGTAGTAATTTCTTCATAATAATCTACAAAATTCTTCAGCCAATCATGCGGGAATAAACCGACAAATGGTGGTGGTTGACCATGATCGCCACACATTATCACAGCTGTATTTGCTAGCAATAGCCAATCGAGAAACAATTTTAACATCTCTAACAATACTGTGCATATCTTATCCCAAATAATAATTTCAGGAATATATTTATCTTCCATTCGATCAGGAGTCCATGCGTCACCTTTCCATCGAAATAAACTGTGATAAGTGCTTGCATTAATTCCTCGCTGTTTCATGTCTCTTGCAAGTCTGTGTGTTGGTGTTACCACACTCATGTTTGATTTCGCTCAAAATAATTCGATCACACGAGTCGTCTTCCCTGACCACCACAACCGTTGAAGTAACTGGTTTTATATCTACATATTGGATCAGAACACGATGGAGCTTTCGATAGTTCTGATATCTGATTATTTTTCAAGTAATTGTTTTCAATTCTAACATCTGCTGATTTAGAATAATCACGCAATATTTCCATTCTTATTATCCATGGTCTCCAACACACGTCGGAATTTGTACATTTATCCACTGCTTCTCTATATTTTATATCTATGTAAAATGAATTAGTGGCGACTCTAATCGCCAATTCATGAAATCTATTTATCATCGAAAATAAATTGATAGAAGCATAAGCCAGCACAGAAGCCCTTAAATATGTGCATTGGGATTATCTCCATCTATGTAAGTGACAATTGTACCGAATTTTGTTCCATCATACAAGAAAGCGTCCTTACGATTGACATAAATATCTCTAGATATTGCATCTGCGATTATCAAATCGTATTCAGAATTATCTAGAACTAATCCTGAATAATGTCGCTTGTGATCATATTTTCCACCCTGTGTTAATTTACCAATTATTCTTCTACCGAGATCTTTTGCATGTTTATTTCTAACTTCAAAAATATCCTTGTACCATTTAATATTTTCTTCGTCGAGATCAGGATTTGTTATTATTATCGCTAATTATACTATCTAGACTATCGGGTTGTGATAACCAAACTTCAGTTTGTTTCCGATATGATATAATTGCTTCACTGACAATCAGTGATATCAGTATTTTAGAATCGATCATATACCGTAATAACACTATTGCATCCAGTGTTTTTCAGATATATGTCTACCAAACCAAGCGAATTCCAATGATACCAAACGAGCGAAGCCGGTATTGGATGTCCAAATCTTTTAAAATACTCAGAGCATTAACCCATACCGAGAAACCTCCCTTGATAACACGCATTCATATCAACCGACATAACACTTTTAGGATCATATTTGGTATTCCATAAACCACCATGTTCATATATAAAACAGCTTGCCTGGACATCTGAGAGAAATTCAGCTCTTGTTGGTTTCCACATATTTTTTTTTCTCGCGAAATGAGCTGTAACTGACGGGATTGTAAAACAGTTTGTTAGTAATTGTTCGTCGTTATCCGTTAAAAATCACGGGCTAGTTTTCACATCAAGTCGTGAAGAGATTCAGTACGATATATTTCGCCATTAGGTCTTAAAAATTTATCGAATTTACACTCTTCGTCTTCAAAACTCTGAAATAACCACACTGATACAGGATCACTTTTATTCTCCGCATGAATAAAATCAAATAAATCCTCCTCCCGAGAAAACCCCACGGATAGATATTTTATGGTTCTATCCCGCGGAAATATTGTTACTGCGGAGGTCCAAGCGTGTACATTATGGTTAATAATTTTTATTGGAGATCCTCTTGATTTATATTTTGGTTCGTATAATACTTCTCCTGTTATTGTCTCTATGGTTATTGGAAATTTTAATATCTTTTTTAGCTCAGCTATATTTTGAATTGTGGCCCCATTCTCCCGGATTGTTAAGTCCTTTTCATTTATTTTTTTGCGTATTAGATCCGTCAATTTGTTTCCACGCAACGCATTTGTAAAATGATATATTATTCGTTCGGCTACACAATTTATCCTTGTCCCTGACAAAGTCAGCGGCGACTGTTTCATGGTTTTAAATTTCTCAATACCTCGTTTGCCATTTAACAGATAGATTCCATTAACAACCGCGGTCACGGAATAAGCTTTCTGGTAATACATTTTGTCAATCTCAGTCAGTGTTCCTGGTTTGGAATCCTGACTCACAATGGCAGCTCCTTTATCTTTCAATACAGGATCAAATGTGTCGCGTATAATCCAATTTTCTGTTTCAGAACGGATAATGAATTTCACTCGAAAAAAAACTTTCTATGGTCAAGATGCGAGATTATCACTGCTGCTTTTTGGTCGTTCATGGTATCATTAACACTACCATCGATTGGAAATGTTGACCAACAGTGAGATGCACTATCGCGTTTAAATTCATTAAATCCCTCATGGATTTTATCTGTCATGAGTTCATCACTTATTAGACCCTTATTTGGTACATCTATGGATACTCTATCCAGATTGAATTTAGCATTTTTCCAGGGTTTTATTTTGGATAATCTCGCGAACTCCTCCATATTATAATTAAAGCAAGTATTTAAATAAAGAATTTATATATAATGAATCACTGTAAAAATTAAAGTGGCTTATGATAGAATCAGTAACTGTTTGCAACAATTCATGCAGAAATGAATTATGTGGGTATCATTCACAGAGTGTGACGTATAAGCTTCGGTCCGCTACCCTGCATACGATGTGGGGTGGGTGTGAGAGGAAAATCGCAGCTGCGTCTCAATTGTGGTGGTAAGCGATACATGGAGCTTAAGCGTTATTATGATAAGCGAGTTAAAAACTCTGACCATGACAAAATTTTTTAAAAAAAACCTCAAGACTATATTATTAGATTTTCAATAAGTAATAATTAAACCAAATAATGAGACAAATAATATATATGTATATAAATGAACCAAGAATTTCAACCACATCCCGTGATCATCGATTATGAAACGTCTCGTGATGGTGTGGTCAGACTCCGCAGATTGAAAAAAAAACATTGGGGTTTGTTGACATACTTAGATTTTAATGCTGGAAAGAAAAATCAATATTGTCACAGATTTGCGTTCGAATGTTTCAACGGATTGATCAAAGATGGTCTTGCAATTGATCATATTGATTCGGACTTTACAAATAACAAATTGGAAAACCTACAGGCTATTTACTCAGAGTGAAAAGACCAAACGAGGTTGTACTGGAAAATACCCGAAAATTGCACAGTCTGTCAGATCTCTCAATAAAGAAAATAACGAAAAAATAATATTTCAATCAATGAATGCAGCCGGAAAGTATTTTGATATTTGCCAACCTTCGGATCGACGCGTTGCAGAACGAATGCAAAATTCTGCGCTTTCAAAACGATTTAAAAGCAAAATTCAATTTACATGTATCTATATTACATTTTGTACTGTGTATATAACACCAAGCGGAATAACTCGTGTAGGCATGTATATAGTTCTGAAACAGAGATAATTCTTTAGTTGTTCATGGGAATAATCACGTATTCTTTATCTGATCTATTTTTTTCAGAAAACGAGTCAAAAAATGAGTATTTACAAATATGGTATTCTTCTTTTTGGATACCGTTTTCAGGTATCTTGATTTGTTTAGGTGATGTCAATAATCATAATTAAGTTACACGAGAGTAAAAATCACACACTACTGTTATTGATTTTCACGTGTTAGTCATTTTATGTAGTATACAACCGGTTCTCTTATTGGGGCTTCGAAGTTCAACTGAAAACCACTCTACGTAACACCGTCACGCAGTGTGAATGTGTTTTTGCATTCACTCGGGTTGATTTTGTGGAGGTAGAGTGGTTTAGTTGAAAGTAGATTATAGCCCCTTTGTGTATTGCATTGTCCTTTGTATATATGTAAATATGTATATAAATACAAACCACGCCTTATTGGAATTCGCTAGACTGTTGTTGACAGGCTAGGTAGTCTGATAGGCTGTCGTCATTCATATTGGGCTCGCTAGACTGATGTTGACAGGCTAGGAGTTCCGGTATGTCATCAGTGCCGTCCTTTGTATATATAGAAATATATGTATATCTCTAGGCGTAATAAGATGCGAAGGCACCTTACAGCGACAGAAAGTGTGATGTCTCTATATACATATATGTTGTGACGTCATACACCAAGCACGCCCTCTTGAGGTTCTAGACCATTATTTGGCGGGTTAGATCCTCACACGGGGACTGTGTTTCGTGTTTCCCCTCAGCCTTCTCACATGCGAAGGCACTTGAGGGGACCACATGGGGTTGTGTTGTCTTATATACATGTGACCTCTGGACTTCTAACATGTGAGGGCATTTTAGGAGTTCACATGAGGTCTTTCATGTATATCTCTAGGCGTAATAAGATGCGAAGGCACCTTAGAGCGACAGAGATTGTGCTGTCATATGTACCTTACATGTATATCACTAGGCGTAATAAGATGCGAAGGCACCTTAGAGTGACAGAGATTGTACCGTCTTATATACCTTACATGTATATCTCTAGGCGTAATAAGATGCGAAGGCACCTTAGAGCGACAGAGATTGGTACGTCTTATATAATAACGGGTCAAAATTGACCCCCAGTTTTTTTTTATTAGATGTAAATGAATCATTAGTTTATAATAGCGATCTAAATAAATTCATTCCGTTATTTACCGCAGTCGAAAAATTTAGAACTGAACTCAGCCAACAATACCAGGTCAGGCGTACAATAAATTCCAGGATTAAAATGATAAAGGAAATCATTAAACATAATAATACACTTGAAAACACTGCGTATTGTGAAAATGAAACACTACATGTTTTGAAAACATAACACATGGACATGTTTTTGAAACACGAAGTTTGAAATGAGACATGTGATAAATTTAGTTTCAATACAGTTAGGGGATTACTCACATGGAACGATTTGTATGGGTTTGAAATTCTATGACACTAGTAACGCGAACTGTTATATTTGTATCACTAGTGATAAATCACTTACACGGAAGTGAAATTGGGGGGGGGGGTGTTTAACTGCTACAATTAAATCGTAGATAAGTTTATTTATAATGGTAAGGGAATCATTAACAACTAGACTTGCTCGCGAGCGATTACAAGCAATAAACAGATTTATTCCGTAAGGGATTCCGTCAGATAAAAATTACAAACGCGACAAGAATTTCGACCTGATTTTGCAGCTGATACTGCACAATTATTTAAACCGGTAACTTCAGCTACTGAGAAAGCTGCACTGACCACTGAGAGAGTTATATTGGGAGATATTTTTGACGATGAAGATAGAAAAAAGGGTATTCTCCCATTGTTAAAACAGATAGCTGGAGCTAAACCACATGACGAAAAAACCAGGAAAGTTCTGTTGGTAAAACTCAAAAAGGTGTTTTCTCTTTCATGGATAAATTTACCGATGAGGATAAAACACTAATAAAACAATTTCAAATATTAAAACCCAGCGATTATCACATTCTTGGTGGTTTTGCTGCTAAAAGCTATCATTTAAGAAGTGATTTTTTAAAAAGAAGAATATAAGTGAAATAGAATAAAGCGCAAATAATGGACTGATTGGTTATATAAATGGAACAAGGAGATTGGTCGTATAAATACAAAAAAATTGGGATATAAAAAATACCAATATGGGATTATTGATTGAGATGTACGACAAGAAGAAGAACGACAAAGACAAATCGAAGAAAGACAAGAGAAGAAACGTCAAACACCAACACGGAGACAAACACAGAGACAAAAAAAACCAAGAAGAACCTCAACAATATTATATCCCATCTGATCGAGAAGAAGAAGAAGAACCTCAACAATATTATATCCCATCTGATCGAGAATAAGATGATGATGAGCAAGGTGCAGCTGGTGAAAAATTCGCAGGTGGATTTTCTCAGAGTGTAACCCCAAGCTCCGCTTTGGGTAGTGGTCTTGTTCGTTGTCCTAATAGTATTCTCGGAGACAGCACGATCAGAAATTTTCATTGGGGGGAAAGGAGCTGGAAACAACTCACCGGAAATAATTAATGAAGCCGCTGATATCTGCAGACGACTATTTGATGGTGGTATCATGGATATTGGTGTATATCGAGAATTTATCGATGAACTAGCGGACGGCGTTACCGTCAGTGATTACCATATTGACTAATGTCACCACATTATATAAACAGCATTTAAATAAAATGATCACACACTACAACCACTATAAAAGCAAGCAACATCTACGTAGTAAACTTACAATTACCTGTTGATAAGGTGTATAATGGAGATGGTCTCGGTAATGTTATTCAAGGGTTATTTGCAAGGGTGGCTCCAAAAATAGCACCAATCGCAAAACAATAATCAATGAAAGCTATTGATGTTATTCGTGATAAGGGTATTAGCGCTGTTGGTGATGTTACCGATAAAGCATTTTTCGCAGGCAAAGAAAAACAACTAACACTAATTCGACGACGAAAAAAACACCACTGGTGATAAAATCACCGGGAAAACTATCATCTACGGAGATTATGCCTGCGAGTATAAGCAAAATAATAAACAACGCGGGAGATCAAAACATAGCATTGCGGATTGATGCTGAGGGGATATTACTGCCAATATGATAGCGGGAAGTGGACTGAGATCGCGATTTAGATCGAGAAATATATAATAAAATGTTCAAATCGTCATCTGATACGGCATTTGACTTAGATGTCTCAGTTCTCAAAGATGATTCTGTGCGCGATTAGCAATTTTATTCCTATAACGCAATACAACCAAATAGTCGATCAAGAATCGAACTTCAGGTTCAAGATACAAGCAAATACTTTCTACCCGCCGAAGCATTTATTGAAGTAGAAGGAGAACATGTAACAAATGTTGCCACTGATACGCCATATGTCGCAAATGTCCTAGTTTGCTTTGTCAATAATGGTATCATGGCATTATTTAGTGGCGCTAGATATATGATTGATGAAAGAGAGATTGAATCTATAGAGCATGATGTTGATGTTGCCACAACAATGGTGGTGATAGCAAGATATTCTGATGATTATACAAGATCAGCAGGTCCATCTATAATGTTCGCTAAGGATATTACTGATCACGCTGAACACATTCAGTATACTAGAGTAAAGGCAACACGAGATACTGCAGTTGATCCAGCACCAGCCGGATATGTGAGACCAGCAGCTGATTTTGATGTCATAGTAGATACTAATTCTAATAGATACTAATTCTAATTACAACCTAGGGTTTGCAACCCGTTTATCAATGTTCCAAGGACAACATAGATTATTTTTATGCGCGATTCCACTATCTCATATTTTCGGACTTAACAGAAATGTTAGAAAAGTTATCTTTGGAGCGAAACGTACAGTAGTCCTAGTGCGAAAAGTTGATGATAATGATGCAATCTGGCGGGAAGCAGGCCCTGTTGCAGCTCCATTTGCTGATGGTAAAGTAAATATAACAAGACTGTCACAGTGGATGCCAATAATGACTCCATCAATCACATCAGAGGAAAAATTACTATCATTTATGGATACAGGCTATAAATCATTGCTATCATGGCTAACGACAACAACGGATATTATGGAGTCTTCTGTTAATGGTATATTTACATGGCACATGGCATCAAAACAGGAACTTTCTGCGCCGCGGCATATATTTGTTGCGTTACAGGATAAGACACGATTAAATTCTCAAACACGTGGTCATATGATATTTGATCAACTCGGTGTTTCTTGAAGTCTGTTTGAGGATAAACGGCCAACAAGAACCATCCGAAGATATTTTACTTAATTACAGACAAAACCATATAGCACGTGCGTATCATCGTTTGTTGACATTTATGGGATGTGATAATAATGTAGATACTGGTCTGCAAATATAACAATTAGATTTTAGAAAACTATATCCGATTTATTACTTTTCGTTGGAACATCTTAATTTAACCAGACAGTCCGTCGTTGACATACATTTCCGAGCTCATGTAACTCTTCCAGTTGTTCTAGCTCCACTTATCCCTAATTACAGAGCAGTTACTGTCATACTCAGTGATAAATCAATGCTACTTGAAGGTGTTGGTGGACGAATGAGGGTCGTTGATACGCCAGTGGAAAACATACAGACAATTAGATCAATCTCATATTTAAAAAAAAGTCATATAGTCATGTTTAATATTACTCTGACTCCTGGTCAGATTAAAAAATTGCAATCGGAATCAGCTAAAAAATGTGGAACTAAAATATCGTTAAAACACAATCAGATGTCTGGTGGTCAAAATAAACTATCACAGCTCGTCAAATTAAGCAATGATGCTTACAAAGATAAAAAGGTGTTCAGGTCACTCTCTCTGCATCCGCGATCAAAGACATGATAAAATCAGGTGGTATATTTCCTCTTCTCACTGCGATACCAACACTAATTTCAGCCGCCGCCCCCGCTCTCGGAGCTGTTGGTACCGCGGCAGGGATGGCACTAAAGAAAGAGACTGGAAAGGGATATAAAAAAAGGGACGATCCGTTCACGGATTTGGTCTAAGACTACCAGGAACTCCATATTCATGGCACAGCGGAAAAGGCCTGAGACTACCAGGGACAGTTTATTAAGTCCAACACCGATGGTTCCAATGTCAAAGTTTGATATACTCGATGCTGCTAAAAAAATACGCAATAAGAAACTTTAGAGGTGTTTTTATGCGAGATCAATTACCACAACAACCAAACAGCACTGAAACCGGTATCATTAATCTCGATAAAAGCACCGGACCTGGAACTCACTGGGTTGCAGACACGATTGATCCACGTGGAATTGTTTATTTGATTCTTATGGGTAAGCTCCACCTAAAGAATGTATGCGTTCTATACATCAATTAAAAATTCCTCGCTGGTACTTTACGCTATCAACACAGAAAATGACCGACCCACCAATATGCGGCCTAGAAGTATTAAATGTACTTAACGCTATATCATCATCAACTAAACCACCCATAAAACCGTACACGAATATACGAGTAATCGCTTTCAAGAGAGATCTTAAAATATAATGGTTGATATTTGGGGAAGATCTCTCTCAAGCCTGAAAAAAACCACCGCGGAAAAATCTGAAACCAAAGAAGTAAAAAATAATCGAAGATGAAATATCCGATATGTTAAACCTCGCAAGTGTAGATCCAAATGAAATAGTCGTATTTCAAGACGAACAAGGGAAATTGAATACTAGTAATGTTTCCCTGAATGATATTGTAATAAATTTGGAGTATGTGTTAGTGAATTTGAGCCATGCTGGGGTCGTTAGTAGTGAATTTGGGTACAAGCCGAATGACTGTCCCTTTCAGTAACATAGTCCATATTAAAATTCAGCGGTGTATACAAGTATTGTGATTGGAAAGGCAGCATTTATGGTTGGAAATCAGTAAATTATAGAATGGAATCAATAAGTTGGAACTTGGTAGGTACCGTTTATGTGGCCGTAGTGGAAAATGGGCGTATGTATATGAGCGTGATACGCCGGAAATTCTGTGGATTGACTGGCCTAGGGTCGCGCAGTTAAATATTTCCCAGTTAGTAAGGGAATACTAGTGGAATTTCTATGGCATGACGGGCTATCGGTACGGAAAACGGATGATAATGAATAAAAACCATGCAAAAGTGCGGTTAATGGACTCTTGGGCAAGTTGTCTCCTCTGGGTCGCCCATTGATTAGAGCAAAGATTATTAGTTATAGCAGACACGGCTTTCTTTCCATTTTACAACTCAAGTTGTATGGAAGTCTTTGGAAATTTGGGGAAAACTTATGACTTCCAGCATGACTCGCGCCAGGGTTTTGACACCGCTCGGTCAAGTGAATACCCCTGTGCGTGTAACAATATTCTTGTTGAAATTAATGGAGTATCTGAAAATTCCCTAGCGGTAATTGATTCCACTGGTAAGATTAAACCATTAGTTCTTTTACCAACTGTGTAAGATAGTATTAACAATCGAGTAAAAAAAAATCCGGTGACTAAATGACAGGTCTGCTCGACATGAACTCGAATAAAATAACAACAGTTGGTGATCCAACACTGGATACTGATACTGTGACAAAACATATGTAGATGATAAAATAACGACGATATATGGTGAGCATAAAACCACAGATGATTAACTAACAACGCTGAACGACGAGTATAAAAAACAGATGGTAAACCAACAACGCTGCGAGCTTAGTATGATGTTCATGTAAGTGCATTTGCAAACCTCCGTAGGAATTTTAGAAAATCGGATGAAATCATAAATAATTTCTTTGGCGATCCGATGACTGTCCGAAGTAAACTTTAAGATATTTAAACAACTATTTATACTATTAAAGAAAACAAGACGATATCATTGCTGATTTTCCTAAAATCAAGATACCACATAAACACAATATCAATACCTTTTACTCGATACATCATAGTTCTTTCACCTGGACACCTCAAAATAACATCATTGGAGTGTCTGCAGATGTTAAGGGTATCGATAGATTGACTCTGATTTCACCGTTGCAATTTAACGTATCAACTAGTACTTCTACTGGTTTGAATAATCCAAATGCAATAATAGATAAGGGATCCAGTGCAATATTTACGATAACCCCCCTTCGTTCCGAAGGCAGTGGTAATTTAGCATCAGCCTCATTTACGGTTTATGTCGAATTTGTAATTGATTTAAGTACATAGTATATTGAATGTCTAACAATATATCGTGATTTTCAAACTAAACTGAAAACACTTATTGACGAATATACCGCGAAGATAAAAAAAATACCGCAGGTAAATTACCAGCGTCGATGTTATCGTGTATTCGGTTTCAAGTGTAATTGCTGGAACTGGTATATTGTCATCGACGACAACAATTACATGAATTCTTAGCATCATCACAAACAAAATGTCCACATGCAGTCAGAATAAACTACACGAATATATAATTAAGTTACATATTGAATCAACCGCGTATTCCCAATTATCGTCGCTGATATCATCTAGTCTTGAAGGCACAACAATATCAGATAACGAAATCTCCGCGATGGTGAATATCTACCATAGCGCAACATCAAAATTAGAAAAACAACACAGTAATAATAATGTCAATGTCGACAACGGAATTACTTCAGCAGATTGCAACAAACACAACGCCGCAAAAAGACATCCATGATCTCAATAATCTCAACCAACCCTGAATTCAGTGTGAATTTCTCCATTACGATTCCCGTTAAGGAGATAGCGCTGGCAAAATTACGAGTATATCACAGTTGGCGGAATATTAGATCAAAACTATTTGGTGGTCAGCAACCGAATAATTCCTTGGTGTTTGCGGGTAAAAACAAACAAGACGGAACTCCAGACTGGAAAATAGTTTCCTTACCATCTGGGTCTTACCAAATCGAACAGATCAATAATAAATTACAGCGTAGAATAAAGTCCATTACGGGAAGAGAATCAAAAATCGCTATAACAGTTCATGAATCAACACTATCATCCGCGATTGAGATAAACTTACCCGGGTATGCTGTAGATATCTATCAGAGTTCTATAAGAACCGTGCTAGGATGGCCTGAAATCCCACCTCGACCGTCTTATCAAAATCTACTGGAACCCCAAAAGTCTGATTATATTTCGGATAAAGAATCATATCATGATGCAGTGATATCATACGAAAGAAATTTTCGAGTTCTGGATCTTTTTATTGGAATAATAGAGCCAGGTCATAGGTGGTATCGAGCCATTCAAAGTAGAATTACTGAACATTTCATAAAAATAAATAATGAATTTGAAAAGTATAAACATATACTAAGAGAAACTTTTTCCAAAGAATACCCGAGAGATGAAATCATCAAATACATAGAAGTATGTAATCAAATTATCGCTGACAAGGAAATATTTAATTTAATGATTATTAAAACGGTCTTAAATTATATATCTCCTAAAACATGAGGAGAATTTGCAAAAACATATAATATACGTGTAAAAGATATTCCAGCATTTAAGTTTAATTTAAGTTTCCTGAGTATAATGTAGACCAATTAAAAAATCCGACAGTGATGTCATAGATGAGTATTTCCCACAAATACTCGCCGAATGGAAAAAAATAACACAACCACAGACAACTATCCTCAAACATAATAATGACCCAGACGGGACAGGTAGGCATATTGCTCCTCAAAATATGAATATATCTTCGGTGATTGCAATAAATCTAGTATGTGATGCTATTGATGGAAGTTACCAAATAAATCTCGAAAGATCAAATCAAGCCCAGCTGGGATATATTTATATTCGTTTGCACCAACGGCTTCACCCGGATTTTTAATAATTGAAGAGCTAACAAATCCAAGGTATATGCGATGTCATAATGATTCATTAACGAGAATTAATTTTAAACTCACTGACCAGTCCAATAATTTGACTGACTTAAGGAATGAGGCTTTACAAATTAGTCTGTATGTGAAATCCTAAGGATTTTCGTTTTAAAGACTTTTACCTAAAAGAAACTTCAGTTAAAACCATAGCAGTTTAATTTTGTCTGAAATAATTTGTCTCCGTAGAGGTTTAAAAACTTGGTCTATTTACTCTCTCTCCGTAGAGGCCTTATTTTTGTGTGAAAACTTGTCTATTCAACCTTCTCTCTCTCTAGTCTCGTCTACCAGAAATAATTTCGGTCTGTCCACCCTTGAAAATTTGATCTGTCCACCCTACTTTCGCTAAGCAAGAGACGTAGACAGACCAAGTTTTTCAAACAATCTAAGACCTCTACAGCAGTTTTGGTATGTTCATAGAGGCTTTATTTTATATGAAAATTTGATCTATACTCTCTTCTTGCTGTAGAGGCCTTAGTTTGATTGAAAAACTTGGTCTGTCCACCCTTGTTGATGCTTATAATCTTACGGCATGATATCTACTCAAGGTCCTTTCTTTAGTCAGAAGTTTCTCGAAATCGCCTCGACGAATTTTCTTTAAACTTTCTCTATTATTAGCAATGGGGCTTAGTTCGACACAGTGTAAGAGGCGATGAAATCAAAATTCTGTAAGTAAGGTTCACATAAGTACAAACTATTGATACTGTTTAGTAACATTGGCGTGTTTTTCATACCCGGTACCCCCTAAGGCGCCCCTTTCTTGGCAGTTTCGTTTCCACGAAGTTCGTCAGGACTTCTTTCGTTGGTGGAACCTATTTCCTAGAAATAAAATATCCATTGAGGCATCATGTCAATATTGTATACAGAGGGAACGTAATGGACCACCTGTATATGTATGATCGTCTCCCGATGAACATGTCAGTATTATATCTCATCTGAGCGAGGGTGTGTACTTATCAACGTGCAGATCAGGATTAACTGCAGGTAAATATATAAAGGAGGTATTGTTTATATTTAAAATGCAGACCTTATAAAGAAACTTCAAATAACATTTTTGCAATTAGAAGTAAGTAAAATGTTTTTATTGGTAGTGTGTTCCAGTCAATCGTCACAATATATTATGGCGGATAAATAAGACTTTATACATTAGTTTGATAAAATGAAAATTGACTTATCAAATGTATACATTTCTATTTTGACATTGAAAGATTCTAACTCCTTCCTACCATACATCACCAAAACACATTTCGCTTCTCTCAAAGTATTCATCAAGTCTCTTTCACAATTGAAAAATAAAAAAAGCAAAGAAAAGAAAAGAACCAAACACAAACACAAAAAACACATACGAAACAAACAAACTAACAAAAACATGAGCGTCAGAAATTGAGGCGGGGATGCGAACTCGTATCCTGAACTTTGTTTGACGCTGCAGAACAAAAGCAGGACACGTCGATTGTTTCCACGTGTCAGACAACAAAACCTGAGCTCTGATACTGACTAATATTACCTATAAACATAATACTTTTATCAAAACGTTTACACTAAACATTTTATTTTAACAAAAGTGTGACCCTATAATGTCATACAGCACTGTTATCGGGGTAAAGTTTATGTTTGACTTAATTTTAGGAACATATTTTCTTCATCTCCACGATATGATGACACGGACTTTACACATCTGACAAGCGGCAATATCAAAACGGATTGGCTTTAAATGGGGGTGGGGGTTGGGTGGAAATTGTCTGATAGTTATGAAAGTGCCTCTTTTATGACAGACAAACATAGTATAACAAAGTTAATATATTTAGCATACACGCAACACGTCTTGTATAATAACATCTATTTCGTGTTTTCTCGCTTGTATTCAAAGAATACCGAAGAGAAAATAATGCATGTTCACAACGTATCAAGCCATTTTCTGCCATGAAACGTTCATATCTTGATGTAGAAGAGTATTGTCTTATTATTATGCACAGTCAGCATTCGTTATTAGCAGAATATGGATTATATTGTTTATATTAAACTAAGACAATAGACCTCATATTTTATTCAGGGATTATCTTGTGAAAATATCAAGATTCATGCAAACATATGTAAGGTTAATGTTGTTGTTTTAGGGTATAACACCATTTTTCACCCCACGATAGGCTATTCATGGCGGCCAGTATTAACGGTGCAGGAAAAACCCGGGGAAAACCCCCGGAAAGAACCACCGACCCACGAGAAGCTTCTGGCAAGCTTTCTTACATACGCACGTTGGCCGATTCTGAGACTCGAACCCACACAGAAAGAGGTGAGATGGCAGTGATCCGTAACGGAGAGTGCATTAGACCACTCGGCCACTCGGGGTCCCTCGTAAGGTTGAATTCAGTGACACGGTGTAATTGGTTATCAGTAAAGAAGTTCAAGGTTTGTGCATTTTGGGTGTAAATTTGTTTAAAAAATAGTTCAAGTAACACTGGTTCGTGTTTTTACCTATGTTCATACACTTTACATCCTTGGACATGTGATGTTTCACAATCAAAGACAAAAATAGAAGGAGAAAGCAGGAAATGTCGGAAATACATAGATATCTAAACATCTCAAGTCAAGAAGCTAAACATAACCGATCTTTTTACAACTGTTATACCATTGTGTAAACCGGGTAATATGTTTAACGACTTCAAAGACACGTACAAGGACCGTTTGGTAATATATTTAAATTGCAAACATTTTTATGCAGGATAAGTCTTAATATTAATGACTTTCAAGCAAGCTGATTTGTATTGAAACGGAGTTGCCAGCAAGTCATAAATTTACCAATGTGAAGCAAATGGTTCGCTGTAAATACCGTTTAGTGTTTCTCTGTCAAATATACAATGACGGTTTGATGGTGTGCATACACGATCAGATAGCTGTACCTCGAGACCTTTCCTTATGCAAAACTGGAGCAGGAAAATATATGTCTGGCTTTGGGAACACTGTAAAAGTGAAGGTATAAATGAACACTGAAATTGAAAACCAGTCTGTGCTCTACTCGTCTTCAAGGTTTAAAGGAACACTGAAACAGAAAACCAGTCTGTGCGCTACTCGTCTTTAAGGTATAAATGAACACTGAAATTGAAAACCAGTCTGTGCGCTACTCGTCTATAAAGGCGTTGCCTCTGTAGCCGCTGTAGCATTTTTCTTCGATGAGAAAACGTCTCGCACAGCATCGCTCATCTAGAGTTTTATTGTTGTTTGTTGCTTTAGATAATGTCCTTCTTATTTTATATCTCCTGTCCTGCTTGCCTCGTGCAGATTACTGTATTAACACATTCAAAATAATATATATATATATATATATATATATATATATATATATATATATATATATATATATATATATATATATATATATATATATTTGACTGGCACGGGTCTGTGTCAGGGCCAGATAAGGTCAAGTGTTGAGGGTGGGCGTGGCCAAAATTTCAAAATGGCCCCGACTTTCCTAGAAAGGGCACCAACAAATAGTATGTGTGTCTATTTAATCAAAGTGTCCATACTATTAAATAAATATGCGCAAAAATAAAACAATAGTCAAATTTCAAGTGACAGACGACTGTACTTTTGTGTGTGTGTACGTTTAATTTTGTATTTTTTAGCCCGAGAAACCTTAGAAACCCACCCTCTAATCCAGATATGTGTGTCGCTGCGATCGTTACATTCTCCTCCGGGTTGAAGAAACGCGATTTAGCCATCCGTTTCGTGGTTAATTGTTATGATATTAATTTCGTGGTTAGTTGTTATGATATTAATACGAATTTGGAGTCGTGCAATCCACGTGTGACACTCTATACCAGTGCTGAACAATACCCAATATCAAGTTAACGGAGAATAAAGAAGTTTTAGATAACATGAGACTAAAGTTGACCCATCACTCTTTGTGTTTTGGAGGAGACGATTAGCATATGTACACGAACGTCAATGTAAGAAACATTGCAATGATGACTAATGAAAATTAGGATTGCTACCGTATGCAATTACCTGGCTAGATAAGATATACCTGACTACACTTCTGCCAGGTATGTCTCTTTGGCTGACAGTGGTATTTGTCACTAAAAAGGTGTGTGTGTGTGTGTGTGTGTGTGTGTGTGTGTGTGTGTGTGTGTGAGAGAGAGAGAGAGAGAGAGAGAGAGAGAGAGATTTGGATTTTTAACGTAGCATTAACAATTTGTTTTAGTGATATCGCTACAATGTCTGCAGTGTGGCAGTTTATAGTGATGTCTAGCACTGGGGCATTGCCACATACTCGTAGCATGATGTCCTACTCTAAATCTGAAAGGTGTGCTCATATGTCACACCGTATGCCATATAAATCTGAAAGGTGTGCTCATATGTCACACCGTATGCCATATAAATTTGAAGGATCTACTTGTGTTCACTCTGTGTCCTGGGTTGAAATAAAGACTTTTTTATGTTCTACACATTATTAAAAAGATGACGGTAATAAAATGATAAAATTACAACGAGGTTGCGGTGCAAAATTGGTGTGCATGGTATGCAAAACATTAAGCGGAAGAATACATTGTTTTATTTCAGATCTATCGTTCAATAGGTATTGTATCCTTAGACAAGTGATGTCACATCATGGAAGAAAAAGAAGAACAGAAGAAAGCAAATGACTAAATATCGAAATGTTTAAAATCATGAAGATAAATTTCACTGATTTTACACAACTATTATGTCATGATACTAATCGTTTAATACATTTCATGGATTGATTAGACCGAAGCAGGACATTTTGGCGCCGCCGGTTTGGCGCGACCGGTTTGGCGCTGGCCGTTTTGGCACGTGCCGGTTTGGAGCCGGCCACATTAGCGCCGAGCAATTGTTATTCCTGTATTACTGTTAAGAGGTAACCTTACATTAGTGGAGCAGGTAAGAATAACCACTGATTACCTCAGCGATCAAAGAGATGTAGTGTGTAAGTGAAATATAAAGTGAAAAATAAGTAAATTATTCCAATGATCATCCTCTGTGTTATTAAAATAACTAAAACTATGTAATGTTCATGCGCGAACATTTCTTGACCACGTTTCGATTTCATAACGCTCATTTCCGAAATAAAACTTTTACGTTAATGCATTTGACAGCACACTTATATAAACAAACAACTATATAGAAGTGTGTTTAAGCCTGAATGACTAAATCGTTAATCCTATGCATGGAATTTTTTTACCTTTCATTGCTTTCGTTTTCAAATATGAATAATACGTTAGAGATCCAAAAATTAAATTGTTAATCTTTAAGTGGTGATGACTCACGGGACAATATACCAATAGAGTCAATTATCTTAAGCATCCTGCTTATATTCTTATTTCTTAATTCTTTTGTAAATGCTGACATGGCCTCTAATTATCTTAAGGATAATGTGTAATATTTCGATGTTAATCCTTTTCTCGGTGCCAAAACATCCAGCACCAAAACGGCCCACGCCAAAACATCCTAGCGCCAAAATAATGATAATAATAATAATAATAATAATAATAATAATAATAATAATAATAATAATAATAAACCAGTATGAAAGTGAAAGACTTAAGCATTATCCAAAACTTAGCTCGTTTACAATAAAATTGTCACATTAGTTATAATCATCGCTATTATTTTTATTTATTTATTTATTAGTATTATTATCATTACTATTTTTAGAAGTTCTTCAAAGATGGATTGGAAAAACATGGCGTACGAATATTTTGAGAAGGATAGCGGGATGAAAGTGGATGAATTTCTGAAGCAGCCAAAGGTGAGAGTATATGATTTTTGAAGCTAGTTTATAGTAGATGTTTTGTTTACAAATTGCTTTCCATGGACAACACTGTTTCGTCTGTTATTATGGACCGATACCCACCAAACAAGGGTTCGCATGATAAGAAAAGGAGTTCATAAAGTTTAGGGTTGTTTTTACTAGATAGGTTTACACTACAAGAGTTTCACTGAAACATACATACATACATACATACATACATACATAAGAGTACATGGATGCAATCGAAAGGGCCACATGAATATCAGTCGCCCAAATTTTTCTACAAACCAACTGCACTTTTTTTCAATAACTTGACATTACTTGTAGTTCAAGGTCATATGTAAAGAATGTATCTAACCAAGGTCACAGTCAGTTTTTCTAAATCAGAGGTTTGTAGTCTAAGTTGAAGTTAAAACACAAACTAATGATGGTACGATACATTCCATGCCTGGTAACAATGCGGTAACACCAGATTTCTTCGAACAATGATACATATACTATATACTGATAACCGGTGAAAATTAAAGATATAAGCACGACTTTAAAGTTACAGGCTAAATTAGTCTCTTCATGTAGATTTCCATTGGAGTCTTTTTATTATGTATTCCATTCAACCCTCTTCATGAAGTTTTCTATTATATTCTCTTTATGTAGCTCTCCATGTAGATTTCCATTAGAGTCTTTTCATGTTGTTTTCTATTATAGTCTCTTTATGTAGCTTTCCATTAGAGTTTTTTTCATTATGTTTTCCATTCGAATCTTTTATGTTGTTTTTTATTATAATCTCTTCATGTAGATTTCCATTAGAGTTTTTTTCATGTTCTTTTCCATTCAAGTCCCTTCATGAAGTGTTATATTATAGTCTCTTCATGTAGCTTTCCATTAGTCTCCTCGTGTAGATTTCCATTAGAGTTTTTCATTATGTTTTCCATTCGAGTATATTCATGTAGTTTTATATTATAGTCTCTTCGTGTAGCTTTATATTAGTCGCTTCGTGTAGATTTCCATTAGCGTCTTTTCATTATGTTTTCCATCCGAGTATAAAGCATCTTCAAGTAGTTTTCCATTAGTCTCTTCATGTAACATTACATTAGAGTCTTTTACTTATTCTTTCCATTAGAGGCTCATCATGTCGTTTTTCATTAGATTCTTGTCATATAAGTTTTCAAATACGTTCAGTAAGATTAATGGTTTCCACCTTGTTTTCCTCATCAACGTTCTTGTAGCCAAAACAAACGTTGAGAAGAAGATTATCTTTGCTAGTATTTAAAGTTAAATGGAGTCTGTCGTCAGCAAAGAACGACGAGTGGGGTGATGAAGTACAAGGGTATGCAGATATAGTAGATGATGTTCCTATCCCAGCATACGACATATTTCAACCCAACAGCATCAAGGAGGTCAGAATTCGATTTTTCAACCACACAGTGCATGACAACGCAGCCACGGACCTGCGATGTGCCTTCTTGAAGTTCGGCGACAAAAAGTCCGAGGGTCCCATGGACATGGCCTTTACCACAGGAAATGTGTCCTTATTCAATGACGACGAATCTCTCCAAGATTTCCTTGCAGCTCTTGACGGTGGACCTTTGGCCCTGAAACTATGGGCATATATGAATCCAATGAAGTATGTATATTGAATCCATATATGCCGTTATTATTATTGATATTATTATTGGAAAATTTAAAGGTTGATATTGATAAAGAAAACAAATTTAAAGGGAAATTAACACTTTTATGAGATTTAATATAAAGCAATACAAATGTGCATTGAGAAATAAGTTGTTACATGGAGAGATACCTATTTCATTTTTCTACACCCAAAGTCATACATATTACGAATAATGTATGGCATTGACACGACATCGAAGTGGATGCAGGAAATTTACATCCATTCAACATATATTCAAAACGCAAATATTCAAAGGTGTTACAAGCCCAACATTGATCGAACACTTATGGAATGGATTTCAATTGAATGCTTGTGCTTCATTATGTGTCACGTGTTATTGTTCCTGATAGTGCGACTGCATATGTAGTTTGCAATGCATTCTGAATGCAACATTCTACTGAGTACCTATTCAAAACTTAAAAACAAAAATGCAAATATTGCCTCCTTTTGGCGAGGGAGGCACAGGTACATCGCATAAGTACATCGCTTCGTGAATTTTTTGTATCGCTTGATACACATAGATATTTTAATAAATAAACAGTGAACACGTTATCAAAAGTTGTTTAAATGTTTGTGCTAACTGTTGAACAAATAGGTTCAGAGTTTCTAAATGCAAATCTTTTCTCTTTTGAAAGTTATCACGCTCTTGTGGAGAGTTTACGCCGCCCACCCAGATCTTGGAATTATCTGGATTACTACAATCACGTGACATATTCTTGTATCACGGGAGAAAATACCAGGCGTCTCTTCCGGTTCAGACTTGTCGGTACTGGGCTCCTTGAGGAATCCAAACTGCCTCCTAAAGAACAGAAAGAACCATGGTAAATTCTGAAAATACAATCGTATGAACTGTACAATTTAATGGTGAACGATGATCGACAGTAGCAAGGAATGTGGGAAGGTATCAGTTTGGAGGATTATATAGGTTTTACATTGGTTCCACGTCAATGATTGGTCAAGTACTTATGTACAACAACTAAATGGTTGCAAACACTATTCTCTTACCAGCCTTTAGAAATTCATAAAAATTGCATTTACTAGTAATAAATACTTCCAAATAGGGCTGACTCCATTTCTTGCTTCATGTTTTTTTTATCTCTCGTTTAATTTTCAAACGCCTTTTTTAATATATACAATAAAATTCAGTTCGATGCTTATCACAAGATAACTGATTAAAATGAACCGTGTCAAACAACATCGCTAAAAATCTCCTAATAAGTGTTCTTTTTATCACTACATTGGGAAGAGAAACATGGTAGTCCCATTTATGCCATTTGCCTCAGCAGTTGGTTAAATTTTGACTGAAATATATTTTTTGCATATATAAAAACATCCTTCCCTTATATTCACTGGATCACATGACAGATTGTGCACGTACTTGGAAAAAAATTTTATGATGCAAAGACATTTCGTTCCGTTACATTAACAGAGATACCTCGCTTGGCGCTCAGCTTTAAGAGGTTCCTGTTAGGACAGGTCTGCCTGGTGTAACGATAATGCGACTGGGTGGGACATGGTGCTACATCTCTCTCTCTCTCTCTCTCTCTCTCTCTCTCTCTCTCTCTCTCTCTCAAAGTTTTTAATGTAATCTTAAAAGAAAGCCTTTGATTGATTTTCTTCAGACTTGTTTTTTAGAAATAATGAAGCTAAGTCAATTTAATTTGTTGCAAAAGTTCTTCACCTTGTGAAATGTGGTCAATGTCACAGTAAAATAACATTTCTGCTGGAGTTTTGAATAACGTTTTTTCATTTGCATATAGTGTCTTAATCGTTAGATATATGGATTTTAATACTCTAATGAAAAATTGCGAAGCTGACACGATGCATTCTGCAACATACTCAACCTTTAGATCTTTGGTTTAATGTCAACCTTTTCGCTGTAATGCTTTGATCGTGGGCTTTACATGTAGGCCTTAGACAACATGTCAGTAATGTACTGTGTCCTGCAACATGCATTGCTGACTTTACTTCTACACTTTGGGAAACTGCAAGTAAACAAAATAAATGCATCAACACGAGTTATTTTGGCGTGCATTATTTTACTTGATTGTTTGGTGTGAGTGATGCTATAGAAGCTATACTTTTATTTACTCAGGATACACAACTATATATAAATCCAATTATATTTTTCATATTATTCAGGGCATAAAAATAACTTTTAGATTTCGTTTGTAATACAGGACATTAAAAAGACATGAAACAGCAGTAAAGAAGTTTGACCACTATCTTGGAGAAGCTCTTGAAAATGTAGCAGAAACAATCCCAACCATGCACCTTCAGATCCAGCATCGCGACGTCACATCTGATATAGTACCAGACGAACTGAAGGATCCATGCATCAGCTGGGATGAGAAAAGCTATCCTTGGGAAGACATCGCCGACATCGTTCTCACATATAAAGTTCCAAATGTTTTAGCAGAAAGAGCAAAGTATAACGTTGAGAAGATACCAGATGGAATTGGGGTTGAAAGTTTGGCAAACTCAAGTCCTTACACCTACCTGTTGAATGTTCGTGAGAAAGTGTTGTTCGCTTCTACTCGAAGTCGGCCTTTGAGCCATTCTTCTGTCTCTGATGTAAAGTGTAAATCGGAAATGACGAAGTATCTGGTGCATGTGGAGACTGGCTACCAGGCGGAATCAGAAACAAATGCTGCAGTATCCATTGCCATATATGGTACAATGAACCAAATCATTTTCTGGTTTTTTTTTTTACCTCCTACCACATTCGAGTCTTTCCAACCCGTGCGTCATATTTTTTGTCTTCTTTTGATACCTTGTACATTTTAATATGATGTTTGAGACAAAATATTTTATGCGGCTGGGTCAAACATTCTCCGGTTAAATTTTGTTTTCTCCTTTCCTGTCAACAATTGAGTGAAGTAGAAAATTTGTAATTCTTTTATAAATTCGTATGTTTATTTTTTCATCAAGTATTCTTCAGTCATTCCAAATTACTTGGGCACCGGTGTCATCCGGACATTTCTTTTTTACAATCAAAGATGCTAATTTGTTTGGAGTTCTAGTTTTCGTACGCATCACTCCAGTTACAATGTAACCGGCAATCGAGCAATTCAACTTACATGTTGTCATTCTGCAAACTCGTATTTACGTTATACGAAAACTCGGGGAACTACAAAATCTTGTTTTGAACGTTATATCCAATCGCTGGCCCATTGACCTACTTTTGTTTTCATTTTTTAACTTTATAGGCCGGGGGATACAATTAAAGAAAGGACCGTCCGAGTAAACTAGAGATCGAACTACAGACGATTTATTTATAGCTGGATTTAGAGATGACATTTTTTGAAGGAATGTATATTTCACCGATTCAATAAACATGCAGCTTAAAACGCTTCATCCAACAAAGTCTTTATTCTGAGGAAACTTGTTAGAATAATATTATTTTTCTGATAGCACTTAAAAGAAACAATTACCATCACATGCTGGTGGGACTTAGATTTAAAACAATCGTCATTTATTAATCCTACATTATATTGTAGGTACCAAGGGTCGAACAAAAAAGCTGCTGATGGATAAAAGTTTCCATAACGATTTTGAACGAGGTCGAAAGGATGCATATTATCTACAAGCCACAGTCGTCGGCGACATCAAATTCGTGAAGATCTTTCTCGCCGGAGGGGGTCGCAGCAGGGATTGGTTTCTACGGAACATTGTGATATTTGATCTGAATAGCAGAATGGTGTATGACTTTCCGTGTTTCCAGTGGATAACAACTAATATCACCGTACCAAAAGGAAAAGGTTTTATTTAAGTTAGCTGTCTTCTGTTTAAAGATTAATTGTTGAATATCTTGAAAATAAGAAAATTTGGGAAAACCTGACAAAGTTAATAAATGCTTCAGTATATGTTTAGCCATACGTTGGTTATTTATTATAGCACGCAAAAATTTCAACTAAATAAGTAATTAAATTATCTTTTGCAAAATGATTATGTATATGATCTGATTTTAGTATAAAATATTATACATTGAAGGAATGATTTTATTCTGCATTTTCAGATGTATAGATTAAATGTATGTATTTTGGTGTGCAATGAGCTTTTTGAATCTCTATGACCTTACTGAAGAGAAACCAGGATTGTGTAAACACCGAAAGAGCTGTAAAAGTAATGACTTCTGGTGTATCTTGTTTTGTTGTTGTTGTTTGTTTTACAAATTTAATAATGATGTCCGAAAGTGTGTAACGAATGCAGCATTGTTCGATTGGTATTGGAACATATATACAACTGGCCACAACATTTCTATGATATCCACTTAACCAGTACACGCGGAAACGAAACCCTGATATATAGCTTGAGATCTGGAAGCCCAAAATCTCGTGCTTTTCTCCATGACCATGTTTGGGTAAGGAACTAGTAACAAAATATAGAGTACCTTTCATCATGTTAGTATATGGTGTCTTTCTCCATGTTAATGTAATGCTTTAGTAAAGAACGATTTCTCTGAGAATGTTGACATTTGTATCTTGGTTAATTAGGATTGGTAGCAGTTAAGATCCTGTTCTTAACGGCGACACGCCAGTCCCGTTGTAATGCACTTTTCTATGATTGAGATAAAACTAAAGAAGATGATGATGATGATGATGATGATGATGATGATGATGATGATGATGAAATTACTGAACTGAGATTGTTGTTTACAACTGTATTTTGTCATATATTCATCTTTTCATCTATACTTTAATCCGAGGTCAAAACTTTCACGCAAATTATGTTCATCTGCTTTGTATAGCGATCTTAATCCAACGGGAAGACGATCCTGCAATGTGGTACTTAAGAAAGATGGAGATCGCTCAGAAACAGAAGACTATCTGCTGGCACACCGATAAAGGTTTTCCTGGGAGAATTGGTACAATGTTTTATTGCGACATAGTATACCTTAAATTTTAGATTTTGTATACAAAAAGATAATGTACTATCATGTATTGCCCATTATACAGTACATAATCTGATCCAAAGTGAACGCTTCAGTTGCACTCCAAACAATTTTGATCCTGTCAAGAGGCTATTTCTGCTGTGTTTATGCAATTATTCTATTAGGTTTTTAACATTCGAAACTTCGCACAGACTAAACTAACGTATGAACACAACCCATGACCCTAGATGACAGTTGTTTCATTTTTTTAAGAGAGAGAGAGAGAGAGAGAGAGAGAGAGAGAGAGAGAGAGAGAGAGAGAGAGAGTTATTATAGGACCCGAGAAGTAAAATTATCTTAGTAATGTATCATTAGAAGTTGAAAGGAAAGCCCAATAAAAACATTATTTTAGCGTAGGTAATTTATATTATATGTACGATTAACGTCATACAATAACACTTTATACGTAGTCAACTACGTACATATTCTTTTTCAGCGTGTTATGCTACCTAATGTTAGTAGGAGAAATTGTGTTAAATATATATTTTATAGATTACAACATATTTCAGATTTCGTATCATACAAAGATCTCCCACGAGATCTAAAATTCGCAAATGATCAGGAATGGGAAAGGAATAATATTTTCGGAAGCTTTGCAACAAAAATGAAACAAAACTGTTTCACGTCAGTATTCAACGCCTTCGATAGTTTTGAAGACTTCAGAGCAATGGCAGAAATTCTGGGTCAAAGCGAGATCGCCAAGGCAATTCTCCACAAAGACAACTGGATGAGAGATGAGGAGTTTGGAAGAATGGTACTGGACGGAATTAATCCGGTCTTATTAAGGAGATGTGAGACACCGCTAGAGAACTTTCCAGTTACGGATGAGATGCTTAAAGGATGTCTGGACAGAGGGTTCAGTCTGCAAGAAGAAATGGAGGTAATTTCAATTATTTGAAGGCTTGTTCACTTTGATCATGCAGCAAAGAAAGACGTTGATATTTAATCGTGAGCTATTCTTGAAGCTAATCAAAAACAAACAATATTGTTAAGGGTGTCTTGTATTGAACCGTTCATTATCTTTTACAGGCGGGACATGTTTACATCCTTGACTACAAACTATTGGAAGGAATTCCCAGGAAAGAGGGAAGCTATCTTCCAAATCCGTTATGCCTGATGTACGTTCGAGCTGATGAAGCGCTGGTCCCAATTGCAATTCAGTTGGAGCAAACACCATCACTTGATAATCTTATTTGGACCCCCAACGATACAGAATTGGATTGGCTGCTTGCCAAAACTTGGGTAAAATCAGCAGATGCCAATGTGCACGCGATTTACACCCACTTCTTCAGGGCTCATTACTTATCGGAAACCTTCGCTGTATCCACAAACAGGAATCTCCCAGCTTCCCACCCTGTGTATAAGCTATTGATACCACACGTAAAATACACTATTGCGGTCAATACAGCAACAAAGAAGAAGATGATAGGTAGTGACGATGCATTACTTACAAAACTTTTGTCCGTTGGCGGAAAAGGTTTTGACCTGATAGCGAGGGCTTACAGCGAGTTCAAATGGGATCATCTCAAAGTACCGATGGAGATAAAACTCAGAGGTGTGGATGATCCGCAGCTACTGCCGAACTATCACTACAGAGATGACGCCATAAAAATGTGGAAGTGCATATCAGATTTCGTGTCCAAGGTGGTGCACATCTTCTATAAGTCCGACTATGACATCAAGGAAGATGTAGAGCTACAAAACTGGATGAAAGACATCAAACTAAACGGATTGGTTTCTGGGAAAGAAGAAGACAACGGTGTTCCTGGATGCGTGGAATCAGCCTTACATCTGATAGAAATTCTGACCGTAATAATCTACAACGAGTCATGCTTCCATGCAGCCGTCAGCTTTGGTCAAGTCGATTACTATCAGTTCGGACCAAACTATCCCGGTGCAATGCGGGCTCCTCCACCGACGAAGAAGAATGGGACAACTATTTCTTCTCTCATGGCAACACTACCAACTAAATCTGAACAAGCAATGATGATAGCTTTTACAGCATTTATTAGCAAATTCTTCAGCCAGGAGGTAAGATCGCTAATCAAATCTATCTGAATAAAATGCATTAGAAATGTAGCAAACTATTTTAACTCTTCGGGCTCTGATATAAGAAATATACTATGCATGTACTAAGCGAATCCCATTATTGAATTATTATATTGTTTAACAAATGCTAGTTGAACTTATACAAATCAAACATCTTATGTCTTACTGTTGGAAAAGAAAATAGAAAGAAAAAAGGAAAAGTTACAACCTAGTCATGTTTGCATTTATACTTTGAATCTGCAAGGTTGCACAATGAGCTTACTTCTAAAATTTACAGGTTTACCTTGGTGACTATCAAGACCCATACTTCACGGAGCCTTCAGTTAGGGAGGTACAGGCAGAATTCCGGGAAAACCTGAAGAAGATCTCAGAGGAGATACAGATCAGGAATACATCCCTTGAGATCCCGTACACCTACCTCCTTCCCGAGCGCGTGCCAAACTCAACTACTGTGTGATTCTTGAACGATACCTTGGGTCTTAATTTGATCAATCGTTTACTGTGAGGAGGTGTAGTAGTTATCCTTTAGTTGTCTTTGATTATCCTAATAGGTACATTTGTTTTGGACCTTCGTTTATACTTTGAACAATATTTCAGTCGGAATCAAATATCTTAAGATTTATTCGCAAGCTTTGCCTATATTATTATTATTTAATTAAGGCATTCTCAAAGTAAGGACGTTTGCACAACGAAACATGAGTTAGCAAAACGTTTTGACCTGTCTGAAACAGGTATGAATCCCGTATGGTATAATCATGGATTATGCCTGTCGCACAGAGTATGTTTTTTTTTTTTTTTTGTTTCTTACGGTTTAACGCCATTTTTCAGCACACGATAGGCTATACATGGCGGCCAGTATTATTGGTGGAGGAAGAACCCGGGGAAAAACCCGGAAAGAACCACCGACCCACGAGAAGCTACTGGCAAGCTTTCTCACATAACTACATTAGCCGAATCCTAGACTCGAACCCACGCAGACAGAGGTGAGATGGCAGTGATCCGTAGCGGATAGCGCTTTAGACCAATCGGCCACTCTGGGGCCCCGCACAAAGTATCAAAACTGTTGTAATTAAAATGTTGTATCCTCGCTGAAATTGTCGAACTCTATGGTTTCTGAGTAGTACTTCATTTCAGTACTGTGAAACATCTATATCTATACATTATTGTGGTTTAATTTTTTTAAAAAATGAATACAGCAGATTCATAAAGATTAAAATGTTCTTGCGTTCATACGTTTAGGATGCATAACTCCAGCGGTACAACAGGGGAAAAATCTCTGCTGAAATTAAAGCTGCGAAATGACCTTTACATATTTCCATTATTCAAATTAGTCGCCTTGTGTAAAAGAAAACTATTAGGTGTTGAGAATCTATTGTAGATGGTGTTACAGACATGTATCTTGCTACTGAATTATATTCTTCCCATAACACGTATTCCTTTTAATAAACTCGTCTAAGGACTATGTATTTAGCATATATATATATATATATATATATATATATATATATATATATATATATATATATATATATATATATATATATATATATGTATGTATGTATGTATATATATACTATTTATTGTTAGGATACGTGCTTACTGTATTTCTTCTTCTTCGTCTTGCTCTTATTCTACTTCTTCTTCTTCTTCTTCTTCTTCTTCTTCTTCTTCTTCTTCTTCTTATTATTATTATTATTATTATTATTACTACTACTACTACTACTTCTAATAATAATAATAATAATAATATTTAATAATAATAATAATAATAATAATAATAATAATAATAATAATATATGTGATAGCCATCTTGTTCACATTTGAAAGATAAGCTTTTTATACAGATGGTCAAAAGTTTAGTTTGTTTTAACTGCACATTATAAATTCCAACCTTCTCCAAAATACACGTGTAAATGTTTGCATGCTTCTGTATTCGATTTGCTAAGCATACTTTCTTGTAACATATTCTCTGAGACAAAAAGAATCACTTATGGTTTATAAAAATAGCCATGCAGAAAATAGTTTTATAAACACTCTCATATAAGAAATGGTTTCATAACACCGTCATACATAAAATGGTTTACAAACACCGTCATATAAAAAATGGTTTATAAACACCGTCATACATAATATGGTTTCATACACACCGTCATACATAAAATAGTCTATAAACACCGTCATACATAACATGGTTTCATACACGCCGTCATACAGAAAATGATTTCATTTACACCGTCATACAGAAAATGATTTTATAAACACCGTCATAGTTTCATACACACCGTCATACGGAAAATTATTGCATATACACCGGCACACAGAAAATGATTTTATACGCACCGTAATACAGAAAATGATTTCATACACACCGTCATACGAAAAATGATTTTATAAACACCGTCATAGTTTCATACACACCGTCATACAGAAATTGATTTCATACGCACCGTAATACAGATAATGATTTCATACACACCGTCATACGAAAAATGATTTCATACACACCGTCATACAGAAAATGATTTCATACGCACCGTAATACGAAAAATGATTTCATACACACCGTCATACAGAAAATGATTTCATACACACCGTCATATAGAAAATGATTTCATACACACCGTCATATAGAAAATGATTTCATTCACACCGTCATATAGAAAATGATTTCATTCACACCGTCATATAGAAAATGATTTCATTCACACCGTCATATAGAAAATGATTTCATTCACACCGTCATATAGAAAAATAATTTCATTCACACCGTCATATAGAAAAATGATTTCATTCACACCGTCATATAGAAAATAATTTCATACACACCGTCATATAGAAAATGATTTCATTCACACCGTCATATAGAAAATGATTTCATTCACACCGTCATATAGAAAATAATTTCATACACACCGTCATATAGAAAATGATTTCATTCACACCGTCATATAGAAAAATAATTTCATTCACACCGTCATATAGAAAAATGATTTCATTCCCACCGTCATATAGAAAATAATTTCATACACACCGTCATATAGAAAATGATTTCATTCACACCGTCATATAGAAAATGATTTCATTCACACCGTCATATAGAAAATAATTTCATACACACCGTCATATAGAAAATGATTTCATTCACACCGTCATATAGAAAATAATTTCATTCACACCGTCATATAGAAAATGATTTCATTCACACCGTCATATAGAAAATAATTTCATACACACCGTCATATAGAAAATGATTTCATTCACACCGTCATATAGAAAATAATTTCATTCACACCGTCATATAGAAAATAATTTCATACACACCGTCATATAGAAAATGATTTCATTCACACCGTCATATAGAAAATAATTTCATACACACCGTCATATAGAAAATAATTTCATTCACACCGTCATGCAGAAAATGATTTCATTCACACCGTCTTACAGAAATTGATTTCATTCACACAGTCATACAGAAAATGGTTTAATGGACTCTTCATTCAAAAAATGGTTTCTTTGAAGTTTCCATGTGGATGTCGCCGATGAGATAACAAATAACATGCTGCCATTTATATATGTGCCAAAATGTAGCTAATATTAAAACAATTGTCAATAATTTACTCAGGTTTAAAATGTAGATAATGATGAATAGTCCTGCAATTAAATGTCTGAAATCGATTCTGGTAACAAATTATTTTGTACGCATTGCTTAAAGGACACAATAAAATATTTATATCATCAAGCCTTGTGAGATTTACTAGTACCCAAAGCCATATCTATATTAAAAAAATCTTTTACTTCTGAAACCCAATTAACTATTACAGCTTCGTCAATCTTCACTTACATTTGTTAACATTTTGCAGGGTATCTATGATTGCTCATTCTGATCAGTTTTATCGTGTACTTAATACATTTGTTAAAGTGTTTTAATAGATGGAGGTTTCATTTATACTCACCTCTAAAATATGCTGAAAACGCTCTCTGCTGTAACTTTAATTTATGACAAATTGGCAGTGGACTTTTAAATATGATTTGAATATTCATATCCCTACAATTGGTAACAGTTACCTACATTAGTAGGGACCATATTATCGAATAAATTAAAACAATCAGAAACATAACGTATTGCTTGTTACGCCCAACGTTTGTAGGTATTAATTAAGGTGAGTTTGGGAGTAAACGAGACATCCCATATATGTATATTGTGACAAAACATGGTTCTAACAGCAAGGCACGACCAAGCAAATTTCACACCTGAACACTTGCTTAACATTCATATGGATTATCAATATGTATTTCTTAGCAGTACATCGGATTTTCATGGCATGTAGCAAGACACTGATCCAAACATTTAATGTGCAAATTATTTCTCAATTTAACAAACACTTATAAGTGAAAATATCTCTCAAATTCCTAATATGGAGAAATTTGGGAGGATTTTTTTAATAGAAAAACAACAAATTTATATATTCTACAGTAATTGGTTAATATTTTGGTTTGAGAAAAATCTTCCCTCCAGTGATTTCCCACAGTACAAAAGAAAATCACAAAAAGCAAGTGACGGTATTTATGGAGACATAAGTACAAATTGAACATATTACAGATTTGTAACAAAATGCTTATAGTTTCAGATTTTTAACCTAGAAAGTATCACTGCAAATTATTTCCCAGAAAACGTCAATTTCTAGAAACAATTAATTTAGTTTTGTTAAGATTACTTTTCATCTCGTTTTTATCCCAAATTTAATTTAAAGCGGTAGATATTTACCACCGTATCTGCAGAATTTGAAAATTATCAGCATAAAATATGGTAAACACGTCAAATTCCATTATAACCGATTTCGTAATCAAATTCTTTGTAAACAAATTAAATATGAGAGAACGTAGTAGACAACTTAACCTAATTAATATACTACAAGAAGAGAAGTAGTATTTATACTGATAATCAACTCGAATACAAGGATTATTAAGTATCCTTTTTCGCCGTTAATTAAAACAGTTAATATGTTTCGAACGATCTATCGAATCAAATAAGACGGCAATATATTCTACCACCAAGTATGAATAAATTTGCACCAAAGATGAAAGAGTAAGCAACCTGTCGAGCTTCATCGTTATCTCCCATTTCGTTGACCATGCTGTCAATCTGTTTGACAATTTTATGAATGAATGTAACGACTTGATAATTGTTTGGACAATTTGCAGTACCTTTTTAAACTATACATTATCAGTAAATAAAGAGCACTTAATTTAGCTCGTCCGTGTTTGCTGCATTTGTCATCCAACCAGCTCAGTTTGAACATTATTGTGACTTTTCATGTTTTGAGTTGATAAGTATGAATTTATTACAACCTTGTTGATGGATTAATTAGCATTTGTTGTATCAAAACTGCAGTATGGGTTTGGCAGACTGACTATGGTTCCCGATCTCTAAAACCTTTCTACTGTCGGTGTATTTCCCTTTCGACGAACATGATCTCGAACTTTGCCATGCTAATTGTGTTATCTTCAATGATTACAGAACATTCTTTACTAAGAGAGAAGTTCTGGATCCAACCGTGCAGAAATTATTTTGGCATTACCACTCGCATCACCAGTTACTATTTTTATACATATTGCCCGAACGCAAATTCGACTGCCGTTCCTAAGATGATTGCTGTATTCAAAATTTCAACGACACCAATGTGGCAGCGCTGAATCCGCAAATTGGGTCTTTGACCACACAAGCGCGTTTCTATTTTGCTAGCAAAATCAAGCTTCTGGGCGATGTCATCAAGTAGTCGCTGTTCCACTTCGATTATTTTCTCACATTGGTAATTTGAAGGGTCTATTACAATTTTTCAATCATATTGTTCCTATGGAGATTAATTACCTGACGGGCTGGCCTTATTAAGTTGTAATTTTGTTTATTGCTACAATAGCTATGCAGTGACAGAAAATATATTCTGGGGAAAGTTTCATGGGGAATGGCATAGCATTCATATAACACTGGTCAACAAAAAAAACTTTTTGTTTGCTACTGAGAACTTAATAACTGTTCCTAGTTCATTTTTACACTGATTTCAGATCTGTAATTGAAATTCAGCTTCCACGTCAGGTTTCTGAGATAAACTTTGCTTATGTTTTAGACAAATTGCCTTATCGGCACAATATTACGAGTATGAACTATGTCATACCAAACTTGTGTTAAGGAGTTACTGTAAAACCACAATGATTACGCCTTTGCTTCGGTCATTTAATGATCGTTTTCGTTTTCGACCAGGAAGTGTAATGCGGATACGTGCGTCCTTGTTCAATAACACTCGAGATATTTCACTTTTTAGTTGAGTCACGGTTGGTTTACGTAATCTCTGAGGAATGCAACCGGTGTGGATTAGGCTTTGAATTTTACTTCATCACTGGAGAGAGAGAGAGAGAGAGAGAGAGAGAGAGAGAGAGAGAGAGAGAGAGAGAGAGAGAGAGAGAGAGAGAGAGAGAGAGAATCCATACCATCAGTATCACGTTTTTTGAATCCATCACGTAGATGTAACGATAAATCTTCAGCACAAGCGCCAAATACGGCTAAGTACCCGCCTGGACAGATATTTAAACATTCGAACTTAATTTCTTCTCTAGCATTAATGATTTTGATACTGTGTATGTGACAAAGTCGTAAATAACAGTGGCGGGTTTGTCGATACGTAATTTTGGTGACAAAAGACATTTCCATTCAATCCCCAAAACGTTTGATTTTCGTCAAGGTAAAAAAGAATGATATGGACTCAAGCACCATTGAGACTGACGTTTAGGCCTATCGAAGCCATTTTCAAGTGAATAGAACACATAGAGATCATTTGCTAAGACGTCCATTTGTTCATCAGTGGCTCAATAAAATCTGACAATGGTATAGCAAAATCCACATACAGCGTGTTCGAGAGCTTGAATTGTATTGATTGAATCTCTGGATCTGTTCTCTAGAAAACGTTTAAACAGTCAAAGTCCGCGTAAATCGTATATATTACTTTCATATTCTTTTGTATCGTGGTAGATTTTCAAAGCAGTTTTACTAGGCTTTGACATGACCGTACTTATCGCCGACCCTTCCACAGCAAACTTCAAAGTCGTCAAGCACCTTTTATGTGCTAAATACATGTATGCAACGTCTGCATCACCTTTTACATTCTCTGCAGGCATCACAAGACGGAGTAATTCCTTTATCTAGATGTACTGATAACGCATTTCCGAGCCCTACATTATAAACAAATCGTTATTAAACCGCCTTTTTGAATGTGCGGATAATTGATTTAACATGCAAATCAGGATTGATCAATTAATCTCGCCGATATTCGTAAATGTTATCACAGTTGAATTCATCTAATGCTGGTATTTTGTAGACCAATCGGCATTATCGCAATGAGGATGTAAGTCGGATCAAATTTCATATATGAAAAATTGATGGTCATTGTTGCCACATTTATCGCTGCTCGTGTGGGATGTAAGAAGACGTTGGAATATAACTCGACCCGGGAAAAGGCTTGTACGTGGAAATACAAAGATGAACATCCAAACATCTGGACATCATATATCGTGAACTTTGAATATCTTTGCATAATGTTATCGTTGATGAAGCTTTGAACATATTGCGCATGTAAAACATATTTGAGACTTAGAAGCAAGCTGCTGTCTTGCGCACTAATTTTATGGCGTCAACAGATGTGTACTAGCCTGTGTCTACATCCCCATTTGTTTGTACCCCCCTGCCGATTTCAGTAACGAAAAGCATAAACAAGATAAAAAGTCAATAAATCTTACTCAATTCATTCACTGATTTATAATTTCTAACCCGATTGCGACTAGTGTGTCCATAACATCTTTATCGTCTGCGCGTCTGATGCTTAACGGAAGTTTTCATACTAAAACGACACCATATTGCACACAATTTGGGCAAGTCTTTTTCCCCCGCAAATAGAGTGACGTCATTGCTCCTATTTGGTTACTCCCGGATACTTCCGTCAATTACGGTAAGGTTAAGAGTTATATCCCTGTGCAACCTATAGAATCTACCTTCTATGTACATACATGCGTATTTATGCATCCGCCCCTTTGCTGAAAATGGACTTGTCCAGGAACTGGAAATTGATCTCGAAAATGGCCATGGTTGTAATGAAAACTTCCGTTCAGACGCGCAGACGATAAAGATGTTATGGACACCCTGGTCGCAATCGGGTTAGAAATTATAGCTCAATGAATGAATTAAGTAAGATTTATTGACTTTTTATCTTGTTTATGCTTTTCGTTACCGAACTCGGAAGGGGGGTACAAACAAATGGAGATGTAGACACAGACTATAGTCATTGTACATTATGGCTGTGTGAATGTGCAACAGCCTAAACTACTTTTCAAACAACTATACATGAATTGTAATTATAACTGATGCTGATAGCAGTCATTAGATTTTAGTTTTTTTCTTCTGTACAACCCAGCCTCGATGTTTCCTCAAATGATAGATAAAATATAATTTCCGCGAGTTTGATTTGACCGACACACTTACAGAGTATGCCTCCGATAATTATTACTAGTACAAGAAAAGTGTACATAAACTTAACACAACTGAGAAACATATCAACACCTACCCCTAATAATTACTTTAAAAACAAATCAATTTTAGAATTTTGTCACAGCATGGCATAATAGTTTCGACAGTTACATATCATACATATAGTCTCGAATATTTTATCGATGTCATATGGTTCTGCACGTTTTAACAATATAAACGTTTGACATTTTAGTATAATAACGTCTTCCACTCGAACCATTCATTAGCACTTCCTGTAACAATCATTTCAATCATTTGTTACAAAGTAGTCAATCAAGAGAGTTTAACTTTAGACAGTTTGGGTTTCTTTTTAAGACACAAAGGCAACGCATAATACTTCATGTCTCAGCTCATGCCGTTCTATACAATGAGAAAATATTGAAGGACACGTATAGTATAATGCAGATGGCACTATTAAATGATAACAGTGGTCTAGCTATCTGCAGTTTCTACGGTGACATAAAAGAAAACCTCCACGTAAAAACCTCGTTTGGATGCTCACGTGGGTTACAAGCATAGAGGCTCGCGTTCGAAAAACTCCTCAGTGGAGAAAATTAGAGGGAAGATGGAATGAGTTGGTTTAGGGATTGGGAAATGGAATCAGGAATTATCCAGCCAATCACAAGCCACTGTTATGTTACTACTACAATGAAATAAATAGATTTGATCACCTTATCTTTTGACCGCTGAAAAACATTATGAAAAAGATCCATTAAATGCATCATTTTTATTTTCAATGTTGTGATGTTTCGTCACCTTCATCCTTATCAACAACATAATTAAAAGACGAATCATAGTGATGACTGAATGCTAGTTTACATTATGATGACTGAGGGTCAGATCACATATTAGTAGAAAGATGCATTGATTGACATCTATCTTGAACTTAGAATTTCGAAAAAAATGAAACAGTTCTCCTGAGACTAAGCAATAATTTACAACAGTTACAATTTAGTTTGCAATTTCATTTTGCATTTCAATTTTAAATGCTTCCTACCATTGACGATGTAAATTATGTAGACTTAGATGTATCAGTAATCTTCAAAAATTAATTTACCCTATTCTTAGACTTTCTTTTAAATTAAAATCGTCAGATGAATAGCAGCATTCCTTCCCAAATGTAAAATCTATATGTTCTGACAGAATCAGACATTGGATGTCACTACAACAACCATTACAATCTTCCGTCAGCTTTTAGTTTACATAAAGATACACAAAAATACTATTAGTTACCTTTCCAATAATACATTATCATTCTCAATAGCTTTGCAAATGAATAATTGGTTGGTTTTCCAACTAATAGGCCCGACACCTACCAATCATATGACCACAGACCTGATTTGTTAATATGTTCACAGATAGGATTATTTTGGATATAAGTTCGTGTTGAAGATAGTATGCCAATATCATTGCCACAACCTCCGGTGAGATTAAATAATTATGAACCGCAATAACATTTCGAGGCAAATATGCGTGAAATAATGATTACTGTCAAATCAACACTTTTAGCTTGCTTGATATACAGCACTAAAACGGCCCGTAAACATCATATGTTTATATTTTTGTTTCTTCTCTCTCTCTCTCTCTCTCTCTCTCTCTCTCTCTCTCTCTCTCTATATATATATATATATATATATATATATATATATATATATATATATATATATATATATATATATATATATATATATATATATATATATATATATATTGCTTACAAAATTTTATGGAAATTAAAGATCGTCTCCAGTTTAATGCCAATGACATAAGATCAATTTTTCATTACTCTCCTTTTTCTCCCTACAAAGGCTGAAGCATGTAGGTTGTGTGCATAGAGAAACTATAGCCGTAACTTTGATAGGCATTTGTATAATCTTTGACTTGAAGTATGTTTGATTTCTATATATTATCTATACCGAAGTCACTAAAAGTGACCTGCAGTAATAATCAATGAGTATGTTATGATTTCTTCCCTGATGCTGAACTCTTACAACAGTCACCTTGAAGGGTCATTCTTGATTCAATTACCTGTCTCCTCAGTCCATGCTGTCCCTCTGGCTATAAACAAACACCTAACCATAAAGGACTTTGCGGCCACAAGACTGAAATAGTCGGTGGCACATTCGACTCTAACATCGCTTGCCTTGATGGTGTACTGATATTCGGTTGTTATGTGGCCTGGAGGGTATAACTTAAGAGCCATTGATGCAATGTCGTTGCCAAACGTGCCGAGTTATTTACAAACTGTATGATTGTAGTCCTCCCAAGTGAAACCAGTAAAGGTTATCGAAGACACCATATCGACCTCTTGGACTGCAGAACCTGAAAAAATAATATCTTTATGATCGCAGTATTTGCACTTAAATTCCCAATTTATTTGAATCTTTGCACAGTAAGATCCATTAAAGATTAATCAGTGGCTTTAAGGTAGACCGATAAGTTAAGGTTCTTAAAAAGACACTTTTTGCATGGTTGAAATAAATACCAAGTGACAAACACTGAATCATAAGCATATTAGTATACATCAATACCAGGATATGGATGATCAGACAAGAACTATGTCATTTTAGCACAGTTAATACGTAATTAATTTTGATATACATGTACAAAAATATACTTTTGACATCAGTAGTAAGTATTGACGGGAGAGTTTTAGACCAAAAGACTAATTTAAACCGATTGTAAGTCAGTCTTATTTTTCATGTTTAAATATCTTATTCGAGTACAGAACAGCTTCGGAGTACTCACAAACTTTTATTAAACAAATATCTCTATGTTACAGACCAGATACATATTGGTACTATCTTTGAGACTTACATGGATCATATCAAATGAAGAATGTCCAGTGTATCTGAACCCCCAAAACAATCTTTTATTTCTCTAAAGATAAATATTCCAAGATCCCTGGAAGATATAATTCATTGGCGTTGCATTTGACATTGACTTTCAGAACCACTTGCACAGGTGTACGATTTTCCTTTGTAATACCTCGTATCATGGAAAGTAGCATCTAAATTCATTAGATTTAATATGCACTTTCTCATTTTCTAGAAGGTAACCATATATCACAATACTTTCAGATTTTATCTAGCAGTCTAAGGCAGTCGAATAGGAACTTAATGACTACAACTTATGATTGACGCATGCATTGTTAAGCTTGTTAAAAGGAGGTATTGACAGCAAGGCTGTGCGCTTTAATATGTTCAGATTTAAATGTAGATGCAGTTTTAGTGTACAATATAAGCATCGCTTGCCTAATGTTTCTATTTCAAAAATACTTTACAGGAAAGACACATGCTGTAATTATTTTGAAATAACAACATTAACATATATATTCCCCATATATAAAAATGCAAACTTTATAACGAAAGTGAAGAATGTATACGTAAATATATTATTAATTTAAGCTATTTAATTGTAAATTCTTGGTATTTAAAAAAAATAATAGAAATGGCATATTTCTACAGATACGCGAAAAATGGACATATCTATATGAACAAAATACGATTTGAAAAAGTAACTGTCACAAAGATAGTATATCTGAAAATTAGCATCTTTGGTAACCAAACACACACATTTCTTCGAATCAATTTTTTCCTTCAAATTTGACAATGGAATGTGTTTATTTATTATAGTAGAAGAGAATATTACATCTGACTGGAGCCAAGTGAATTGAGTGGACACCGCTTACGATTACATGTATGTTGTGCACTAGAGATCTCTAAAATTTAGTTTCACATGTAATTCAGCGATATCACAGCTAATTTGCGAAAAGGAACTTGCGGCAACAGCAATTCGCCATCAGAATAAAGACGAGTCTTAGCATTTTGGGTGGGGGTTTTTTTGGCCTCAAAAGGCGAGTCCTGGCTTTTTTCAAATTAAGGCCTCCAAAGACGAGTCCTGGCCTATGGGTGGTTTTCTGGCCTCAATAGACTTATCCTGACTTTATGGGTGGTTGTATGGCCCCAAAAGACGAGTCCTGACCTAATGGTTGGTTGTATGGCCCCAAAAGACGAGTCCTGGCCTTATGGTTGGTATTATGGTATCCACAAGACGAGTCATGGCCTTATGGGTGGATGTATGGCCTCAATAAACGAGTCCTAGCCTTAGGTGGTTTTATGGTCTTTAAAGACGAGTCCAGGCCATATGGGTGGTTTTATGGCCTCAGCTAAAGAATTAATAGACCAGAGAGTGGAGATGGGCTTTTGGTAAAATCTATTGCAAATGTCAAATATTAAATTTGTATTACATAAACAAAACAGTGTATTGAAATATTTCAATATAGTTAAAGCTGTATTGATTTTTCCATTTTTAAAATGGTGAAATTATATTTAAATGTTTCATACTTAGATCAAATGGTTTTGTAATTTTTAATATTGAAATATTTTGCCATATATATATATATATATATATATATATATATATATATATATATATATATATATATATATATATATATATATATATATGTGTGTGTGTGTGTGTGTGTGTGTGTGTGTGTGTTCATATATCCAACCTGTTAAACATAATCCTATGTAACAGCTCCGTGGGCAAGTGGTTAGAGAGTCCGCTCCGGAAGAGGGCGTTCGTGGGTTCGATCCTCGGCCGAGTCATACCAAAGACTTACAAAAATGGTACTAACAGGTTCCTGGCTTGGCGCTTAACATTAAGATGTTAGTGTTAGGACTTGTTGGCCTGGTGTCAGGATAATGTGACTGGGTGGGACATCATGCTACATATATGCGGCATGATGCCCCAGTGCTAGACATCACTATATACTGACACACTGCAGACATCGTAGCGATATGACTGAAAATTGATAAAAGCTACGTTAAAAATCCTAATCAAACAAATAAACTTCTCGTTGGCGCGTGGGGATCATTAAGGACGCTGCAGTCTTACTAAAGATGGGAGCCGCGTAACGGTGTTTGAACGAATGCTCGCGCCTTGTCGTCCTTAGACATCCATGTGGCTGCATCTATCTTGATCGCTGACGGTGGTGGTGACGGAGTTTCATCAGGGTTTTAAACGCTTTCAGAGTTGGCTGAGCTGTTTCGTCTACAGCTTTCTGGTGACAGATTTTCTGTCGCTGCAACACTTTATCGTTGCGAACTTTCCGTTTCTAACAAATCGATTCGATCCATCAACCACTGCAATTCGTGTTGTACCTGGGTCATTGTGCTCAAATGAGGATTAGGAGGTAAATGTGGGGTCTGTTGTTCTTGCCCACGATGAAATTCTATCCATCGCTTGTAAGGCACTAAAGTTACCTTTCTTCCTTCCATCAGATTCTAAAGGTCACGTCTGAGATCTTTTGACTCCAGAAACACCTTTGATCTTCTGGATCCTACATGTTTTATCTATCTCTAGTGAATCTGCATCTCCCACTAGTCCAGTAATCATAGGTAACAATGTGGAATTTGAGAATGAGTGCTAATAACAGGTGTAAAAACTTCAGCGTTGTACTAACATATTCTTCTTTGACGGATGGTTATTTTGTTTTGGACCATTTGACAAAGATGGTGTCGATGATTTCTTCTACATTCATTCTGAGAGACAAAGGTATCGTTCCGTTTCTTTCTTTAGAGATAGAAGAGGGATGGTTTCTGGGGTGACATTTTTGTTTGCTTGTTTGTTTTAAGGAATACATACAAATACAGTGACGTCTATGACTTGACACACGCCCGTTTATCTTATTTCTTATTTTAAGATATAGTTTCTGTATAGTTGTATGGGTCTCTAGTTATTGCGTACCAGCATAATCCTCGCCATTGCTTGCTCGTTTTCTTTGGACGAGTGGGTCTTTTCAGGGGTAGACGTCGCTGCTTGGCAAAGCATTTTCTCGGATGCGATGTCAAACGATGAGAGACTGTCTTTTTCTTTTTCCTTTTCCTTTTTGGACGATAGAACGTCGATGGCAATGGCGTGCACATTTCTTGGGTGACATCTTTCGGCGTTCAGGAGCACATAAACACTGATATCGAGCCTTTGCTTCAGATTTTTACACAAATACTGTAATGGTGCACCACTGATTGTCTTTACGTCGTATCATCTTGATGACAGGCATCACGAGTCGTGGAGAGCGAACCATCGGACTTAATTGGAACAGTTCTTGCCTGGACAAATCAAGTAAACTCAGTAAAATTCCCGATCGCTCTTGGACTTAAATTTGAAAAATATGTATTAAATAAGATATATATCACATTTCCCCAATAAAAGATAAAGAATTGTATGATAAAGCTTTCTTTTTTCATATATTAATTATACATGAGGTTTAAGAAAAACATAAGAAGAAATCTTATAAATTACAAACAGTGTACATAAAATAATACATGTATACACACGGCAAAGTGCATCTGCTCTTGTCATTTCCCTTTATGTGCCTGATGTCAATATTATATTCCCAGTGGTGTAGCGACGGGAGGGCAGGTGGGGCATTCCAAATGGGGCCCAAATCGGCCCAAAGTATCAACATAACTGTGCAACAGGGGCAGCCGGGGGGGGGGGGGGGGGGGCAAATTTGGGTGTTTTGCCCTGGGCGCCAAATATCCTCGCTACGCCACAGTATATTCCTGTAACAATAAACTCCATCTTAGTGACTGACGTTTTTATTAACAGGCACAGGGAATTCAGAAATAGCCTTGACCATAGCATCTATAGGTTTAACTTGTCCGTGTCCCACTATATGTTCTAGAAAAGCTACACTAGCACAGCAGAATGCACTTTTAGATAAATTAATTGTTAAACATACACCTGTGAGTCTGTCAAGGAATTTCTGAATTGTTGCGAAATGTTCTTTTCAGGTGTCGTTGTAGATGATGACATCATCGGTATCAGCATCCTCATTATCTAGACCAGAGGTGATCATAATTTTGGCTACTCTTTCGTCTAAAACGGCATTACTTTAAATTGGTAAAGTCAATCTGTAGCCATGAAAGCCGATATTTACTTTGCTCTTTCCGTTAGTGGAATTTGCCAAAATCCTTTCAGAAGGGCGAATTTGGGGATATACTTGGCATTTCCGATCTTATCAATACAGTCATCAATTCTTGGTAATGGAAATGAATCTGTCTTTTTTTTTACACTATTCACTTTCCTATAATCAGTGCACATACAGAATTTTTTTATATGGTTTTGGAACAAGTATGCATGGTGAACTTCAGTAACTTTTACTGGGCCAAAACAATATCGTTTAAAGTGGGAGACCACTACTTCAAGTGAAGAGATATATCACTCCTCTTAATAAAGCAGTCAACCATTGTTCTGAATAAGGGTATAATTTTAGCTTATATATATATATATATATATATATATATATATATATATATATATATATATATATTGCACGAATTAAACTACATTAAATTCATAAACCTCTGAATAATACACCATCAACGATGGCCATTGCACCATCGAAGTAACCCTTAACTGGAAGAGCCAACATGTCTTGCACTGACGGAATCGGGTAGACATCCCATGGTGCAGTTGCAGTAACTTGAAATGGGGAGATAATCCGTATAAACAGTCGATGTCAGAGCAGCCGGCATTGTTCAGAAATACTGCGTTGACCTTCAAAACAGAAGAGGCACGTGAGGGCCAGACCTGGTACAAAAGGTCTTTGCTCAGGACAGAAGCAAGAAGTGCAAGGACGCCCGTTCCACCAGAACTTTGCCCAAATATAGTAACCTGAAAGTGATATTTTATTAACGAAGAATAGAGAAGATACCACTTTTCAAGCAAGTGTATATTTGTTCACGTTATGACTACTAAATAAATTAACAGATGCTAGATGGAAGATAATATGTTTTGTTTGTCATCTACTTGGTGCTTATTAAAGTTTTAACGCAATTCATAGCCGGCAATCAATACGAAGGTCTAATTAAAGCAACGTCGATTATATTTCATTAACAGCTTCGTAATATTCGAAGACAGGATAAATATTCCATAATGGAAAACACGAACAATTTATCACCAAAACAAATCGCGAGTGTTTAAGAATATTTTGTTTTACATTTTGTTTTACCTATGATTTGACTGCAACAATATTTAGGTTAAAAAGACTATTATTGTTTCTCCTGAAAGTTATCTAAATGGCTTTTAAGGTAATATGAAAATAAAACCTTGTCAAATAGATTGTGCTAACTTCGTCGGATCCCTTAAAAACGTATGAATATTATTTTGTACCCAACGAAGGGCCAAAACTATATCCATGAGACCGTAGCTTTCTGACGTTCCTGTTGTCGAATTCGTAGAAAGAATCTCAAGTGCCATACAACCATATATATACAAACGACGATTCATCCCCACGTACACAAAGTTCGTCTTATTTGAGAGCTCTGCATGTGGCATATACGTAAGTTCGTTTGCATTTCCATTCTGACGAGAACCCCCATGAACCCAAACCCTCACCGGAAGTCGTGCCATCTTGTTTAATAAAGGCGCCGAAATGTTGAGGTACAGACAATCTTCGTTCCCACTGTATCCACTTTAGTCAGAAACATTTCTTTGATGATATTGTGATCCAAATTCTCTCAGTGTATTAAGCCTGACCAACAAGTGCCACAGTATTTGCCTAGGAGTCGCGGAGGACTCCATCTCAGCTGGCCGACAGGTGGCTCTGCGTATCGTATTCCACAAAAGGAATGGGCATCATCTTGCCTTAGGCCTTTCACTAATCCACATGCTGTTTCGGTAATGTCGTCAGAGAGGAGTATCGGATTTTCTGGTCCAAACAAGATGCAGTTAACCCAAGAACATCATATCCACATACAGTATTGGAATAAAAGTCCATTTTGGTCGGAAATATCAGTAAACGGACCGCTTCCTAAAATCTAGAATCGACAAAACGTGTATTCCTGTTACAGCTCTCCTTAACAAATAATTTTCACTAACCATTTGATAGTTTTGTTATTACAAATATGTAGTAATGACTATTACCTAGACTTATACAAATAACGAATATTTATAACAAGGCTATTACGTAATTACAGACAAAAATGGAAACAATAAATATATCAAATACAGAATCACTGCATCTAAGATGAAAAATAAAGAAAAGAATGAAATAATGAACAAAGAAATTAATCATTATAAAAAGGATGGAAACAACACTTCCATAAAATGTAAAATGATGTTAATGATAAAGGTGTGTTATATCATGTAGTGATCTAATATTTATTTGAAAACCTAAATTTACAGCTCAGACAATAACTGGGTCTTCATCTCTTAAAATGTTGTAGTCGTTACCAATTAAACCAATCTGATTAAAGTAAGATCTTTTGTTTGTTTGTCTGTTTAGCATTTTTAACGTAGTTTTAACAATTTTTCAGTCATATCGCTACGATGTCTGCAGTGATGCAGTTTATAGTGATGTCTAGCACTGAGGCATCATGTCGCAGACATGTAGCATGATGTCCCACCCAGTCACATTATCCTGACACCAGGCCGACCAGTCCTAGCACTAACCTCTTAATGTTGAGCGCCAAGCGAGGTAACTATTAGTACCATTTTTTAAAGTATTTGGTATGACTCTGCCGGGGATCGAACTCACGACCTCCCGCTTTTACGGCGGACGCTCAAACCATTAGGCCACCGGAACGGTTAAAGTAAGATCTATAATGTCATATAAGTAGGACAATGGAGATCTGATTTTAATCAGATTGCCAGTTAAACTTACAAGTACTCAGAACTGCCAAGACAATTTGAAGATTTCAGCTAGAACCTCTTATGTGTACCACCTGCTGCACATTAGATAAGAGATAGCGACATTTAAACTGAAAGATAAATCATTATCTCCCGTACCTAATTATATGTACAGTAGGATTCGTCAGTTTTGAACCGCATATAATCGTTTTGTAGGATGAGTTCAACTACTAACTGCTCAGACCCAGATCTGCCCTTTCAAAATAACATAGAACCTGATATGCAGACACATTATGTTACGGCAGATCCTGACCTTCATTCTTTGCAGTTTGACTAGACTTAATAACAATTATAGACGGTATGTACACAGCGCCGGATTAAGCACCGTGGAGGCCCATAGGCAGTCAAACTTTTGGGGCCCCAGACCCACGGTCACGGTCTCATGGGGGCCCCTGGGGGCCCCTGATGGGGCCCATAAAAGTCGCGGGCCCATAGGCAGTTGCCTAAACCGATACAGTTTTCGAAAGTAACGACATAATGCCGTTCCATCCTCGCGTCATGGTGTTACTTTCCATTTTTTCATTTAATAATTAAGATTTATAGAATGGTCAAAAATGACGCACTTTATACAGAATACATAAACAAAATACATACGTGTTTCTATCTCATTTGAATTTCTTCCCCAGTCAAGACGTAATGTATGGATTCATACAATTAATCTGATTTTTTCGCATCAAAATTAGAATCTGTTTTTACACTATTTGTACACTGAAGTTTAAGGTAAGAGTGTGGGGGATGGTGGTGGTGGTGGTGGTGATGGTGGGAGGGGGGGGGGGTCAACCAAGGGCGTAAGACCTTTTTGACTCAGGGCCAAAACAGATAACATGAATAATGTCGCGAACTCTTGAACAAGAATGCTTTAATATTTAAATACGAATGTCTAACACAGCTATTACATTACTCAAAGGTTTCTTGAAAGAAGTATATAATCGACATTTACATGTAAATTTGTGACTTTTGCGCACAACAAATTAAAGTATTTCGGAATGAACGAAATTATTAAAATATTTTCCACTGAAAATAAACATTGTGTTAAGAATCTCAAAAAGGTAATGATTATATATTAAATTAAAAAAACTCTTTGTATAATGTCCAGCTTTCCCTCGTCAAGGCTTGCAAAAGCTGGACATTATTCAAATGATTTCATAAATTCAATATTCAATCATTACCCATTTGAGCAGAGGCGTAGCTAGAGTGTTTGGAGCCCGGGGACAAGATTCATTTTTACGCCCACCCTCCTCTTCCTCTCACTCTGAAACCCATTATTCCACATACAACCTATTTTAAGGCCCATTTTGGCGCCCCCACTAGTCTGGCGCCCGGGAATATCTGTCTCCCTCTGCCCCCTAGCTACCCCTATGCATTTGAGATCTTCTATAAATAAGATAGTCACAGGTTCATGCCTGCGAAATTCAACACTGTTCTACGTAAGCATGTTTACCACGACACTCTAGCCCTTTGTTTTACAGCCGTATATGTATATTTTTTTTTCAGCTTTCAGTAGCAAGATGTCTATATTTGGTACGTCACGTGAAATGGGTCAAATGCGTGGGATGCATATGAGGTCACGCTTTGAGCAGTACATACACATCCCGCTATTGAATCCCTGGAAGAACGCTCCAAACTAAACCATTGAAAGCTTCTTTGCAGTAAGTAGAAGTAAATGATTACTTTATATATCAAACATATACGAAGGTATGCAAAGTACGGGCGTTGAGGGTTAAATTGTGGTGTGAAGGTAAGTAACGTATATCATATTTCCTTATGAGTAATGTTGAGATCGTCGATTTAAGCGTGCACAATGCTGAATTAGGTATATGTACAGTGTATACACTGTATTACTTATAATCTCAATACTGCAAATAGCACGACGGTGTGTATGTGTGTGTGCACACATATATAGGGTCAATTATTAGGGAGGATTGTGTAAAAGGTCAAATCATTCTTAAAATCTTCAGAATGCATGCACCCCATATTTTTTTTCGTATAAAACTTTCAGTTGCATTGTTCTCAAAGTGTAATAGCAGTAACCTAATTAAACTTGGGCCAGGCATTGCATCTAGAGTTGAATCAAATACGAAATGTTCTTATTCAATTGTACGTTCGATGTATCGAATACGATTCAATTATTCGTCTACGTTCATAAAGGTTATGACTTCAACCCCTTTTGTTTGCATAATTTGGTATTTACTGACACCTTTATGTTACCTGTTGAGTAAAATGGATGACCATCTCAATAATATTTTGTGATAGTGATTTTTTTCTCAAAAGCAAACTGACATTTTGTAAATGTAATGTAATGTAATTGAAGTGGAAATGTTGGTTGCGGGTCTTGTGATAAGTCGTATAAATCCCTAAATTACAAACCGAGTTTCATGGACTAGACTAAGTATTTCCTCTCTGTAAGATTTTGGAACTACAATTTGATAGTTCACTGACCACTCATCACCAGAAGGTACATTGAGGTCTCCATGATCTCAAGAATGCTTTTTTTAAAAAAACAATAACATGCAGAAATTTCAGAGGCTTCCGTTTCAGTAATATAAATTTGAAACACAGAGGAGACCTCGGGAACTTAATACTGTTCGATGACAAGTGATTCTCATCTATCACCCTGATTAGAAGAAAGATAATTTCTTTGATTAGTTAAAAGAGAATCACTGTGATCAAATACCTTCTTCTTGATCCAAAGAAAGACTGAAAGTGACCTCATCAAAAGCCTAATCAAGACATGTGTCAGCTAAATGAATACTTGCCTTATCAACATCATACGTAAGAGCTTTCTTTGCAATAGCTCTGGTAACCGTAACTGCACAGACTGGGAATAAATCAGGGAATTCTTTCTCAATTGGGTCGACGTTCCGATCCAAACATAGTTTGTCAGTTACAAGTTGATTAACCACAATCTTGTCTCCAGCTAGGTTGTTGCCTAGCAATAAATGAATGCCCTCTAAGGGTGAAACAGACTTCCAATTGTCACGGGTCCTGAGACTAAATATAATGACAAATTTACACATTAATTAAGCCACACTCGACTCCCATAATAAGAACACTCTCATTAGATGAAGACTTCTCAGAAAATGGCAAAGTTCCTGACAATACAAGACTGAGAAGCTCCCGAGTACCTTAAAATTTGAACAGGGGTGGGATTGGTCGAATCACTCAAGAGTGATATAAAACCCTTCGAATATGAATGGTTCATAAATCTCCATAATAAATCGGAGTGGGGTTCGATCTTTTGCTGTCAAGATAAGTCTTCGTCACTAAGGGTACAGTTCCTGAACTATTCAAGTAATACAAGATGTTTGAGACTTTCATAATCGCTTTGAACTTTCTTGGCTAAGCACCATCAATACAAAAAAAAAAAAAAAACAACTGCTCTTTTGTTTAGCAAATTCATCATGAGTTTGTCCAGCCTTTCTATTCATAGATTCTGAATTTTTTGCTTCAGGGATAACTCATAATCCCTTAAGATGCATTCTTTGAGCTCATCATCGTCACCACATGGGTGACAGACAGTGAATGGTAAAAATCACTAGTCTTACCAGTGAGTACACATTGTAATAATTGGGCCATTTCAAATTTTCAGCAACGTTTTTAAAACTAACGAAATATGTGTATACTTGTCTTTCTCTGAAATGGGGTACTAATATAATGCTCTTTGCAAGAATAAAACTTAAATTTGGATTTTAAGTATGAATGTGTTTTTTTTTTTTGCCAGCTCTATTTTATTTTTCATTCTACATTGATATTCTCTCTCTCTCTCTCTCTCTCTCTCTCTCTCTCTCTCTCTCTCTCTCTCTCTCTCTCTCAAATTGCATTTGTTTTTCTTCCTTAATTAATTGCATTTGTTTTTCTTGTTACTGCATTTGTCTTTCTTTTAAATATATATTAAATCTGATATACGCAACAATTTATCCATTCCATTTTATTCTGTTTATGTCACATGTCATCTGAAATTGCCTTGCCTTTGTCCATTCATTATGTTCTGTCTAAATCTGTCGTGACTGTACCCCGTCATTTGATGTATAAATATGCCATGCTTATATCCATTTATTTGTTGTCTAAATATGTAATGACTGTAACCAGTCTTTTGTTGTCTAAATCTGAAAGGCCTATATCCATTCAGTTGTTTGAATCTGTCATGCCTATATTCATTCCATTGTTGTCTAAATCTGTCAAGCTTATCATTCATTTGTTATCTACATTCGTCATGACTATCCATTGTTTTGATGTCTAGGTCTGTCATGCCTATTTTCATTCTTTTGTTCTATAATCTGCCAGGTTTATATCCATTCATTTATGGTATCAATCTGTCATGCATCTTTCGTAAACAATTTTGTCTGAATCTGTCGTGCCTATATCCAGCTCAGTCTGAAGAACTATTTGAGGTAAGTGAATTACATATAATAATATTGTCTTGTAACAGAACTGAAATTATAAAGGACTTCAAACATATTAATGATACGTTTGTTCGACCCTAGTGTAAACAGTTTATCCATAATTCAGGGGAACAACTCCTTAAGTTCATGAAAAAATAGTAAATACAACACTTTCTTCTGTTCTTTCTCACAAGTTCTAACGAGTCCATCACAACAGTTATATAGTAATGGATGGTCGGTTTATTCTACATCGACTTTACAAATTTATAGTACAATGCAGTGAGGTTGCACAAATATGTAAACCACTGCTTGTTATTAATAGTTTGTTTGCGTTTGGTATTCTGCTGCTTCCGATTCAGTACAGTGATTGTCCGATGTCCATATCAATGTTGCTCTGATGTACGGACGGTGAATGAATAGTACGTGAGTTTTGTGCATTGCACGTGCCAAACATGCAATCTAACATGCTTGCCAAGGCTTGCAAAAGCTGGACATCAAATCAATTCGTTTCATAAATTCAATATTAAACCATTAACCATTTGAAACATTACACATATATATCACAATGCAGCTTTTATAGTATAATGCAGTGACGAGACATTTAATTAAAGGTAGGCCGCAAATCACTGGATTTGCTGAGCGACATAATCTTGATATTTAAATTGTATCATTTTTTGTCTTACTTGTCGTCAATAGACACGGATAACATTATAATCAAAAAATTTGAAGTTATTCTAAAACATACGTAGTCGAGTGGTAATATGGCTGCCTCGCGTGAAAGACCATTTGAGTTCAAATCGAACAAGGTGCAATTATATCATGGTGGTTTACTTGCACGGTCCCATCTGTTGAATATGGCGTCAAGGGTGAAAAATGGTAATTGTAGCGTTTGCAAAGGTTGGGGTGGGGTACTTCCAATATATTAATTAAAATATTTATGGAGGTTCCACCTGGCTCATGAATTTATAAGTTAAATTAAAGACGAAATAGATGTACAGCTCTAAGCCCCCAGTCAGCACTGCCGACGGTTAAATTAACACGAAGATGAAATTCAAATAAAACAATTTAATAAAGCCTATAGATTTAAATGATACACAATCACTCGTCCTCCAAGTGATAGCCTATTTCATCTCATGATTTTCAGTGTGAGTTCGATTTTCCACCTGGCCTTTGGTTGTACTCATCTATTTATTCCATCCTCTCACTCCTCCTGGATCTCACTCCTCCCGACTTCTCTCCTTCCTCCTCTTCCTTCCGTTTCTCTATCGAGACTATTGGGACCACTTTCACTGGTCTGTCCCCCGAAGCTTCCTCTCCAGATTTCCCTCTTTCCTTCTCTTTCTTCCGTCTCTAACGGAGACACTGGGACCACTCACTAGTCGGTCCCTCGAAGCTTCCTTTTTAGAAGCTACACTTAGAATTATGTTCCTGAGGTTTTTCCGCCAATTAACGTATGGCCGAACGAAGTTCGTATCTTCTGGCTATTCTCCCTCTAAGAGCTATAGCGAACTCAAGCTTGCTGGCAGGTTTAAGATATTATACTTTAAAATAAATCAGGGTCCCACCCCTATCTCGATTCTGATTGGGTAGCGCTGGGGCCCTATCCACTCGACTAATTCAATCTGGCGGTCAGTCAGCGTATCCAGAAGATAAGGCACGCCCACTCATTCTGGCAGCTTCTTTTATGTACAAAACATCCTTCCAGCCCAAGGTGCTAATTACACTTCTGACGGGCTTGGGTCGGCTTCCTATCCTAGCTACGGCAACTTACGTAAGGAATGGTGTTAGCCTGCGGTCATGTTTAACAATAAACAGTGGCTTGTCCGACTTACTTGATCACACATGAATCTAATTTAATTTTGGGTCGGGCAAACGCCACACCCCCACGCTTGAGAATAAAATCGGGATTTTCTTCCCTCAAAATTACTCCAAATGCAAAGGCAGTACTACAAGAGTAAAACTAAAATCATCGTGACACTACACGAATAAAATCATGAAATCAGCGCCTACGTTCTCTGTACCTTTCACGTATCTGATATGCATCTGGTACTGCTGTAAGAACAGCGACCATCGCATCAAACGTCCATTCGATAATTTCGCCTGCGCGAGATAGGCGAGTGGTTGGTGGTCGATCTTCAATATGAACTTCCGCCCGTACAAGTACCGCTCGAACCGTGATATTCCGAACACGATTCCGAGGTATTCCCTCTCCGATACAGAGTAGTTCTTCTCGGCAGCAGACAACTTCCGAGTGCCGTACGCGACAGGAAAAAGCGTCCCATCGTACTCCGGCAGTAGTACTGCTCCCAGTCCAGTGTCACATGCGTCGGTGCGAAGAACGAAGTCTTTTGCCAGATCCGGTAGACAAACAACTGCGTCGGATGTAAGTCTATCCTTCAGCGTTTGGAAAGCATGGTCACACGCATCGGTCAAAATAACTCTAATCGGAGCCTGTTTCTTGGTTAGGTCAGACAACGGCCCCGCAATCGCGCTGAAATTGGCCACATACCTCCGGTAATACCCAGCCAATATCAGGAATGACCTAACCTCAGTTTTCGTGGTGGGCCGTGCGGCGTTTCTCAGCTGCTCTACCTTTGACTTCTCTGGGGACAGTGTGCCTTGGCTTAGGGTATGTCTTAAATAATTCAAGGTCCGGAACCCAAAGTGACATTTGGAACGGCGAGCTGTTAATACCGTCTGACGTAGCCATTCCAAAACGTTAGCTAATGGAGTGAGGTGTTCACTCCACGTCTCTGTGGCCAACAGGAGGTCGTCCATGAAGTTGTAGACACCCCTATCGCGTAAGGGCTCCAACAACTTCCGCATCATCCTAGTAAACACGCAGGGCGCGTTCTATACCCCGAACAGCATGACCAACCATTGGTAGGTCCAGTCGGGAGTAGCAAAAGCGAGCTTTGCCCTATCCTCCTTCCTTACCGGAATTTGCCAATAGCCCTTGGACAAATCCAGCTTGGAGAAATATTTCGCTTTCGAGACAAAAACGAAAATATGTTCCGGGTCAGATAGCATTTCGACCTGGAATTCTGTCACCTGATTCAGCTTCCGGTAGTCGACACAGAACCGATGGGTGCCGTCCTTCTTCTGCACTAGGACTACAGGAGAGCTGTACGGCGTGTCGGCTGGTTCGATTACTCCAAGAGCAATCATCTGCTCGATCTCCTCACTTAGGGTTTCCTCTGAACTGGCCGGTCATCTACCAGCTTTAACCCGAACTCGACAAGCGAAGTTATCCCGAGTATTTCCGTAAGCACATCCGAATACCCGGGCAGCAACGTCTCAATCTCTTCCCGCTGTGTCGCCGTCAGCATGGGGTCACACTTCACGTCCGAGGGTGTCTCAGCCCTCGTTAACGGACAGTTCGGGACAGTGGTTGGCGCCCTCCGTATCGACTTCGGCATCTTCGGTGACTATCGTGGCGATGACAAAATCGCTGACGGTCTCTCTTTCCCGGTATCTCTTGATCAGATTGGCGTGGTACAATTTCTCCTTCGTTGGTAGCCGTATCCGATATGTTTGACCCCCGACCTTCTCGGTGACGAAGTATGGACCTCTCCAGGAAACTTGCAGTTTCTTGTGTTCTTGAGGCAACAGCAACAACACCTTGTCTCCTACTTCATACTGGCGTGGTTTTGCGTGCTTGTTGTAATTCTTCGTCTGACGCGCCTTCGCTTGCTTGAGGTTCTCCTGTGCGAGGAAACATACTTCCTCCAGTTTGTTGCGCAAGTCCGCGACATACTGGTAGGCAGTACGTACCTCCTCTACAGCGTGGTCGTCCGTCCACAGCTGTCTTAGTACGGCGATATGGCCACGTACGGTCCTCCCGTACAAGAGTTCAAAGGGCGAGAACCCTAAACTCGCTTGTGGTACTTCCCGGTATGCGAAAAGCATGGCAGGAATATATCGATCCCAATCATTGGGGCGGCCTTCGCACAGCTTTTTGAGCGTGTTCTTTAGGGTCCCGTTGAACCGTTCGTTACATTGGGGGGGGGGGGGTGATACGGTGTAGTCGTGAGGTGCTTTATTGACATTAGTCGGTTCACCTCCGCCATCACACGACTCATGAATTGTGTACCTTGATCGGTCAGGATCTCGTCGGGTACTCCGACTCTTGACCAAATCCCAAACAACACTTCTGCGACGGTTTCCGAATCAATATTACGCAACGCAACGGCCTCGGGATAGCATGTAGCGTAATCCACGACTGTTAGAATATACCGATTTCCGTGCGCCGACGCGGGTTTTATCGGTCCGATTAAATCCATTGCGACGCGTCGAAAGGGTTCATCGATCAGGGGTTTACTCTTCAAAGGGACGGGTCGATGATCCGTTTTCGGTGCCATTCTTTGACACTTGTCACAGGAGAAACAGAATCGCTTGACATCCCCCTGGACCCCTGGCCAGTAAAATTCTTTGACAAGCCGGTCACGCGTCTTGGCAATTCCCATGTGTCCTCCCATGAGACTCTCATGCGCGAGTTTAAACACTTTGCCTCGCTTCTCTTTCGGCACGACGAATTGCTTAAAGTGTTCGCTGCCTTTCCTGGCGTGGCGATACAAGATTCCCTTCTTGTACACGAACTTCACCGGGCCATTCGGAGTTTCTTTCTCTGTTCCTGCTACAGCGTGGTTGTGCAACTGCACCAGTGTTGCGTCTTCCTGTTGTAGCTTCCTCAACTCGGCCGGAAGAACGTTACTCACCTGAGACGTTGTAACTTCCATCGGCTTCGCTTTCGTCTGTCGACTCTTGGACCTGGTATCCACAGCGCTCACTGGTATCGGTGTGCAGGTTTCAGGGTTCGGTTGTGGCAACACAAAACGACATCCCAGTATGACGTCATGTGATAGACCATCCAAGCACGCAGCTTCAATTTTCCCCTTCACGTACGGTGAATCGAGGTCAATGACAGCCACTGGCAATGAGTCACGCGCGCTGTTCGCGTACTGAACTTCGATTACCTCCCCTGTGTAATCCTCGGGCTTGACGTACTTCCTGTCGAGTAGGGCTGGGACACTACACCCGGTGTCATACAAGATGGTGGCACCTTCTCCGTTGACAGTTGCAGACGCGAGATTTGAAGGTTTGCAACTTACTCCCGGCTCATAATCATTCCTAGCGACGGCATTCACCTGGATCTGTCTCCCCTTGGGACAGTCCCTGGCTATATGCCCCGGGCGCTTGCAGTTGTAATACGTCGGCGGCCCTCGCCGATCTGCAAATCCCGCTTTCGGGGATGAGGTTTTTCCAGTTCTATGGGTGACATCCCTACCTGTAGATCCCCCTCCGGCCTTTCCGTCGCCCTGACGGTTACGGACAGCCGGCTCGATCTCAAGTACCCGGCGCGACTCAGTCAATTTTGGGTCGGGCAAACGCCACAGTAATCACTTCTGGAGATTTCGTGAAAAGATAATTTGATCAAAACTGACTTGAATTAAATCTTATTTTGACACATGCTGCATACTGTCATCGTAATAACATGTGTACATTATTTTGACGGTTTTGATATTCCCCTCATACATGGCTCATCATGTCAAACACCGATATAACTTTAGACCGAAATTGTTTTCGTAGTACTAGTTATGTTTACAATGGCTTCTATAGGTTATTGAAAGCTGAATCTAGGAAAATTATGGAATCGGTAATCCATCATGGTGATTAATATTTCCAGGTTATGACAAATATTATTCCTGGTATCAGCTATGTGTCTACCTTGTTCTAAATTCTGCGATGTGCAACATTGGCATTTAAGAAATTTCAGTAACCACGTCTTGAGAGAGAGAGAGAGAGAGAGAGAGAGAGAGAGAGAGAGAGAGAGAGAGAGAGAGAGAGAGAGATAGAGTAAATATAGACTAGTTACTTCATAGTCGTATCACAACCGATTTTTACGCAACCAGTGCAAGAAAGCCTATTAATGTGGGGTTTAGAAACTTGAAAGCGAAGGTCACACAATCAATTAGAGGTTGCCTATACCAGCTATTGTCACAGTTAGGTTAAGTTTTGGGGATAAAGGTATATGTACCATCATTATCAAGAGAAAGGATCCTGCATAGTTAATGGTCAGCAATTAAAAGGTCAAGTTAACTGTGACTAAATCAGATTTGACGTCGTTTTTCATATCTGTTCCAGTAGCTTAAGTTATAGAGGGCAGATTTCAATTTGGCAATTTCTCTTAGACTAATAGCAAGTACTTTTTCATGTGGGTCAAAGTAGAAAGTATAGTAAATGACATAACATTGTAGTTGGACTGTTTCTACATTTAACGCCTGTGAAATAGTACGTAGTAAACCGATTTCAGCCAAATCAGCCAAAGAAAAAGAAAGCCTGTGAATATGCTGCCTGTGATCAGAAACAAATATATATTTATATGGAAGTCATTTCCTCGAAAGTCACACTGAATTTTATATGTACATGTACAGTATTCGAATATGGAAGTTTGTCTTATAATACGAAAAGCGAATTATGACTTTTGTCCGGAAATATGTTATACAGGCACCTGTGTTCCTGAAAGTAACTACATATGCGCAAGTTATGCACTCTTTTGAACGTATGTTTAATATACAACCCACCCTGCTCCGCCCATCCCCATTCTTAATCAGAAAGCATATCGCTTTCTGCATTCTGTGAACGTCTCTTCGACATGATGCATCAAACAAATCTAAGCAATTTGTTTTCCATTTTTAGAGGGCAGTGGCAAGGTTTTGACTAACGCGTATAATAGCGATGATCTTCAACAATTGAATCAAATATAAGATGGCGAATTCAGGATGGAAAAATCACGCATACGAACTCTTCAAAAAGAAGACAGGAAAGGAAGTGGATTTAACAGAAACCGTTGAGGTATTTTTTACGTGTTTAGGCTCTAATAAACACTAACACAGAAATGTGAATACATTAACCTTTGTAAAATTTATTAAATAATATATTTCCCTGGAAAAAATTGTAAACGTGGAAAGAGAGCTTAGTTTTAAGAATCAAGTCCAAACATAATCCAAGAATAATCCGCGAAATAAATTACAAAAGTTTTAGTAGATTCAAGTTCGAGTCCGGTTGGAAAATCCAAGATGGAAGACGATGATGTATGCTAAATTCTGTTTTGTGTTTATCTATAGTTTCTTATAGAGTCACGAGATTGAACACTCTGGTGTTGGAAATCCAAATAAAGTTTTGATAAACCATATTTGTCCAAGAATTATGTATAAGCACATCAAATATTTCCAAAGATACGAATTAATCCTTAAAATCCAAATGAATTGAGGGAAAGCTAACATGGATTTAAAAACTAGCTACAAAAAATGACGTCATTTGTAAGCCGAAACATAACTATATTTGACTAAAACAAATATTATATCGTATTCTAATACACAGTTTTGAAACAATCCCCAAATTCGAATCATGTGATCGTTATATTACGTAATCCTAACTTGACACTGACGACATTTTTTACTTTTAGAATAAAAAGTTGTTTTCTTCCTTATTCACTAGTGCCATCATGGTCTTGACAACAACCCATCATTTTAAAATTAAATTAAATCATGTTTACGTGGTTTCCACTAACCTTGTTAGTATCTAGGTCAACATTACATGGTTTATCAAAGAATAATTAAAGCGAACAGTTTTTTTTAATAATTTATTTTAGTGAATAAATTTACATTAAAATAGTTTGTAATGAAACATGAGAAAGAATGTAAAACTAGCAAACAAATATATATTAAATCTGTTATAAGTAACAGTATGCACAGACATTTAACGTAAAAATATAGGTTAATAAATAAATAAAAAAATGCATAACCGTGCTCAGCGATAAAGACTTACGTATTACTTTTCGTTTGCTCTTCTTAAAATTTATTAACGATGGGCATGTGCATTACACTTACCAACATTTTGATACACTATTTTGTCTAGACCGTTGCCTACTACGTTCTAAATTTATGTAATTTAAAACCCAGATAGGATGACTTGACTATTGTAATTTATTCTATTGAAGTTCGTCTCATTATCTACTACAGATCACAAAATGTTTAAAACACGTCTGCTAAGATTATCCTTAGAGCACAAAAAACGTAACACCCTCCCCATTAGCCTTCACTGGCTACCTGTTTGATCAGAAACAAACAAAATATATTCACTGCGCTACATTTTATTGACTGGCCCAAGTTTAAAATACGAGATCTTACAATACCTTTGTGTGCACCCGATCTAGAAACTTGAGTTCTTTAGACCCTCGTGTTTTACTCTATTCCCACTGTTAAAACTTGTCATGCGAACAAAATTCTTTTGCATACCAGGTTACAACTAAGTGGAACGAATTCCCTATTAATTTTAGGCACAGAACATTTCGAGTTCATTCAAGACTGCTCTTAAAATTATTATTTTTTTTGGCCTAAATGAATCGACTCAATAATGCTTACTTCCTTAATTATTGTCAGCTTGTTTTTGTTTTGTAAATTCTTGTTAATTGTTTTTGTAATCTTGTCGTTATATATGTTTTACAGGTTATCTAATAGTGTAAAGCACTTAGAGTTTCTGAAGATTATGTTTTGTACCAAGTCCAATTTATTATTATTATTAGTAGTAGTAGTAGTAGTAGTAGTAGTAGTAGTAGTAGTAGTAGTAGTAGTAGTAGTATTTATTTATTTATTTATTTATTTATTTATTTTAGCAAAATGCCCATTAAAGAGAAAGAATGGAATATCCTTCACATAGGAATGACCGCTTATTAACATGAAATGCTTTGCATGCATGTTTGCTTATGTGTGCATGCTTGTGTGTGTGTGTGTGTGTGTGTGTGTGTGTGTGTGTGTGTCTTTGGGGGAAGCATTTGATTTACTGATTATAAATTAAGCAAGGAAGGAACAATTAAAGTTTCTTTGTAATAATTACATGCTGATTTGTGCAGTCTATCGTACAGTTATTATTAATATCAAGTGAGGGAGGGTTGTGACTGACTCTTTTTAGAAAAAATCAAAACCTTATCCCAAGAAAATTAAATCTGATTGTGAAGGGGAATCAGTGAAATCAAATTTAACGTAAATTTCTTCAGTCCGATTTTAAACATTTTATGTGATTATTTACTCATTTGGTACTCACTGCAGTCTTTACTGTAATTATATCAAGATATGCTGGCGCTTCCACATCCGGTTTGAAAAACGAAACTTATTGAATTCGGCTTTCTGTTCCTTATCAGACGTGGGTCAGTTTCCTTTATAAATTTTAAAATAAGCACTTGAGTACAATCATCTGCGTCTTTTCTTGTGCCTCTTCAGAAGAATAGGGTCATTGACCTGACATATGAAACTTTCCCGATGAAACAAATACTGACGTCAGATCCTGTTCATTAATAAGACGTGTGGGCGAGATGTTGGCGGATCTATCTTCATAAGATTGCAACCTTGCGAACGCCTGATTCATTCTGTACATCTCTTTCTAAAGGCGGAAATTATTTCTCATATATTCATATTTAACTTTATTCAGACACAAAAAGTATTTGTATTCGCTTGTCATTAGGCAGAGTGCATAGTGTCGTTATTCTGTCTGTCTGTCTGTTACCAATTCATTGCCATACAATATATGTAGTTTTTTACCATCTTCAATTGTTTAACTTGAGTAAGGATGACGCTTTCATTATTGGGATCAAAATGTCATGTCAAGTTCACTATGATTGTGGGGAAAAATGGTTTTATCACAGTACACGTATTCCCTGTTTATAGTTATCAAACGTTGCTGATAGGATCGTATGGTCAAAGTTTATGGTCACCTTGACTGAAATTCTCTTCTGCAAAATGGCATTATTTCTACACTAGGTATCTGAACCAAACTTTGTTGTTGGTTTGCACTTGGTTTCTGCATGCTGAGTTTAGTTGAAGACCGCATGGTTTGACCAAAGGTAGAGGTCATTGAGACCGGTTGGTCAGTGATCTCCCAATTCAGCCAAACTACTAGTTCTACACTGGAATATTAAACTAGGATGTATAATGAGCCAGTTAGAGTTCAACTGACAGCGTATTAAAATCATCCTATGGAAAACAGCTTTGCATATTCAGTCTTCATTTTCGGTGGATTCGGGTGGACTGTAGCATTGCTAACTCACCACTGAGAAATCGTGCTAGTAGCTTTCCGAAGGTTGGTGGTTCTTACAGAATTTTGTCCCGTGTTGTCCCTCCACCAGTTATACTGGCTGCCATGTAGGACCTATCTTGTTCTGAAAGATGGAGTTAAATTCACAATTATCAACATCAGTAACAATCTCAATGACACGTTTAATGCATGCATAAGCAAATTTGTTGCTATACGCGTGTCAGATCATTTTGTATTAGTGTTTTTCATTAAATTTCTCAGACTGGTCCAAGTTTTATCAGTTAATTATTTACGAATAGAAATTATATATAATATATATTTCTGAAGAGTCACGATTTGTGATCAAGGCATATATATATATATATATATATATATATATATATATATATATATATATATATATATATATATATATATATATATATATATATATACCCAGCTAACAAGTCCACGTTGCTACAACGGTGCAGCAACGTTGTGATAAGGTTGTGGCTAAGTTGTCAAATAATGTTGTGGCAACGTGATTTGGTGAACAAGTGGGAACTTTGCTACAACGTTGCTGTCTAACGTTATTAAATAACCTTCCTACACCATTCTTACAACATTGAAATCCTATATGGAAATTTCATGAAACTGGCTTGTGTTTCTGAAACACATATTCCGCACGTTTGGCAAGAATTTCCAAAAATCGACATTATAAATATGTCAAAATTACCATCCATCTAGGAGTTGCGATAGCAGAAATGTCAAGACTGCCATTGTGACAGTATTATGTGTCAGTCCTGCACCATTTTCATTCATGACAAACCAAATATCACCAGTCATTTGACAATAATATTACTAATAGGAATAGCACTCTGCATTCATTGATGTGTGACAACTCTCACAAATCAGTTCAAAGTTGCACATATAATAATGCACTCTTTACAATACAGAATTTTTATTTATCATTTCATGTAAGTATAAAGAATTTTAGAAAAAATGTAATGTTACTAATTTAATAAAAATTCATACGTCCATTCTGAAGTTGGCAATCAGTTTCAGTGCAGGTGTTCTAACACGGTTTATATGCAAAGACTGCTTTCTGTTTATTGTATGAAATCCGATTGCTGGGTAGTTTTCCTAACAGACTTTACAGCAGGGCCTTCAATTAGATTTAAATGAGACACAAAGTAGGCAGGGGTTTGGGTAGATCTACTCCAATAGGAATAAAAAAAAAACTTTTAGGTAGCAGGGCGAAAAGTAAAAATAGATGGGTAAACCGCACTGATTTCGCCTGATAAGGAATCCCCTGAATTTGCATACTGAAGGTTCAAATATTTATTTTTAAAACACAAAATGGAAACAGCATAACATATATTTTAATATCACTTTTTGTTTATTTTCAAATTTAACTTAGATTATGAGTCAGAATTAGTCTCCTCCTCCACTCCAAATTTTATCTCTTTCTACTTCTGCTAAGGCACCTGCAAATTAAAAAATAATTTAAAAGTTACATATCATCTCAGCACCGCTTATATATACAGAAGTCACATTAACAAGTATTATTAAACTTTATGAAACTTTCGTCACTGCACTTGTGCTTCCCTTAATATTGTTAAGCCGAGTTACAAGATAACTTTGTACTTATGTGTCATTTCAGGTAAGTGGATCATGGTGAAATCAATTTGCGCCAAGATGAATTTATTTTGTCCAAATATTCGATGTGAATAAAAATGGCATGCCTGTATTATTGATTATTTTCAACTAAGTCTGTAATTATTGAAATATTGTCTTTAATATGCATGTTCTTTTTTCACATCTATGTAAATCAGCATATGTATACATATGTCTAAGCATACATTCATTTGAATTTCACTTGTGATTGAAATCAATTTATATTACTTTATATTTTTTAATTTAAAAATGTTTTGGTCAAGAACGATAAATCTTGCGATCTTGAGCTAAGCACGTAATTCGAAGTGCTAGCTTAACAGAAGTCATTTTATCATGGTAACCTATCCTATCCTATTTGTTTTTCGTTCCAAAAATGTACCAGTGTAACAATAAAATTTACTTAATACGATTCGGATATAAGTCACAGAAATATGCAAAGGAGTTAGGTCATTTTTACAAGTTGAACATGTTGGCCGATATATCCCATTTTCTTTTTTTGAAAATGCGATTGAGCCCAAGGCATTGCCTCGCGCCTAGCTCGTAGCAGTTTACAAGTGCTTGACTGCATCAACAGACACCAGCCATCTTTTAAAAAAAAATATTTTCTGCAACTAAATATGCGAATATACGTTAACTATTTAACTATTTAATGTTCATACCTTTGGTGCTTCAAAATAACGGGACACTGGAGATACGTCTCAACTTCAGTTGCGATTCGGTCGGTACAGGATGAGCTAGTCTTTTTGGTTCGTAGATACGTAAAATAGTGTTAAGGCAATGGCAGTACCTCATGTTTGTAATTAAAAAAAGCTGACGAGTAAAATATTTTCCTACAAAACTTGCAACCTCCTTTTAGTCATTGGTCATTGGTTTTGAAATAAAAATGGATCAACTACGAAACTAAGAGTGTTCTCCTTGATAATGTAAAGTTGACCACAACATTGGAACAATGTTGTAAAGACGTTATATAATTTCTTTGGAATAATTATATAAATTCTTGTCTATAGTATTAGGATCAATGCATATACACAGCATTTGGTACTTACTATATCTTTTAGATCAGAGGACTATTTAATTTTATTTTCATCTGTAACGTTTTAACAACGTTATCAAAACGTTATTTTCCCACGTAACTAAAACACAACCATATAGCAACGTTGTGAAATCGTTGTGTGTTAGTTGGGAATATATATATATATATATATATATATATATATATATATATATATATATATATATATATATATATATATATATATATATATATATATATATATATATGAAACAGCATGCAGAAAAAGGTGTCATGGAAAAGGCGGCAAATAAGTGGTTTCAGGTGAAATGGCAGTTATCCGTGTCAATAAACATCTCGTGGGGAGAGGAGGTTTCCGGGTATGCTGACATCATCGACACGCCAAGTATTCCTGATCGCAACATCTTCAAACCTGGTCGTATCCTTGACATCCGTATTCGGTTCTTTAACCTGACATCAAGTGACGCTGGAGTTACAGATTTTCGATGTGCTTTCTTGAAATTTGGCGACGTCCAGACGGATGGTCCCTTTGACTTGTGTTTCATGACTGGAAGAGTATCCCCATTCCATGACGTCGGTACGCTGAAGGAATTCACCGATGCCTTGGAGGACGGAAAGCAAGGACTGGAGCAATGGGCTCTGAAACAGCCATTCAAGTAAGTTTTTAAGCTACAAATGTTCACATAGGTACGGATTTTTAACCAAATGTTAAAGTCGTTCCGGATGGAACAATTCGTTATGTTTGGTATTTATTTGTATTTTTTTTTTTTTCCATTTTATTAATGCTCATCGCCGTAAGAGAAAAGTTAAGTGATGCATTTGTTGAAGCTAAACATGAAAGCATCAGTACAAAATTGTTTAAATGCCACAGAATTTCCTTTGTAACTGATAATATTAAATTATGTTGTTTTTCCCAAGAATTCTTAAATGGAAAAAGTAAAAATTGCACGTTAAAGCTGAATCAAAATAGCGTTTTATTCATACATACTTCTTTCTGCGTTTAACGGTTAAGACACCAACCATTAATTCGAATTCGATGTATTAGTTTTCGATGTCCTGAAAACATGGCTGTGTTAGACGAAGCTGAGTTGTCGTTCTTTTCATGATATATTTACTTTAGACTGATGAAGATCTCTATTGAAAGAATCATGTTAATCTAAATTACGCGCATGAGTTGTAAGTGTCATAGGCATGATTAAAACAAGCGTTGAGCGTTGATACGAAATGTGTTTAATAATAGACGATATATGTAACATGAACAGTTGTTCCACTAATTTTAACTTAACCTAGTTAGATTTAGAATTAAAAGTGCGCATCATAACGTTGGTCTACACGTCCGTTACTATTTTGTCTGCAATATTTTTAAGTTAATATCTAAGAAAAACTTGTGTTTTTTGTCAGATGTATCAAAAGATTTCTCAATTGCTTTTAGTTACTACGCTCTTGTTGATGGGTTAAGAAAATTACCCGATGCCTGGACCAGTCTAGACTATAACAGTTACATAACCTACACAGTTACAGACGACACGAATGAGTGCCGTCTTTTCCGTTTCCGTTTGATTGGGGAAGGAGATCACGACAAAGCAAATTTAACAGAAGAAGAACAAGCAAAGCCATGGTAGGTGCATTTTATATATTTAATAAATAGTTGAGATGCGGACTTTTTGAATAGTTTTAAATCTGGTGTCAGGAGCGTGATTGTTAAATCTGGTCGACGAAATGTGTCATCCCTATCTAAACGTCATCAGCATTTTCCATCATATTCTAGTAAAACACATGGCATACGAAAAAAGAAAAGAAAGAAAGTAATTAAGCCCGTGATTGTTATAATACCATGATAGTGCTTGATGAAACCACACTGACTGACGTGTCATCGTCAATAGCAATGTAAGCAATAGTTCGAGGCTATTCAACAAAATTGTTTCTTGTTTTTTTATTTCCATTAAAAAAGTTGCTGGTGTACACTTAAAAATGAAACGAAGACGAAAATATTTAATTTGATGGCGGAAACATTACCGAGTGTTTTTTTAAAATACATATTAACCCCTATTAATTTATAATCTAGTGTACAAATAACTTAAACAGTCGCCCTATACCACAATGGTATCGCCCAAAGTACTATACTTTTGTGCTAAGATACGCAAATGACGCTTACATCTTAGGAATGATCCGTCCAAGGGAAAATTAAGGCGATGAAAATTATATGCTGCTCGCCTCATTATTGACAATTTTCCTTGTAGGTGCCCACTATTTTGCCCCTCTACATTCAGTAGTGTCGGTGCTGGATCAGCGAGAAAATAAGTGAGTTTAGGTTCAAGATAATAAATGCATGTATTTTACCAACATTCAGGCTTCTGCTGAAAAAAAATATAATACGTTATATTTTTCGGCAATTATTTTCAGCCAATCAGCAACTTTTTTTCTTTTAAATACGGTATTTAATATAACATACGCTAATTCCACGGCTAATAAAATAAATATTTCCATGTGACCACTGATTATTTCCGAGTATCCGAGAATACAATCTTTTCGACTTTCATTCGATTACAGCGTTGATATTCCAATGGTTGACCACCTTCACACTCATGTAATTCGAATTGAAAGCATCTTATTTAGTCTTTGATACTGTGATGTTCTGGCAATGGTGCTTTTGCCATGGAAATGACGTCAACATGAAGCAGCATGCATACAAGTTGGAATCATTATGAGGAATTGCTGGGTGCGTGTACCTTTCAGTTATATAACCTTGCATGTGATCCAAAGTACAACAATATTATACCAGGGTACTATGATATCGTGGGTCTTAAACTTTGAGATCGGCCAATAAGTAAATAAACAGTTTTTTGCGTTACTAAATTACATTTAATGTCCGGTTTGAATCAGATGATTGCGGAAAACTATCGATAAACAGAAGTTATGCAAGGGGATTTACTCTCATATGGTGGTATTATTATATTTTTTTATACTATGACATACGTGTAAATAAAATACAAATGTAACACCTACCCCTATGGCTGGAGAAAAAGAATGGAGAACGTGCACTCCTTGATAGGATCCAAAAAGCCAGTGTGTTTTTTCAACGAAAAATGGTCGATTCATTCTAAGGCGTAACCAGTTATGTCTTGCCTTATTCTATGACATTTCTTGATGGATGAATACCAGTGATGTCTTGCCTTATTCTATGACATTTCTTGATGGATGAATACCAGTGATGTCTTGCCTTATTCTATAACATTTCTTGATGGATGAATACCAGTGATGTCTTGCCTTATTCTATGACATTTCTTGATGGATGAATACCAGTGATGTCTTGCCTTATTCTATGACATTTCTTGATGGATGAATACCAGTTATGTTGGAACGTTATTTTTAAAAGCACAGTTAATTGTATTAAAATACATTTCATTCCAATATAATGCTGAAATTCTCTGGTATTTTATTTTAAATTCTCCTAACCTTCAACTACTTAATGCTTTCCACACGAAAAGAACATGTTTGTTGTTTTAGATGATCTACGGCAGGGGTCTTAAACACGCGGCCCACCAAGCCATATCCTGTGGCCTGCAAAATTATTGGCTTCACATGGTGTCATGAGAGATAACACAGCTGGTGCGGCTCTTGGGCAATTGAAAATGTCCTTATTCGGCCATCACGGTGGTTTGAGTTTGACATCCCTGACCTACTGTATGTGATGGGGCCCCGAGTAGCCGAGTGGTCTAAAGCGTTCTCCGTTAATGTTAAGGATAACATCCCAAATGCGGAATGAAACATATCGTTTAATGACAGTAAAAAGTTTCAACCATTTATTGTAAACTAGTTTTAAGATATAAAGAAGGGAAAACAAAATATCTGCAGATGGTAATAGAGTTTATTGGGTTCTATTCCGTCATCAGAAATAACTCTGAAAGTATAGAATCCTAATGAAAATGTAATGGAAAATTCAACGCATTACATTATATCATTAACCATTATATGACCTCCAACGTGGCATGTGGCACACATGCTGATTTTGACATAGAGGTAGATGATGTGACATAGAGATAGATGATATTGACATAAAGGTAGATCATATTGAGGCAGATGATGTTGACAGAGGTAGATGATGATGGCATAAAGATAGATGACGTTGACTTAGAGGCAGATGATGATGACATAGCGGTAGATGATGACATAGAGGTAGATGTTGACATGGAGACAGATGTTGACATAGAGGTAGATGATATTGACATAGAGGTAGATGATGTTGACATAGAGGTAGATTATGTGGCATAGAGGTAGACGATATTGACATAAAGGTATATGCTTTTGCCATATAGTTAGATGATGATGGTATAAAGGTAGATGATGACGACATAGTGGTAGATGTTGATATAGAGGTAGATGACGATGTCATATAGGTAAATGATGATATAGAAGTAGATGATATTGACACAGAGGTAGATGATATTGATACAGAGGTAGATGATATTGACATAGAGGTAAATCATGATGGCAGAAATATAGATGATGATGGCACAGAGGTAGATGATCTTGACATACAGGTAGATGTTGACATAGATGTTGTTTGTCCATTGATGTCGATCAGGACCATTCAATGTCATCGATTCATTGAGGGTAGGTCCGGAGATGGCTGATCAGTCCGATCCGGGCCCGGAATAGTCTGTTGCAGTGGGGACATGGATGTGCAGGTTGTTGACTGTGAATTGCAGAACTGCTGTTCCTGGATTTGCGTAGATCACGTTTCTCAGCTGAGTCCACCAGTCTTTTGTGCTCAAAGGCTGCCGTACCGGCATTAACTTGACTGCGCCAAGCAGATCGATCAGCAGCGACACTCTCCCAGCTGTCAGGATTAATGCCTAGTTCTTTTGCGAGGCCTTGAGGGTGTCCTTGTACCTCCTTTTTTGACCGCCATGAGATCTCTTGCCTTGCTGTAGTTCTCCATAGAAGATTTTCTTGGGTAGGCGTTCTGTCCGCATGCGGACGACATGGCCAGCCCATCGGAGTTGTGCCTTGCACAGCATGGTGTGGATGCTTGTCATGCCAGCCTGCGTGAGCACCTCTGTGTTCGGTACCATGTTCTGCCATCTAATTTTCAATAGTTTTCTCAGGGAGCTCATGTTAAAGTGGTTCAGTTTCTTAACGTGGCGGCTGTACACAGTCCAGGTCTCGCAAGCATAGAGGAGGGTGGGGAGAACAACCGCTGCGTAGACTTTTAGTTTGGTGGCAAGCCTGATGATTCTCCTGTCCCAGACATTAGAGCGGAGTCTGCCAAAAGCTACACTGGCTTTGGCAATCCTTGTATTGACCTCATCATGAATGTGAACTGCTTGTGAGAGAGTGCTGCCGAGGTATGTGAACCTGTCTACATTTCTGAGCTTTTGGCCATTGACAGTGATAGACGGTTCCAGGTAATCTTTTCCAGGGGCTTGCTGATTCAGAACCTCGGTCTTGCTGGTAGAGATGGTGAGTCCGAAGTTATTGCACGCTGTGGAAAACAGGTCCATGTTCTGTTGCGTGCCTGCCTCCGTGTTGGAATTGAGGGCACAGTCATCTGCAAACAGGAGGTCGCGAACGTTCGCAATTTGGGACTTTGGATTTGGTTTGAAGCCGCCTCAGGTTGAATAACTTCCCATCCAGACGGTAACAGAGACCTACTCCCACATCACTGACCTTGAAAGCATCCATCAACATTGCGGAGAACATGAGGCTGAAGAGAGTGGGGGCTAAAACGCATGATTGTTTCACACCATTCTTGACTGCAAAGGATTCGGAGTAGTTGCCCTGGTCCTGAACTATGGCAAGCATGCCGTCATGAAAATGCCTCACCATTTCAATGAAGACCTCTAGACATCCAAATTTGGCCATGATTTTCTAAAGGCTTTCCCTGCTGACAGTGTCGAATGCCTTAATCAGGTCTACGAAGGTGGTGTATAGCTTGACATTTTGTTCAAGACACTTTTCTCGCAACTGCCTGGCAGCAAAGATCATGTCGACGGTGCCTCTCTCCTTTCTAAATCCACACTGACTTTCTGGTAATAGGCCATGATCAAGGTGCTCTGTGAGTCTGTTCAGCAGTAGCCTGGCGAGGATTTTACCTGCGATGCAGAGTAGAGCGATTCCTCTATGGTTGTCTCAGGATTGGCGATTGCCTTTGCGTTTGTAAATATGGACAATGTATGCATCTTTGAATTCCTGTGGTATGCGTTTCTGCTTCCACATCCCACAGAACATCTCTGTTAGTCTTTCCACTATCTTAGGCCCACCATACTTGTAGATCTCAGCTGGGATGGAGTCTGCTCCTGTAGCTTTTCCACTAGACAGGAGCTCGATGGCTTTATGAGTTTTCAGCACTGTTGGAGGGTCAGCCAGTCTCTCGTTGATCTCCACCTGTGATAGACGGTTGATAGCTTCATCATTGATGGAAGACGGTCTGTTGAGGTCACCGTCAAAGTGTTCCGCCCAGCGTTCCAGTATCTTCTCCTTCTCGGTTATCAGAGTGCTGCCATCTCTGCTCAATAGAGGGGCTGTGCCTGCTGTTACTGGGCCATAAATATCACGAAGAGCGCTATAGAAATTCTTCATGTCGTGTCTGTCGGCAAAGGTTTGGATATCATCAGCCTTTCTGCTCAGCCATGTGTTCAGCATCTTGCGCAGTTTTTTTCTGCACAGATTGGCGGACCCTGCTGAATGCATCTTTCTTTGCAGCGGACTTGGGGTCGATGTTGTACGCACGATGGAGACGATGCTTCTCCTCTAGCAGGGACTGTATTTCTTCACAGTTCTCGTCAAACCAGTCTTGATGTTTTCGTGCAGTTATGCCAAGGGTTTCAGATGCGGTAGAGTACACCAGATGTTTGAAGGCCGCCCAGCATTTCTCTAAGTCGTTGGTGTCAGAGTATGTGGTTTTCTAGCTGGCTTTTTATAGCTGCAGACAGAGGTTGCTCAGTGTTGCATAATTTCAACCTGGAGATATTGAGCTGCTTTGGGACTTTGATTCCCTGTGGACGTCTCGGAGGTTTAATTCTGAGATTCATCTTGGAAATCAGCAGCCTGTGGTCTGTCCAGCAGTCAGCACCACACATGGCTTTAGTCACCCGGACATCCTGCCTGTCAGTCCCACGTACTAAGATGTAGTCGATCATATGCCAATGCTTAGACCGTGGGTGCATCCAAGTTGTTTTATTACGGTTCTGCAGACGGAATACAGTGTTTGTGATCAGAAAATCGTAAGTTGTACACAACCTCAAGAGCAGAAGTCTATTGCTGTTGCAGTTGCCAATGCCATGTCTACCAATAACTCCCTTCAACGAGATATGGTCCTCGCCAACTCTGGCGTTAAAATCACCAAGAATGATTAGTTTATCTGACTTTGGTACCGAAGCAATTTGGGCTTCCAGATCGTCGTAGAACTTGTCGTTGGCCTCCTCCGAGCTTGTCATGGTTGGTGCACAAGCACTAATGAGTGTGGCTTGCTTTTTTCCATGTAATGGTAGCCTCAGTATTATTAATCTGTCATTAATCCCCTTTGGTAAGGTAGAGATCTTATTCACCAAACTCGACTTGACTGCGAAACCAACTTCAGCCTCACGACGTTCATCAGTGCCACGTCCACTCCAGAAAAAGGTGTATCCAGCTCCAACTTCAGTCAGCTGGCCCTCATCGGCCAAGCGAGTTTCACTCAGTGCTGCTATCTATCTCGTTAGCGGGCAAGTTCTCTTGCAATCAGGGCAGTTCTTCTCTCCGGTCTGTCACCCTCTGCACGATCCAGTAAAGTGTGTATGTTCCAAGCACCAAGAGTAAGTGGAACCTTTTGGGTTTTCTTTGTGTTTCGACCGCAAGATTGGGATTCCCTCCAGCCGCGGTAAGCTGGTCGGGGTGGTTGAAGCAGGCTTTTTTTGTGGCACCTTTTCTAGCCCCTTCCTCAGGCTACGGAGGTAAGCAGCGCTATCCTAAAAAGGTCTGCTTAGTCGCTCAGACGGTTGCCGAGATCCATTTCTGCTTCAGGTCAATGGAAGACGACACTATGGCCTGAGCTGCCTGCGTGCAGGTCTGCCACTACGGCTGGCAGTGCATCCACACCTGCCGCGTCGCAGCTCGCTCATCTCCGCAGGACTTGGAACAGATGATGATGATGACGACATAAATGACTTGCGCGTGAATTGAATTAAAGTGAGGGAGAGTTGCGCTACGTCAGCCTCACTCTCTTGTCCAGGCCCCATTTTCTCCAGTGGCATGATGTAGTCAAGACGGCCGGAATGGAGACTGGATGCAGTGGATGACCAAGGCGTCCTACGTTTCTTGCCGTGCTCTTAGCGCTCCACAACGCTTTGCTGGGTCCGTCGTTCTGCCCTTTGACCAGCTGGTGGTTCCTCCGCGCAGTCCGCCGGGTCCAGTCTTCACATGCGAGGAGTGACAATCCCTGACTCACCGAAGGTTTGAGACCTGCCGGTTACCCTCAACCTTGTTTAGCCGGCCAGTCGAAGCCGTTGCCCGTGGTGTAGCCGCTGTGCATGCTACATCTTCTTGGAGCCACAGGTGAGAGCTGGGTACCAAGTGAAGACCAAAGGTGGACTAGCTACCCCCAAGAGGATACGACTGCTACTCCCACCTGAGGTGCTACCCCTCCATGAGCACCCCTTACACCACATAGACATAGAGGTAGATGACATTAACATAGAGCTAGATGATGTTGCACTCCATTCTCTCAAACAGCTCTAAAATTCAATAATTGAAAGGAAAGTATGTGAAACATTTAAGATTGGAACGAATTCAAATTTTCACATCACATTTTGTAACGACGATATATAAGTGAATCAAATTTCATTCATTAATCTCACGATACAGAAAGGTAAAAGAGAGGAAATGAAAATATGGCGATAAACTAAAATTATTGAGCCATGTCCTTGACTTTCATGATAAATTCTCAATGTGTTAACTAACATAATTTAATGATACCGCTTAAATATTAGAAGTTATGTCCCTTGGTATCAAACTGCTCCAAACATACTGAGCAGTTTTGAAACTGTAATGGAAAATTGTAATACTGAATATTTTTTGACATTGAATAATAGGAATTCCATTGTGTTATAACGACAAATTCTAGTGATGAGATATGACTATATAAAGATCTATTACTGAATTTTAAACAGCTTGGTATGAAAAGTATGATGGAAAACGTAAAATAGTTATCAGTGACTTCCATCTTAAATATATGACCCCAGTGTGATACGACTCCAGTGTGGTACGACTCCAGTGTGGTACGATTCCAGTGTGATACGCCTTCAGTGTGGTACGATTCCAGTGTGATACGACTCCAATATGATACGACTCCAGTATGGTACGGCTCCAGCTTGAAACGTCTCCCGTGTGGCACGATACGACTCCAGTGTGATACGGCTCTTGTGTGGTACACGACACATCTTCTTATGATTAGTTATGTATATATATCCAGTTATATTACCTAATCCTAAAAGACGTAGGAGTCATAGAGCACAAATCGCTGCAAGATTTTTTAGTGACCTAATTGTACGCTTCAGAGCCTATTCAAATCAATAAAACAGTCATGTATCGATTCTGGCATGACTAATTGACATCACAACTTTATTATCGCTTGGCTTTCTTTGGAATTCGTCATTTCAATTTGGAAGCATCGTTGTAAAAAGCATAGTGATCAGTTAAAAAACTGCTCTTCCAACTCACAAGACAATCATCAATTAAAGCTCTTTAATAAAATTTATATTCACATCTTTTTGAAATTAGATATTTTGCATGTCTGCAAACATATATAAATCGAATGCCGAGACAGAAATATAAGGAAAGACGAAAGGAAAGAATACAAAAGAAGTTTGTTTCCGCCATTTCAGTTTTCTGCACAGGAAACATCTAGGATTTTAACTTGCTCAATATCAGTTCCATAGAATAGGTAAATAATTTTGGTATATTTACAAATACCAATAACAATTTATTGTCAGCTAAAGTGGCTTATCAGACGTTTTAAAGATGCTTTCGTGACGCTCAGAACAACACAGCGTCGTCATTTTGGGAAGGCAGGGTGGAAAGCAATCTCCACCCCCACCCCTTCTGAATGTGCATGTGCTGTAAAATTGCTCTAACCTATATACAAAAATTAACAAGCCGTCAAGTTTTGCCTCCCACCCCACCCCCAGAAAAGATTTTTTTATATGACGTCTTTGGAAAGACATTCATTTTTTCAACAATTACTTGATATAAATAGAAGAATAAAAAAATATAGACTTCAATTTTTGTTTGACAGACAGACATACCACTCTTGTTCTATGCAACACAGTAATCTTCAGTTTACAATTCTCGTCTCGCTTTACAAAATAGTTGATTTACAACGAGTCGTGTCCCTTAATGTTAAAATTAAGAACGAATCTTGTCAAACAGTACCTATTTTTAAAAGCAATTTCTACACGTACTTGCCAGGAGTACGCCATGCCTCATCCTAATGCTGACATAATCAGTCTTCATTTTATGCACGAGGCGAGTGTGCAATACGGGCCCATTTAAGCAGTTCGACATTCACATTAAAATATGATATATGTTTTAAATTTTATGTTCGAATACTGACGATTGTTCAGTCTTTGTTTATTTTTGCATAACTGGGTCATGCATTGACAAATTTCCTAAGAAAACTATATTGTTTTAGGGATGTGGGGAGGCCTGATGTGGAGCTTCCATCTGGGAACTATCTGGTGGACAAACTCTTGTCAATATCCCACTCTACTTGTTACCTGAAACTTCAAGTCCAAGTGCGAAATGTTGGCGTGGACGGGGTAAAGGATAGCTGGAAAGATCCGTGCATCGCATGGGATGAGGTAGAGTGTCCTTGGTTAGATGTGGCAAAAATAGCCCTTACCCAAAGAATCCCAAAAGATGCCGCAGAAAGAGCTCATTACAGTTTCTCCACACTCCCTGAAGGAGTTGCGATCGCAACGATGGATGGAATGGAATCGTACGCCGATTTGGTTTTAGCACTGGAGAAGGTTCTTACGTTTTCAACACGAACAAAGATACCCGATGATCCTTTGCTGACTAATCCTGAACCGGAAATGACGACATATCTGATCCTTGTAGAAACCGGTTACCAAATGTACGCTGGGACAAATGCAACAGTTGAGGTCATCCTAATAGGTACAGTTAAGTTTTCGGAAAGTATCCATCTATTTGAAACATTAATGGAACGAGGTGCTATAGCCACTGTACGACTTTGCTTGTTGAACATAATAATATGCTTTCTTGGCCAAATTTCATAGACACTTTGCTCTAAAACGTGTAATATATTCTTAGCTTCTCTAAAGTCAGTTTTGTTAATATTCTAGAAGTTTATGCATCTACCTATTTATTATTAGAATGAAGTAACAGAACCAAAACTGTTCGGAATTAAAATAGCGGCAGACAGTAATGTCTGTATCTTTGATAAATGTTTGTACAGCCAAAGAAATTATACTGTCATCAGCAGAAGCCACTTAATGTTTTTTTTTAATTGTTACCATTAAAGGGACAGATGGGCGGACACCAAAGCTGATTCTGGACAGAAGCATTCACGCCGATTTCAAGACAGCGAGCAAAGGATCTTACTACATCCAAGCTCCTGCTGTTGGTGAAATCAAATTGGTAAAAATTTATCTCCGCGGAGGAACAATATTCACCGAATGGTACATGAGGAGTATGGTTATTTTTGACCTAGATAGCCGAAAAGTGTATGACTTTCCTTGCTATTGCTGGATAACGACGGAAATCACACTCCTTAAAGGACAAGGTAATGCCAAATTCAGGTTTAATTTCTTGCCTGTATCTGCTGACAGCTTCAAATAAATTTCCCTCTGGAGTGACTGGGCGGTGACCAGAGCATTTTCTTAAGTCAAATGACAATATACCATATCGTCATTTGCAAGGTACAAAATAGTGTTTCAAGACCCATGCTTTCTAAACAATTGGAATAGCTTTAGCCCAGTAACAATACGAACTTCTTCAATATACATTATTCCACTGGAAAATCTTCAATTTATTTCTTTATCATAGTTTTTGCAAAGCGTGAAGAAATTATATGAATAAACAGTAAATGACGGACCTAAATCAAGTACAAAATCGACGTTGATTAAATTTGTTAAGAAATTCACTAGTTACAGAACCTTACAGTTTTCAAAGATGGCATGACGCTCTCTGGAATTTGCATGGGAAGTATAACTAATTCCTTAGAATAATATTATATGCATGAAAATGTTGTCTGCCTTACGACTTCATATTTCTGTTAAATATGTATGATAACTATTTCTGTCATTGACAGGAGAATATATATATATATATATATATATATATATATATATATATATATATATATATATATATATATATATATATATATATATATATATATATATCAACATTGAGATCTTTCCTGGCGAAGACATCTGTAGCTTAAAATAAAAATACCAATTGGTACACAATTTATTTGTGAGCAATAATACAAGTGAGTATTATAAGTAAATATATTTTATATTTATCTACAATTTTTCTGTGTTGCTTGTCAGTTACTTTTGCCCACAAAGAGACCGACCCAGATCTTGTGTTTACGAGAAGAAAACTGCTTGCCGAGAAAAGAGAAATGGTCCCATGGTGCTTGCAAGATGGACTACCAAGCAGAATAGGTAAAGTTCAAAGTTTTCATCTACGTTTTATTTGATGCATGTCTACAGACTGTTTGCTGCTTAACTTAATGTTTAAAATTAATCATGAGTAAACGAGTATACGTGATGCGTGTGCACAAAAGATGCTTTGCTCTTAAATACCAGGCAGATGTCCAAAATCCTGTGCATCCCTTTGACTAAATACAATTTAGGAAACTTTCCTGCTTTTTAATTCGTGTTATCAAATAATTATGATTGATCAAAACTCCCTTCAGCGATCAATTTGTCTTTTTACGTTGTACAGGATATTTGAAGTACAAAGACTTACCACGAGTCTTGCAATTCGCCAAAGAGAAAGAATGGGAGAAGAAGATAATACTGGTAGAAACAGCTGTCAAGTTGAAGCTCCACAGATTCATGACAATGTTCGACCCATTTGACAGTTTTAAGGATTTTCTTGCTATGACAAAGGTTCTGGAAAGTTCAGACGTTGCCAGAGCAATCACGGACCATAAGAACTGGAAAAGGGATGAGGAATTTGGACGAGAAATGTTGGCAGGATTTCATCCGTTGTTGCTCAGGAGATGTTCACGTCCTCTAGAGACGTTCCCAGTTACTGATGAAATGCTGAAAGATTCTCTAGATAGAGGGAAGACGTTACAGGAAGAAATGGAGGTAAGAGAAGCTCTTTACTTCGCAAATAACCTAAGATCTGAATATTGTCCGGGGAAGTATATACTCAATTATAAAACGATTCCAACTGCAAACCGCACAGACTCACCCTGTTACGCCGCTGCAATATGCCCTGGCAGATCTGGTCTGTGCAATATGTTAGGAATAATCAATATAAAAAACATTGATCCTGGCCTGTAGGCGCATTACGTTGTGACAGATCAGGATATGTTGTTTGCAGGTGCCTCGACAGATAAGCGAGTACATACGGTTATCGAACCAGATGGTATTAGCCTAATGCATCTGCAGCATATAGGCTATATATTGACTCCATTAGATGTACGCGTCTACATTACCTTTTGTCTTTGTGTGTAGTGCTGGTACTATTCCTTGTCAGTTTATCTATGGAATTGTTGTCATATATGGGTGCAGATTTACTGTGTCTGTGGCTTTGTAAATTTCCTGATTGTATCTCTGTTTAATAATAAGGTTATGAATTATAAACTTCTATTTAATAATAAAGTTATGAATTATAAACTTCTATTTAATAATAAGGTTATGCATTTTAAACTTCTATTTAATAATAATTTTATGAATTATAAACTTCTATTTAATAATAAGGTTATGAATTATAAACTTCTATTTAAAATAAGGTTATGCATTATCAACCTTTATGTAACAATAAGTTTATGCATTATAAAACCTTATTTAATAATAAGTTTATGCATTGTCAACTTTTAATATATAATTTGTCAGTTTTGTATTATCAACTTCTATTTAATAATAAAGTTATGCATTATCAATCATTTTTCAATAATAAGGTTATGCATTATCAACTTCTATTTAATAATCATTTTATACTATAAGGATCATTTTGTACTATACAAGTATTTTGTCCATCAAGGTTGCGAACTATAATCTGTTGTGGAAGTTAATATTTTGAAACACATTTGACTAGAAAACTAAAGGACAATAAAACTAATTTGCAAAGACTCGCCTCCCTGTTTCCTGAGCATATATTTATTAAGGTTTTTTTTATTCCATCAACAGGCCGGTCATGTGTATATCCTTGACTATAGTGTCATGGAAGGTGTTCCAAGACGCTCCGACAGTAATCCAAAGTACCTTGTAAACCCACTTTGTATGCTGTATGTAAACAATAACGGGCGACTGGTTCCCATTGCAATACAACTTGAGCAAAGACCTGGGAAGGACAACCCAATCTGGACTTCATGTGACCGTAAAATCGACTGGCTTTTTGCCAAAATGTGGGTCAAATCAGCGGATACGCACATGCATAGTTTGTCTTCGCATTTATTTCGGGCTCACTTTGTTACTGAAGCCCTAGCCATATCAACAATGAGGAATCTTCCGTCTGTTCATCCTGTATTCAAACTCCTAATACCACATATGAGATACGTCATTGCGGTCAATACAACAGGAAACGAAGTTTTACTTCAAGGAGAGGATTCGATATTCCAAAAGCTCCTTGCAGTGTCCGGAAGCGAGTTGGATTTCATAAGAAGCGCCTACAGGTGCTTTCACTGGGAAGACATGAATATTCCAAAAGATCTGGCCAAAAGAGGCGTTGACGATCCAGATATGTTACCAAGGTACTGGTACAGGGACGACTCGTTAATGTTATGGAAGAGCATCTGGGAATTTGTGTCCAGAGTCATGAACATCTTCTATTCAACTGATGACGATGTGAGAGCGGACGGAGAACTTCAGCACTGGATGCAAGAGAATCGCGAAATAGCTCTTCCACAGTGGAACGGAAAGGACAACGGCGTACCTGGCAACATTGAAAACCTCTCTCAGCTGAATGAAATTTTGACAATGATCATATTCAATTCTTCATGTTTCCATGCAGCTGTTAACTTTGGGCAGATAGATTATTATGCGTTCGGACCAAATTATCCTGGTGCAATGAGGCAACCACCTCCAACCACGAAGGGGGTGACAACTATGGAGACCATAATGCAGACGCTGCCAACAAAGGCTGACCAAGTCCTTGCAATAGCTTTTGCCTATTATCTCAGCAGTTATTCCAAAGAGGAGGTAAAAATCAAAACTCATTTAGTATTTCACTGATCATTTGGAAATAATGGGTATAAAGTGGGTTCTTAATGGTTGAATAGTTTGTCAACATCGCAAGCCTATTGTGCGATTGAATGATCATTAACTATCAAATATTGTATAAATTAAGTGACCTATGTTTTATAATTATCATGCTTTGGTCAGCGTAGTTTACCTTTAGCATTTATCTGTCATCTCCTGTTCTCTTAGCCCTAAAACTAACCAGACTACTTTTAAGACTTGTTACATAATATTTTACAGGAAAACATTTTTTTTTCAAATAGATACCTTTTGTCTGACTCGCATGTTCTGATTTCATTCTTTATTCTTACAAACTATATAAATGATGATTTTGTCATCTATCTGTACCTTTTTGTCCATTGTAATTTTGGACCCCTTGAGCGTTTGAATCGGTCGTTTTAAGTTAGCCTTAGACAAGATCCAAACCATCTATAACGTTAGTTAAATAGTACAAAATTAGCACATCAATCGTTTATTTAAACGCTAAGTCTTGCAAACTTTTAAAAGGTCATGTGATGCATTTGTTTACACCGAGTTGTTAAGCAGATGATGATATAATGATGTAATATTCTAATACCCTATAGTGTGTGGATTTATAAATGGAATTGCACACAAATAGTAGAGCTATGTTGTACCATTATTTTTCAGATTGCATATATGTATAATGAATATACATACCTTCTGTTTCTTCAGACATTCCTCGGTGACTTCCCAGATGCGCACTTTGTGGAACCGGAAGTAAGAGCGGCACAAAAATGGTTCAAGACAGACTTGAAGAGAATTTCAGATGAGATCAAACGTCGGAACATGAATCTCGAGATACCATACACATATCTGCTTCCAGAAAACATCCCTAACTCCGTATCAGTGTAGAGAGGAAATATGGCTCTCACTCAGAAGCTTACTTCTTTTAGCAAGGTTATATAACGCATCAGTTTTGTTTTATCGTTCCTGGTGATTCTGCGGAAGAAATATTCACCCTCTAATCTGATGTCAAACATGTTTAAATTTTTGTCTTGTTTCTATATGAATACTTACTTCATGGATGACTATCTTACAGTAATGTTGAGTTCGTTATGTCCTGAACGTGTAGTGGGAAAAGATTGTCTGCAGCTTACTTATCAAAGACCAATGAGATAACATAATTCTGACCAAATACAAGATGTCAATTTGCGATTAGCATTTATATTACTGCGCAGTTTTAAACGATTTGATCAATACATTATTTCATCGATGATGTGATGCGCTTTTTATACATCAAACAGCTTACAGTGGGTTACCTCCCTTGTTAAGATAACGCCACTGTCACAACAATGTAAATTTAACTGTACGCTTTTTAAACTGTGTCACACTTTATTAGATTCTATTTGCGGCACAGTGATGAGTTTGCCAAATTCGTAAGGTGAATAGGTCAGTATTTTTTACAAACATTTTTTCTGCAATGTCTGATCAAAATACTGATGGTGTTACAACGCGATATGCAGCAGGCGTTCCAGCAGATTTGATGAAGTTGTCTGAATACAGTTTGGTTCTTTTACCCTACTATTGTGATGTGATTGCAATATTGTACCTTTGTCTTGTAATGTGATTGCAATCGTGTACTCATTTGTCGAGACTATGCATTCAAGTTTAGATGAAACAGAAGCTAGAACAGTCTTATGTCTGATATATTCTGAAAGAGTACGAGCTGTGAGAAGCGTTTTTATATATGCGTGAAATAGTCAATGAATTCTGGTATAGAGTCTGGTCGTAATGTGATGCGGCCATTCTCTTAATAAATGATAAAGATTTTTTTTTTTAAAAAAAACATACAATTTTGAAGATTGTGTGGACCCTGGCAATCTCTAGCGATTTGCGATTTGCATTTTATCAGCAGCGCGGTTTTTCTGTTGCGGAAAACCAATGTTTCATTACAATTTATGTCATCATGAAAACATTCACTCACCAAAAGAGCCTGTTCTGTATGAACTTGATAAGAGAGTTTACGATTTTTACTATCGGCACATTTTGTTTAAAAAATCTGACTTTAAACGCTCATTATGCTATGTTTAATGTAACAATTACAGAACATTTTGACCATGCCTTGGTATGTAATGATCCCTGGGGATAAATGACCAAGAAAAGAGTACACAAGAAAATCCAGACTGACCTATACATTTTAAGAGATTTAGGATTGCCTGAAACCTGAAACATTTAATGAGGTACATTATTTCAAAAACTAAAATACTCGAACGTTTTACAAGCACAAAAGAAAGCGGTTGAGAATGAAGGAAAAAAGGAAATGTAAGAGATCGAATATCCTCCACCAAATCACGGCTGCTGATAGTTGAATGGAACGACTGACATATAAATACATAGATATAAAGCGAACCAAATATATCTAGATAGAAATTATGTTTAAAGAAAAAATATTATCGTAAGTTAGACAATTTTTAATACGTCATTTACTGGAATTATGTCTGGATAATACGGGTTAGGACACACATCGCCTTGTCTGAACGTATCGGACCCCTTCCTCTGTCGACTAAGCGCACTTTCCCGCAAAAAGGAGGAAACGCTGAAACACGCATTCGCTATTGACAGATACACTCGCATGGTAACCCAGTAATAAAGATCCTTCTTCGTGCATAGTCAATCTGGATGCATCTGAAATAATTAAAGGAACATTGAGGTTATAATTAATGTAGAGAGAGTTGCATACTTTACAGACTGAGAAGATATCGTTAAAGCTGGACCCTGCAGGAGGATGGGTGATAATACAAAGTAAAATTACATACTGAGAAAGAATATTCTCAATCACGGTCATGGGTACTGTAAACTTGAGACGTGGGAGGGGGGTTGGGGGCAAAACATGACGGGCTTGTTAATTATCGTTTATAGGTTAACATCAATTCTACAGCATATTCAAGTTCAGGAAGGAGATACAGCCCTCTGCATCCCCCCCCCCCCCATGACGTCCCTGCTGTAATCCAGTTTGAATCTCGGCGGAGGACAAATGAAACGTTCTCTAACCTGCAAGTTAATGTTCATCATCCATACATAACGTCACTTAATATTATAACACATCTGCAAACAATAAATGAAAAGTTGACAGTTGCACTTATTTGAAATATGAGCTTTAGTTTTATTTTCCATCTGTCTTTCCTTAGGTCCCTGCTATATATTTTTGTAGTTGTATGTATTTTCATCCTTTAATTTTAACAATGGTCGTGGCTTTTTGTATGCTCGACTATATTTGTTTTGAATTCAGAATACAGGCATTGAAAATGGTATGCTGATAACTCGCTTTTAGGTTCTTAATCATACTGCTCTCTCTTAGATAACGTGGTCTGCACTCGACTGTTTAATTTATGTTTTTGCTGCCTTTTTAAAAATATGAAAGCTACGTAATTTTAGTTCTCGGCAAATGAAAACCAACTGTATGCTGATTTCGCACAATTAAAAAACAAGTTTTGGCGACTTTTTGTTTTACTACTGTGGCCTAGCCTTGTTGACACACGAGGACCAATTAAAACATGACATCCCGTATTAAGTACCTTTCCTCTGTGTGCACTCCTTCTAGCAAGTGGTATCATTATAGTTTCGATATAAAAAGGGTTAGAAAGTTGTAGCACTGTAATATAACACCCATTCTAATAGGAATCATTCGAATGCTGACAAGGAGAAAACAATCCATTTTTTTATTAATCTTTTTCTTTCTTTCTTTCTTCATTTATAGGTTCATTTTAGACCTTGTATTTTATATAGCATGTACAAAACTGACAAAAGCTTAATAGATCATTTGTAATTTAATTTTGTGGCCATTGTTTGAAATAAAATGTACTAGAAGACTAAACTGTAGAATACGGTATTTAACCCCTGACCTTCGCTTATCGTATTCAACAAGCACAAGGAGACGTGGAGAAAAGAATGAATACAATATCTTAATAACCACCACCATCATAATCATCGTTTTCTTCTTCCTAGAGTTTTTTATATTAATATTTATATTAATTATGGCTTTAAATCGCAAAAAACAGAAAACACGAATAACCCTACGAAATCAGATCATGAAACATCTACTTGAAAAGAAGTAAAGAAAAAGTGTGTGTGTGTGTGTGTGTGAGAGAGAGAGAGAGAGAGAGAGAGAGAGAGAGAGAGAGAGAGAGAGAGAGAGAGAGAGAGATCAAATATATTTCACACTCAGTGTATACAAATACAAATAATGGATTCCTGGCTGTAAAGAGTCTTTTCAAATCTAAAAGTAGAAGTTGGAAATTCATAAGATCGTTAGAAAAACAATCTCGTAAGACAAAATAAGGTTACAGGGTACAATTTTCTGGTAAAATATAGGATCAGAAAGTTTGTTTATAATAGACATCCATTAGAAAGTCTGATATTGTTTCCCCGCATATTGAAAATGGTTTGAATATCCTTAAGTGCTAAATATCAAGGTAAAGTGGACGTTTGGGGAAAGAAGCGTATTCTGCCTGGATAAACAAGTTGTGGTCTATATGTGTTAGGACATGATTGAAGACGTTATGTACGGTGCTGAGTGCACCTGGGACACACACAACGTCGTCTCACTCGTTTAGCCAAATAGTCCTCGAGATTATGGGCATCTTGGCATAACTTTTTGAATTTGTGATAAGAAAGTTGTGACAATGACAGAGGTAAACCAGTGGCATGAATTTATTCGTACTGCAGTCCAGGGTAAGCATGGGTTAGAAGCTGATGACAAAACCCTAAGAAAATCTTAATCATAGCAGAAGAAGGCACAATACCCGTGAGTAATTGTGCTAATGTTTATTCAGTGAATAATAGATAATCTGCGATATTGATAGCATGAAATAAAGAATTCTGGTCATTAGATAATGTTGTGACTTTACAGATCGATAAAAATAAATATATAGCTACAGTGATATCAAATTTATCCATTCGGAGAAAAGATCATCCCCGCCTCTGAAGAGCATATTGCTGTGGTGCAAGGTAAACCACTTTTTCGAGTACAGGGGATCGAAGAAAAATATTCTTTTTCGTACCGAAAATTAATGTGATGGACTCTACCAGCCTTCACTCGTTACCTTAGCTGATCCTTTTCAAGACTATGTTGCTTTTGAAATTAATCAGTAACTGTCTCCTACCGCACGATCCCTTCGAGGATATGTCCAGTTTTGCAGAGCTTGTTTCAACAAAGAAACAATATATATATATATATATATATATATATATATATATATATATATATATATATATATATATATATATATATATATATATATATATATATGTGTGTGTGTGTGTGTGTAGGTAGGTAGGTAGGTAAAAGTTGTGACCTAATTATTTTATTATTGAAAGGTCTGTTAATAGAAAAATATTGTTATCCAAAACGATATTAGTACGCGCGTTCTGTGTTAGTTATCACGCGTGTTGTTTTTTTTTTTTCGGTATTAAATATGCGTACAAGAAAAAATTGCATCGTCTTTATTGATAAGAACTAAAAACATGGACACATAGATGTGTATTTATGGTAAAAGAAAGTGTATGTTCTTTTACTCAAAATAGCTGTCCTTATAAATATATTTGGTGGACGATGAACTCGCTAAATACCCTGGGAACATCCAACAACTCAAGTATAGACAGTTACATATGCTTGAAGATATCCTGTTAAGCTTACAACTGAAGTTTGACTTGAATGATTGCAGAAAGTATGTTGTAATTATTGACACAAGAAGAAATGTCTTTTAAGTTTCGCCTCTACAAACTTCGACTGAAGTGCGTTCTGTCAGTGACAGAAGCAAATAAAATATTGCGTTTGTACAGGGTTAAAAGCGTTAAGAAAAGGTATTCCCAGGATTTTCTCTATGGGTAGCTTTGCTATTAAAACAAGAATGTGAATATCTTAGAGGAAGTTTAAAGAACAAAAATGTCTTTTTATATCTGAATTATGGCGGTTAATTTGAGTTTTAGAGGACATCGCTGACATTACCCTTCATATGCATCTCTTAGAAGACTGCTTGACTTGTATGGTGCCTCTTACTTTCCAAACTGAGTAGGTTAGAAAAGAAGAAGAAATGTTGCACGTAAATTAAAATTTGAGAAATACAGACATTCGCTGTAATAAATTAGATTAATTTGTTTAAAGAAATGTATGTATGTATGTATGTATGTATGTATGTATGTATGTATGTATGTATGTATGTATGTATGTATGTATGTATGTATGTATGTATGAAAACAAAAACTCAAGGAGATCGTAGTCGGGGGGGGGGGGGGGGGGGCGGGGCTAACGCCAATCACTAATCAAGACCACCCTAGTCAATGTGTTACGATAAGCGATGCAAAACATGTCAACATATAATAGAGACCAGGACATTGTTTAGCACAGTTACTAGAAAAAAAAACTATAGCTACTTGGTCCAAACAAAACATACAAAGCAGGGAGTAATTTATCTCATCACATGTAAGATCTGTTTGTTTGTTTGTTTGATTAGGATTTTTAACGTAGCTTTAACAATTTTTCAGTCATATCGCTACGATGTCTGCAGTGAGGCAGTTTATAGTGATGTCTAGCACTGAGACATCATGCCGCAGACATGTAGCATGATGTCTCACCCAGTCACATTATCCTGACACCAGGCGGACCAGTCCTAACACTAACCTCTTAATGCTGAGCGTCAAGCGAGGCAGCTGTTAGTATCATTTTTGTAAGTCTTTGGTATGACTCGGCCGGGGATCGAACCGACGACCTCCCGCTTCCGGGGCGGACGCTCTAACCACTAGGCCACCGGAGCGGTGTGTAAGATCTGTAGCCTTCAGTATGTCAGAGAAACTGTAAAGCTAAACAAAAGGATGAACCTTCATAGATCCGATTGGGTGACCAAGAAGCTTACGACACCCGGTTGCAGAACCCTTCTCCTCCTCTGGCCACACTCTTAGCGATATAACACTTACAGCAATTGCTCACAACCCCAACTGTAATTCCGAAACCAGGAAAGAAAAGGAATCATACTGTAAACGCTGCTTTAAAACATTGAAACCAAGTGGTTTAAACCATGAACACTAGAAAAAGAATCCATGTACGAGTACAATTATCTTTTGCAGATGAAACGTCTTCTTTTAAATATTTTCTATAATTGCTATAACAATGAAATATATGGGAGATAATTTGTGGTTGCATACAGTTACATAAAATAACAGATGTCATTATGGCTCATCAATTTCTATGTAAATACAAATATTTTCCAGCATGCGCAACAAGTTTAAATAAAACTACTAGTAGTTGCAATATAATAAATTTAAATGTTTGATTCGTGTACAAACAGCCATATACAAGTTTTCAGACACAAAGGTTTATTTCTGTGTTTTTTTCTTGTCTAAGTTTTGTATTTACCTTTGAAAAGACTTATTAAGAGTTGAAAGCGCTCAGGCCATTCAGATACTAGTTTTGCACTGTTCGTTGTCAGTGTGTTACTTTTATAATAATGAAACCCGGACACACGTGATCCCTGGCTGGATCCAGTATACTGGCAAAGGATTGTTATTCACCATATGATATATATATATATATATATATATATATATATATATATATATATATATATATATATATATATATATATATATATATATATATATATATATATATATGTGTGTGTGTGTGTGTGTGTGTGTGTGTGTGTGTGTGTGTGTGCACTTACCTCACGAAGTGAAATTTTCAAGGTTAACGAGTTCAGTATGTAATTACAAACTGAAACGAAGTTTCGAACTTCATTAGCATAATGTATGGTACTCAACACCAATTAAATATTGACGATGTAAATATGCAAAAGGAAATCGTAAATATAGATTCAATTTAGAACTCATCCCAACCCTTTGAATACCCAATTATTCAATGTCAATATAAACAACTTTCATCATCACAGAACCAAAGATGAATGAAAACTTTTAATCAAAGACTATTAACTATTTATAAGAACAAATTTTCTTTCGTAATAAAAATATCTTAAACAGTCATAAGTCCAATTATTCTACACATCATTATTTATCTGAAGTTATGGCATGATGTTATGGAACGTATGCAGTTATTTATGACTTCATTTTGTACTTTGTATATCTTGGGTGAATGTTTGAGTTCGTTTATCGCTTCTATTTACATTCACTAGGTGAAATGTCAACAACACGAGAACTGTATATATATACAGTGAGTGTGTTTTATTTACCCTCTTTCTTAAACCAAGTAAAATGGTATTAGGATTTTAAATAATCAACATAAAGTTTTTTATGCTTGGGAACCTATCACGTATAGGACGTGTGGGAAATGTACGGTTGCTTAAAGTTCGTTTTCACATGACAGATTTTAACAGAAAAGGACGTAAACGTTTCCACAAAAGAAGAGTTCTGAATACCGATGTTTTTATTAAGTCGTATTGAACTGTTTCAATGAGTATGCATTCAGCCAATCTGAGAACATTTATGAACAAAAACGAACATATATAAGTAGAGGTTTGCTAGGAAAGATGTAAATAAATAATTTTACATCCCTCCATGTATCTTTATTTGTACTTGGTAATCTCTGGTTCCATCTGGAACAACAGTATGTTGATTTAGTTTCTCTTACAATAGAAAACTTCATCTAAAAGAATACAAATGATGAATCGTTCTCAGATTAATTTTAAATGATCCATTTTTTAAACTTGAAATTTTAATTATCCAATCTGAAAAACAGTTAAATTCCACCAAAGTTGAAATTGTATCAGGCGTATATTGTATAACGAATGTACCTAGTAAGTGTACCAAAATCGAATATAGATATGAGAGAGAGAGAAAGAGAGAGAGAGAGAGAGAGAGAGAGAGAGAGAGAGAGAGAGAGAGAAGAGAGAGAGAGAGAGAGAGAGAGAGTACATTGTATAACAATTATATCCATGTATGATATTACCAACATAAATATTTATTCGCATAATTAAAAAGTATGTTAGTATTATTAAACCTTCTGTAGTAGAATCAAGGGATAACAATTCCGTGATGTTTGGTGTGTTTTTTTAATCATCTATTATTATTAATATTATTACTATTATTATTATTATTATTATTATTATTATTATTATTATTATTATTATTATTATTATATATATAGATATATATATATATATATACCTTGATTTCTATCTTATAACTATGTATGTGTACAGATGAGAATTAATTACTTGGTCGACATGTGGGTGTGTCTGCTACGCATGGAAGCCAATACTGCCTACTCTGTCATATCATGTTTGTTTGGTGGTGTGTGCATGGTCGAGATGGTATAGAAGTCGACAAGGCGATGAGTGCCATTTAACCATTAAAGGTTTAATATATATTATATATATATATATATATATATATATATATATATATATATATATATATATATATATATATATATATAACACAACATCCCATTTAGCCACAACACTGGCATATGCTAAAAGTGGTATTAAGAACTGAAATATTTATTATATTTGCAATGTGTCAACATTTATGTTTTGACAAAATAAACATAGTTATGTTTAAAAAAAGATAATATTTTTATTATTATTTCGTTATAAAAATTAAACTTCACTGTTAATTTCGACATATTCCATACCTTGGGAAATTAACGAAGTATGGGTATAGTTAAAAGCTAGTGTTGTGCATGCTACAGGAAAAGTACCAAGGTAAACTGGTACTACCGTGCTCTCTCTCTCTCTCTCTCTCTCTCTCTCTCTCTCTCTCTCTCTCTCTCTCTCTCTCTCTCTCTCTCTCTCTCTCTCATATCTATATTCGATTTTGGTACACTTTCTCTCCCTCTCTCTCTCTCTCTCTCTCTCTCTCTCTCTCTCTCTCTCTCTCTCTCTCTCTCTCTCTCTCTCTCTCTAACTACCTACCTACCTACCTATCTATCTATCTATCTATCTATCTATCTATCTATCTATCTATCTATCTATCTATCTATCTATCTATCGATCGATCGATCGATCGATCGATCTAAGGAGATGCAGATGTTACCCATGCTTTAAAGCTCGATTTCCACGAATACTTCGACGTCTTCTTAAGACGGGAGACTGTATTGAGTTAATGGCTGTAGTCTAGTCTATGTCACATTTAAAATTCCATGCATTTGAATACCCGCCAGAAATATTACATTTTCTAAGCTAAGAACTGGCGAAAAGTTATAATGGTTTGTTTAATTGATTTGTTTTCTTTAGATAGGTCTTTCATTGTATCAATATTCAGTGTTGCAGCTTATGTGGGACAATGAGTATTCGGCTTGTGTGATTTTAAAAAAAAATTCAACTAAGTGATTGAAAAACTTTAAATTATTGTTCACACGCCATTTAACCATCTAAATAGTTCCCAGGCCACAAAGCGTTAGCTGTATTATCTCCGCATCGCACATATCCTTGGATAAATAAACTGAGGTTCATGTACTCAATGACCTTAACATCGTCATGCATTATGTGATTATTGATTTTATGGAAGTGTTTATAATTTAATAGTATTATTAATTTCCAAAAACACACATTTTGACGACACCCACCCCCCTCCTTCAAATTCTCCGGTGGCCTATTGATTGAGCGTCCGCCTCGGATGTGGGATGTCGTGGGTTTGAACACCGGCGGAGCCATACCAAACACTTTCAAAAATGGTACTGACAGCTGTCTGGCTAGGCGCTCAGCATTAAGAGGTTAGTGTAAGGACTAGTCAGCATGGTGTCAGGATAATGTGACTGGGTGGGACATCATGCTACATGTCTGCAGCATGATGCCGCAGTGCTAGACATAACTAAAAGGTGTCACACTGCAGACCTCGTAGCGATATTACTGAAAAATTGTTAAAGCTACGTTAAAAATCTAAATCACACACACACACACACACACACACACACCAAATGTATATACCAAATAATCGCTACAGATTGGGAAGGATACTTATTAATCTCTCTCTCTCTCTCTCTCTCTCTCTCTCTCTCTCTCTCTCTCTCTCTCTCTCCGCTCATATTTTATAATGTATTAACGTGGTGTGTCTCTCATGAGATCGCTTAATGGGGGCATTATGTGTTTGTTGTCTTTTTTTCTTCTTTTTTTTGCTATTAAATTCTCGGTTTTTACTAGTTCTGTATGACAGGTGAGTGCTCAATACAGGTGACCATTTACCAAGAATACATAACTGCATTTATTTCATCTCCAGACTAATTTTTAGGTTGATAAATATCAACGCTGCAAAAAGTAGTAGTTAGAGTGGTAGCGCGAATATGTTTTAATGATCCAGATACTATTCGTTTTTCACATAAGCCTGGATAAGAAGCAGTTTATAAGGTAAGATCTTGTAGGATTAAACTCCTGAAATGTTCTCTCGGCTTATTATTTTAAAGCCATTTTGATATCATGTTTCTTTAATCAGAAAGTTGGCACACTGTGACCTACTGGACCGATCTGAAAAATAACGGTAGTTGCGTACCTGTTTATATTGATTTTCAACACTTTCATCATCGGTGACATAAATGAGTTAAAATGAATAGCGTATTGATATGGCAGTTAGGGTAAATAAACACGAATCAAAAGATCCAGCCCCGCAGTTGCATGTAGAGGAACCGCATACAACGGTAGTTGTGATAAGGAATAAATACAATCCATGTTACGGGGGAGCAGACGACGGTTTGATGACAGTATACGACACCCCAAACAGACGAGTTTTGTTTCATTCTTGAGTCTACGTGATGTCCTTTTAACAAGGTATGCTCCGTCTTGGGTTACGGATTTTGGGACCAAAAGGAAGGTGAAAATAAGTGATGTACAAAATGAAGACTTGGCAGGTTCGAAAGAGAAATTGTTCATATGGGATCTCCGACTTCAAACCAGCAGGAATAATTCACGTGTTGAAAATAAACGTGTTCTAGAAAAAGAACATAAAATCGCAAGGCATAAATTGCCTTGTGATGTAGATACACCGAGATTTAATCTTCCTAAAGCCACTACCATGTCACAAAATCTTCGGAAATGTCAGGAAAGAAGATCAAGAACAAGTTTGGAAGAAGCGAAAGAAAACACAGTTTCAGATTTTCTAAACAGTGGTAGTGAACTCGATCATTTTCAGCGACATTTAAAGAACATTCGGTCAACAATCAAACGCAACAAACGAATTTCCAGAGTTTCTGATTCCAGATGCAAAAGGAATGTGCGATTTAAGACTTTGTTTGAAGATTATGATGCTGATGAATTTCAACCTTCCATGACTCCAAAGACAAGCAGATTTGAAATAAAAAGTCGATAACCACGTTTATTCATGTCACTGTTTAAAACAATTGATATATTTTTTATCTCTGTATTAAATTGATGACGTGACATCATATTTAAGGATTGTAAAAAGAAAAAGCATTGCTTTCACGGAGTTTTCCGCTCAATATATATTGAATTATTTTGTAGACGATTCAATGCTTTTTGTTGGGAATATTTAGCAGTAACGTAAATAAATTCTTTAAAAAAGCTGCAGTCTTCACATAAAAAATAATTTTCGTTGACTTCAGAAAATGACAATGTGCCAAACGATCTTAGTAAAAAGATATTTCAATGAAGATATCGAGTCACAGAACAAACAACGAATCTGCGAGTATGTACCATAAAATTGGGAATATATATGCAATGAAACTGGGAATATGTACCATGAAACTGCAAGCATGTAGCATGAAATTGTGAGTAAGTACCATGAAACTGCAAGTATGTACTAGAACCTGCGATAATCTACAATTAAATTGCGAGTATGTACCATGAAATTGCGAGTATGTACCATGTACCATGAAACTGCGGATACGTAAATCTACAACATAACTATGTTGCTGTTTGCATTGACACTGGTTCCTCTTTCAGCAATAACAATTCAAACTTTGTGAACCACTACATTTTGAGTTAATCTGAAATTCAAACTTACTTAGGATTTGATAACAGAAGCTTATAAACCTTTTTCCCAGCGTTGAAGAAACAATTGAGTAATCCAGTACAATTTAAATGCAACTTATTTCACAGCAAGAACTGGATATTCTACGGTTGAAAATTTTATCTAAAGTTCAATCAAGACTCAATTCAGGATAGTAATTTCTCATTCTTAATACGATGAAAACTGAGTATTATTTTAATATTTTGTGTGCTCGTTTTTTGCGCATTATTTGATTAAATAAATATAGAGACGACATTTATAATTTTCATCCTCAAATGACAAACGCAACGTTACGGATTTAACTACCTATTCATTCCAATAGTTTTTCCTGTTACTGAATCATGATTTGTATTGAATTGTTTTATGAGAGGCTATATCATTTTGTCATGTGTTGAATACAATCCCTGTTATTCATGATTTTTAGAAAAGGTATCACGTAAATGTGATACCAATATCACGATATTGGGATTAACGTGTTATTTAATATAGAATACAAACTAGATCATACACAAAATATATTTTAAGGATTAAAGTGCTGACGTAGCGTTAAAGTGGTACTTTAATGAGGGAGAGCGGGAGGGGGGATGCAAGGAGGTAGAGAATATTTATTAAGCAGCAGTTTGTCATTGACCTGTTTATTTTCATGCTTTTGTTATATAAATAAATTGTAAGTTCAGTGTACGTATACTGTAGTCAATGTATATTTCAGAATTGATGTATTGACACATCACCGTAGTACTGCTTTCTATACATTGAAGGAATGAGATCATTCTTAGTTAAAGTATGAATATAAAAACATTTTGAACTGTTATTTTTGTAAATAATACAGATTTTAGACATTTTATATGAAAGTGTATGTCTACTGTAAATTTAGATGGACTAGATTCTTGCATAGTTTTTTTTATAAATAATTTTTTCTCTCTCATAAACTGAGCATCATATAATTCTACTCTGAATGAACCCTGACTTTACGCAGAAGGACATCACTTGAACAAAGTCGCATTCTGTCAATAATATGGACTTGACAAAAAAACACGAGTTTTACGCCATGTTTGTCATCTTTGTTAGTCATGAAATTGTCACTGCCATATCGTTCATGTGGATGAAAGTGGCTTGATAACCCGTGGCTGGAGAAAAGATACGAATAATTGATTAAACTTTTATTCCTTTTTTAAGAAACTCTCTCTCTCTCTCTCTCTCTCTCTCTCTCTCTCTCTCTCTCTCTCTCTCTCTCTCTCTCTCTCTCTCTCTGAATTTGCACGTGTCGCCTGATTCTGGAGATATGTGGGTATCCTAAGATTTATAACAAAAACGTCAATGCAGTCTCTTTTTTTACATGTGTTTTGTTTTCTGTTTGTTTTCTTCTTTATTCTTCTTCTTTCCAGATGATATTGGAGGCATTAGCTATAGCTTTGATATAATCCACGACAGACCCATAAAACTATCATTGGTACTAAATGTGCGCATGAAATGCACTAAATGAGATTTTTATGGTTGTAATATTTAGTAAACATGGACAGCCGCGGTCGCTCACTTGCATCCGAAAAGGTGAGGGTTCGAATGATACCATCATATCCGCACAGGTTGGCTTTTGCGCTGTGTTTTACATCATGGCAGTTATCGAATCACTCAGCGTAAAGTAACTTACTATGCAGCTGTGCCGTACAACACGAAAACGTCATCATAGTCATTAATGTTACACATGTCATGTCATGCAGCATTGTTCTTTGTATGACCAGCATTAGAATATAAGCCAACACTTTCTGTCAGCCTTTCGCCGCCTTGGTAACAGTGATATTTATCGCTCTGCGGATATCACGCTTAACATTTTTTTATACTGCTCTTACCGTTTTATATCCAGTTCAACAAGTGAGATATTCAGCTAGCTAAGTTTGCTTGTTAGTTTCTTATTGCGGGGATGACGATTGTTTAAAATTTATTTATTTATGTATTTTTTTTAATTATTTTTACCTCTGAATATCTAGCATTATATTGTTATTCTATTTTAATGAGTAAAACAAATTCTTTTTCGGCTGAGTGACAAAAGGGAAAAATAGTGATATTAAACAGTATTTGTATGTAATGTTCCATACACACACACACACACACACACACACACACACACACACACGTACGTAAGTACACTGCACTTTGAGTATTTTTTAAATACTTAAAATGAAGTCAGTCAAATACAAACACCAATTCGGATCATATCAGGTCACAGACTGGGTTTCAAAATACTTTGTCGGGCCGATCTTCTACTCAGCACAGTCATGTAACACTTAAAGAACGTCATTAATGTCAGGAGAATGGTATAAATGCCACAAGAGCCTGTTGACAAGGTAAAACTTAAAAGTCCTCTCAAGTATTTGGGTAGTTGCCTATTTTTCTTCTGCATTAAATAATAGACGAGTTTCTAGGCCCCCTAAAATATATTGACCTTTGGAAAAAAAGATAGTGCTTACATCTCAGTTTCAGTTAGGATGATTGATTGATGAGGGTTGCTTTTATGTAGACTGTTCAAATAGTAACGCTGTATGCCAAAGTACTTATCCTCCTTTCGTTTTCGGTAAAGTCATAACAGCGGTCAAAAAGAATCAACGCGCTAAATGTGTACCCGACATTGATAATCTCTCTAAATAGTTGGGGGAAAAATCATTCTGTTTAGAGTTTTACCGTTTTACAATTAGCATGTTTATAATTACGGTATTGACTGTTGCACTTAGCTCTATTATTATTGCTGCACTGAAGCTGCTATATGCTGTTTTGTTGTTCTTAGAGGGTTTAACGCCATTTTTCATTACAAGATTGGCTATACATGGCGGCCAGTATAAATGGTGGAGGAAGAACCCGTGAAAACCCCGTGGCAAAAAATCCCGACCGACGAGAAGATACTGGCAAGCTTTCTCACATACCCATATTCATTAAAACTGAGACTCGAAGCCACACAGACGGAAATGAGATGGCATTGATCCGCGATCATGACATTACAAATATTTAAAATTGTGAATAAATCTGTCAAACGAATTTTTATTTTATATTGATTTTTATTTTGCCATCTGTTCTTCTGTGGATCAGTGTCATACTCACGACAGATATGGTGCATGTTTCATACTTGCGACAGAGAGAGTACAGGTTTCATACTCGCGACAGAGAGAGTACAGGTTTCATACTCGCGACAGAGAGAGTACAGGTTTCATACTCGCGACAGATAGAATGCAGGTTTCATACTCGCGACAGATAGGATGCAGGTTTCATACCCGCGACAGAGAGGGTGCAGGTTTCATACTCGTGACAGAGAGGGTGCAGGTTCCATACTCGCGACAGAGAGGGTGCAGGTTTCATACTCGCGACAGATAGGGTGCAGGTTTCATACTCGCGACAGATATGGTGCAAGTTTCATACTCGCGACAGAGAGGGTGCAGGTTTCATACTCGCGACAGAGAGGGTGCAGGCTTCATACTCGCGACAGATAGGGTGCAGGTTTCATACTCGTGACAGAGAGGGTGCATGTTTCATACTCGCGACAGAGAGGGTGCAGGTTTCACCCTCGCGACAGAGAGAGTACAGGTTTCATACTCGCGACAGAGAGGGTGCAGGTTTCATACTCGCGACAGATAGGATGCAGGTTTCATACCCGCGACAGAGAGGGTGCAGGTTTCATACTCGTGACAGAGAGGGTGCAGGTTTCATACTCGCGACAGAGAGGGTGCAGGTTTCATACTCGCGACAGAGAGGGTGCAGGTTTCATACTCGCGACAGATAGGGTGCAGGTTTCATACTCGCGACAGATATGGTGCAAGTTTCATACTCGCGACAGAGAGGGTGCAGGTTTCATACTCGCGACAGAGAGGGTGCAGGCTTCATACTCGCGACAGATAGGGTGCAGGTTTCATACTCGTGACAGAGAGGGTGCATGTTTCATACTCGCGACAGAGAGGGTGCAGGTTTCATACTCGCGACAGATAGGGTGCAGGTTTCATACTCGCGACAGATAGGGTGCAGGTTTCATACTCGTGACAGAGAGGGTGCATGTTTCATACTCGCGACAGAGAGGGTGCAGGTTTCATACTCGCGACAGATAGGGTGCAGGTTTCCTAATCGCGACAGATAGGGTGCAGGTTCGATATCGACCATATATATGTTATAGTCTGGCTACTGCGAGGTCCTGGACAAGGAACTTTGCTACAGATATGCGGGCGCTAAAATTAAACCTAATGTATTACTGTGCCATAAAACACCAAAACCAAACCAGCGTTTACTTTCAGATGTACTCTATGTAATCGCTGAAATACACATCACACCCAAACACATAGATCAATGCACTCAAACGCTTTTAGTTTGAAGAGGTGGCTTTTAAACTCTTTGCGAATATAGATCGACTGTTTGATAATTTACACACAGATCATTTTGCGAGCAAGATTTCCTTTTCTGCTGGTCTTCAGATTTGACCAAACAAAAATATCTCACGTCATGTAACAAAATTTAAGTTGAGTGTTTTATTCTTTAAGTTAGTGCCACGCGTGGACATATTCGTTTTGGATTCTTATTACGCGCGAAGGCTATTTTGTATACATGGGACTGATATACCATCCATCGTAATGCCAGAGTTAGGCTTGATTAATTTGATGTTATTGAGCAATCGGATGCACGTCATTGGACATAATAGACCAAACAAGGAATCTGTTCTCCATTCGGCTGACGTCTGACGAAAACACGCCTCTTTTTTTCCCAGCAGTAAATCTGACCTCTAATAATTCCACCCTGAATAAATATGTCTGCATTTTGTTTGCAGAGTAAACTTCCGTATCAGAATCGATATTGCTTCTAATCAATCCGATGGCAAATCACTGGGATTTGTGTCAATACCAAATTTAATATGTACGAAGGAACTAGATAAATCTTGTGTTGATAAAAAAGTAAGTACAGGGTATGACCGTTAATTTTTGACTGGCTGAGAGGTCTTGTGAGAAATCACAAACTTTTTAGGATTGTATATAGTCATTGTTATAAGAATGGAAAGCTTGCCATTAAGAAAATATAAAGAAAGTAAAAAGATATAAAAGCAGCAATATTAAAGAATTTACTCTTAAAAATGATATTTTGTTATATTTTGTGTAATTAGTCACCCAGAGCAATTCTTACTAAAGAGACCACCTGTGTAGGATATAGAAAAATTAGATTAAGTTTCGCATTTAAAATATTTTTTTAAAAAAACCAAACAATTTTAAGCAAATATTGAAACTGGCGTCTTGTTCATTAGCTCATGTTACCACATGCAGGAAATGGTTAATCCCCAAATACCATGGATAAACTAGGACAATAAAGCTATCTGAAGAAGAAAAACAACACTTTATAAAAGTTAATATCGCGTGCAATCTATTCCAACATAACGAAAGTCCAGACTTAAGTTTAAAACCTCATTTCACATCTGAACTTGAGTCTAATGCCCAGTTCACATGCACTAAATTACATACATACATGCAACGTTTCCTACTTGACTTGAGTCAAGTACTTCCTTACACATGCACCTGTTTACATATACATACAGCTTTACCTTTATATTGAAAAACAACCATTACAGATTTCGTATGAACAACAAAAATAGTTTACACAGACTAAATTTACATACACCCTTTAACTGAAAATATGAAGGTATACTAAACATGTATTAACGAGCTCGTTGTTGTCCATTTTGTTTGGTTCTATTTGCTGCCATTTTGTACATGTTACTGATGTTTCGAACAGTTAGGACAAATTTTCCTTAGTAAAGTTTGATGATGTTTCCGAACGCTAGGACAAATGCAACCTATTGCCACTCATTTTAATAAAGATTCCTCTTAAACATTATCTCCACTGACATAATCTGATTGACTTTGAGTAGTTAGATGACAGAAAATTGCCCAGTATCAAGTTTCAAAAATTTAAGTCTTACACTCAACTGTTTTCACGTATTGGGGGATATGTTCTAACGTGGGCTGTACGTTTGATCAAATGAAACCAGAGAGAAGTACAGAAAAACACATAATCAGAGAATATACAGTAGAATGTACGGGACTGAAAATTGTGTCACTGTTATTTCTTTTTAATGAAATACATGTACAGTTGTGTCAACGTTTTCATCATAAAAATGTCGCAGATGACCAGTACAGGCCTCCCGAGGTATATTTAGCAACTACTGTCTTGGATAATAAAGGAAAGTATTTTTTTAAAAACAATAAGTGTATCAAAACAGTTTATGTCGATTTCTCCAAGTCTTATGCAAAATCCACTTATCCTTACTACTAAATGGATTATTCATAAGGGTAAGTGACATTTGATATTCAACTTAAACATACTTCATATTGTTGTATACTGCATCCTTGTATATGGACAAAAAATATGTACGGTGTTCGTTTTTGGTTTGAGTTATTATACTCTCTCTCTCCAAACTGTTGACTAGGACCTAGGAACCGTTCCAGTGGTCTAGTGGTTATAGCGTCCTCCTTGGATGCGGGAGGTCGTCGGTTTGATCCCCAGCCGAGTCATACCAAAGACTTACAAAAATGGTACTAACAGCTGCCTCGCTTGGTGCCCAGCATTAAGAGATTAGTGTTAGGACTGGTCAGCCTGGTGTCAGGATAATCTGACTGGGTGGAAGACATCATGGTACATGTTTGCGGTATGATGCCTCAGTGCTAGAGATCACTATAAACTGCCTTACAGCAGACATCGTAGCGATACGACTAAACAATAATAAAATCTACATTAAAAATACAAATCACATCACAACACATCACATCTAGGACCTAGGAAGAAATAATTTTTAAACCTGAAGGAACTCAATGGCATGTATTCAAGTTATAACGGTAAAATTTCAACATTAAACATAAACTAGTGTGAAATATGGGTCACGGTGACCGTCTTTTGTGACGAATGTTTAGTAGTTATCCAAGACGCATCACCTTACGACGCTTCATGATTCTTTGTCATAGCAGTATGTATACAGGGTGAAAAAAAGCATTGTAGTCGTGAGTTAAGGCAGAAACATAACATAAACGATATAATGTGAAATGTTGATCCCACTGGACTTCCTTTGCTATTCGAGTTTAATTTTTAAAAATAGAAATGCTTAGAATTTTCTAGTTATAGGATTCTCCAAATTATATGAATACCGGTATAACAATGAGTATACAACAAGAAATCTGAGTTAAGCAACAAAACGATTAATTAATAGGTGGACAACAGCGAGTGTGTTATGTTTCTTTGATATAATTATAAATCCCAATGAAACACTAATGGTTAAAGACACTACAAAACACCATCACAAGTCAACAACAGATTGAACCATCTCAGACATGTAACGATTCGCATTTAATCTAAATAAGTCCTGGATACAATAATGAATGATATTACAGATGTATTTCAAAGAGATAACACAACATAATCAGTTGTTAACTTGGAATACATTCAAACATTTGTAACAAGAAAATTAGAACATAAGGGACTGCATACTGGTTTCCAGAACAAGATAATAGGCAATGAAATAAACTGATAAAACATTGACCTGGTCATGAACTTATTTAATGTATAACCAATATGTTAAAATCAGATATGGATCTATCCGTTTTGGATAAGATATATTACCATATATGATTTTATCACATCAATAAAACCCTCCAGCATAAAGAACCTTAACAAGCACCTAAATATGAGATGAATTTCTACATTACCTCGATACTAACACAACGATTTCTGTAGCATCCTTTGCAAATGGTAGACTTACTCATCATTATTGAACAAGAACACATACACGGTTTCTGACAGACGCTTGTGTCAACTTAGAAGATGAAAAAGAAGTCAAATAAAACTGGTCTACAATTTTTGTTAGAAGCTGATAAAATGTGCCATTTATTATAGATTTTGACGTGCTGAATTAAATTATGACAATTAAAACAACTGATTGGCATCTGTTTCCAAGATATTTAAGTTTTTACACTTTATGTCTGTGTGTAGATAGTAGTGTTTTAATCATGAATTGTAAAACTACGTCTTTGCAAAATGGGGTTCTGGCTCACTTATGCTTTTTACATAAGGGTTCTGCCTTACCTATGTTTTTTTGGCTCACTTGTCGTTAATCGGTTCTTGCTTACTGAGGGTTTCATATTAGAGATGTGATTGTAATATAGTACAAATGTCAGTGCATTTGGACACGTTGGGGTTGAGCAGTTGTTATGGAGCCTCCATTACGTCGTCGTCGCTAAGGTGTCTTTTAAATAAGTATGGCCGGCAAATATGTTGCTAACAATAGAGTTGTCTACATAATTGTCTAAACAAGAAAATTCATTTTACCACTGAGAACAACCAGCGTCATTAATTGATCTGTCACCAGGGTGTAGTAAAAGCAATCTGTACATGGAACTGCCAACCATCGGATTTCGATGTCGGCAGGAGAGTCTTTGAGTCGTTCAGTATGTTTGAAGACATCAAAGTGGAAGATGGTAAACATCTTAATGAAATCGTCCAGGGTGACTTGCATGCCTTTGGTAGTATTGGTAGATTTGTATGGCTTCTATTAGCATCAAATATGCGCGAGAATAATTTCGTGTATCGTCACTGAAGTTGCACTCGAGTTCTCGTTCTGGATATTGACTGGAGTTGATGCGAAGGTGAATGCAAGAGATGTTGAAAATGTTGAAGGCGTGTTTGTTTCCTGATTTATTAGTATTACGTTCCTCACCCAGTTGAAAGGTATCTGGGAAGTTCGCTGACTGGATTTGTGGCAACTCTCCACGAGGTATTGGCCTAAGCTGTGAAACACTGTCGTATTGAAATGCAATGCTATTTGAAATACGGTTTCTTGGTAAATCAAGCAAACGTCGTTTCATGCTCGGGCATGTGTGTGGTGGAAGGAGCAATTTTGGACATCCACAGAGACAGCCACGTTGTGGTAAATTTTCCATCAGCGACTACATCGGCTCTATGAATGTACTGAGCGGGATGAGTCTCTTTCCAACACAAGCGTGTGTTGACTCCTCTGAAGATGGTACGGATATTTCTACATACACCAAATATGCTGCTGAGAGAAAGAAGCATGCAGATCTCGTGTCCACTATCGGTGATAGCACGTCGATTGGCGAATCTAACGTTTGCAGCTCTGGTGGCGGCTGTTACTACGGCTGGTCCATATCCGCCAGCCGTCAAGGCCCTTTTAAGATACCTGTTCGTTGCCATAGCTTCAGCAAGTCTGTACACGATAGAGTTAGCTTTTTCGTATCCTTCAGTGTAGCGGTATCGATTGGAATGAGTCATGTATCCTGTATTTTAGCTGATGGAGGTTGGTTTTCAGCAGTAGTTTTTACCTTAGGAATTGCTAGTTTCGGTGCTAATTCCTCCAACGACTGTTTATGCTGACGCTGAGTCTCTGTTAGCTATTATTTAGCTTAAACAATGCTTCAACTATATCACGCTGAAAAGTCTGCCGACCTATTCTGTCTTCGAGCACACGTTAACGTAAGCCCCCCCTCCCCCCTCTGCTCGATAAACTTTTTGAGGACATCCTCTCGCTAACGACGTGTATAAGTCTTTTTGAAAAGCATGTCTTTTCTAGACCACATATTATAGTCAGGCAGGTACAATTTGTTAAATCCTTTGCGATACAGTTCTAGAATAGTTTTCCGCGTCGCGATGAAACGTCATGACATCGATTTGTCACAGCAGCATTGCAATTGTCGTGTGGTAATTCCCCTAGTACCGAATCTAAACCACAAAAAAACCACACTACGAAAATGCAGTATCCTTTACTAGAACAAGCCCTCCAGCATGGATTCGTTTTCGACAAAGTGCATCACGTGATTAAGTTCAAGCAATCTATATGGAGGAAATCTTACATCGATCTAAATATGACACAACGTGCCAAAGCCACCACGGACTTCGACAAAGACTTCTATAAACTAAAGAACAATAGCGTCTTCGGGAAAAGCATAGAAAACATCTGATGTCGAAAGAACATCGAAATCGTCAACGAACAACGACGACGAGATAAAATCTCTGACGAAGACCTCGTCCCATCGAATCCAGAAAAACAATTATCTTCCTGGACATACCTGTCTACGTCGGTGCGGCCATTCTCGATCTATTCTAAATGCTCATGTTGTACTATGACTTCATCAAATGCAAGTACGGAGAATAAGTCAAGTTCTTCAGAATAGAAACCAACGCACTCGTGTTCGAAATTCACACCAACGATGACGTCTAGTCGATCCTGTATCAGCATCGAGAGCTCTTCGACCTTAACGATTATCCACGAGACCATCCCATCCATTGCGACGACAACAAAATGTTCCTAGGAAATTTCAAAGCTGAAACGTGTGGAGTACCCATTGGAGAATTCATCGGACTTTGATCAAAAGTGTACGTCATCCTACGCGACTATGAAATCCTCAATAAAAAAAATCAAAGGTGTCTAGAAACTAGAAACAGTCATCGCCAAATTAGCTACACCACAACATTATACACAATCACTCCATGAACACCTCCTCTACTGTTTCATGAGAACAATCCGATCGCATCGACACCTCCTCGTCACCAACGTCGTTAACAAAAAACAGTATGCCCCATTTGACGACAAACGATACTCCACCGATGGCAATCACACACTCGCTCAAGGAAACATAAATATACGAAAACCAGTGGGTCAGAACTGATCAACGACAAGTGAGCCAAAAAGTATAAGTGAGCCAGAACCCCTAATTAAAAAGCATAAATGAGCCAGAATCCCCATTTCATACTTCTTTGGCTAAATATAAATGTGTCACTTTGCAAACTCAAACACTGACAAATAACAGAGCACGGCACTATTTTCATTTCTAGAGCTAATATAGGGCAATTTTTGGAGCAAAGTGATGCAAGCTTAGTTATGATTGCATAATTTGTGACTTCTTTGGAAAAAACGATGCATATCATTTATGAGGCAATACCGGTTTCAGATTGCATCATTCATTGGTTAGCCTAAAAAGCAAGTACTGTCCAAACCCAGTCATAGATTTACTCCTAGATCAACTCCAAGTTGTATTTGAGTCATTTCTGGTATATATTAAGACCCCTTCCCTTTATAACTCACTTATTCTTCGCCATTCCCAAGTCAAAGGTCGTATATACTGATCTAGCATAATATCTTCAAAAATAGAGCCAATCAACACTTTTAAGCACAGTTTTCGTTCTCAGTGACCCAGAATTAGTAAATTTTGACTACATTTATTTCGAAAGCATTTTTGTCTGTAGACCATAATCAAAGCAATTAAGCATTGAGTGGTAAACAGTACGTTATATTGAATGGGTGTTAATTCACAAATACATATATATGACAAAGGATCTGCATGAGAATGTTTCTTTAGTATTCTTTTAAAGTAGAGAAAATCTATCTGCGTTTCTGAAAACCCTGTAGTAGTTACAAGAAAATATATATTTGGAAAGACTTGACTAAAACAACAAAAACATATTTTATATTCATATGGAATTTCCATTTGTTAAGAGTAACCATACGGAAGTGCGTTAATATTATCAAAGAAATAACGTTTGTCATCATGACAAGTTAAGTCATCCTTATTTATCGTCAGACAGTATAGTTCATGATCATAGAACCTTATTAAATTTCGTCTCTTGGAAATTTACAGCTCGGTTGGAAAGACAATCGTTGAACTTATTTATTTGACCCCTTACAGACCTTTCGTATGATCTTTCTCGTACCTATCAAAGACATGAATTTTTATATTCATTTGAGATATACAGCATATAGTATTTTCCTTGCAATCACATGGGTCATACAACTACACGTTATATATTATGTACTTATAATAATCATCCATCTCTATTTGAAACAAAGCAAATCTAAATCTGTTATTTAACAACCCCATTTAATCACCTCATACTGGCTTTAGCTTAATGTAGCAAAGGTCGGACATCAACTACTTTCATATCTTCAAAATTGTAAAAGATCTCTGAAGCGTTCTGGTGAAAATTATAGTTTTGATGCTCGTTATATTAATTTCACATCTAGATGGTAAAAAGGGGTTATAACTTTCCTCCTACAATTTTGTGATATTTAGAATTGGATTCAAGATTATTGGTTATAGTACTATTCAATTAATACAAAGTTAGCATGAAATTTAATTTTCTTGCGATTAAACATCGTTCCTTTTATACAGTCTTTCCAAAATCCACGAGTAATTCTTTTCAGACTATTTTCTCTCGCCAGTATATACCCAACCATTATGACACCAGTTTGATTTCATAAAATTATAGCATTCCTTTCATCTTGGATTTTTGTGTTACGCCGATCCGTACTGGTAATTTTCGTACTGACTGTGCGAATTTAATGTTGGTGTTGCTGATATGTATTGTTTGAGATAATGGATGTGAATGAGAAAGTATGTGTGTTGTGGTCAGAATAGCCTCCGTTTTATCATCATTCGTCTGCAGCTTGTTACATGGTTTCACATCAGAAATACGCCTATCTACACCTTGGATGGTAGTATCAACTTCAGTTGGAGGGCTAGATTTGTATATTTGGGTGTCATCAGCGTACAATTGGTGAGAGCGGTTGAGTGTTTAAAATGAAGCGAAATACTATATTTTCTAAAACATAGTTTCTAAAACAGACTTCAGACACAGAGCAAACCCCTGCAACGTAGATCAACTGGGCTGGAGTGTATTTCATTTGCGGACATAAGTTGTGTCCTGTTCACTAAGTAGGACTTGAACCACTGTAAAGCTATATTCTGAATGCCAAATACATACTCGAGACGGTGAAGTAATATATCATGGTCAATTGTGTCAAATGATGCAGACAAATCAAGGAGGGTGAAGAGTGTAATGTTTCCACCATCCAAAGCAGAGAGAATGTCACAAACTACTTTCAAAAGAGTAGTTTCAGTACTGTTGCAAGGGTGATATGCAAACTGTACATTGCAAAAAAAAAAGACTGTTTGAATTCTGATGAGATACAAGTTGGGTTGGAACAACTTTTTCTTATGTTTTTTATATGAATGGGAGATTAGAACCTGGACGGTAGTTCTTTAGATCGTTATGAGTGAGTGTTGGTTTCTTTAGCAGAGGCTTTACAATGTCAGTTTTGAAAAATGATGGGAATTTCCCGGATGAGAGAGAGAGGTATTAAGAACACCAGATAATGAAGGAAATGGTGGATCTAAGCACTCAAGCAGCAGTGATGTTGGAATCGGATCAAGTTCACATGACTTTGGTGTACTCTTCATCACGAGTGTACATACTAAACCCAAAGAGAAATAACCGCTCCTGTGGCCTAGTGGTTAGAGCGTTCGCCGCGGAAGCGGGAGGTCGTGGGTTCGATCCCCGGCCGAGTCATACCAAAGACTTACAAAAATGGTACTAGCAGCTGCCTCGCTTGACGTTCAGCATTAAGAGGTTAGTGTTAGGACTGGTCGGCCTGGTGTCAGGATAATCTGACTGGGTGGGACATCATGCTACATGTCTGCGGCATGATGCCTCAGTGCTAGACATCACTATAAACTGCCTCACAGCAGACATCGTAGCGATATGACTGAAAAATTGTTAAAGCTACGTTAAAAATCCTAATCAAACAAACAAACCAAAGAGACATGTTTAAATGCTGCTAACGGTTGCCGCTGAAATTCTCTATCACAACTTTATTTTCACGACAAGTCAATTGAAATTGTTTTCTCAAACTTTTTATCTAATGGTATGCACTTTGTCACGGAAGGTCGGCTGGAGAGTAGGTAGTTAGTACACACCAGTTCTTGATTCTAGCATGATCAGCGCCTAAAACAGACTTCAGACACAAAGTTAACAAAAGTCAGTGAAGCATAAATAAAAGCCACAATAACGAACTTCTGAAATCTCAGTAAGTTAATTCCAGAAAATATAGTATTGCACAGCATGCGCAAGACCTTTGCGGTCACGTGTTAAACACAACTTCTGAACCTAAACAAGTACGACTTAATATGTTTATTTCAGTGTAAACTTAAGGATTATTAGGTAAGGCATTTTAGAGATAATAAGTTTAACATGCTGTTTATTATCGATTTACCATAATATAATCAACCATATGATATTCTCAAATACAAAAATCAAGCATTTTTGTATTTAACAAAACATTTAAATAATCATAACTTGTAATATAGGATCAAAATGTAACATACTTACTATATATGAGGTGCAAGCAACTATTAGACTCTTAGAAGTCCGGTTATCTCTTAGCAGGTTTACATCCAACATGTACATCACAAAGTATAGATTTGTTACAACAAGTAAAACATCTTTTCTCTGATATGAAAGTAGTTTGTTTGGTTTTTTTATGGTTTAACGCCATTTTTCAGCACAAGATAGGCTATACATGGCGGCCAGTATTAATGGTGGAAGAAGAACCAGGAAAACCCCGGAAAGAACCACCGACCGACGAGAAGCTACTGGCAAGCTTTCTCACATTACTACGTTAGCCGAATCTACGACTCGAACGCACGCAGACAGAGGTGAGACGGCAGTGATCCGTAACGGAGAGCGCTTTAGACCACTCGGGGCCCCTTCTTGTTTCTTTGCAAGGGTATATTACTAACACAGACGCATTCAATTAGTATACATAAACATCATCAAACAAAAAACATTGAACACAAAACGTTCAGCAATGTCGCTTTAACATGAAATATCTTTGGAAATAATGATGTAGTACAGTGTCTGTAGGAAGTCGCTGGACTGTAGGAAAGATGCTATGGATAAAGCATGACATAATACCACGGGGTCATAATTTAAATGCAAAATAACTTGACAAATGTCTGTAAAAGATCAAATTTATGTATGGTAATAACAGATATACATATAAACATTCGTGTTATGATTCCAGCCTGAGCAGTGCCTGCAAAAAAACAAGAAGTACAAAATTTGACCCAAGCTAGTTAAGTGTGAAATGGATTATAAAGACATATTTCCGCAATCTAGATGCATTTCTTACCAAGATCCGTCTCCTCGCCAAGTTTCATTAACTAGGTACACAGGATTCAGTTGTATACAAGATGCAAACGTTCAAAATGTGATCGATGAGCTAAACGTAGAAACGTACCATAATCAAGCAAAGCTGAACTCGACGTCACATTGATCTTCTTTTGTTGTAAGTTGTGGTACCAACAAAAATGCATGCAAACATCTAGCTTGATCAATCAATCACAAACAATTCTTGAAAAGTTAACTTAAACACAAACAGAACCCAAGTAAATTTTGCCTGAAAAAAAATGGTTCACAATGAAATACGTTTGTGATGAAAGTCAAGTACCCTTTAAGATACATCCTTCCTCCCAGTTCTATGATTCTTGGCAGGATATAACATACAATTGGTAGAAAGCAGTTCACATGTTTTAAGTTATTGTGCCCTATTCGTTCTAAGATGGACCATATGTGTGCCATGCCAAAATTTCTCTTGAATATTTTAGGAAATTAATTATATTACCTTTCTGAAAGATAGAATATCAAAGCCAGAAATTTGATGTTTGCCGATTCATTTAGTGAATCTGGCAGAGTTTTGCTGCATTAGCTGTCTGATGCATGATTGTAAAGGAATCAATGTATTCAGCAAACGAATCCTATATTTTGGCATACGTTTTAAAAATACAAGTTAGAAACGATGTTATTGATCATTGTTGTAAGTTCTTTACTATGGAGAACATGCTTTTATTTAATGTGAAATTTTTTAAAAATCTAATTATTATAGGGATTATTTTGAACTACATTACGACTCATTATTAGGTTACACTTTCGCTCTATTCGCATTGAACTTCACTTGTCCGTTTTGGTCATTATTACTGAATCACATGTTGGAATGCACAAATAAGATTAAGGTAAATACACCTATCATGGACATTTAGAGGACCACTCAGTTCTGTATAAATGTGTTCAATTGACATTTTTCTGTGCAGTTAAATCACGTGCCTAAACAATGACGAGCTCGAGCATCGATTCGCCATCTGAGATCATGTTATGTGAACTGGAATCAATAAATATTGGTGTAGACAATACTAGGTCTTTCATTCATGTCGATAGCCACTTCTAGGGGTGCGCCATGACGACCAAATTAAATAGCATACTATATATGAATAAACGCCTGTGGGGCTGTGGCACCATTCCTTCCTCACGGGAAAATCCAAATCACTACCATATTAATTGGTAGTGTAAAATAGTGAACAAATGACCCTTCGTGGCCGGTTTCACTTAAAACCATAATTCATTCATTCACAGTGGCAGATAGCTTCCAGGGCGAGAAAGTTTGAACGTGTAAGCAGAAAGAATTTCGGCTTAATTTTCAAACTCCTATTGGATATCGTAAATATGTTTAAGAAAACAAATCCAAAAATAAATAAAAGCATTATTCTTAATTTAAGTAGATGTATTTAACTTTGGCCACTGAATCTGACTACGTAATAAATATTATACAACAATTCTTTACAAATCTGCTGCTATCTCCCACCACATTGCTTCCCTAGCACTGACATAAATTTTACACTGAGTGATCACGCTACTGTGTGAGAATGTGTTACAGTGAATCCGGCTAATTAAGCATGTATTGTTCATAATAACAATATAATGGATTTCAATATAAAATTGCATTTCATAATGCACCCTCACATGTGTCCGTGTGTGTGTGCTCGCGCGCGTGTACATGAGTGAAAGCTTAATATACGCTGGTACCATTTTAAATTAATAGTTTTTTTATCACTTCAATAAAATGCTTGAAGATATCGATTCGTTCTTTATGTTCTCACATAAATTATTTTATTCATTCAGTTTTTTCGAGAAGGTTTTGCTGTTTCATCTGACTAATTCCAGGAGCCATTGACCAAAAGCCCCGTCTTGTTGTAAAAGTAAGGTTAAAAGCTCTACAGATCCAGTGAAAGGAAAATCAACATTGACATATTCCATGAGAGTTTGCAGAGTGGTTTTAAAATATTTTATCTAAACAAACACGAGCCTCAAAGAAACTGTGTTCACATTTATTGATCATTCGTAAAGTCTCTTAGCAACCACTTATCTACCACTTTTTCTGTTTACCTTTCTCATCAAGTTGAAATGGATTTTGCTTCTAACGCAACAAAGCCACTTAAAAAATGTCATTTTTTTTATCACGGGTATTGAGTCTAAATTTAAAAATGACATGTTTACAATTGTCATTCAAGTTAACATTCATTATGAGTGGATGTCAAACTCGCACCGATCGATTTTAAATTTTTAAAATGATGATAATATAATATTACTACTACTAATAATAACAATAGGCGGGAGTGCTATTATTAGTATTGATATTATTATAATTTGTATTATTATTATTGTTCTATTATTTTATTATTACTATTATCATTGTTTAAAAGTATTATTATTATTATTAATGTTGTTGCGTCCGTATTGCTGCTATCATTGTCAATATTGTTACTATTTTTAGTATTAGTAGTATTGCTTCTTTACCACTGATTTTATTATTATCAGTAGTAGTAGTAGTAGTAGTAGTAGTAGTAGTAGTATTAGTATTATTATTATTATTATTATTATTATTATTATTATCAATGTTCTTGCGTCCGTATTGCTGCTATCATTGTCAATATTGTTACTATTTTTAGTAGTAGTAGTAGTATTGCTTCTTTATTACTGATTTTATTATTATTATTATTATTATTATTATTATTATTAATTTTCTCTTTATTACAGCCATTATTATTATTATTATGATTATTATTATTATTATTATCTTTATTACAGCCATTATTATTATTATTATTATTATTATTATTATTATTATTATTATTATTATTATTCCTCTTTATTACAGCCATTATTATTATTATTATTATTATTATTATTATTATTATTATTATTATTATTATTATTGTATTTACTATTGCATGGGTTGCAATACTACTACTACTTCTACTAAAATTATAATATTAAAAGACTAGAAAAACGAAGAAGTGGATGAAGTAGAAAAGCCAAGCTACATCTTGAATAAATTTAATATTTAATTGAAGTGTGTGTTGTAGTATTCGTATCTCTCGTATGATTGAATCATATTTAGAACTCACAGGTGACCGAGTGGCCTCAGACGCTCAAGTTTACAGATCACTGACATCTCTCTCTGTCCGGTCATTATTGGTAGGCCTGTGTAAGGGTGTCTGCCAGTAGTTCCCAGTGGGTCGGTGGTTCTTCCCAGGGTTTTCCTGGTTCTTCCTCTACCAAATATACTGTTCTCCATATGCAGTATATACTGAAAAATGACGTGAAAAACATTTTATAAAAAAACACCAAACAAACAATACTTATTTGATATGTGCAGTATACAATATGTGAAAGTAATGAAAGAGTCCAATAACATAGTACATAGATTTCTGAACGAATTAATATTATGCTTTCAATAGTTTTTCAAATATCGGATTTTATCAGAACATTACGAAATAGTTTCCATTCTACAATTTATTTTTATTTTTTCTTATTATCACTAGCGTAAATTGGTTCTTTGTTTAAAATAAAACAGTACATAATATTCAGCTCACAACACAATAAGTTTCACCTCTTTAATTATTACTTAACACTCTCTAATTTGATCGAACACATGTATGCCAGAAGTATTTCTAAATTGTATGTTTGGATTCTAGTTATAATGCACACGTTTTACCAAAAGGGAGGTAAGTTTGCATTGACATTGTTACACCTTTACAGCTTGTTTTCCTACAATAGGATAGACTATTACAAGAGTGCAGGATGGCACAAGGGATATAAGGATTTAAGGAAAAATCAAATCTTTCTTTTGCAAAAGTTATTCCCCTTTACTGTACCGTATCGGTGAACTGATTAAATCGCTCTCACAAAAACACAGTAGAAGAAATTTAAAAATATGTTGTTTTTTTCTCTCGCAGATTCGTTGAGGATATTCCAATCAGTCAGTTCTAAACTATAGTATGATATATTCCAGGGCTGGGTTCCATTCCGTTTTCAGTCCATCATAAAAGGTCTCAATTATTTCGTACTTATTCTAAGCATTCAACATATCAACCATTTTGAGGGATTTCCTGCTATTGTCTATCATTTTCTGGATTATACGAACGAGTCTTTAAAGGATTATACCACGTGTTTGCTGTAAACAATGCCTGATATGACATGTAATGAGACCTACGATCCTTTACGCGCGATGGAGTAGTAAGCAATTTTAGTAATAGGCGCAAGATACAAACTGTCGAAGAACTTCCGGGGTTCTTAAAGTCGCATATAACTATCATTCTCTATAAGTGAAAGTACAAAATAAATATGTATTTATTATCCCATGTTGTACCTGCGTTGATAAGAAATCATTAATCAATCGTTGTTACCTGGAGGGGATTTTTCTAAATGAGCAATCATGGTAATGACGTTACACTTGTGACAATGGCGTCACTAACTAACCAATATGAGGACACATATTTTACTAATGTTGAAGTAATATACGAATTAATAAATAATAATAACAACTTGAGAAAGAAAAAAAGAAGACATTATTAAAGTCTGTCTGAATTTGTTATCGTTGTTGACTGCTAGAAGCTTGATTTAAACTCGTGCGCTTTGAATAGCTATCAAGTGACAGTCATTACCACCAGAAACACAGCTCGTGCATTACTTACATGAAAATTATATAGTCGACTCATCTAAATCATGCACTCAATCACGTGCACAATACACGGTTAACATGTTTAGGCTAACCTATCACAATATCCAAGGTATATGCATTAATATGGAAAATTTAGCATTGAATCAAGATGCTCATTGTTACTTCCAAGTTCACTTGTCAAAAGGTCCTTCTATGCAGGCTGAGAAGTACATATCACGGAATAATCTTAATAGCCATGAACTAAACACAATACTTAACATATTACTAAAGCATGATAGTGTAGTACTAAATGACATTCTTTGAATTTTCAATGTTCATCATAATTCGAACATAAACAACATCCAATAAATGGACTTTAAAATGTCTGCAAATTCACAGAAATATAAAATGTAGGTCACACAAATATAAAATGTAGGTTACTGAGATATCTTATTATTATAACGGTGTTGAACATAGCAGGATACATTCCGTCACAATGTTTTGTGATTCTAAGAAAGACAGCATGCACATATCATTCAAAAAATTCATCGATGAGTGAAAAATGAATCACAGTAACTTCTGTTGGTGATGAATTGTGTCACAACCACCAACTCCACAATCACGTACCTCCGCCAACGATCGTTCATACTTTAACAATATTTGCTCTGATTAAGCTGAAGAGTTGTCACTGTAATACGAATATTCGTGGAAACAGTAGCAATGTTACCGCTTTTATTATAAACAGCCGCTTTAACCTTTCACTTAATGGGACGTTTATAGCTTCTCAAAAGTCACTGTATACTTTTGCTAAATGGCCAACTATTTGTGATCTTTTACATTAAAAAATTTCTAATGAATCGTTTAATTGAATTTAACTTTGCTATTTGGATCTTATTTGGATCTTTTTCTTTGGGAAACATATTTTTTAACGTTCTTTATAGTGTTGTAATGGTCGGGTTTCGATGATAATACTAAAAATTTAAAACACGAAAGGCAGTCACGTGTCCTCCTTCTGAAGTGGCCGAAATAAAGAAGAGTGACGTGATGTTGGTGTTGCGTTTGCCATCAAATCGCGGATAATTAGGAAGCTTACAAAGCTTTCGAAGGTTGTAAAGGACAGGCTTACGCAAATGGGAATCCCACTATCTGAAAAAAAGACATCCAGCTATCAACAGCGCCATTGCACCCACCATGACCAATCCATGTGAGGCCACATTTTATGAAGATCCGAAGTCTCTTATCTCAGAAGAACCGAAGACAGACGAGATCATCATCCTAGGTGACTAAAGTGATATAGTTGGTACAGATCACCTGACATGACCAGGCGTCATGGGGAAAATGACTTTGGCAAATGCGCTGAGGAAATGCGGTGAATACGAACTCCAATTCATCAGCAGTCTTCTGTTTGCCAAACAGAAACAAGACGTCTTGATTGCACACATGTACGAAGCACTGGCATATTTGTTTATCCAGAGAAGACACTGGGAGATTGTCTGAGCGACGAAGACCACGCATTATGTTGGGCTAACCATACCATAGACCCATAGTCTCCAAACTCAATATCCACATTCAATCTAGCAGACGACTACAAGGAAAAACAAACATTATAATGTCTATAAATTAAATTAGGACAAGAGAACACGAACTGACATTTTTTTGAGGAAATGTGCAGAGAACTAGAAACAGTCAATACTAACTGATATGATAACCACTAGAACTGGGTATCCTCTAGAAACTATATATTCAGCTGCATAAAAAACCTAGATTCCACCAAACGTAACCATAAAGATTGGTTTGATGAGAACTATGCTGCCATTAAGAGATTTCTGAGTAATAAACATCGGCTTCAGAGGGTCTGTTTAGAAGACAACACTTCATTATCTAAAAAGGCAACATAAAGAGGGCAGTCCAATGAAAACGCAGACAATTATACGACCATGAGATTCTATCCTACGCAGACACAAATGACATGAAGAACTTCTATGTAGAACTTATATGATGCTTTGAGCACAGTCTACTGGCCATGGTCATCAGGAACATCTCCAATACTGTGTAATAACAACATCGCACTGCTCGTTGACAAATATGAGAAAATTTCAAAGATGGGCAGAGCACCTTCGCAACATCCTAAATTATCAGTTATCTATCAGTGAGGACGCAAATGATAGATTGCCCAAGTGGAAACCCAAGTATTACTTGCTGATTCCCCAAAGCTGTCTGAAATTGGGAAAGCAATAAAACTGTTGTCCAAAGACCAATCACTTAGAGTAAATGATATATCAACATAAGTCTAAATTTCGGGCACCTCGTACATGGTACTGAAGCCGACTGGAATCTTCAGCTCAAATTGGGCTCAAGGAACTCAACATCAGGAGTACTTGGATACATTCATCACATCATCCACTTTTACAAGCACAAAGGCTGCATAAAAACTGCGACAACCATCTAGGTATCTTCTTGATAGCCAGCAAAATCCTCATCAACGATCAAGGACTCCTGCCAGAGAGTCTGTATGTGTTTAGAAGAGAATAACAGACCACAAACATAGTGTTTACAGCTCGTCAACTCCAAGATATATGCCAAAAACAGACCTCCAACCTGTACATGACATTTGTTGAACATTCAAAAGCCATGAAGCGTTTGGATGCTCATGGCAAAATATGGTTGCCAAGAGATATTCATGGTGATTGTTCGGCAAGTCCATAATGTCATGTTTGCTCAAATCATGAATGAATGCGAGTAATCTGAACCAATCACAAACCCAAATAACGGCAAACTGGACGGTTTGTGGTCTCCCATTTGCTGATGACCATACCTTGGATTATGAATATGAGACTGACATCCAACGGAGTCTGGACCATTTTTATTCAGCTTGCGACAATTTGGGTCTCACGGTCAGTATCAAGAAGACAGAAGAGATGCATCAATCGGTACTGAAAATAATTTACCATCACAGTAAATAGCCAAATACCCATGGGCAGTCCACATCGATGATGAAAAACGCCAAAAATGCTACAGCAAATGTGGATTTTGACAGATTACGAGCAAATGTGCGTGGTCGCAAAGGCATCAGTCTGCGAACAGAACTAAAGGTCTACAAATCACACCTTTGTTGCCGACCCTACAATAATCATGTGGTAATTGGACGGTATACAGACCCTATCCCAAGAAGTGAAACCATTCATATACGGGCAGCCTAAAAATATTAATGAGTATATGTTTGCTTTACGTGGTCTCAGATACTGAGGGTCTTATACGAGCAAGCCTTTTAAGCATCCACGCTCTGCTGATGAAATCATAGATGAGATGGGCAGTCCACATCACTAGTATGTCAGAAAAGCGAGCTCAAGTAATGAAACTGCAGGAAACTCTAAACAAATCTCCACCTGATGACACCCTCGACTTCAAGTGGTGCCACCTTCGTGAGCCTGTCTAGAATTCAGCCATCACTGCCTACTGTAAGAAGAAGTGCAAAAAGACCGACTGGTATGAGGCCAACTGACAGGTGATTGAGTCCGCGACTGAGACGAAGACAAAACCCTCCTGCATAAACGGCTGTGCCTAGCCCTAGTACACTTCAAGCAATCATGACTGCCAGCAACAACACCCAGCAGACCGGCCGCCGCTGCACCGACACCTACTGGCTGAACCTATGCACCAGTGTACAGACAGCTGTATGAAGGTATCAAGCAGATAACAGCCCCCCCCCCCCCCCACCATGCAAGATCACACCCTCTCAAGTCCAAGACGGGAGAGTTTATCACATACCAGGGTAAGCAGTTGCAGAGATGGGTCGTGGAATATCTCGAGCATTATTTTGAGCTGTATGCAACCCAAAACATCGTCACCGACACCGCCCTAGACACTATCACACACATGCCAATCATGGAGGAACTAGACACACCACCCACCCTGAAAGAGCTCTGAAAAGCCATCGACTGCATCGCCTGCGGAAAGGCTCCTGAAAGCTACGGCATGCCGCATGAAGTCCTCAAGAGCGGAAAACAGCATTGCTGAAGTCCCTGTACATAATCTTCTGCCTCTTCTAGGAACACTGACACATCATCCAGGACATGTGTGACGCCAACATCGTCACTTTGTGCAAGAACAAAGGCGAACTTATATTCTTAATACGCCACTTGCAGGAGTAGTTTTGCGATCAACAGATGCCCCATCTACATCGCCCTCATAGACTTGACGAAGGTGTTTGACCTGGTATGTCGGAGCAGAAGACAGGCCGCACCCACGACTGATCAGTGTCGTTACGTCATTCCACGAGAACATGCACAGCACAGTGTGCTTCAATGGCGCAACATCGGAAGCCTTCCCAGTTATAAGCGGAAACAAGCAAGGCTGCGTACTTCCTCCGACGCTCTTTGTCATCTTCTTTGCCATGCTTCTCTAGTACACCTTCAAGGACTGCAGTGAGGGAGTGTACATCCATACCGGGGATGACGGCAAGCTGTTGAACATCGCCCGTCCTCGTACTAAGACTAAAGTCACAGAGTTCCTCGTCGGTGAATTTCTCAGCGCCGACGATGCAACATTGACATCAAACACCGAAGACGGACTTCAGTAGCTGTTATGTCGCCTTTACCACGCTTGTAAGGCGTTTGGACTGTCGATCAGTTTGAACAAAACAAATGTCATGCTGCAGAACTCAGACTTCCCTCCCTCCGTTACCATCGATGAGAACAATTTAAACGTTGATGAGAACTTCTTATACCTATGGTCCAACATCTCCAGCTCACTCTCCATTGATTCTGACGTGAACTGCAGGATTGCCTAGGCAGCATCAGTGATGGACAGACTGAACCAGAGGATCTAGAACAACCAGCATCACCGAGAAGGCCAAGCTGCATGTATACCAGTCTTCTGTGCTGAGCACACTTCTCTAGATTAGCGAGATATGGACCAACTATCTGAGACACGACACAGAGTTTCCGGAACGCGCCAATATGAACATCATGTTCTCTATCCTCAGCGAGAGGCGACTTCTCTGGCTCGGCCGTGTCAAGAGAATGGACCTAGGCCGCATTCCTAAGGACCTGCTATACAGGGAGTTAGCAGAAGGTGCACGACCGACTGGACGGCCACGTCTACATTACAAAGATATCGGCAAGAAGGACGTAAAGACGGTAAAGATAAATGTCAACAATTGGGAGAGCTGTGCACACGACAGTTCCACCTGGTGCCTATCTGTCAGACGAGGCGTTAAAAAAGCCGAGGAAGACAGGAACATAAAGCTAGTTGAACAGAGCCACATAGGAGGCAAAGCAATAACTTACACTGGAGCTACACCATCGTCTCCCGTCGACGGACGGATGTCAAAGGATGTGTATTAACCTTCCAAGGGAAAACAAACTCCATAGCACAATAAGTGTTCCAAGTCACGCTATTTTCTATAAATGGTCATTAAGTTTGTATTTGGATAGATCATTATATCTGTTATGGATATTGTCAGTATACATTCATATTGATAGGTTCATTACACCTGTAAATCGATATGGTTATTATATATGTATAGGGAGAGGGTCAATATACCTATATATGCATAGGTTCATTACATCTGTATATTGATAGGGTCATGACATCTGTTTATGGATTGGGTCATGATATCATTTGTGTATGGACAGGGTCTTTACATCATTTTATGGATACGGTCATGATATCATCTGTTTATAAATATGATCATTACAGCTTTTATTTTTGATAATGTCATTACACTTGTATGGATACGGTTATAATAGCTGTATATAGATAGGGTCATTGTACCTGAATATGGATAAGGCCATTATATCTGTATATGGATAAGGTCGATGTCCCTGTATAAGGATAGGGTCATTATACCTGTATATGGATAAAATCATTATATTTGAATATGGATAAGGTCATTGTATCTGTATATAGATAAGGTCATTGTCCCTGTATTTGCATAGGCTCATTACATCTGTTTATGGATTGGGTCATTACACCTGAGTGGAAGGGACCAGTCCAAACAGTCGCCGTGCCCATTGAAAGAAGAAGGTCGGTAGATCGAAAATTTGCCGTTTCTTAGCAGGCTAAGCATGATGCAGTGTACGAGCCAGTGGTGCATGCCGTTATCGGTCGCGACGCAATCAAATCGAAAGGTACATGTATTTTCCCAGAGGCAAGGGTATCGACGGCAAATGGCACTGTCAATGGATAAGATGGGACTATTTTACGGGAAACAGTTGCGCACGACACGCTACCACCCTATGTACAATAGGTTGGTAATGACGTTGAAGCAAATATTGCGACTGATATGTACCGAAAGACCTAAGCACTGGGATAAGCGCCTGAACGAAATTCTGTTCGCCTAACATGAGGTTCACAACGAAAGCTTAGGCGTCTCCCCCGTTCGAACTATTGTACTGGAGGACAGTTCGTGGTCCTGTGGGTATTACATGCGAACTGTGGTCAGACGAGGCTGCGAACGAAGAAGTTAAGACCACTTACCAATACGTGGTGGATTTACGCGAACGGTTAGAGAATACGTGTTGAATGACGCAAGATCAACTCGCAAACTCTAGCTGCAAGTACGAGAAGTACTACAATCATGGAACGCGGAGTAAAACGATTGATGTCAGCAATCAAGTATTGGTGCTTCTTCCAACGAATAAAAACAAGCTGCTAGTCCAATGGAAAGGCCCATACGACGTAAAACATGTGAAAAGAAAGCTGGACTATATTATCTATTTAGAAGAGAAGTCCAAGATATTTCACACAAATATGCTGAAACTTTGCTTAGAACGACATAGTCAAGCAATTGATAAATTTGTTTTGAAAATGTAGTATGCGTAGCGGTGATAGAGGATAGGTCGTGTGACGAATCGGAATTCCTCTCCAGTACAGAAATGCCCCTTGAATACCCCATTAACGTGGGGGGAAGGGGTAGATCAGATCGATGTATACCCAGATTTATCCGAGAGTCAGCATACGCAGATCTTGAAGGTTTTGTTCCAATACCCAGAAGTGTTTACAGATAAACCAGCCCGTACTGGATTGATTCAACACGAGATCAACTTTTCAATGCGCCGGAGATAATCAACGAAGAAGTGGGAAAATGTTAAACCATGAAGTGATCAAACCTTCCAGCTTCCCGTATTCTTCCCCCGTTGTGTTTGTCAGAAACAAAGAAGGGATGAACCGTTTTTGCATTGACGTTAGGCAAGTGAACAAAATCACCGTGTTCGACGCATATCCAAAGCCAGACATGGAAGATTTTTTTTCAAAGATGGCAGGTCATAAATTAGACCTTACCAAGGGATATTGACTGATATCAAGTGCTCATAATGCCCGCGAGTTAACGGCATTCGCGACTACAAAGGTCTTTATCAATTTAAATCTTTGCCTTTTAGTTTAGTCAACGCCGGTGCGTCGTGCGTTCGTCTCTTGCGTAAAACTGTTAAACGGTATGGAAAACGTCGAAAGTTTCATAGCTGATATATTTGTTGATTAGTATACCTGTGATGAGCATGTTAAGATACTAAGGGATCTGTTCGAATGACTTCACATTGCAAATCTTAAAGCTAGGCCCACTAAATGTAGTTTAGGATATTGTAACCTAGATTGTTTGGGATATATTGTAAGTGGGCTAGGCCAGTTGAAACCTCACCAGATAAAATAGCAACAAACAGAGCTGTACCTAGACCATAAATTAAAAAACAGTTAAGACATTTCCTAGGTTTGATTTGGTTTTACAGGAAATGTGTCCCCAATTTTGCGGCTATTGTCAGCCCATTAACAGACTTGACTAGGAAATGGCAACCGAATACAGTTCCCGGTTGGGGTGGGTGTGTGTGTGCCAGGAAAAAGCATTTAACGCTTTAAAACAGAAACTGGTTAGTGCACACACATACACACACACGCACACACACACACACACACACACACACACACATATATATATATATATATATATATATATATATATATATATATATATATATATATATATATATATATATATATATATATATATATATATATATATATATATATTAAAACAATAATTATCAGCAAGACATGGGAACCATTAATCCTTTAATTAAATGAAGAAATGATAATTTTAAAAAAAAACGAAACAAAAGAAGACCAAGCATTAAAGATAACGAAACTCTCAGTGGCATTTACAGTTCCTCTCGAATGTTGCGTTTTGTATAAGGTACACTGTTTAAAGAAATTGTGAGCCCAAAACATTTGATCTGTTGAACCAAAGTTCTTTATAGAACAATGCGGGAAATGCTTAGATAACATTGCGTAGTGTTTTTGTGCTAGATGATGCACGTGCCCATATTTGTCTCATTATCAAAGGATTCGGATGCAATGCTATACACGTAGAATAAACGCTCAATTCATAAAGCAAAAGTGTGTAACAACTAATTATAAACGTTTGGCCAGACAGATTTTTAAAATATTTTTTTCATCATAAATGCAAATTGAGGTATTAATATCTCCATAAAAGAGTAGAACTACTCATTGTTAGATCAAAACCAGTGCAAAATTAATTACTGAATGTCTACTATTGTTGAAGCATTTTGCTACTTTAAAAGTAGTATTTAAACGGATGCAAAATAAGTTTAACTTAATTATGCGATAAATTCAACCGTTATCTGGATCTAAAATTCTAGTTTGGATCGAATGATATTAAAAGAGTCCAAGGTACAAGCAGTTTGTTCGCAAAGGATGAACCGCAAGCAGAATACGTGTCAGAAACAAATTATTTTCCTAATCGAGGGTCGTAACCAAATTTCGGATAGATATTATGTATCTCAGATAGTAAAGGTTATTTACCTATAACACCGCCCCAACGCTCAGATATTACGTTCAGTATTAGGCCTAAGGTTATTTACTTCCCATCAGGGGTCAGATCTCATACGGGTTACTACAATCGGCTGTACAGTACTATATTACCTAATCCGTAATTAATAGGAGCTGTGATGCGAGTTTGGAAGTAAGTATTAGGCGCGAGATGCATAATGTCCAGACTCGTAGCTGTCATGAAATGAAGATGGATGCTCGGGATAAACACACAAACACACACACACACACACACACAAACACACACACACACACACACACACTATATATATATATATATATATATATATATATATATATATATATATATATATATATATATATATATATATATATATATATATATATATATATATAAGCATGGGTATTCCTTGAAAACGTATTCCTTGAAAACTCCTGCCATCAAAAACGCTTGTAAATTTTATTTTTTTCGCAAATGATTTATGTACATTAAAGTATGTCTTGAAAATTCATCCACACAATAAATATAGCGATTTCCGAGACAGAAAACTTTCTCTCCTGTCCGTTGATCATGCCATATTAAAAACGATCTCGAAAAGAAATCAAATCTGGTTTACGTATACATCATGCATGTTTCCCTTGAAGTTGGTACAATTATAATGATAATGACAATGCTGTACACAGTCTAAAACAAACTTTTAGTGCAGACTCATGTCTATTTGATATGTATCCCAATGATGAACGTTTTTAATAATATGTATCATTAGCAGTTACTTGCAATGACTGGCAGATTAGGTTCATTCATTCCACAGAAAGAGCACCTGCTTAGTCGTCCGGCGTCCGGACTTCGCGGACTTAACCGAACAGATGTAAGCTCCGGCGTGTTCCAAGTCGTTGTCCCATTCAAAGAGCGCAGAGTGGATCCTTCTGGTGTGTGTCGAATGGATATAGTATCTGGTGATATGCTTTTTGTTCTTCCATACAGACTGCTTGCTTGACTATTTCCTTTTCTCGTTCCGTAGGAACTTTTTTGGACAAAGGTATCTTCACCATTAAATGTCATTCCTGGGGAGATGGAAGACATGTCCTTACTTTCAAATATACATATTTCTTCAACTTTCCAGACTTAGATACCCTTTTCCTTACCTGTGCAAAAGGAAATCTTTTGTCGTCTCTTTGGAACTGATCATAGTAGGTATTATCAACCATGGCTAATTTCACGCCATTTAATGGCATTTTTGCCGTCGTTTTGTTTAACTGATTGCTATTTATTTGTGCATGACTTCTAGCTCTGGGTTTATCGCATGAAGAATCCGCAACCTTGCTAGTAGGAGATACCGGAAGGAGAGCAAACTGTGGTGGTATCGAATACTCACTGACAGTTTCCCGATTCAGAAGTCTTTTGCTGTAATCCTTGGAATCTGCTGATGTAAACATTCTGTCTGATCGCGATTCTATGCCTCGGTTTGAAGAATTACTTGTCCACGCATTGTGAATGGCCATTTCACCTGGAGTGACACTGGACCATTCTAAATGTGACTGAATCTTTTCAGCCTCAAAGCGACGTTTATATTTTGTGAAGATTTCTACAACCGGTTGAGAACACAGGGAATTCAGCCAAGATGAATTTGCAACCGTGCCAAATCCAACGTCCTTTTTCTTCACATAATAGTAATCAAAACTCCTTTGGCGAATATTTTTGACAGGTTTCCTCTGCTGGCTTGTTTTTGGTTTAGTCATTACGTGCTTTGACACATACGCGTTAGTAGGAATGCTGAAGCTGTACCGACTGACATCAGGAATATTGACGTACTTTTGGGGTACTGGGCGCCTGGAATTGGCCGGAGTTGATACTGGGCATCGATAGGCTTCAGCTCCACCTACCGGGGTAGTGGTTCTAATGTACTTGTCCACTGCTAGACCTCGCTCTCCCACATCATCGAATGTCGCTGGATAGCCCGTCAACATGTCCTGAAAACAAGAGCACAGTCAGACATAATGCCTTCGGATGCAATATACTCTATAAAATACTGTCATTACTAAACAAATTAACCTTTTGAATAAATAAAGCGTGATCTCGCCAGTGTACGTCATAAATTAAAATTGTAGCAACTCTAAAGAATTACGCTTACAGAGAGCAACATGACAAAGTAATCAAGAGTAAATAACTGTCACTCTCAACACAGAATACGATTTTCCACAATGCTAGCTAGTTCCTTATTTGCAACACAATTTGACATTGAATAGGGCCATATAAATATATGTACTGGTACGCTGTAGGTAATATTTGACACTTTCAAGAGACAATTTTGTTAACATGTGAAGAAATTTATATATATATATATATATATATATATATATATATATATATATATATATATATATATATATATATATAGATATAACTAGTGCCCCTCTTTATTTAGATTTTACCTTTTTCACGTAAATTTGTCTCATTAGTCCTCTTAGTAATGTACATGTACAGGGACACAAGATAAACAACGCTGCTTTGGTACCACGGTACTCCTGACTGTGCGTTGTTGTTCTTTAATCCTCATGATGCTTGACAAGAAAGATAGTATATAACTTGTCGAGATAAAGGTCTTAATTAATTCTTCATATAAATGTGATAAAGGAATTTATCTACTGAGCACATATTTCCACTCAGCAAATGAACATTTACATCAATCTTAAGATCTAGACAGGTATGTACACTAAAATAAAACTTGATTCTTACCACGGTTGTATTTTGAATCAATATTTTGTCTTTAATACAAAGCGAGGCGAGGGGTATATATCCGTAAAACGCACAATTGCGTACAAAAGTGGTGTTTGCTTTCTAAAACTTATGTATCATATTCGTATGCCAGTATGAAAAGGAATTACATTAGGGTTACAATTATTTATCGATGTATTGATTACTTACTGCTTTTGTATTATAGTTGTGTTTGCAACGGTATTGATCTAAGATCAAAATAAGGAATAAAACCGGTCTATACTTAAATGTAGTAGATCAAACCGAATATATAAACAGTTGATACCTTCTGAGATTTAACTTTCTATTAGTCAGCTCTCCGAATAGTCCAATCTGAAAGTCAAATCATCATCTTTCGTTGATTTTACTGCCAGTGAGAAAGCAATTTTACAACACAATACATCAAATTAGTTGATTTTATTCTAGCAAAGGGCCAGTAATGTAAGCAGATCAAACATGCATGTTTATTCCACTTCAAAACTTGATTATTTAAGTGAAATCAGAATCAAAATACGATTCGGCCGGTACTATCAAACCAACAAAAAGATGTATCTGGGTAGTGGCTATAGTAAAACCTCCGTATAGAAAAGTCATCCTTGCTCCCTCAACGTTGTACATGGATCGTGTGTGTGTGTGTGTGTGTGTTTGTGTGTGTGTGTGTGTGTGTGTGTGTGTGTAATTTGGTTAATATAATTGCAATAAACTGACAACGACCATTGCAAAACTAGTATCCAACTAGCCTAGCAGGACTAGAAAAATACAGCCATACACAAATAAAATTATCTGTTTGCAACCCACACATTCTTCTCTTCTAAATAATTATCTAAATTTGCTTATTAGCAACCCAATAGCCTGTAATTACTACTGTAACAATTAAATATCCAAGATATAATTTGCGCTTTTTACATCAAATAACAGATGGGGTTATGGCCCATCGTTTTCTAGGTAAATATAAAATATTTTCCAACAAGTTGAAATAAACTAGTTGAAACATAATACATTTAAAGGTTTCATTCTTGTCATAATTGGTGTTTCCGGGTGATTCTCTCTTCTTGTCATTCTGTCGTCCATTTGTAACGTCGCCTGTCCTTTCAACCAATTATCGGAATGATCGTTGAAATACTACAAAAGCGGCGACTGCATATACCTACCTATACATTGTTTACCGAGTGACGATATGTGCACATCAGAATCCAAGTACGATTTCATTGTGGGCGACTAAACTGATGTGACTTATGTTTGGCTGAATTATTCCCAATATTATTTTGTCAAGCTTTACGTCTGTAGAGAACTTTCTTTTAACTAGACTTATGGAATTAACTCCATAACAGTTATAGTAATGCTATTGACAGGGTTATATTTTGCCAAGCGTATTTTAGCGTGTGATTTAAGTTCCTGACATGTTCTGGCTATGTCAACATTTTTAAGTTGTTTCATTCTATCGAAGTATTTCCAAATATGGAGTATTATATAAAAGTCACAAGGTATTTGCTTCTACCGCCATATTTTACACTGTAGTCGAAATATAGATAACAATATATATCTGAACAGAATCAATTTTCAGTAAAGGTTGATTTTAGAAAAGGCCCGGAATGCTCCCACAATGTTGTGGATTTGTGGAAAAATGGTCAATTTAAATATTACTGACGAAATGCTAATAAAACAAATCAATAGTGCTTTTCTACCTACTTTTTGTGTACTAAAAAAAAATTCATGCATACTCTATTGTCGGTAAAACAGTGTGTGTGTGTTTGTGTGTGTGTGTGTGTCCGAGTGGTCTAAAGCGCTCTCCGTTATGGATCACTGCCATCTCACCTCCGTCTGCGTGGGTTCGAGTCTCAGATTCGGCTAATGTGGTTATGTGAGAAAGCTTGCCAGTAGCTTCTCGTGGGTCGGTGGTTCTTTCCGGGGGTTTTCCCGGGTTCTTCCTCCACCATTAATACTGGCCGCCATGTACAGCCTAATTTTGTGCTGAACAATGGCGTTAATTTTCACTCGGTATCGCATTAGGCTGGTATGCACCGCCGAGTTCCGATGCGACACTATTCCGTCAGTTACGGTTTAGCGCATACTATCAATTGGTCTTATACAATATAGAAAGTAACCCTGTCTTCGGTCGAAAGCGAAAATTATAAATTGGTATTTACCCCAAATTGGTGTAGTACAATCCGACCGAGGACTGCCATTATGTTACGGTATTAGCCTGTCACCAAATGTCTTTTCCCCAGAGCGGACGAAAACCAATCTGTACACATAATGATGCATGGCCCCATGTCTTGTGATAACTGTATATTGCCTAACGACTCTAGCTAGAATGATTTAAAACCTCTATAAACTTCATTGATCTAAGAACTCATGTCACTAAAGATGGTTTATCGGTGCAGCTATCGCTACTTTCGACTCAAAATAGTATTAAAAATAGTGACTGTAGGTCATATAGGGTATGCAACGTGTTTGCGTCTGGTTAGTAATCGCTGTCATATTAAAATATTTCTTTGATATTGACAGATAATCGATACACTTAACAAATCACACTTATCTCGAGGCTTCTTTGGAAAACATGTTGTAACATAGTACACTTTATTCCATTGTTGATGCGAGAGATTGCGTGACAAGAAATCTCATGTGATAGGTAATGCGGCGCGTAGGCTATTCATAAACAAATACACGACAGGCGACGAATGCAATCACGAAAGAATTAATCTGCAGCTTTTATCGTTAACCGTATTTTTATATACCAACAATATGCAAAAAATCTGATTTTTAAAAAAAAATCCAGGTGTTATTAGACCTCAAAAAGTCGCGGAAATGACACAAATAACGAATTTTTGGGAAAATATATAAATAATAATAAAAATTATATATATATATATATATATATATATATATATATATATATATATATATATATATATATATATATATATATATATATATATATATATATATATAATAATGTGTGTGTACTATATATATATATATATATATATATATATATATATATAATGTGTGTGTGTGTACATCTGACTAACATGCATTTTGGACCAGTATGTTTCAAACTTTAACAATGAAAATAATAACAATTCAAATGAAAGAAATGTAGAAATATCATTGGTAAGTGTGGTACACCTGGAAATTTACATTATAATTTCCACTTGTAAAGTAGACCTTGTGGAAACAGTGGATTTAATTACTAAGAACAGTCCGACCCACACAGCGTACCAAAATAATAGGTAAATTGTACGCAAATGAAGTGTCTGGCACACAAGAATCATACTTTACTGTGTGCTTGTTTAAGCATGATGTCTCCACGGTGAAGAGTGAACTGGAACTGACTAGATGAAATTGGCACAATCTCTAGATATACGACTTGCTTTGTCATACAATATACAAGGTTACTGGATTCTGAAACTAGAGTGACTTGCATTATCATAAAATTTCATAATGGGAAGGAATCAACAAATTTGTACTGATTTGTAAATAAATACTCAAATATAGTCTCATTATAGTCATTAAAGTTACCAAAGATAACTGACCAGTGTTCTGATAAGAACCGTATAGAATTGTTATGTTATTGTTGGTTTTAAATGAAAGTCCCGATATGCATAAAATAAAAAACTCACTGAAAGAAATACATCATAATGCAAATGGAGAGAGAGAGAGAGAGAGAGAGAGAGAGAGAGAGAGAGAGAGAGAGAGAGAGAAAGAGTCAGATTGAGAAAAAAATTATCAAATAATATTTCCAATATATTTCGCATCTTAAATAATGTCACAAAACTGAAAGAGGCATTTTTTATATATAAAGCTGTTCTCAATAACGTGGTGTTTACAATATAAAGATGTCCAAAAAATTCATATGTATGTAATAGACGAGTTTCCATTCTAGGCAAATATGCGTAATAGCCAATAATACACAAAAGGAATGTCTCAGTAACATACATGTATCAAACGGCCACGATTCTGTATTATTTTGGCTATTACGAGGTAATTCCAAATAGAACAGCAACAACATATATGCAAGACAATCACTGCGATAGGATATGCTGATGTGCATTCTACACAAAATGTTTACCACAGCATTGTTAACAACATTTTTCACCCACATGTCAATATCATAAAGAAGCTACCAGGTAAACTCATTATATTTGGACGTACATTTGGAATTCTTAACAGCAAAGGTTGTTCCGATTAATGATGCACAGGATGTATGTTATACAATTATGTATTGGACTGAAGTATTTAAGACTTTATATTAATTGTTTTCCTCCTTATATGAGTTATTTATTTAGATAGCTGCTGCTGTAGAATTAAAGACGTTTTCGCCAAAAGGCATTTACGTCTGGTTAATGCCCCAAAGGGGACTGTTTATTTGATTCGGGGGGTGGAATGGTGCCACACACCCCGCTTTATTGCACAGTTTTGTGCTGATTAAATTATATCAACCATCGCAGGCGGTCAATGGAAGAGGCGAAAGAGGGAAGGGACTGTAGTGAAAGGAAGGCGCTGTATCCAAGGTAATCTTTTGGTCCCATAGTCCTAATTATAAATAGTGCCGTCTTGTAAATTAACAATTTTGAATAAAAAAAAAAAGCATTATTGTGCTGTTTATATTAGTAAGAGAAGAGGATGGCATATTTTGTTCTAATTAGTTTAATATTTATTTTGCTACATTGTGTAGCTGGGCCTGATGGCTTTGGGTTTATAGCCTCCTTATTGAACTATTTAGGGTCCTAATTAATTGAATAATTGTAAATTTATTATGCTGCATTGTGCAGCTGGACCTGATGGCTTTGGGTGTATAGCCACCTTATAGAACTATTTAGGGTCTTAATTAGTTAATGAATTATATATTTATTTTGCTACATTGTGTAGCGGGAGCTGATGGCTTTGGGCTTGTAGCCACCTTATAGAACTATTTAGGGTCATAATATAAAGCTAACTATGTATTGAAGGTATTGAAGGATAACACTTCAGTTCCTTTGATTGGGAGTCACATAGAGGTGAACCGTGCTGTTCGCCCGTGTGGACCCAATCCAGGCAATTCTAGTATGATTCCTAGAGCCTGTGTACAAAAAGAAGTGCCAGCCAAACCCCTTATAATGCCCGTATGCTATCAGAAAATAGATAATCCTGATTGCTGAAAAAAATGCCACCTTATAGTACTAATTTAAGTTTTATTAGCACCTAAGTCGATATTATTTATGCCATAGTAGTATAGAGTTAGAGATAGTAGGTATAGATAGTTCGAGAGCTCTAATTCAGATGGGTTTGAAATGTAATGTGATATTGGGTATGTGCGGTTTCAACTAATATATGGTATTATGGTCACCGTCCCTATTGCACTGCATTTTTTTTTAATCCCCTAGTAGCCCAATTTGTCGGATGGCCATGTCTGTGGTGCTATCCGGGTCACGGTGGTGGGTTGGTATAAAGTTGCTTTGGCATACAGTCATTGTGACTGACTATTGATACCCCCCTCCTGCGTTTCCCTGACAGCATACAGGTTGCATGCCCATTATGTCGACGCTTGGGTATAGGGTTTTGGGTTGGGGAGGTGGTGGTTAAGTGTAGGGTGGTTTTAATTTATACGGCGATATATGGTAGATACTGTATGAATTGCTATACCGGGTCACGTAGGTGAGTTGGTATAAACTTGCATTGGCATACAGTCATTGTGACTGAATATTGATACACCCCCCCTCCTGCGTTTCCTTGACAGCGTACAGGCTGCATGCCCATTATGTCGACGCTTGGGTATAGGGTTTGGGTTGGGGAGGTGGTGGTTAAGTGTAGGGCGGTTTTAATTTATACGGCGATATGTGGTAGATACTGTCTGTATTGCTATACCGGGTCACGTAGGTGGGTTGGTATAAACTCGCATTGGCATACAGTCATTGTGACTGAATATTGATACCCCCCCCCTCCTGCGTTTCCTTGACAGCGTACAGGCTGCATGCCCATTATGTCGACGCTTGGGTATAGGGTTTTGGGTTGGGGAGGTGGTGGTTAAGTATAGAGTGGTTTTAATTTATACGGCGATATGTGGTAGATACTGTCTGTATTGCTATACCGGGTCACGTAGGTGGGTTGGTATAAATTTGCATTGGCATACAGTCATTGTGACTGAATATTGATACCCCCCCCCCCTCCTGCGTTTCCTTGACAGCGTACAGGCTGCATGTCCGTTAGATCGACGCCAGGGAGTAGGGTCTTGGGTTGGGGAGGTGGTGGTGGTGGTAAAATTGTTGTATTATATACTGTTGATCTTATCTATTTCCCGGAGGAACATTAGAATCAGATCTGCAGTTAAATTGGGGATGGGATTGTCAGAGTAGAGGGAAAAAAAGGATATGTGGTACTTGAGCCAATTTTTCTAAGAGAGTTGGCAAGTTTATTTCTTGCTTCTCTATAAGTCAGGCATACATTGAAGACGTGTGGTAAGTCTTCTAAATTTTGGCAGTGTGGGCAAGTTGTGATTCTTCCTGGGTTTGACTTGCTGTATTTGCCCATACTGCCGGCAAGTAAAGTTTTCCCTGTTTTAATCCGATTAATAATTCCTTCCAGATGTTTGTTTGTAACCTGTGGACTTAAGTTGTTCCTGGTTACTTGTTTTTGTATCGAGTGAAGTATGCGTCCTTTATGGTTAGTATCCCATTGTTTTTGCCAATTGTTTATGATTTGTTGGATATGACGCTATACAGTTCTGTTACAGAATACTCGATATGTCCTATCTCAATGTTGTTGAGATTAGTTTTTGCAGCTAAGTCGGCTTGGTCATTACCAAACAAGTCTATGTGAGATGGTACCCACATAAATTCAGTTGTTTGATTAAGGTTGGCTAGATCATTGACAAGTAGTCTAGCTTGTTTTTGATAATTGCCACGACCTTTGGAGATACCAGAGTCCAATGTTTTGAGGACACTGAGTGAGTCACTAATAATGAGTGATTTTGCGAATTTATGTACTTTTATCAATCTCAGTGCCTCCAGTATTGCCCAGAATTCCGTAGTATAGATGGAACATAGGTCTGGGAGCCGACTTCCTATTGTTATTTGTAGTTCAGGGATACTAACTGCTGCGGCTGTTCTATCTGGATTTGTTATTTTGGATCCATCGGTGTATATCTTGGTATAGTCCTTATAGTTGACGTCCAGGTTGTGTAATATCTTCGTTATTATTACATGAGGCGTGGTTTCTTTAGATCCGAATGTTGTGGCTTCAAGGTTGATTTTTACTGGTATGTTCATCCAGGGTGTTTTGTCTGGGTAGGCGATTTGTTCAGCTTGAATGTCTTTTATGCTTAGTTCGTTGCATAATGTATGAATCCTTTTTCCAGATGGTTGTAGTGGTACTAACTTCTTGCTGAATGCAGTATTGCATTTATTGATTGTTATTTTGGTGGGGTGATTTGCTTTATGTATCAAGACTCTGACCGCATACCTTAGAGTAAGTTCGTCTCTTCTAAGGGATAATGGTGTTTCTCCTGTAAGAATTTGTAGTTCTTCTTTAGATTTTCTCTCAATAAATTTATAAATGCGTTAATAAGCAAAGAAATATAGTGGAACAAAAATACAACCTTGCCTAGTCCCTAGTGTACAGTCAAAGTATTCGGTTAAGCATTTCTTGACTTGACATATCACATAGTATGTATAGTTTTCCTATAGTATGTGCAGTTTCATATTTTAAATATTACTACGCTTTAAAATATCACATTATGTGATTCGGATTGGTCCAGATAACCCCATGAAAATATTGTGCAGTATCCTCTTTACTGATTACCTGGAATCGTGGAAAAGCGTTATTAACCCCGCCTTCTGGAATGTTTGATTTTGAATGAACATTTTTGTCGTCCATTATTTAACTCACTAACGAAAGGAAATTGAGGAACAATTATCTCGGCTGTCTGAATATGGATATGTTACCCCCACAGTAGTTAGTTATATCATGTTTAATAATATCATAAAGAGAATAATGGCGTAAACTACAAGACAAGAACAACAATAAGAAGTAAAAACACTAAATGCATTGCTTATTTGATGGCGGGGTGGGGTGAGGTAGCGGTACAATTGTACTATAGATATAGAATCCACCGTATATAGAAGCGTTATTTAAATGTTAACTTACAAAAATAAATCAGCGCACCTTTATTCACAGAAGAATTTGGACATAAATGGGTCTCCTCACGGACAGAAATTTTATCCAACGACAGCATCTTTACGCAGTAAATATGAGATGCAAATCTGACTCAAAAGAAATTTGCTTACGTTTTCCGTACAGTCTATTGTTCCAGTCAATTACTGCAAATATCTGTTCACAAATGCATTGCAGTAAATGCATCCAGTAATCCTATTTCACATTAGAAAATCCCAACAACATAATGTTTAGTTCTGAAAGTGACATTTTAGACAAACACGTTCTCGAGGTCTACCGTTTATCATATCAAACAATGGGACATCACATCGCATTGATTATCATGTTTCGAAAAATTCTTTGATTTATGGTTTGTATTTTTAAAAAAAAGTACAATCTACTTTTACTATTTCAACTTTGCTTGGGACTATATTTTATGCAAAAAAATATAGGTGCACCGTCTGTCAGAATGAACGAAATTATTCGTTCTTCTTTCTATTTAACTTTTTTTTCACTGAAATAAAAACTATGTGATAAAAAGAATTTCAAACAGATAATGATTTAATATTAAATTAATGAAACTCGTAAAATAATCTTCAGCTCGCAAAAGCTGGACATAATTCAACTCGTTTTATAAATTCAATATTAAACCATTATCTATTTGAGATCTTCTTTATATTGCATTGAATTTAAGATAATTACAAAATTCCAATTTATGGCTTTTGAGGCAAGACGGTCCTAAAATTTTACGTACTCATTCTTGTCACACGATTTAGAAATGTCTACCAACAGTACAACATGCCCATTTTTATCCATATTTCTATACGATAGACTATAAAGCAAATATGTTATCAGAAATTGAAAATCTGCGCCGATGAAAAATATACCAAAAGGTTATTACAAAATGACATTTTATGATAGAATAATCAGACTGAGAAAGTTTTTAGAGGTACGGCCAAATAATTTACAATACTAGAACTCCGTATAACTATGTTAATGTCACTTGTCCAAATAAAACATTTTAAGCACGGCCATCTTAAGTCACAATTTGGACAAATTGATCTTTCTTATAATCGCCGTAAGATACAAATAAAATTGGATTTTCGAGTTTGAATTGTATGTAATTTCTTAAGTGTGTTTTATGTTTACTGGCCCTCTCTGATCGTCAGCGTACTCAAAATTTCCCTGCCTATTACATCAATAGTACAGCTAGTGTCAACTCTTGTGGGTTTTTTTGTCAACAAGCCCTCTAACCTCAGCACGATATCTGTTATATGGTGTCATATATAGTGTACGTTTATTCATATAACTTGAGTTGTGTCGTTAGATGACAACTTAAACAACAATTAGCATCATCATATTAAATTCATCTACAATAACATACTGACCATTTAAGGAGGGGGTGGGGACTGCGACTTTCTTATAGATGATTATTTTTATTTAAAAAATATTATTTTTTTTATAATATGACGTTATTTTGCTTTCAGAGCAATACATACTTTTTCAGCTACTGACAGATGGAAATTAAAAAAGCACATGTCAGGTCCTTAGCCTACAAGCATTAAAGTGTTAACCACTAATTATAATTGCGTTATAATGTGGTACATATCGCAGTATGTTCAGAAATACCGTAGTATACCGTGGTACAACATTTTCATAGAACTCAGCTTTACTAATTAATCGTGTTAAGATCTGAAAATGACTGCCCGTGTTTGATTTGCTGTACCTTGACCTGTATGATTGAAGGTTAATGCTCATTTGGGCAATTTTGAGTTTGAATGAAGTTTTTCTTTTGAACGTACATTTTACGCCGGGAGAATTACACCCCCTACTGATATTTAATTTTATAAACGTGGCTTTTAACCTATGGTCGGTTTACTTCTCCTAAATAATATTATTCCTTTTTTTAATTTGAAGTGTCTGTTTTGATAACAAAGTGTTCGTACATTACTTTCTTTACCAAAGTGTCGATACAATTCAGCGATAACGAATTTGATGGGCAGCCACAAAACCACTTGCTTTTTAGGAAATGAAGCATCAATTAACATTGACTCTCCGTGTCTTGAAATCAACATATAAGTCCACCTATATCATTATCTTTTTATATATCTATTTGATGGTGATTATTTCTACCAATATGTAGCTATATAATAATAATAATAATAATAATAATAATAATAATAATAATAATAATAATATGAATATGAATATGAATATGAATAATATGAATAACCACTATAATAATGCTGCTACTTTTTCTACTACTACTACTACTACTACTATTACTACTACTACTACTACTATTACTACTACTACTACTACTACTACTACTACTACTACTACTACTACTACTACTACTAATAATAATAATAATAATAATAATAATAATATCAAAATAAAATAGTAATGATAATAATAATAATATGAATAATAACAATAACTAATATAATACCGCTGCTGCTGCTACTTCTACTATTACATCATTACCACAATTGAAACTATTGTTATCGCATTTTGTTTTAGTTGGTTTTATCTTCGTTGTAATTCTTGTTATTGAATTTATGAATTCGTTTGTTTCTGCAAGACATATAGGTGCTATCCATTCGGGCTTTTTAATGTAGAATAGGCCATATCATCATGCATACATACATACATACATACATACATACATACATACATACATACATACATACATACATACATACATACATACATACATACATACATACATACATACATACATGCAATGAGTGGCATTATGTGGTGACATATCTATTATATGATCAATAAGGTGGGTTTTTTCCGTACAAGGACAAATTTTTCATACATCATAATACCTTTATATTTTTTTAGATTTTTCGAAAAAAGATAAAATCAAATTCCTTTGTAGATTTTAAACAAGGAAATTGAACAGTCGCAGTTTTAAACTCGTTTAGTATCAGGATAAGGTTTCTGATAAAGGTAACTAATGAAGCACAGGCCCAGATAATCTAGCGAAACGTTTTAGGGGAGAAAACAATTTAAACCAGTAGTTTTTTTTGTGTCGATCATTTAAAATGGACTGGATCATCTTACCAATCTTAAACAAAAAATGTCAGAAGATTATTATTGTATTTTATAGTTGGAGTTTCTAATAAAGTTCATATGACATTTGGTTTTCATTCATTGCTTTTTTTTCCTTCAGAATCCTCTTCATACAAATGAAATTAGAAAAAAGTTTAATAAAAGAATAAAAAAGGATCAAACAATGAACATTCATGTTACATGTATTTCACATGGCCATTATCATTGCAATACACTTTAGGGCATATTTGGGTTATTTTTTTAAGTAAATTTCCAAATGTCACAGATAGAAAAGAAAACTTGTTCACACTCACCTATTCGATTGATAAATGTTTGACTGGTGTTGATTTAAATGCTCATTTATCACAATATTACTACAATGCATCAAAACTAGATAAAAGTTACCTATTGGGGGTGAAGTTGTGGCACTAATTACGATTAACTATGCATAGAACAATGTATATGTAAGCTACAATAGTACCTATACACGAAGAAAATATATCAAGTAACTTAAACATAAAACTTAGATGAAATGACCATTTTCAATCAGTCTGATTAAAATTTAAATCTCTGACATAATGGAGGTATCTGACAGGGTGATGGTTGGAATTATGTCCGCCATATTTGTTTTAGTAGCCCATGAGATTTCGTGTTATGAAATGTATCGTCTGCAGTCATATGTTCCGAATGATGCTTTTCCCTTTCAGTAGTGATACATGAAACAAAAAGTCGACAGAACAGGCCCGTGAGATTGCTTATTACTAAGTTAATGTCGGTATTGATCAGAAGCATCGGATAAAGAATCATTGATTAGCAAACAGTAACATTTGCATGACACACAAAGTTACGCAAACTCTTAGATACTGACATGTACAATGTAGCCACAACAAGTGTTTTAAGCATGACATTTTCAAAGAGAAAATGCTTTTTGAGTGATGACATGGTAAACATCAAGCTGGATTACTTATTAACTTTGTCCATGAAGATCACAAGAAAAAGTTAAAAAACAGAATACGAGTTTTAAATGCATGCCAAAGTCCATATATAAATGGGTCGTGCTCACCTCTCATCCGGTCAGATTACATCTGTAACTATATATGTATACACAAAATTCCCCACACACAGAAAGTTTGTACCAACCTTATTACATTATGTTGAACAAATGCAATGTTGACATATTATTGTAAAAAAACCTAGGGCGTGTTCCATTTCTATTGAAGTCTCCGTTTATGTATCTGTTAGATTTTAATGATTATTTGTTAGAGTATAGTCAGTAGGTTCTGTCACGATATCTCTAAAAACCAATTAATGAGCCAGTTACTAGTAGCAGGCGTTATATGTACAGATTAGTTGCGTAAAAAAAAATCCCCATCCCCTAGAGATATTTCCTACCATAAGGCTTTCTCATTATTCTCTTATGTATAAGTATTTGGTTGCTTGAAATAGGACACAGTCTGTGCATAATGTGTTTGGGTCATGTTGAATGAAATACCGATCTGCGGCTTTGCGAAGTATAATGACAGATCATACCAATATGTCGAAAGAAAAACTATGCACACGTCAAATTAGAATCTTGTGAATGTATGGTCATTAGTTGATTAGAGTAACCATTTTGTGGTATTAATTAAGAACTATTTAGTTGACAAAGACTGTTGTCTTGAAGTCATTAAAAATAGAGGAAACATCGACCTCAAGCCAGTCTCACGCATGTGTACGAGATTGTTTTGTTCTCTCGGTCATGCTGTTGTGTTTGACAACTGTTTTTCTACAATATGCTTAACCAAATAAATTGACGGTAGCAAAACTGACAGAGTCTAAGTAAACTCAAGCATCGATGCATACATGTGTGTGTGTGTGTGTGTGTGTGTGTGTTCATATATATATATATATATATATATATATATATATATATATATATATATATATATATATATATATATATATATATATATATATATATATATATATATATATATATATATATATATATATATATATATATATATATATATATATATATATATATATATATATATATATATATATATATATATATATATATATATATATATATATATATATATATATATATATATATAATAAGTAAGATATTATTGCACCACATAAAGGTGTTTAGTGAACCAAAGAAGCACATTTATGGGTTCGGCATCTAATTTTATTACAGGTAGTAGTTGAATAGATTTTAACAATATGCTTAGATTAGACGCAGTAAGTTCTAAGCCTTGTTAATGATATCGATCTATAGTTTTGTACACAAAAGTCACTACTACTACTACTACTACTACTTCTGCTGTTACTACTACTACTACTACTACTACTACTACCAATGTTTGTTATTACCAATACCACAATCAGTACTTCTGCAACTACTCTCAGCATTTAAAGGTTAGTCTTAGGACTGGCTCCGCCTGGCATCAGGATAATTTGACGGTGGAATATATGAGCCACGATGCTCCAGTGCAAGACATCACTATAAACCACACACACACACACACACACAAACACACACACACACACACACACACACACACACACAACTACTACTACTAATAATAATGATAATAAAATAATAACGAAGACGATGAGGTATAGGACTGCAATGAATTTGTTGTAGACTATAACTGTTGGCACCATTATCATTATCATTATTATTATTATTATTATTATTATTATTATTATTAAACGTTTCACTGTCGTGACAATCATCGTAAGAATAATAAAGGTGATGATGACGGCAGTAGTGACGTAGACAACGACGATGATTATTAAATAGATAATTAACAAAGATTTACGATGAGCTATGAAAAGCACAGAGAGAGAGAGAGAGAGAGAGAGAGAGAGAGAGAGAGAGAGAGAGAGAGAGAGGGGGGGGGGGTATCACTACTCCCATCATTGTAAACAGTATTATAATTAAATGGATAGGATTTATGTCCCTCATTAGAAATGAAACCGGTAAGCTAATTTCTTAACCTAACATCATTCAAAATTTACAATAACTTTGCTTTTCTATATTTTCTGTGAATATACTTACTGAATATAATCAGAATTAACTGAAGACGACTGAACATCAAATTGTGAGTTCACCAAGCTGCAATGTGATTTCAGTCATGCAGACTTAGTTGATGTTTCTTGTTGACTATCCTGGTGTAGGCCTACTGTAGTTTCAACGTGTCCAGGTATGAACTGAATCAAATGGTTACCCACAATTGAGTATTTTAAGCACAAATGAAACAAGGCGATCTGTCTTTCAAAAGTCCTATTGGCATAACTAATACTATCGCAAATTAATGTATCGGACTTAGCAAACAGACTATAGGAGATTATACACACTGTGAAAAACAACGACAGAGCAGACAGATTGGAATATTAACACTACCAGCTGTTACCGATGTGGAGTTCCGTCTTTTGTACAGCACCACATACACATGTTAAATAGTAATCCCAGAAAATGAATATTTAGAAATTCCATATGATTTCGACTTTTTCGCCTATTCATGTCCAATAAAGTCTCGTTTGCTTATGTGCAACATTAATGGGAGTGACCTTGCAACATGAACAAGCTACAAGCTAAACAACGTGTTTATCTTTAATACATTTTGAAAATAAGGTTAACTGCAATGTCAAGATAATTAAACGCAGCACATTTTTGCGCATTTATATCATGTATTCTATTCAACTTTTAATCGACTAAAAAACACTTTGAGCAAACGTCTACTATTTGTGAAACAAGATACCATTAATTTTCTATCCTTTGCCTGAAGCGATAACTGTGCTTTTTGTTTCTCTAAGTTACAGTATCTCTAAGTATGGCAACAAAATCACACGAGATGGCTTATATTTATGCACTTGTGTGTCCGTCTGTCTGTCACAGCTTAGTTAAGTTTAACGTTTAGGCCAGTTTATCGTGAAACTTAAGCTCTATATCATACATATGTGTTTGCTTTAGATGTGTGCAACATCTATCCACCAAAACAAGCTAGTGTGACTTATATTTAAACGCGAGAGGTTTGAGTAATTCAGTTTCCTGTGTACTGTTGTTACGTGCTGGATGTGCAACTCCGAATGTTGAAATGTCCCGGTACAACACTCTCCTCTCAAACGTTGGTCACAACAACCTATAATTCGTGTTTGACCGAGCTTATATAAATTCTAAATTTGAGTTATTTGGGCAGTAAATTCATGGGCTGCAAAAGCTAGGGTGTTGGAGCATTTGTTTTCTAAGATCATATTTCAAGAGTCAGTTATCGTCATCGGTAGGTAACTCACTATTAGTAAGATTATATGAAGGGTGATCAAAACCAATGGCTTGACATTATATTTATTAGTGATTTGATAATAAGGAAACGCGAAAAGAAGGCATAGGTTCAAATTGTCAGCTTCGTACATAAATTTGGCACAAGTACATAAAATGAAGAATTACAACTTGGAAACTATTATTTGTCTTTATTTTAAAAAGAATATTTGTAAAAAAAATATTTAAAAATGGAAATGTTCAGCTTATTAGAACGTGTTACGAAAGAGTGCCACTAACACACAGCACATACTTTCTTATTTTGATTTTGACTGAACCCCTCCTTTTTCATATATATATATATATATATATATATATATATATATATATATATATATATATATATATATATATATATATATATATGTATGTATGTATGTATGTATGTATGTATGTATGTATGTATGTATGTATGTATGTATGTATGTATGTATGTATGTATGTATGTATGTATATATGTATGTATGTTGTTATTTTTTTAAGATAGCACATATTATGTAGAATATTTAGTGCGGAAGCAATTGAAGTAAATTTAGACGAAAGGTAGGCAACTGAAATTACCATATGACATAAAAGACACCTCTTCAACATTTTGGGACTCAAGTTTGAGTCCTCTTGTTTGTTTTCCTTGTATTTAGAGACGATGCTTCATTCGAAACTCTTCAATTTTGTCATAACGTTCTCGGCCTTTTCTGTCTTTGAGGGCGCTCACAAATAATTTTGTACTTTTGAGATAGTGATGTATGTATTATGACGTTGTTTGCATTCAAAACATATCCAGTGGAGCAAATATTGGCATACCTCTACGCTACTTTAAAGTATTCTAACTGACATTTCTTTGGATATTGTACATTTGGAAATTGTTCATGATCTTAGAACACTGCTAACGAAAATGGCTGCTCCCTTGTGCTTAAAAAATCGGCCTGAATTAGTCTAAAGTAGCAGTTATTAAAATAGGGAAAATTAATTTAGCCAGAGTAGGCTACACCAGCTTCTGAAAGTGCAATGAATGAATTACCAAATATATAAAATGTAATTTGAAAAAAGTTATCGGCTCCCTTTTATACAATTTACCTCTGAATTTCAGGAAGTGAAAATGACCAAGTGGAGATAGGACGGTTTTGAAACAAGGACATCTGAAGTAAGGCCATTCTGTACATTATATAACCCCTATTTCACCCATCAATCATACACCAAAAAAGGGGAATTAAAGGTTCTTTGAACTATACGTAAGATATACAAGGTCCTTTTTAAATAGTCGGTATAATCAGTGAGGAAAGCCGGGGAAATTCTTTTTCTTTTAAATTCTAACCATTATGCAAAATACGAAACAAGTGAGCGCCACCTTTACAACATAAAAGACCTCGGCCTACTCACAGTGGGTTATCTCCCTTACAACGCAAAAGGGATCAAAATTAGTTCGTAAATGGATGTGTTCTCACCTCTGACTAATGTATGTCATTCAGTGAGTTATGTGTACAATGTTATTAATTGCCACATAATCTCTATGAAATTCGGAATAAATAATTGTTTATAGCATAGTGTAGCATGGGGAAATAAAGAGTTAAATGTAAACATATGCATTTCATTACTAACGCGAACCCATTTTATACGCTACCGCGTGCTTTCCCCATACAGTAAAAGAAAATATGTGGAGATCATTGATTAAGTGCAACGGCATGAATAGTTTGAAAATTAGGAATTTCATCTAGGTTGTGTTAAAAATTTTAATAAAGATAGCTCACATATTTAATTATCCTAGTTAAATGCCACATTTTATTGCAATCGTAAAAGGTACCGCTGAACTGAATATTTTGTTTTCCTGACTGACAAGAACCTTCATATTGAAATATTATTGATTATTGATTATTGCTTGACAAGTTTTGTTATACTCTTATTCTTTCATGCTAAACTACATCATATATTAATATAAACGATACATAAACCTTTCTGATAAACTGGAATTTAATTAATTTTTCGGATGCGAATTTCCTGTCATAACCAAATCAATTTTAGAGAAACCAAATTCATTGGTCTCTTAGATTGTGTTATAAGCAGGTTTAACCACATATTGAAAATTGATAAGGGCCAATATTTACCTTGGCATGGAAATCGAACTTAGTGCGTAACGTTGTACAAGAGTAACGTTTAATCTTTCAACTTATAAATGGGCACAGTAATCGATTGGAACTGGTTAGGCGCAATGTCCAACGCCTGGATTGATCAAATTGATTGCTTGTATATAACAGAAAATTGACGTTTTTATCGCTGGCCTTGTGATCTGTGTGCTTTCCTGGCAACTTTGACATGTTTTATAAACCTTCTCTTCTTTTTGCCAATTTTTAAGTGTAACACAGAAAGAAAACAAGAGTTCCCCCTTAACATTCAATTGTTAGATTGGTTATAGTTTACTTCTGTCATCAAGTTTATCCTGTTAAATTAAGCTCTTTACAAAATGTTTAGAAAACTTCTTGCATATTCATCAGCAAGTTATTGTTGTCTATTGTTGTTGTTGTTGTTCTCCTTCTTCTTCTTCTTCTTCTTCTTCTTCTTCTTATTATTATTATTATTATTATTATTATTATTATTATTATTATTATTATTATTATATAGGTAAAAACAATCGTTCCAAGCAAGTTATTGTTACAATTCAGTTACAATGGATCGATCAGTTATCCATGGCACAAAAATGGATGGATCAAAGTTCTGTACTTCTTATCACATCTAAGGGTCGGTCAAGGGTCAGTGCTTCATGCAACCAAGGGTCGATCAATGGTCATTTTCGTCATGTCACAAAAGGTCCATCAATGGTCAGTGCTTCATCTCACAACTAAGAATCCGCCAAAGTTCAATTATTCATGTCGAAACTAAGGGTCAGTCAAGAGCTACTGCAACTGTGTCTTTTACAATCAAGTTTTCTTTTACTTTCCAGAATTTTCTCTGTAGTGTGTTTTGTACATGTGCTTACAAATTACATCGCTGCAAATTGAACTGGTATTTTCCTATCGTTTAGATCAGAGATTCTACGATGAGACATACACAGAAAACATATTGATATTGTAATCTACAAACTACCAAGATAAATGAAACAAGCGAACAAGTGTTTGCAAAATATTTTTTTCTACGTTAGACACACACGATAAAAATGTTCAGAATATGTATTAAAAATAGATAACTAGACAAGTGAACAAGTGTTCAAAATATATATTGTATGACTGAATCCACAATTTATTGGATGGTGTTATGCACCTTGTATGCCATGAGAAAGGACGGAAACAAGTTTTCTTTGTACATAATAATAATAATACAGTCATATCCTGATTTCTTTTTGAGATTTCTCAATGTGTCTTTAAGAAACAAATATCATATATATATTACTAACAGGACTGGTTTCGTCGACGTTTCCGATACAGCAAATGGGCATTCGATTGCTGAAAATATAAAAACAGTACACCACAGAAACTTTCGGTGTTTGGATTCAACTGAATTTCGCATTGTCATGCAGAGATAACCTTACAGCTGTTTTTTAGTATCGTATATGGATTTTCAGGCAAGAGTTAATCTCATTCATTAACAAATTCACCAGGATTATCGAATGTCCAATACATGGAAGAGATATGATTAATATGGAGTTCTGGTGCAATTGATCATGGTTTTGTTTTGTCAATAAACGGGTCCATTGATAAGCAAAGCAATAAATAGCGTTGTCCGTCCGTCCACGACAGAAGTATCCGCTCGAATCCCACCGTGGAATCAGCTCATGTCGGCTATCGCGATGCGGGCAAGGCACTTAATTAGCCAATCCAAAGAATATTGCTGATGTACATTGAGTGTCTGTATCTGTACATAATAATGTTATCCCTAAATAGGGCAAAAAGAGAATGGTAGTATCGTCCATTCAATGGCTACCTCATATTTAAGTTAATAAATGGACTATAAGAATGAAATAAACAAATTTGCGAACAAAATAAAAATTGGGGGGGGGTCTAAAACTTATAAGAGGGAGAAGAGATCTATAGAGTTGTCCCTTAAACACAGAGAGAGAGAGAGAGAGAGAGAGAGAGAGAGAGAGAGAGAGAGAGAGAGAGAGAGAGAGAGAGAGAGAGAATACTACTTCTAACAAAACCAATAAACTTCAAAGAGCGATATAACGTTTATCGTCAAGTTCCTATACACAGAGAGGTACAATCAAGAAACCTGTATACGATGAGAAAGTATCATATGATAAAAGAGATCTTTGATCCGTATGCCATACCACCACCATACTTACGTCCAAGAGAGAATATATCATCCAAAAGTGAAATTCGCACTATAGTACCTGAGGATTGTTTTCTTGTACTACCTGAAATTTAGCTGACTGAGAAATTTCGAATGAGAGCATTACCTAGACTTTCAGATTTACGCTTTTGACGTCTGATGGGCCTGCAAAGCAATTAGTCAGTTTTGTCACTGACTTCCTTTTTGCTTATGTTTCTTCAAGTTTAGATAGTATCAGCTTCTGAATATGCAATGAATGAAATACCAAATACATAAAAAAAAATAATTAAAAAGAAGAGTAATGGACTCTTTATTTAACTACAATTTACCTCTGAAGTCCAGAAAGTGAAAATAACCAAGCCGAGCTATCAGTTTTTTTAGAGGTGAGCATTTGAAGTAAAGCCAAGCTGTATAATCAGTAACCCATATTTGCACCATACAATCATATACCAAAATAAAGGGAATGAATTATACCCAAGATATACAAAGTTAAATAGCCAGTATAACCAGTATGGACACCTGATGAAATTCTTTTTCTTTAAAATTTTAGCCCTAATGCAATATACGAAACTGGTGAACACGACCATACCACGTGTATGCGTCACAGCTACGGAATCGATTTAACACGTCAACTTTTCACCATAATTACCACCTTCTGTTACACAGCCTTAACATAAGGGGTTTATGTAATGATTAAACAGTGCTGAATTTTCATAGTCCACTTGTTACGACTCAATGGTTGTAAGCTATGTAACGTAAATTGTTAAAAGCAACGAGTTTTGTAAAATTCAACAGATAATTTATTTTCCTAGAAAACAAAGTTTAAAAATTAAAAATAACTTGAAGTGTTGTGATTAAAAATCTAAATATTTCTAAAATGTCTATCACTGGTCCGACAATAACGAGTATTCCAAACGAATTCCAGTGGTGTTCCGAATACTGTCCAATATACTGTGGCTAATGTGTCAATAGTCTGGAAAGTATGATGTGCTAGCAGTATTGATGTATCACAGTGACATAATCTAAAATGTTTTTAAAAGAATTAATAGTATTTCCATTATAGCTACTTACTCCAAGGTTACGAACATCTTGTAATTCCAAAGAATAAACGAACTAAATTAATTAAATCCTCTCACATGAGCACAACTAGTTCACTTTAATAAGACGTGATTAGTAAGAAATTAGGTCACCCGGTTTTTCTAGGGGAAAACTCGTGACCTAATCTCAGTTTTCATCAAATGTAATTTGTTTAAAAACGAACCTTTCAATCTATAATCAGTAAAATTAGTACAAATAATATAGACCTACCTCAGAAGTGTATGATTACAGAAAATACTGTGCAATAATTGGTTTCCTATACATGCTATATAAGTTAATTTGATTAATTTCTTACGCTTTTCAAATCAACACTGCATGATAAATACATTTCTTTAGTGTGGATGTATCCGTTATCCTTTATTTCCAAAATCTGTTGATCATTCTACCGTAGCTAATTTAATTGTTGTCCTTGAATTCACCACAGTAAAACGTTTTCATGGAATATTTTTATTCAATTTATACAGGTGCAAATGAAACTTAAATTTAAACTGCATCCCTCCCTCAAACTCTATCACTTTTCCGCTAAACATCTTGAGATAGAAGTCACTTCTGTTTTGTGGCTTTAGTCTGAGATCTGCTATTTTTTAAAGGTTTATGTAGTTCCTTTTAGCAATTTCATGACCTCAGAACTTTACTAACAATTAATTTTTATCACAATGCCTTAAGATCATCATGGGTGATTTTCGTTCATATGAGTACGTGAGCACGGGCATATACATATTAATGCACATACAAGCTTTGTGAGCTTTTGTACAAGTTTGGCGATCAGCGGTCAAAACCCAGTGTGTTTTGGGGACTGTAGAGATAATTTGTATAGATGTTCCTTTTTATTTACATAATTTCACTATTTGAGTGAATACATTTTACATTTTTACTATACGAGTAAAATACATTTTCTACTGTTTTGAGTAAAACGCAATATTTTTTTTTTTTTGGGGGGGGGGGATCACTGTGAATCATTCACCCTTTGTACGTGTAATGTCATTTATTTGTATTTTCATTATTTATTTTTTTATGCTAATTGATCCAATACACGCATATATTAATCATACACATATTAATCATAATTAATTTTTCATTCAAATCGTTCGTCATTAAACATTGTATTTGTATCACCATCAATTGTGCTTTTGTTGTAGATCTGAAATCCCACTCGGTATCTTCTTACAAATTGTGTTAGTAGTGGTATCTTTTCAGATTTAAAGGAGCACTGCAATTATTGCTTCATTATTCTTGTATAATATTTTTGTGTTTCGAATGTTCTTGACAAGACATTGAGGTTAAGTAGACATATTACATTACTTTATTTTTTGCACACATTTCGTGTTTGTGGCCTTCTGAGGAGGAAAATACGGTTTGTTGAAATTATTGTAATTACGCATTTTAGCATAATACTGCACTTTAAATTGGTCATATCAGATTTTTGAAATGTCATCAATGAAATAACTTGCAGAACTGGGGAAACATTAGCTATGAGGGGCAGACCCTTAGAAATTTCGTTCGTGAAAGACATGCTAGGGAAAAGTACCAGAAAAAAAAAAATAAAGGGAAGCCAAGAAGGAGTTGATATAATTAGAAAGAAGGCCGAAAGGCTGAAACTAGAGATAGAGAGGGAAGCCGAAGAAAGAAAATGGCTTTTAAAAAGAAGATAGAATTAAAAAAGCAGGCCTAAAAAGTAAGGATAAAATGGGAAAGGGAATCAGAAAAGGAAAAGGTAGAACTGCTAAGAGAAGTAGTGGATTGGAAGTTAGAAAGAGGAAACAAGTGAAAGTAGAAGCTAGAAATAGGGAGGATGTATCAAAGAAATACTAAGCTATAGCAAACTAAACGGGAGGGGAAATGATGTTAATGAGGTCCAAAGTTGCCACAGTTTTAAGACGAGAAAGATAATATAGATAGTTATCACAGCAGGTTCAAAAAGTATGCCACTGTTCAAAAATGGAAAAGAGAAAATTGGTCGCTTCATCTTAGCGCGTTATTGAAGGGTAAAACAAATGACATTGGCTGCGATCGGGGGAAAACTGTTTAAACTTCGCCTTCTGGAATGTTTCGTTGTCAATGATCATTTTGGCCGTCAAATTTCAACTCTACTCTCGAAATGAAATTGAGGGAAACTTATGGATAATTTACCCCCACAGGAGTTAGTTTTGTCATGTATAATATCATCGTAAGTAACATGGCAAAAAAATCCAAGACCAGAACTACAACAAGTAAAACTGAGGGTATTGCTCAGCTCATAGACATAGCGTGTGTGTGGAGTGGGGATAGAGGAGGATGGGGTGCGGTAAACCTGTAGCATGGAATCCACCCTATATACAAGCGTGGTTTAAATATTAAACTTACAGAAAAAAATAAACTCACTTTTGTTTAAAGAAGAATGTGGACAAAAATCTCTCTCTAAAATGACAGTTTATCCAACCACTGTATATTTACGTTGTAAATATGTGATGCAATTTCGACTAGTTTCATGTCAAGTAATGCAAATATCCGGTCATATATACATTACAGTAAAGATGGGAATTTCTGCATCCAATAAACATACTTTAAAATGAATATAGCAACAAGCAATGCGACATCACGCGTATTGGACATTATTTGCTGAAAAATGACTTTGTCTGTGTAAATTGTTCTGTTTGCTAGGAAGGACGTTTTTTTTTTTTCGATTTACAGATTGTCAGAAAAGTATAATCTACTTTAAACGTTAATACTAGTTCAACTTTGGGACATTTTTTACGCACAACAAATGAAAGGTGCAGAATCTGTCAGAATGAATTATTAGTTCTTCTTTCTATCTAAATAATTTCAACTGAAAAAAAAATGTGATGCAAAAAATCTCAAATTGGTAATTATTTACTATTAAATTTATGAAATTCATTGCATAATGTCCAGCTTTTACTCAAAGGCGAGCAAAATTGGACATTACTCAACGAGTATCATATATTTAATATTAAATCATTACTTATTTGAGACCCGCTGGCAGTTAACGCGATTACCCTTAGTGTAAGCGTGGTCGACGTGGCGTTATGTAATGTACAATTTGTAAGGAACGTGTCTGCCATGACTTATAAGTTTTAATCGGCGTGTCATTATGTGGGACACAATCAACATATAAATTATTTAACAACACTTTAAGTGCATAACGTACAATCGACAATATACATAACCGTACTGTAAGCTATTATACTGATATGTCAAAGTCAACAAGGAACTATTATCTCGGTGTGTATCGATGCGCCATTATACATTGTACAATCAACAACGAACCGACCGTTTATAGAGGAAGGGAACGGTTAATTTCTTTCAAGCCGGGATTTAGTTTTACTTACCTGATGACACTTTATATTTTTACTATTATAATGGATACAATGATTTATTTTATTCAAATCAAAAGCAAAACTATTTTCAAGCAATTTGGGGGACGGATAGACCCAGTCTTCACACCCTATTCCCCGCACACACACACACACACACACACACACAGAGTAAATGATCGGTCACTATCTGTTTATCGATGCAAAGTTTTGAGGCGCACAATAAGTGTTTATCGGGCTGACAACAACGAACATATAAAACTTATGTTTTTTTCCTTCACACCCCATTGCCTGCACACACACACACACACACACACACACACACACACACACACACACACACGCACGCACACAGAGTAAATGATCGGTCACTATCTGTTTATCGATGCAAAGTTTTGAAGCGCACAATAAGTGTTTATCGGGCTGACAACAACGAACATATGAAACTTGTGTTTTTTTCCTTCTCTGTTTCCATCCGTATTAAACTTTCCGTAAGAGTCTATTGTTACCCTTATTAAAAAGATTTCACGTATGGAAAACAACACTGTACTTAATGCATGCTGTTTAAAGACACACGGGAAATTACACCATGTTAAGAACCTAAGAGTTTGAGGTTGACAAAGTTTATATATACGATGTTGCAATAGCGTCCATGGAACAATGCAAAAATCCCCATTGTTCTTTTAAAACACAGAATGAGAATTTCCATCAAACAGTATTTAAGGGTGGAGACAATGGCAAATTGCATCGGTTTTTGCCTGAACATGAACAGAACAGGTGTTGGTCAGGTAAAATAGGTGTTGGTTAAGTCAATATATGTCATTTATAATATGAATTATTCAGAACGGATGCAGATCAGTCAAATTAGAGAATTTTGAGTCGAAGATTGTTTTGGTCGTTCAGACAAAATGAGAATAAGATTAGCGTTTTGGTCAGAGTAAGTATTAGTCTGTTAGAGTTTGTATTGATTAGTCAGAATAGGTAATTGTCAGTCAGACTCTTTGAAGGACAGCCAAAAAATATATTGGTCGGTCTTCAGATCAGTCAGAACATGTGTTGGTCAGGCTCGATAGGTGCCGGTCATCCAAAATATAAGGTGTTCATTCGGTTCATCAGAGTGAAAAAATGTGTACTAATACTGATCTCGATCGATCAATAGTTGTAACAGTGAGTCCAGCAACGCATTAGATTTACAGCAAATTTATATCATATGTGTATATGCGGTTACGCTGACTTCATCAAAGTACACAGATTTAAGTAGTAATAGGGGACACACTAGAGTCAATGAAAAATACATTCCAGACACCCACCCACCCCGGGCAACCCCCTAGCGTCAAGGTTTTAAAAATCAATATAGGCAACTCTAACGACAAGGTGAATTGAACATGGGAAATGTTGGGTCTATATACAGACAAGGGAAGGTAGGTTTTGTATAGGGACAATATGATGAAACAAATGTGGTGATGTCACGGTACTGAAGATTGGTAACAATGCTGCAACAATTGTAGGAACAGGTTTGCACCGGGTTGACCTCAATCTGGGTCAACGAGTCCGACTCAAATAACACATACAACATACAGTATACAGTTACAAACAATTCACAAACAATTATACAAACGACTAAAAAGCAATTTTAGGCAAGAAAGCAAATCTTTTCGAGGCATACGAGTGGCCTTGAAAGGGCCTTTGGGTTTTATGTAAACATTATTCCGTTAACGCAGAGGCATTGCATATGTCTTCTTCTTCTCTTCCTCAAACTTCTTCTGACTTTAGGGCCATATACAAGGGCTCTCTTCAACAGCCTTGTCTCTCTACATAAATGCGTTGTTGTTTCTCAAGCGCTCGTATCGGTGATCCTTATAATTGTCCATGTTGATTTCGCATACATGGGTAAGTCTGTGCGGAACTTCATTGACCCTACGAGAGTAGACGATTATACGTTTGTCCACATCTTGTGACGAGAACAGGTTAATGGAATGCAGTGAACTCTGGTTATTTATAGTAGAAGAGCTGATCGAAACGGATTACATTCTTTCACCAATCCTAACACGCGTTACAAAATTCAGTCACAGTGTGGAGTCTGTCTTCCAATCCGAACCGAGTGGTCTCGGACGTAACATTCCCTTTATAGGTGCGCTAGCGTCTGTGCGTCGTGAATCCATACGACAGTTTTCAATTGTGACCGAACTAAGAAGACAACGAATTGGGGTGTACCGGCCTTGGATACGAAAAGCGATGGAATAACAGTGGCTACTCAAGCCAATACAATTCTACTTCCAGAAGAGACCGATTTTAATTGGGATTTATTTGATTTTCTCTTTTATTCGCAATAATTTTTTTTCCTATATTAGTACCTTCGCCGCTTTCTCCTTCATTACCACACGTGGATGATTTTAAACAGAGACAGAAAGAAGAATTGGAGAAATTTATATAACTACAGAAAGAAGAAGAACAAACTTTTCTTGTTTAAACAGCAACATGAAGAAGAAGAAAGAAACGACAGGAAGAAGAAACAGCAGTAAAGAAACAAGGTCTAGGAGAGACGGAGGTCAGTTAAAGTCAAACGGTGACAGTCTTTCAGACATTTTGTCTGATTTAAGGAGTCTAAAACAAATGTATCACACTTCTTCATTACAACCTAAGAGGAAAAGACCTTCCCGTGCCAACAACCCAACTCCGTTACCACGCCTGAGATACCAAAACTAGTTATTTCTAACAAGTCATCGACATACACCAGTCTAGAAGTTGACCTTGGCTGTGGCAAAGGCTTAAGAGAGTTAAAGATGATTTCGTCCAGTTCTTGATTTTGTTTTTTTTTAATTAAGAAACAAAACCCAACGGTTCTTTTCAGGGCCATCTACTTCTTTCAAAAACAGATAGTATTAATGTTGCCAAAACCAATTAAAACTCAAAATCCCTTGTTTATCGCATGATGTACGTGTTTGAGTGGGTGAGTGTTTGTCCTTATTCTCCAAAATCAAAACCAAGAAACACTTACGTTTTTCTGTCTGTTATATTCTGCTACAGGTGTTATAATTCAATTCACAACACAACACTTCAAAAAGTTCAAAGAGTTATTCTGTGTTTTTGTTCAATCTCTTAGTTTTGTAAATTTCTACACTGTCACAGGTTTTTTTTCTTCTCTTCTTCTTCACTTTGTCACGTCTTTTTTTTCTTCTCTGTCTTGTCGTGTATGGAGTTTTTATCTAGTGAAGGGTACCTCTTCTTTTTCCTGTTGAAAATTCCACTCCCCCTCCTCCTGTTCATGTTGTTTCTTCGGGCAGTCTAGAAACAATTGTCCTTTCTCTTTACAACGATATCAGGTAGCTTGACTTTTGTCGCTTTTCTGGCACATGTTTTGCTTTGTTCACGGTCTGGAATTCTGTAGCCCAATGCCCTTTCTTTATAAAGATATAACAAGTATCTGGACCTTTATCTCGAAACAAGGGGGAGTAGTGCGTCGGCTTTTCTGAAGAAAACTTTCGTATGATACCTCGCAGAGCTCTTATCAGAAGTTCGATCTGTGTGGGCTCTTCCATCGTTCTGGTAAGTTTGAGAGTGAAATGAATACTAGAAGGAAAGACACTAACCGCTTATGTATACACTGGTCGGACATGAATATACCTAGCTGTTAGCATTCAAGATGAAACGATCGGATGATTTTGTGAAGAAAGGAGACGAAAACAAGAGACGGAAACATGATTTATTGCCTCATACAGTAGCTAAAATTTTGGCTCAAATTGATGGCAGCGATTTTGAAGATGATATGAGTGAGCTCGAATCCGGACCCAGATAGTCTACATCCTGCAAAACTTCACCAGTAAACCCTCAAAAGTACTACCACATTCGAGAGATGGAAAAGTGTTCCTCTATCAAATTTAGAACTACAGCTTGCACGTACGCGGCTAAGTTTAAAGATTTCAAATCCGACCTACCGTTGGAGAAAGCAGAATCACTGCGGGTGGGAGTCTTTGGTAACCACATAGAAACGGCAATGTGAAGTAAAAGAAGACGATCGCTTAAGACATCCATTAATCACAACAATGTTAAGTCCCCTGTTTGAATCTAGTTTAACAGACAGGCAGATCTGACACCTTCCAAAGTCATCGCCAGGATTCAATTCGTGCAACAATCTAACGACAAGTTTCACATCTATTATTGAAACAAGACACTGTTCATGACCCACGTTTCTTTTCCCACAAGGATCAGGTCGCATAAAGGTGTTAAGACCAGATGGGTTTTGCCGTGCCATAGTGGTGGGACGAACTAATGCCGACAAAAACGACCCCGCAGAATAGAAAAGAGCATGGAAAACTATTCAACAATCGGACCAAGGCAAACAACAAAGTGAAGCAGAACTCCTGTTAGAGCAAGCTTAGATAATTTCCAAAGATACACCCTGTTTCATTCCAGAATGCGAAATTGTAGAACCTCTTGGCTCTACGTTACACCTTGAAAAAGCGCTTTCAAGAATCACGACAACCTCTGTTGTTTCGAGAAAAAGATTTCAAAGACGAACAATACGTTCATGTCTATCATCACGATGAACATTTCGATGCCATTACCAATATCCCTGGATTCCTGGGATACAGTTATTATTGCAAGAAATGATACTATGGCTATAACAATCGAGAGCAACACAATAATTGAGGATCGAAACGCTCAGGATGATTGTCCTCTCAACCCTGTCTGGACAATGGGCAAGAACGAATGCACTGCCCTCCTTGTCAGTGCACGTTTGTCAGCTAGACCAGTTACCAACACAATCTGAAGGCGCATGGTTCACAGCATTAAAGTGCTTGCCAACTCTTGAAACTGTGCCCTACTTGTAGACAAGGCATACATACAAATAGTGACAAGTTACACGTTTGTCGAGGAAAAACAGGATGCCGCATTTTCGCGAAATCGTGAACTTACAACACGAATGCTACATTTAAAATTACCATTCCAAACATCAAGAGGAAGACGATGACCAGAAGAAAGGCAATGTTATCAATTTCGAATTCATGCAAGAGACTGGTACTCACATTCCTAATTTCTATGTGGCTCACAGCGTGTGAGAAGCGCATCAAAGAGCCTATCTTTAGCCATTGCCTTCACTGCAGTAAGATTCCTGGAGAACGTGAAAATGTTTTTAGATGGTTGAACACGCTGTTCGATTTCATCCATTGGATCTTACACCTCATCGATGACACGTTGAGTCGAAAAGACATCAAACGTTACGGAGATTATCATCGCTATGCCACGGTAATAGCTCGCAATTTCTCGGTATACGATGGGCAATTTCTTTTGAGATACTATATGAAACAAAGTACAGAACTTCCGACAGTTAGCTGAACGGAGACAAAACACATTCCATGCATGTGGAAGAGTTACAGTTTAAAGATTCGATGTGTTACATGATCATGCCTTTGAGTCGAATGCCTAAAACGTTTGGGATGCTATATATGGCTAAAGGCTATTTGCCGCACGTTTTCAATACCGAAGCCAATCAACATGCCGTTCTACCCCATTTGCCTGAATCTCTCTACTACGACTCCGACAACATGCGTTCCGAACAACGCATAGCTTTTTACGCTTGGTACCAGACTCACGCCTCAGACGTTACGGCGTTACTGTAAAAACATTTCAAGAACTGTTCATGGGACACGGAGGGATCGATCGTTTAAAAAATCCCGCACCATTGCAAAAGCACGTTCATTAGTATAACACCAATGAATCGTACCCTAAAACACCGTGGCTGTCATGAGCTCTCAAACAACGAACTTTGTCAAACGTTAATGCTCAAAGCCCTACGTTAGCTGCATTACTTGTGCGACAAGGATTACAAATGGATTCAACATGCCCGAAACGGAGGAAGCGACATGGTTGGGACTTATAAATCCCTCAGATCGTGTACGAGGTCACTTGTCATCGGCGCTTGTAGTTAGAACAGCAAGGGTACCAAGTAGTCGAAATGTGGGAACATGAGTACGATCAATGTTTGAAAACCGATCCTGAGTTTAAACATTAGTTATAAGTAGGTGGACCCACTGAACCCACTGGATACTTTGTACGGAGGACGAACGAATACCACCTGTTTGCTGTACCAAGCCTACGAAAAGAAAGGAGAAGAAAACGTATACTTGGACGTGTGTTCTCTATATCCTTACGTGTGCAAATATCGTAACTTTCCCGTAGGGCACTCGCAATTGATGACGAAATACATTGACCTGGACAACATTCGACAATACGAAGGATTGGTTAAGTGCAAAGTATTGTCTCACACTGACTTGTATCATCCGTTTTACCTCACCATTGCCAAGGAAAACAGATGTTTCCTTTGAGTCGTACTTGAACCGAAACGTGCATCCAAGATCGACCTTGTCAGAATGGATCAGAGTGTAATTGTTTAAAGCTCCGGATCTGGGATACCAACTGTTAGAAGTGTACGAAATTTACCACTTTCCCAAGGGCACCAATACCACGAGGGCGAAGAGACACAAAAAGACATTTTCTCAGACTACGTGGACGACGTTTCAAAACTAAGACATGAAGCCTGCGGATATCCTTCCTGGTGGCACACTCCCGAAGACTAAATGAAATTCAAAGAGAAATAATACTGGGAACTAAAAGGCATCGCCTTAGACCACGTAGAGTAAAACGAAGGAAGACGATCGTTTGCCAAAGTGAGGTTCAATTTGCTTGTGGGATAAAATGGCAAAACGGAGTATTCCGAACCTTCCAGCTACTTCCAGATAATTCATGACAAAACTAAATACACGAAACACGTGGATGTCGTTCGTGAGGACTAGATCTTTGTCATTTATTAAAAAGATTTGGAATTTGTAGAAGCTGACTAATTTGAAAATGTCATCTATGCGTGATTGTACGACGTTTTAGAACTGTTGGGCCAACGTGTGTATTTTGACACGGACAGTTGAATCTACTTCAATCGGCCGGACCAAGGTTACCGTAAAATCGAAGGAGACCTTTTAGGAGTCTGGATGGACGATCATACCGAGGACAAGATTCTAAGTTTTGCTAGTGGCAGTCCAATGAGTATCAAGACCCACAAAGAGAAATGCACATAGAGTGTAAAGTGAAACGACTGACTCTCAATTATCGCACCAGTGGAGTGATAAACCTTGACGTACTGAAAGAAGCCTTGCAGTCGGGACAGGATGAAAACTTACTTTAGAGTTACCACCTACGACAGCACAAGATTGGACGTTTATCAAAAGACCATATCGCCAGTCGACCCTTGGAAAAAGTCTGGTAAATCGTGTACCAGAAGTGAGTGCGGCTTCCCAAACACTTCACTTTACTTTACGAAAATGCGCTATAAAAACTGGTTCCAAGAGGATGGCCGTCAACAAGAAGTATGACTTCGACACAAGGGAAATCGAGTGAAAAACCCGCTAATAACTCCAAGTTCAAACCATACCAGTTTCCTGTCTTCTTGCCTGAATATTGTGATTGTGCCCGTCCATTGGAAACATGTCAAAAATGACCCACGGATAGGGAAGGATTACCTACTGCGAATGTTCGAGCTAGAACAGAACTTGTCTACTTGAGGCCTGAGCTTGAATTGGTGTACGAAGTACAGTGTTTCAGATGTGGTCTTAAGTTACGAATGGATCTATGTATCTCTACAGATTCAGCTATTCTGGAGCACACTCGATAGTCTCCATACTGTCCTTACATTTGTATGGTCTTTCCACCTTTCACACTGCGGTAAAGGTATTACGGTACCTTTAAGAAGGTAGTACCATTGTACCATAAAAAAGAGCAAGACTTCCAAAACTAGGCATTGAAATGAATGATCTACAAGCTCAAGAATTAATTACGAGCGTAAAAAAAGAAAAACTTCCAAGAGCAACAGGTCATTGTAACTACACAGACCAAGCGAGAAAGATGAATACATTTAAACTGACATCATTGAAGTTCGTGGATTGTAATAAAAATGACTTTCCCCTCGTGTGACTAGTAGTGGACGGATAAAACTCAGGAAACTGCAAGTCTCCATGCGGTTACCATTGTAATTCCGTAGCGAAGAGCGATGCTGTATCTTGCAATTTGCATGGATGCCGTACTCTGTGACCTCAGCGATTCAGCAGGACATCATGGTAACTTCGCTATGACTACTACCATTACACCTACCATGGAAAGTGATGCTATGCGTGTCAACTCTGATAGATACGAAAACGATGCCACTCGTTATCGTGGACTCTTTACTGGGTGTCAACCACAGCGTGAGACCATTCGTACCCTCCTCGAAATGAACTTGTGAAAGACGAATAGTCATTCCCTGTGCGTTTATCTGAATACTGTGACTTTCAAAGTCAATTCCAAAACTTTAAAGGAAAATGGCAGAAATCATACAGGACCTACACCTGAATAATTAACCAGAGACGTATTTTTCTACTTGGGCGAAAGGGATAGAGTCAAGTGTTTCAGCTGCGGTTTGTCACTTTACTAGTGGGAACATGATCGAGGGTCTCAAAATTGTTACTACCTACCTTAAGTGGGACCCTAGTCATTGAAGTGACATACCATGTCGTTTTAGAAAAACCTGCTTGCCTAGGAGTCAAATGTTGGACAACACCTAGAGAAGTATTTAAACCCATGTAAAATATGATTATCTTACACACACACACACACACACACACACACACACACATATATATATATATATATATATATATATATATATATATATATATATATATATATATATATATATATATATATATATATATATATATATATAAAATTCAATGATATTGGTCTAAAAGTATATTGAAAACTTCCAGCGCTCGATAAAACATAATATCTGCTTAGTTTTCACCTTTTTGCGACTTGGCGACTTGGCTAATATCCATGAGTAATTTATACATCACTTTTTAATAATAAAAAAATCTTTAGTTTAGTAATCTTTTGGGCGAAAATGAAAATGTTACTGTCAACTCAAGAATTTCGGGAGAGAAAGTTCAGACTGGTACCCTGTCATTACGGTGCAAGTTCAATTTACAGAAAATGCCAAAGTTGATCCGATTGTGATTTTTACGTTTCAAGGGACTTAACTCTATACTTCTCAAATCCAAATACTGTTACATTGGACTTTCACCGGCACGATACGGAAGCTGGATCAAAGTCAACTCAAAGAACTGCTGAGAATACGACATCGGCACCATACATAATGGAGCCACTAAATCTGAAGATTTTCACGTTAAACTGCTGGTTAGTTTTATATTTCTCTTGCAGCCTTATTGTTTATGAATGTGTGAAATCTCCACTTGTATTGGAGACGCGTCTGCATTTCATTTACTCCCGCCCTCGCCCCCTTGATGTTTTTTAAAATATGAGCTGCACAAATGTTTGTGATTTTTTTTTGGGGGGGGGGGGAGGAGGAGATGTTATGTTGTAACGAGGTGAACAGAGCAAACTTTCTCAAGTAACACCGTGTTAACCGATTTGGACAGATCTGATCGAATCAAATGCGTACCGTTAGAGTTCAGATTATTTTTTTTAACTTGATGCATATACTAGCACAATCAAACACTAAACACCCCACCCCACCCCACCCCACCCCATCCCATCCCAACAATGAGCTTTTAACACCAACTGTTCAAAATACAATGTAAATATAATTCACGATTAAAGAATAAGGCAAGATACAAATATACATTGTTATTAATCAGTTAAGCAGTTGTAGTGTTTAACACCAGTTTTCAGCACATGATAGGCTATACATGGTGGTCAGTATAGGGTTGTTCAGCCATGGACCAAGTGTGACGTAATGAATCACTACATCATACCTAAAATAGAATGTAGGCCCCAGCTTCGGACAAACATTACAATATATCGGTTCAGTACCATTACGTTTCTCTGACAGAAGATGATGTTCCTGGTGGAAAACTACCTTATGCTTTGATAGAACATCACTCAAACAAAATAAGTAAATAGACCACCAAAGCATCCTTACAAGTTTGCTCTAAATGTAAGAGGTGAATTGATTTATAAAACAAAATGTAAATTGCATTGAAAATCAGAGCAGCAATGCACGATATCGACTCCCCTCCAATTGATTTGCTCGCAGACACAAAATATTATTATCTTTAACTGGGCGTGAGAACAAAGATATGTGACCTAATAGTCTCTCTATCACTCCAAGCCCTTATGTGCCCATATCAATTCTGTATCCAAGGGCAATTCAATGATGAATTAAGTTTGTTCTGTAATATGGGGTATTTGTTTCTGTCGGTTAGGTTCACAGAGTTTCTCCGAGGTATGGCTTGAAGATCAAATTTTAAATAGTTATTTTGTTGTACTCTATTATTATGATTATTATCATTACTATTAATATTAATATTATTATTATTCATCTATCTTTGCAAAGTTTGTGATAAAATAGTCAGGACTGCATACAATTCATTTAATTTGGAAGAATCTTGACAACAATAAAAAGATAATGAATCAATCAATTTAATATTGTACAAGACGAATAATACAAATTTAAAATAAGTATGTATTTGTGTGAAAATGTTTAATGAGGTACAAGATGATATTTGCATTGACAAGTAGTGTGTGCCTGTAACAGGCTGAAATGTGATTAAGAATATTTGTTTGGCTACTAGAAAAACCGAAATACACTGAAAAACCGAAATGCGCACGTATTTACATGTTCTCTCTGTATATATCGGTTTCCACACATGCATTATTATTTGTTTTTGTTTGAATAATAATAATAACCAAATTATAATATTTGTTTGTGATTTTGATGCAAATTATTTTACTTTCCTAGTTATAGCATTTGTTTGACTGTATTATACTACAATTCGCCATGTAAAAAGTCCGTCGAATTAAGTAAGACTGAGTGACATCATTACACGAATTGTGCTATAAATAGGAAAAAAGCAAATATTTCGTATCAGAATCATATAAATCATATTTTATTTTGCTTTATAATATTATTATTAAAAAAAAACGATATATAAAGAGAAAACATGTAAATGCATGTGTATTTCTGTGTATTTCAATGTTTCTAGTAACCCATATATTTTTGTTTTTAATAAAAGTTGCTCTTTATAACTGACTATTGTATTTTGTAACCTGACATTGAGTTTTCTATTGTGATTTATATGCCAATAAAATTAAATTGTCAAGATCTTTGTTTAGGTTAGGGAATGGAATGAAAGTAAGTCCCTTCATGTGATCTTTATTGACACATCTTGAGTCACTATGGCAAATACCATAACAACAGTGTTTTACAACAATTATTTAAGCATAAAAACAAATGTTATCGCTTAGAATACGATGAAAACATCAAGACAGTTTATTCACGGCTGATTCTATGTTTATCCGAAAACAATATGGCTGATGGCGCAATGCCTAGCGGGTAAATGACATCATACAATATTTATAGCTGGCTGAACAACCCTATTAATTGTTTAGGAAGAATCTGGGAAAAACCCCAGAAAGAACTACCAACCCACAAGAAGCTGCTGACAAGTTTTCTCACATATCAACATTGGCTGAATCTGAGACTTGGATCCATGCAGACAGAGGTGAGATGGCAGTGATCAGTAATGGATAATGCTTTAGAACACTAAGCCAATATTGTTGTAAGGAAAACATTGCTATCTTTTATATAATGTATTTATTTTATGATCATAGTCAAGACATGCAGGTTTAATCCCTCCATCTTGGCTATGGACAGATTTCAGTTTCTTTTATGTATTAAAATATAGTTATTTTTAAAAAAAATTAATTTAGAAAAGTAACTTAGTCAAAATTTTAGTGGGCAGTCCTCTTTGTTCGGTATTGTCCTATGCTTATTCTTTTCCTCTTTCTGGTCAAGGAAATTGCTCTTCTCTCGTGTTCCTAATCTTTCATTTCATTTCTAGATTCTCATATGAACTCTGTAATGTTGGATTCTGAGAGTGTCAAGCAGTGCAAATTTAACACCAATCATTGCCTGGAAGGCTTTTGCTACTTTGAGGTCCTTCAGTTTTTCCAGATCAAACTTTATTCTTGTGTTTGTTAAACTTATATATTTGTTCAAGTTTTCATTTAAATATCAATAGCCTCATCCCCTGGTTACCCTCTGCAAGATGGTACTGTCTCCAGCTGACCAAAATCTAGGCCAATTTATGTTCATGTAGCATGTAAACAAGTTATAGCCTTGTGCTACTTGTGACAATCATAGTGAATTGTTGACAATCATACATATATCAAAACAAGGATTAACATTTTTTTTAAATAAATACTTATTGGTATTTTCTAATAAGATGTGAGTCATACATGAAGTTTATAATGTGATTTATACTCAAATTTATAGATTAATTATATACAATAATGGTATTTAGTGGATTATAGATTGTAATATATAACAATATACTTATAACACCTCAAACTACATACTGCATTTGGCCTTAACTCTCCAGATTACAATAATATGGTAATCAATCAATAATATGGTAATCAATAAATACTACTGTAATCAATCAATAATATGGTAATCAATCAATAGGTCATCTGAATACATGCAAGCCTTCCCATTACTTAGCTATGCATCACTGCACCAATTGCAATGAGGACTGAAACAGTTCTAGTACAGAAAATTTATCAAGCATGACAGTGTTAGTTGCTATTGTACATCAACACTGCTGATTCAGTGAGTAAAGATGGCATTGATAGAGCAAATGGACAATGGCTGAAATCAGCACTTAAAGAAAAACATTGCTTTACATTTTTAAAAATTTAGATCTTAATAAACTTACAAGTCAGTTTAATATGATTTATGTATTTAATATGATTTGTGTGTTTAATATGATTTGTGTATTTCTGTTCTTACTTGAAGTATACCAGCTATTAATGTGACAAATATTAGTAACACAAATAGGGAAATCTTGGGCACATATAAATTGGAGTCATTGTTTGTGGAATCTGAGTTAGGGCTTGTAATTTTTTTTAAATCACCAACCCTGAGCCTGTCTGGAAAAAAATTCTTTGAGCTCATCATTCATTTTAGTCATACCTCTGCCAAATTAAAGAGATATTTTTAAGAAAGTCTCAAAAGCCATTATAAACTAGATTCGGTCCCTTTATTACTTATTATACCTCCAAAAGAATCCTACAGATTACAAGATGCTAATCAGTTAACAGCTTGTTATGTGCATGTTAGCCTTAATCCAGTTACAGCGCCACACACCTCTTCATTGGTCACAAAAACTGCTGAAACCATTCTGGTACCCAGTAGACTGGTTGTGCATGGATAGAACACATATAAATAAGGGGTTGTGTTCAATTATTTAAAAATATTTTCAAGTCTTATTTTCAATAATGCAGAATTTCACTGATAAAACGGTATGTGCAATAGACAACCTTAAAGACAGTACTTTTGTTCTCCTGCCATTAGAATTACATATTTGTTAAAGTCGAGCAAGCATATTATAGGTAACCAAGGCAATCTGTTTCCCCATTCATAGGTTACATATTTTGCTTTGTACACAAGTTCACAATTTTCGATAAAAGTACTGTAAGTAGATGTTTTTCATAAGGGTAAGGAGTATACATGGGGATAAATATTAATAATTTACCAGTTTTTTTAACAACTTCAAAATTAAATTCCACATTTCATCAGTGCAATGAAAATTTCCTCAGGCAAATAAGATTTTTAAAAAATTCAACAAGCCCTAAGGGCGCTTCATTTAGAATACAGGAGTGGCCGGGTCAGTTTGAAATTAGAGGGCCCCAGGCATGGGACTATCATATTTGTTTAGCACTGAATGTTGTCTACTATGCGCTGTAACTAATTCTCATTAATTCTGATCTCTTCTCTGCAATGTCACATTCTATGTGAATATATGCTTTAGGAAAAGAATTGACCAAATATTCCTCCTAAACAAGCATCTTAAGCAAAGATGTGGTAATATATATTTTCATTGGAAAAGATTACTCCTGTATCAATGACAGTTACATTTATGTTCATGGGCCTGAAGAATGTTATACATAGCATAACAAATCACTGTTGCCATGGAGATTGTGTATTTTTGTGATTGATCAGATTCGGGTGGCATATTTTAATATTTTCATTAAAAAATCAAATGCAAATTGTGAAATTAAATGTTGTAAAACTGATATTAATGATTTCCACAAAACTTGGTAAGTTCTGTACCACATCCCTTGTCCTGACTTCATTGTTGGCTTTTCTGGAGACAGTCACCTGTTAATTTTGTGGTTTAAAGGTTACAAAAAGATTTTAAAAAACAAGGTCAGAGGAACGTCAAGAAAGAAAATGGTATCTGCAAGTTTGCCTTGTTGAGACTTTGTGGATCATTTCCATTTAAGAAAAGGAAGAAACCTGTTGAATTTAGTTTCAGAAAGTCAAGTGAAAGGTATTAAAAAATATTAAACCAATGAAGGAGGGGTTTTCCGTAAAATAAGTATAATAATATATCAGACATATTACAATGATCTTGTTATATAGAGTATTTGATTCTTGAAATTATTATGTATATTTAGTTATAAAAAATAAACTGAATGATTATGCTAAATAACTGAGATATTAAATCAGTTTAAATCCAGACCAGATTCACATTACACAGTTTTTAATATCTATGAGTTGCCATGCAACCCCATGACTTTTGAACTCGTGTAATTTAAATGTTAGTAAACATATTATAATTATTGATCATGAACCCAATAAGTTATCCAGCATACAAGATTTTCCAACTTACATGTTTTTAAGAATTATTTTCCACTTGATTATAGGGGTGTTCCTGTGCCAGTGGTATGTAAGAAGAGGAAAGAGAGAATGCACGCTATTGCTGAAGAGCTCTCAGCGGGAGAATATGATATTGTTTTTCTTCAAGAGGTAAAACAGTAATGAGAAAGTAATACTATATATCATGTAGATTTTTAATATATATATAATCACTTTACACCACATTTGACGTATTTTTAAAAATTTATATATTAAAGTTTCTGATTGAGTGGACCATGATGTTCACTGGTTTTTGTTTTCAGCTTGAGTTTGATGATAGGGGAGGGTTTGTTCAAAGTAAAAATTATTTTATATTTAGCAGTCATTTATACTGTTTTTGTACTGTATTTGACATAGACTCATAGTACGGTAGTACCCACACATGCCGTATAACTACATACAACTCACAAAAGAAATTTTCTAATTGATCATGTCATGATTCTAACATGCCACATCAGAGGGATTCAATATAAAATCTGTATTGAACATCATGATTGGTTTTCTTTTAAACTATAACCATGCACCAGTTGATAAAATAATGATTTTACTTGGGGATTGTTTGGGCTGAATGCATGGAGATTGAATGAACCTCCAAAGTGGCATGTTCTCAAGATAGACAAAGGGAACTCTTTTTTTAGTAAGTACATACATACTATATAGACAGTATTTATCACCCTGATGAGAATTGAGAAGGACATGGTATTGATATTAAGCTGAGTACAGGATGGTGCAACTTGGACTTCCGATTCTTATTTAGTTGTTAAATGGATAAAGTGAATTATTGATAAGAATGGAAGAAAACAATTTGCAAGTAGTATATGTGATACCATAGTTAAAAAAAATTATGTTCAGTTTCTGTTCACAAGCAATATAGGTAACTGCTTTGAATTTTACCATCTCAGGTTTTCCACACCACCAGGAGATCGGGGGGAAAAGCTGCCATTTCGAAAAGCCTTAGAATGTCTCAAATATTAATCAAAGTCAAGCAATTAAACAACAGGAATTTTCAGCTCTCATTTGATCATAGAAAAAGAACCCACAAATTTACGACAAATGAACTAATTTGGAGGCGACAGAACTATTCACTAAGTTGAGATACTCTAGAGATCAGATGGATACTTGCCCTAAACATGTTTGTATATTCAATCTAAGTGCTTGGGTGATTAGATAGGTCAAGTAGACTTGCTACTTGTTATTCTCCACTATATCAGTATCATTGTTTTGTTTAAGTTAAGAAGACCAGTCTAGTGTCACAGTGTGTCAAGGCGGCTGTGATTTATCATTATGTTGAGTGTAAGAGCAAAGTTATGCAGATTTTCCTCCTTCTATTGAAAATGTACTGTCATGGATAAAACATTGTTTTTTACTTGGTAGTTCACACATTGGGAACATGGTATTAAGCACTATTGGCAGTGGTAATGCATTTTCTGGTGAATTTTACTCTTTGACTTTCAAAATACTTAAGGGATGATTCGTTCATTAATATTTTTGGGGACCCTATCCAAGAATTTGTCTTTTTTATTTTGTTTCTAAATTAGTATTTGGAAAAAATTTAAGACATAGTCCCATGGTTTCTAACCTATATATGATTACATGTAATTGTTGTTTCATTTTATTTTCATATGTCCCTTTCAAAATGAATATCATAATGATTTGTGTATAGTGTAAACCAAAATTAATTGCATTATTTTATTTTTTTATTTAGAAAAGTTGCCTTCTTAAATAGCAGTGGTAGTAGATGTTGTTGTTATAGCATGAAAATAGATTTTTTTGTGGATAAAAAGTCCTTAATATGAAATAGATTTTTCTGTAACTTCATCTAACATACCGGTAATATAAATTATAGGCTGCATTATAATAGTTTTTGTATGTTACTTACAGGTGTCTAGAGAACAAAGTGCCATATGATCATGTGGCACCATTAATTTATTATTAAAATTATGTCACCATTAATTTGTCATTAAGTTAAAGTTCTGTTCAGTTTTAAAGGATAGGAATTTTTGCAGAATATTTACCAAATAAATGCATCTCAATAGCTTAGAATTCTGAACACTATTAAAAAACAAAATTCCCTTAAGGGTGCAAAAAGCATGAAATATAATGTAATAAATTTGGGATTTTTAAAAAAAAAAAAAGGAAATACCTGATCTAGTACATTATTATTAATATAAAGAGTCAATATAAAGAGTCATCTAGCATTTCATGCTAGACCATCTGATTCAAAGCATATCTTTAAAAAATGAAAGTTGGACATTGTATTTAATTTAAGTAATTCAAGGTCTGAAATGTGCATATATCAGTCACTATCATTATGTGTTGTCAGCCATCAAAATTGCTAAGGAACTAGCACATATCCATCATAGTGAAAATGGAGAAGCTGCCTGGTCACTTGTCAGCATTTTGACAAGACACATATAATGAATAATACAAATACTGACAGGGTCTATGCTAGGGGTACACTTACAGGGTCCATCCTATGGATGATATTCAAACAAATTAATCACCTTAGATTCTGTCATTACATGCCCAAAATGTGGAAGTTCTCTTTGTCTTGTATTGATATCAAGATATTCTTTAATCCCCATTTGTTTCAGTGCAGTGAATTAATAATTAAAGTTAAATGTAAACTTTTACCCTCAAAAAAATCAGATAAAGAAGAAAATGGAGATACCAAAGAGGAAGTTCTATGTTCTTAACTCAGTTTTGGAGTTTTGGATTTCCTACCAAAAATTCACACACAATCCATGAAAAATGAATTTTTGTAGCCCATTTGAAGCAAATCTTCTTGTTGTTGTAGGGTTTAATGCCATTTTTCAGTACTCAATAGGCTATATATGGCGGCCAGTATTAATGGTAGAGGAAGAACCCGGGAAAATCCCCAGAAAGAACCACCGACCTATGAGAAGCTACTGGCAAGCTTTCTCACATAACCACATTAGCCGAATCTGAGACTTAAACCCACGCAGACAGAGTTGAAATGGCAGTGATCCGTAACAGAGAGCGCTTTAGACCACTCTGCCACTCGGGGGCCCCTTGAAGCAAATTATGACTTAGTTGATGTATCCAGATCAATTAGTAATATAAATAATCTTTTTATGCAATAATTCATCATAACATACATATGAACAGATGTCTTCTGTTATTTAGGTCATTTAGTCACTAGTTTTTACAAACTTCTAATGGTATTTCATTAGCTAATGATCTGGCATGAAAATATGCAAAACATTAGTTGTATGTGACTAGGTATTCTGAAATGATTAGTTTTCCCAACTTTGCCTTATTCTAGCTGGAGAATGTTAATTTTGCACATATGTTGGAGTACGGTTTTGAACCATGATTTATTATGATTACATGCACTTTAAATCAGTGCCAAAGTGAATTAAAAGAGGTAAAAGTTCTAGCAAGCAAGGTTTACTAGCATCCATTTGGAATATTTCAAAATAAAAATTCTCGGACCTCAGAGTAGTCCCAATTAGTATAGCAAAATCATCCCTGTTCATAGAAATCTACTGACTATGAGGGCAAATTTAAATAGATAAACCCATGATGCTTTGGGTGTTCTTGACAATGACTGCATTAAATATACAGTCCATAGATTGGATTGAAAGGAAATGATAGGTCACTACCTTGATATGAATTGGAATTTGTTTGAAAAATCCGTCCTTTCTTTTATTGCAAGGTATATAATTTGTACGGGTTTTTGTCCAAATTTAAAACAACCCTTGCCTAAAAGTTTTTCTTATTAACATCAGATGCAGTTAAGCTGAGTGAAGTTAACATTTTTATTCTGTAATTTAAATGAGTTACATTCGGACTTGTAAGGATGTCAATAACAATAGATGTGTATAAAGATACATCTCATGCTTTGTACATGGTCATATATCAAATTCAGATGTCGTAGAATCTCAACATTGAAATGGCTTTTGATTTTCTTAAATGTGTATATTTATTCTAAACCAAATTTTTTCTGTTCAGTTCAGTAAGGATCATAAGTAATCATTGAAAATATTAGTTTCTAGCAAGAAACAAAAATCCTGGAAAATACTGGGAAATGTGCCCTTTAAAAAGCATGAGAATCCACATCTTTGTTGCCAAGGTTCAGATACGATAACCCTATCTACATCTTAGCATGTAGAGCAGATATTTCTGTGCTTTGGTCTGTGAATTTCATTGGTTGCAGCGGCATCCAGTCAAAATTAAGTTATTCAGATTTGAACACTGTACTTAGATCATTGAGACAAGGGAAGCACACAGTTTGAATTTACGGATAAATAAGCAATTTTCCGTTGCTGGTCCATGTTTATACAAATACCTTTCGCTCAAATACACTTATAATGGTTCCCTCTGGTACATAGTCATATTTTCTATGTTAAACTTATTTGGTATTCTTTTTAGGTCAGTTACCTCCACCACTGTTGGCAGATGTACAGTACACCACTGTTACTAACAATTGGTTACTTGGCATTACATACTAAGGGAGGCAACTCATGACATCCAGTAGATATCACTAGAACAAAGCACTAAAATACTGTTAAGTCTGCCTATGTATAGATATGGTTATCATAATGGAACCTTGGCTAGCAAAGATGGGGAACCCAATGATCCACTTCCTTGAACAGGCAAAATGATTTTTCACAAGACTGCATATACATCTTGTTCAAAGTTGGTTGAAAAAAATAAGTTTGTAGTATCAAAATACATCAAAGCCATCAGGCCAGGACATATTCATGAATCATATCAAACAAATAATTTACGGTGACTCATAATCAACTATAAATGAAGTTTTGTATTTATTACATATCCTCTTTTTCCACTTTCTAAATACTTTTTACATTGTTATTGATGAAAATATGAACAAAGTCAAAGCTTCAAAAAATATGTACACACCGACATCAGGGAAGACATCTGTTTAGTTTAAATCTGGGTGTTTGATAATGAAATGTTTATTAAACGGGTGTATCAGTCAGACGCCAGATCAAACTTTTAAGATTAAATGGGAATGTAATAAGAGGTATTCATGTCTTTTTAGGTTTGGCTCAAAGCAGACTACCAGATCCTTAAGAGTAAACTATGTAGCAGATCGTATCCATATGCCCATTACTTCTACAGTGGATATGTCGGTAGTGGAATGTGTATCTTCTCCAAGTATACCATTCTGGACTCCATCTACTACCAGTACCAGTTAAATGGCTACCCACACAAGATTTACCATGGAGACTGGTTTGGTGGAAAGGGAGTGGGGCTTTGCAAGTTAAAGATACAGGATCTTGCTGTGTACCTATATATCACTCACGTGAGTTTCTTGTTTTCTCATAAGAAAAATGGAAATTATATTGATCATTTTGGCTTTTGATAAGTTTTTGTTTTACTTCTACTATTCTTGGACCAGGAGATCTCATGGTAAGGTAATTGTCCGCCATTCATATTCCATCCATTAGCACAGGTTTGTGATTACTAATCTTTCAGAATGACTTGGATCACTGCTATGATATTTTATGCACAGGTGATTTACATGGTCTATTACAACCTAAATGAAAATGGTGCCACTTGACCACCCATTATGGCCATCTTAAACATCTTGTAATAGAAACTCCTACAAAATGGATGATACAGTCAAAATAGGGTTTTTACTAAAAGCCTTAAAAATGACTGGTTGGTCCTAGCTGAAAATTGTGTTGATCTGATTTCCAATACAACCATGGTGGCTATCTTGAACAAATTGTAATAGAAACTCCTCCAAAATGGATGGTACAGTCAAAATAGGGTTTTCACTACAAGACTTAAAAATGATTGGTTGGTCCTAGCTGAAAATTGTGTTGATCTGATTTCCAATATGACCATCGTGGCAATCTTAAAGATTCTGGTATCACTTGTCCTTGTAAATGGATGGACACATCGACATGTGGGTTTTACAAAAAAAACTTCTTATAATGGTTGAGTTGGCCTTAAATTAAAATGATGCTAATCTCTCACCATGTTGGCCATCTTGAAATTTTTAAATTACTACTCCCCCTGAATAGATGATCTTATCGGCATGGAATATAACAAATGGTCTTTCATGATGTTGAGTTGGTTCTAAATGAAAATTGTGCCAGTTTAACATCCATCATGTCTGCCATGGCATTCATCTTGTAAATCTTGTTATGGCTTCTGAAAGCATCAGCATGTGGTGTTCTTAAAGACTTCTTATTAATACTTGTTGTTCCTTAATAAAAATAGGGTTAATCCAAAATTGATGGTCACAGTGACTGTCTTGTAATTCTTGTCATCACCACATCTCCAAAATTGATGGTCACAGTGATGTGGTGTTACACTACAAGATTTCCTTTGATATGTGGTTGGCTCAGGATAAATATGGTCATCATAGCATTGATATTACACATCTTGTTATAGCTACCACTGAATGTCCAGTATAGATTGTTGGAGCTGGGATAGTGTTGATGTAGACACCAGTGAGTTATTTTTAGCCCCTTTCCGTGGTACTTATAAATCAAATGTGCAAAGGACAGAAAACTGAGCTAAATTAAAATAAAAACAATTTAAAAGTATAATGCAATTTTCATTTTTTTTTTTATTAATCAGTTTTGTAATGTGAATTATATGCTGAAAAACCTTTACATGTATCCGTATCAGTGTTAAGATAAATTGAAATACGGGTAAAAAATGAAATTAGTAAGTAAAGATATTTATTTTAATACCTCTGTGTGCACATTCATTGATGGATTTAATAAAGCATTATGGAACAGATAAGAAATTTGGCATAGCAGTCAGCAAAGTCCAGATTTAACAAAGGAAGTTTATGTTAGTGAAAAATCCAATTTTTGAACAGATATATCCAAAAGATAATATATGTGGGCTCTGGAAAATTGTACATAACAGTCATATTCAAGCTGGCAGAACTAGCAATGTACATGCCCCATCAGAAAGAAGCAAAGAACAATATTGATGCAAAGAAAAGGAACAGTGTATGCTGAGAAATAACAGATTAACGCTATACAACTAAAAGTGACATCTGTCAAAGATGTTGATTTCAGTAGAGCTCAAAGAATGTGGAGCAGTAAGAAAGACAGATATTGAAGTTTAGATAAATAATGTTCTATGACCGTTTCTTCATCCTCCTTCTTTTCTCTTTGATAAAAGGAGTGGGGTATCTCTTAAGATAAAAACCTGTCCTCATCTCTCTTTAAATTGTACATGGGAAACAGTATGTAATTTAATCTTTTCTATGCAGTACAGGTGAATCGTTTCCGCCCTATTTCCTAGCTTTTGCTTTTGCCTTATCTCTGAATTGTTCAGACTTTGCAGTGGTACATTTGAATATAACTTTAAGATCTAATTAAAGACACATGCTTTTTTGTTTTTCTTGGATTTTTTTTGTCAGTTTTTTTAATGCCATCCATATGTAGTTTTCTGATGGTGATGACTATTTGTATAAACAACATGGAGTTGTATTCAGTCAGTGCCATTTGCTATCCTTGCAAAAGTACATGCTAAAATTTAAAATTCACCATCTTGAGGAATAATAATATTGTGGACTTTGTATAGCACCTAATCTTTAGAAGCTCTAAGTGCTTTACAACATCTATAATAATATGACTACAAAAAAAGAGTTCAAACACCGTGAAATTAGAAAACAAAAAATCCTGAAAATATTTAAGGTAGGAAACATAATTAGGTCTTTAAGTTTGTTCTTGCAGTGGAAAAAGGTGTGTTTTAAGAACACTTTTAAAAGGGATGACTGTCTTTGTGTCTAATTTCAATGGGCAATTCATTCCATGTTGTTGGGCCCTGGTAAGAACGTTGTCCATATGACTGTTTTCACAGTGAGAATAATGAATATTCGATTGTCATAAGAGGCCATGTTTGTGCAACCTATTGGTTCAAATCCAGCAGTTCTGAGTACATTCTGCTTATGAAGATTTGGTTAATTTGCATTTTCTTATCTTATTTACATCATTACTGATCCAAAGATTGTAGTACTACTATATGCAAACTTGATTTCTGATATTTATTAACTTAAAATTGACTTTTTAAGATTTTATATCAATTAATATTAAAATCAGGTTGACAAAAAATTTGTGTAGGAAAATGGAGATATTTGTTCTCATATCAGTGGAAATGGGGAACACACTTTCCTCGAATGTTAACGAAAAATTTGAGAGATTCCCTCACTGTTTTGTGCCATAGCTTCATCTGCAATAGATATTTAATGACCCCATCACTTTCAGGTTATCGAGGGATAGATTTACATTTATATTGTTGTCAAATGAATAAACACAATTGTATAGGTTACGCTCACACTTATGACAGTACAACATACTAAAAAGTAGTTTTCTTATTTTGCTGGAATTACATGACTAAGGAAAACAATGTTACCCCATGCCTGTGAGAACACATTGTATTATACATATATATAAATGACCCCCAGTTTTCATACCAACATTTTTTTCCTTCTCAGTCTGACCCCCAGTTTTGACACCAAGGAGACTTTTGACTCTCAGTCTTGGACCCCCAGTGGATACACTGTGTGTGTGTGTGTGTGTGTGTGTGTGTGTGTGTGTGTGTGTGTGTGTGTGTGTGAAATATATAATTTGTAAAATGATATATAATGATTAAATTAAGTAATTTGTATTACTATCAGTATAAGAAAACTAGTTTAAGTTTAAGACAGGTTTGAACCATAAATTCCATTAATTTGGGCTTGATGTAACTGGTAACATTTTCACATCATTATGTCCATGTAGAAAGTATTGTTTTCCAAACCTTGTTGATTTAAAGTATCAAATAACAACAAATAACCACAATAAAGATCAACAGCTTTAGTGGTCCCCCAATATAACACTACTCAGGAAACTGCAGAACCTAATAAGCAATGTCATCTTATACAGAAGTAGGTTTGAATATCAAAATGACGTTGATCCAAAAATGTGATTCATGACAATACTTGTATTAAATCAGAGACCATGATATATTTCAGTGCTTTATTGTGAAGGATAGCATATTAGTTTTACACATGTTGTAGATACCAAGACATCACATCATTTTTATGCCATGTTAGTTGTAGACCATGTCAATGTCAGTATACCATGGTACTATTTGATGAAAGACTGCTGTACACAGAACCATGTTAAATTATCTTGTGTGTGCTCTATGATTTGTCTTCCCCAGATTCATGCTGAATATTCCCATGATAATGATGAGTATCTAGCCCACCGGGTGTCGCAGGCATTCGATATGAGCCAGTTTGTAAAATACACCTCCAGTGCTGCTGATGTCATCATTTTATGTGGAGATCTCAACCTGGAGCCAACAGACCTGGGTTACAACCTTATCAGAGTCAATACAGGACTTAGGGATGCTTGGGTAGAAAAAGTTAGTATACTTTACATATGTGGTGGTTCAGTCCATACCATGATAAAACATCACAACTTCGATTATGTCCTGAAATTTTGTAGATCGTGTCAGTTACATTGTATAATGGAAGCATCACATTTAACTTTTGTTGTGAACAGGATTGATGCACTCATTGAATTTTATAGAAGTCCTGGAATCCAACTGGAATTTAAATTCAACAAATATAACCTTGGAACTTCATTAAAAATTACTTATTGTCATAAAATGTCAGGAATTTGATATTAGAAAGCTAAACTAAAATTTCTTTTGTGAAAATGCATTATTTTTCCACTGTAACTATGCAGTGAAGGGTTTTGTAATGATCATATTATGTTGGTAGCCATGTTTGAATCTGGTATCAAAGAGACTTTTGCAGATATGCCTCATCATATGTATGAATATGCAGTCATTGATTTTCTTTTTCTTTTTCTTTTCTTTTTCTATGCTGGAAGTTGCTTTATTCACATAGTTTGATTTCAACTGTAGTATTGTGTCTTTAATCAAAGTATCAGACTTCAAAAATGATCCCTGAGCTTGTATTTAAAAACTGTATGTTGAAATTTCTTATGTTGACAGACTTTATTTCTTCTCTATGTTAATATAGAGTAAGACATGTACAGACAACTGTAAAAGGTAATTTTACCAAATCTTAGATTTCATTTCAATTCCATTCTTATTTGTGTTTTATCAGTTATCTTGGTTTTGAGTTATGGTCTTGGAAATGTTTGTATTGCTTTTATCCATTGTTTCCTTTCATATACTCTCGTTTGGAATAAAAAAGAAATCCAGTTATTAAAGTTGGGTTCTCCAGTTTCAAGTGTAAAAAAGGAGATAACCATAGCTTTCATATCCTGTCTTATTAAAGGTGCTTTAACAAAATATCCATAAATGCATAAAATTCAAGAGAGAGCTTTGAATTTAGTGTAAATAAAAATGTAATGACAACAGCAGTAAGACTTAGTGTAAAATCAATAGTTATTGAGTATTTGTAAGTAAATTTTATTCCTTATTTTAAAATAAATCATTTGTTGATATAAAAAGTATTGATGAATTCTTGGATTGTAAGGGCAGAATAATTGGTTGTCATTGTAACTAATCTAATCCTGGATTATCATCTGTCACTAATCTGATCCTGGATTATCATCTGTCACTAAGCTGATCCTGGATTATCATATGTCACTAATATGATCCTGGATTATCATCTGTAACTAATCTGATCATGGAATATCATGCAAAGGAGGGTTTAAAATTGGAAATTTTGTGACAGCTTGAAAATAATGTTTTTAATTAAATTAAAGATCTGCATTTATCTGTTATCATTCATCATTTTGCATTTACTCTCTCTATTTTCTTTCAAATGCATTCTTCATTTTGTTTGCATTCATTTTACATTATATATTTTTGTGGTTTATTCCTCAATTACCTTTTATTCTTTTTGCTTTCTATCTGCATTTTGATTGCATTCCATTTTCATTTGACTCGTTAAATTAATCATTTTATATTATCAGTTTTCTAATGCTGATAGGATCATAATAATCAACATTAAGATTCTTTACCAAAACTTTTCCTCATTTTAGCAAAGTACAAGAGGACTTGAAGATGGAATGACTTGTGACCGTCCATCCAATAGCTTTTGTGATCCAAAATGTCTGACTCATTTTCCAAATGGAAAAAGAATCGACTACATCTTGTACAATGCCAGAGAGAGTAACTATATTTTCTTATGTATTTATGCATCTGTAAATACAGACTTTAGACTAATACCAGGTATTGCATAAAGTGCCAACAGATCAGGGTCTATTCTGTTAGAATTCGAAGTAGAAGAAACAGAGTACACCCTTTTCTGCAGGCACACTGTGGGATGGTGGATCTGGGTATATGCTGTTTGTAGGAGGGTAAGTGTTAATGTTAATCTTCAGATGCTTTTATGGCGTATTTTTTCTTGAATAAAGATAATGTTTTTTTTCAGGTATGTGTGTCCAAATGAAGATAAATATACATCATTGTCAGCTTCAACAAGATATATTCTTGTCTTTTCCATATCTATGAGAACAATTTCAAATTCTACTTTCTTTGTAATTAAATAAAAAAGGAATGTAGTAGATTTTCTTCGTAACTTTTGTCAGTCTTCTTAGTCTCTTTTCTAACAGAGGAAGTACATTGAATGAATTACTTAATTAGAACCCATCATCAAGATGTGCAAACACCACTCCAGTGGCCTAGTGGTTAGAGCGTCTGCCTCATATGCATCTTCGTGGGTTTGATCTCGGGCAGAGTCATACCAAAAAATGATGTGGCCATTTTGAAAATGCTTCTATTGCTGCTGGATATTCATATCAACATGGGGTTGTCACAGAAAGATTTGTCTAGTTGGTTCTACATGAAAATGGTGCTAAATAATGTTCACAACATGAGCCATCTTGAAAAGCATGGTATTGTTGCGCCTCCTGAATTGCGATTTCATATCAGCATGGGTTGTCACAGGAAGATTTCTCATTCAAATATGTACTCCAATCCCATTTACATGAGGTTATAAGCCATAATACCTCCCAAATTTAGCACTTCCAAATATGAAAATTTGTTTTTCTGGGTATAAGATATAGGCAAGGGCAATAACTCTGCCTATTACTGCCTCTTGACACTACAGAAGGTGCTAGTTTTAAGCTTTCACATGTGAACTGACAGCATCGTTCACTTCACCTCCCAAAATCCACTGGAGATCATGCTATATTTTACTCCATTCATTGAGGATTTTGTTAATTTTGGATGTATTATGGATGAGTTTACAGGTGGTATACATTATTTTTTTCATTAACTTTTTCACCCATGCAGAGTTAGTTTCTGCATTCTCAGACCTCATGGCTCGACATGGTTACATTGTAATACAGTCCTACCCGTTTATGTCGATATCCTCAAGCCTGAGGAAATATTGTCGACATAGGCTGATGTCGAGATAAGTGGGGGGGGGGCTGAAAAAAGATATAAGTTAAAATTCGTCAGCAAAGGGTGACCCATCGTCAGTGCATAGCATTTACACTTTGAGAAAACAATGGAAATTTTGAGTATATGAAGACAGAATCAGTGTGAAATACACTTTTATATTGACAAATTACATTTTGGTTACCTTTGTGTAGTAAAATCCAAATTAAAATATTGCATTGATCACATCCTGATACGATAAACATTACGATATTCATTTCGATAATGCTTCATTGAACCATTTTGATGCTTCCTCCACGTCTTCAAATGTAGCAGTCTTGCTTCTTCTTTGGGGAGCGCAGTTACCTTTAACTTAGTCTTTCTTTATAGACTCAGCAGCCTTCATCCTTCCTGAACAGGTGTTATTTTTAAGTGAAAAAATTTCAGACCTGTTTGCGAGATGTTCATCCCTTAACTTCCTTAACAGCCAGATATTTAATTTCCAGAGACTGTACATTTAATTTGCGTTTTACCCTGCTGTTGGTAGCCATCGTAAATGTAAATAAAGTTAAAAACGAAACTTTCACAGCAAAAAAAACTTGTTTTAATCACTGATCACTTTCAAAGGTCTCGGAAACAAGTAATCCGTATTTTCGCGCAATTTTTATATATGGGATTCAGAAAATCATGTATACAGGAGTCCTTTGAACACATCAGTTTCCTGGACGGCAAATTTAAGGGCTTGCTAGTCCTGCTTCGACCACCTGTTGATTGGGAAATTGTGTTCATCAATTGATCCTTTTAGCTGTGCTGATATTTACAATCAGAAAATTCAGTGGCTGAAAATCCCACAGATGTACATGTTGTCATTGTAAGAGTACATCTGAAGAACATGACCCACAAGCTAGGCGGCAAGATCAAAGACTTAACTGGCTGCAAAGTGGTCAGAATATGTGCTGCTATGTTTTTTTTTATCCGACCACGACATCAAAAGCCTGGCGGCAAGATCAACAAATTGTTAAACAAAGTATGGGTCGGAACTGGCAGTTTGTTTACATAAATGATTAGAAAACAAAGGATTTGTTAAAGCTGGGACCAAGGGCTTCAGTCGACATGTACGTTGATCTTTTATCTCGATGTCGATATAAACGGGTAGGACTGTAGAAAGTTTTTTAGATTGTATTTGCTCACGTTATCAGTTACTTTATCATCCTTTGTATAGCAGGTTCTCAGGTTTTCATAACACAGTTAACTATGTTTCTTTTTTTCTTTTCTTCCTTTGTCATTTCAGAATTAACTATGACAACTATATAAGCTAGTGCAAGAATGCAAAGTCAGCAAGAAATCTCATGACTTGTCTGACATGTACAAAGTGTACATCATCAGCTTTTACAGACCTGCCAACTCTTATGATCTTTCCGTAAGTCTTATGAAAATTACCCTTAAAATATGAACTTACGGCATACTAGCAAAAACTACAGAAAAAAGTGATCGTTGCCAAAAATCCAAATAATTGGTTCATCCATATTTTATTTGGATCCGGGTTTCATCTTAGTGAAATTAGTTGGGGAACCAGACAAACTTTACAGCCGCACCCCAGATGCTTTAAATTGCACCTATTTGTTCATTCAAAGCATCTGAATGATAAAACTGTTGATAATATAATTTTTAAAAATGGCATCCAGAAAGTGATGCATATTTAAGACGAAAAGAAAAATAAACTTCTTGAAAAGTGTTAATAGTATACACAGAAGAATAAATAGCAGTATTCATATTCTTGTGAATAAAAGCTGGAAAGGACACAATTACGTTTATTGGACATCACATGCCAATTTGAGTATGTCTTGTGGCGGTATATATGATTGCCATCATCATGTGAAATGTAAAAGAATTTCTAAGAATTATGTCAAGTTGAGAGATAGCAACAAGCCATTGAGCTGCATAGGGTTTTGAACTAGAGTTTGTGCAACTGTACTAGTGGTTAAAAAAGAAAGTCTTCATGTACTTTGCAAACTTTTCAGTTGAATTTAATGTTTATTGTCGATGCACCAAACTTTTAATCATGTTTTCCAGTTTACAATAGCAGTACATGATATTTTGTTACACCTTACTGAAAACTGATCACTCTTACGGGAAAAAATCAACTACCTTACTGATACAGACACATCAGAGTTGGCAGGTCTGCTGTTTGCGGCATGTGTGCCAGTTGGTCAGAGAATACATGATTGAAAGTTTTAAAGTAAACTGGAAGAAATGGAGTCATTTGAGAAATCAAAGTACAGAGAGTACTGAAGTTTGGAACATCTTGTACTGCGTCTTCTGCCAACCTGGTGGGCAATGCATCTGGAAACCTCCCTTTGAATCACTTCTGCTGTTATATGACAAGACATCATAATTATGGCAAGTGGCAGCACAAGAAATGCCCCTCCATCTCTCTTCGCAGCTACCATCACCTTATACATTATCTCCAGTTCGCCCTCAATAATTTTATGACCAGACAAGGAGATGTGAGATCATTCAATATTCATGTCAAAAGCCAGCCATGATACCAATCCTGTACATGAAGACAATCTGATAACCAGTTTTGGAGGCAGTCATAATGAGGGGATGGGAAATAAAGTTTCCCTTACCACACAACTCCACTCTCTCTTACTGACTGCCCACAAACATCCATTAGGTGTCCAACTCCTGTTTATTCAGACAGCATTGGATTGATCTCTTTCCACCAAGCAAGTGGGAAAACCAGATATCCTCAGTGATGCTTCAGTTTTTGTTTTGACAACCCTCGCCCCGTTCATCTTTTCCAGTCCTGACAGAAATACCATCGCACTTGGTAAGAGAAACACTTATATGGCTAGAGATCTGGACACTCATTTCAGGCGGTGCAGATTGTTTGAAATCTACAATCTCTGGACTTTTTACTCCAAGCCTTTTCTAAATAAATTTTTATCATTTTTGCATTCTCTCTTGGCTTAGGCATTGGGCCTGTTTGAAACTGCTACACTGTGAAATATCCCTGTTCCATATGACTTCCTCTATTTCCTTGGTGGCATGTTTGGATGACATTATCCATAAGTATCCATTCTTGTTGAAGGAAAGAATGATTTCATTTTCCTTTTAAATCATTTAGATTTGCTAATTAGTTGGGATGTCCTATCTTTATCCTCATTGATTCACCTGTCTAGGTATACATTTTCTCACCCACCTCAACATGGTACATTTTCCCCATCTTAAGCCTGTCCGAAAAATTTTCCTCACAGATTCCATTTCCTACACAAAATGGATCACAACAGGGAGTTTCTGCAACTTAAAGACCTAATAATGTTTCATGCCTTAAATATTTTCAGCATTTTTTGTTTTCTAATTTCATGGTGTTTCATTTTTGGTAGTCAAATCAATATAGATGTTGTAAAGTGCTTAGAGCTTCTAAAGATTAGGCGCTATACAAAGTCCTCATTATTATTAACTCCAGAGGTTGTTCTATGCAGTAGAAAATCTTATTGCACTGGATTACCTCTACATGTGCTCTTTGCAGATGACTTTTACTATCACAAGTTTATCCCTCTTCCATGCTGCTTAATTACAGGATCAGTATAATGAGTGAGATAGTATTACTTTTGGATTGGTGATCTAACCAAGTTTGGCTTATGACAGGAATATCTCTCAAACAGCTGCAACTGGACAAGACTGTTGACAATGCAAGCACATATGGTTGAGCATCCCAACTGTTACTGGACTTAAAAACTGTAACAACCACAGCAGTCCAGAGGACACATGCCTCTGCATCATTTTCTTGGAGATGAAAGCTATCATCAAAATTTTTCATTTTTGAAGTAACCATCTTTAGAATGAAATGAAGACTAATTTCAGATCTATATTTATGAGATAAGAGCAATCTCTGCAAGCATTGCCTTGACAGTCATATCTCTGTCATCAAGGTCATCAGTTGAGATGCAATCAACCTAGAGTTTTATCTACACAACTTGATTCCAAAGTCTCAATATCTGGATCTGCTAGATGCATTCTTAGTAAAACATGTGGCTATCTGACCCAACTGACAACAACACAAACTCTTGACAGGCACCCTGTGCAGCTTTGCTGGATTTGCCCAGAAAGTTTATTTGGTAAGAATGATCTCTTGCTGCTTACGATTTACAATATTCCCCCCTCAGAGGTGACCCAAGGTATATGTTGGATGCTTAGAATCCCCAATCCCCCCCTCCATCCCGGCTGTTACCCATTCTCCAAATGTGAAAGTGATCGGGTGGGGGGTGGAAGTATTTGAAGGAGAAAGATTTTGAAGTAAAATATTTCTCCTATAATACTTACAGAATCATATTTCTTTAAAACACTCCCATTCTCTCTGCAATTTAAGCACCCTGTTACATGATGTTCCACTCAACTTAAAACTATGTAGGTGGCATAGGGGAGGTAATGGACAAGAATTATTGCCCTTTGTCTACATAATCTTTACATAAAAGATGAATTTTCATCATGGGAAGGTTATATTTGGGATATAGTTCAACTTATATTCCTAATGTTAATGTGATTGGGTAAGTATTCTAGTAGAAAAAAGTAATTTACAGAAAAATTTGCTTTTTTATGGTGTCGGTTTGTTTCTAGAAATGTACCAGTCTGATATCCAAGGAGGCTGTCACAGCACCCATCTCAAAAACCTTATCGCTACTCCTTCTAGAAGGAAGTCTTATCAACATTGGGTTTTCACCAGAACACTTCTTATGATATCAGCCATTTACTTAATCTAAATGGTACTTTGATCCTGTATTTCTATCATGGCAGCCATTGAATTTTTTTTATATTGTTGCTCCTCCTAAATGAAAAGTAAAATCAGCATGTTTTTTTTTCTTCTTCAGAAGTCTAATTATGATATCTAGCTGGGCCTGAATGAAAATGGTGCTTATCTGATCTCAGATATGGCTGCCACAATGAACATATTCCAAAGTTTTTAACCAGCTGTACATCAGCTGTAGAAAATAATATTTATGAAAAGTCCGCTGTAGAAATAATATTTTAAGGAATTCTTCATAAAGTTATTTTAATTTGGAAAATTATTGCTTTCACAAAATTTCTGACCATTTTTCAGGCTTGTCTGCTGAAGTTAAAGAGTGCTCGTTAGTGATGGGAAAAATTTCTGGTCGATCGTACAATTACTCTGACCATGAAGGGGTGATGGCACATATTTGTATACAAGATAAAAAGAGTGAGTTTTGTATGTTCCAAAAATCCTTTCTTAACTTGATTGCCAATACCTCTTAACTAAACCCTTATTTCACCATTCTGTCTTATGTACATGGCTGCAGTGTTTAAAGCTATAAATAAACATGCATGTGGGCTTTTTGGTGGCAGTAACTACCCTTTCCAATTAAATTCTTTATTTCAATATTAGTGCATAAAGAGCTTGTTTTGTATAATTTTTTTTACTTTTTTGTAAGATGTGTATCAGTGATATTAGCAGTGAATGTTGCATCACAAAGAAAAAGCAGAAGATGACAAAAATTGGATATAGTACAAAAAACAACATTGCTTGTCAGTTTAATTTACTGATAATACTAAATTGTTATGGTTATCTTTAAACATCATGCTTGTTAACAGAACCGTTAATTAGTAGTATTTTATTTTAAAGAAACACCACTTCACTACTGTAATCGACTGTGTATTTTCTTAGTCTTTGAGGATCATAGGTTTTGCATTGTTAAGTTTAGAAACTCTGCGAGTATGTTGCCTTCTGTCTTTTGTACAGTTAGTGCATGAACAACTACACCCAGTTTATTTTATATATTTCACTACTGTTTCGCTGTATTTTCTTTTCAGATCACTTACCGTCATCTGAACCTGAAGAAAGCCTGGACCAGTTGCTACAAAAATCAATAGTAGTATTGAACAAAGGGCTAGAAAAAGCTAAAAATGATAAATATTTTTTCATCATATTAGCTCTGATATGTGCTTTGTTATTTTATGTAATTGGAGTGGTTCACATACCTTATCCATTTGATTTCATCATCACGTTTTTCAAGATTGCATTGATCGTGTCAGCTGGATATGGCATTATTAATAACATTGCCCTGAACAAATCAGAGGTTAATGGGCTGATGTCATCAAAGGAAGATATCAATAACCTTTTGCAAAATCTTCCAAAATAGATTTCACTGGTAGCAGGTCAGTGTACACCTGTCTCACCTATATACTTGTATACACCCGTCACACCTGTTTACCTGCAAAATGATAACAGTTTACAGCATTTGTTTTATAGCACAACTGACACATTCAAAAATGCATTTTAACCCACAAGTTTCTGACAGAACATATTTTTAAACAAACTAATTAATAAATGAAGTATATCCTTGAATTAAACCTGACTTTTTTGTTGTCATTTTACAGCAAACTGTAAAATGGTCCTAAATTGTGCCTGTCTTTTAAGATAGTACATTTTTTAAATGTCAAAACTTTCTCTACACAATCAAATTTGACCAAGTAGTAAAAAAAAATTCCTTATCAATTTACTTTGAAATGAGGGAAAATTACTAATCAGGTTACTTACTGTATATACTTGTATATAAGTTTAGTTAAAAAAAACAAAACGACATAAAGCCTGCTGTGTCATCGCATAATGCACCAGGAGACCATGGTGTGTATTATGTTTTACTGATTTCTTGTAACAAAGTGCATATACCCAGATCTGATGGTGCATTATGCAACAGCTCATCTGGATCTATAAAGTTTGCATTTTGTCTCAGCTTGTAATTAAGTATATACAGTATACTTCCGGAAATAAAGAAGCTACATTTTGCAAGAAACAAACTTTTGTTTTATTTTTTGCATTGTGACACAAATTTTATTTCTTGTATTTCATTATACCATTTAGTTATCTTTGCAAATTATTTAAAATGTCAGGATGTAAGAAATGGATAAAATGTAAAATTTTCTTATTGAGAACAAAGTTTTGTAAGTTCTGATATATATGTGTGTGTGTGTGTGTGTGGAGGGGGGCATGTAGCACTAATATCCTTAGTGACAAAACTGGTTCATTGATGCCCCACTGTTTTCATTTTGATGTACTTAATACAGTTAAATCTTAACTTCATTTCTCTATTAACAATTTCCAGATATAAATAATTTCAGTAGTATTTGACCTTACCATATCTACTTAAACATAAGCCATATCCAGCTACGAACAACACCGACCCAGATGTGGTTCATTATGACCAATCAGTATTAAAGCAATATAGATTGGATCTGTTGGTTCATATTGTAAGCAGATCAGGGTTTGATCTGACATGTAGATGAGCATAAATAGTAATTGAAATTCTAGTCACTTTGTGGCACTTATAATATCTTGATTTGTAAATTTCTGTTGAAATCAAAAATTATTTTTTTCTAATTGCTGTATGTGCCATATGTTCTTGTTTGTAAGTCTAGTGTGAATACATAGACCCTGATCTGCTGGCCAATAATGCAGTGGCTGATCATGGATCAGGGACTGTGTCATCTGTTCTGCTGATTACTCCCAACAAACTACATAGACACATACCTGCATTGCATTATGCAGTGGCAGATCTGGATCTGTGCAGTTTGCAGGTAAATATATTTTAGGTAAATTGTTATTGTATTTAAGAACAAAATACAGTATCTGTTGTTAAATGCTCATAATTTCATTTGAGTTTTTATAGATTTTTATGATTTTGTTAAACCAAATTTGTAGAAAGTGAGACATAGATGTGTTGACTTTTACATCTGTGCTGTCCACTGTTTTGTAAAGGTTTTCATTAGTATTTAGTTACACTTGAAATGTTTCACACAGAAGCAAAGACAATTTATTTGCAACTCACTTACTTAGCCATGTTTATCTTGAGGTCCAGGTCATAGTACTAGAGTCAAGACTTTGATTAAGGTTTTCATTTGCTTGTATTTCTAAGACACATGATGGATTTTGTTACTACCTGAAATATCCCATTATGAAACATGACAATCATTTCTGTGAAACACTGATTTTTATCAAGGGGTCAAGATTATTCTCAGTAATGATTTAGGTTGGGGGCAGTCGAGATCACAATGTTTACAGCAATTCATAAGCTGTGTCATAGTATTCATGCCTTTTACCTCTAATAAAATATAAACCTTGTTCAGTCTAAGTTGACGATAACTTCTTAAGCCAATCAAGGTGTGACATTGCTGGATCAAAGAGTTCTATTAAAAGGCCTTGATTATGGGGCAAATACTAAATTTCATCAATACATCACATTACTCTAGTCCATATTATGATTAATGACTAAGATAACTTTGTGATGGGCAACATGTTGTAGATTTTTATTTTTATAGTATTATTACTTTATTTTTATTGATGATATATGTCAAGCAAACCTGAAGTGACTTTTTTTGAATATTTTTTATTTGCAATTGATCACAATGAGCATTAGTATATACAGATTTCTATTTTTAGTACACTACCAGATCATACTGCCTTAGGAGAACTTCTGCTACATTGTGAATCCAGCCCTAAAATGTTTAGCTAAAAAGTTTTCAGCCCATTAGAATGTTCTCCCTTTAATAAAAGGATTGTTGCTAAATCATATGCTTACATTACTACTTCCACTTGTACAGAGTAGCACATTCTCTATAGACAGAGGCCTCACAATCCACATAGTAGCATTTTACTTTAAAGTAAGATAGAGGTTTTTTTCATGGAGGACATATACTCCATCTATAAATTTCCACTGGTTGGATATATGCAGTTAAGTTTTCTTTACTAATCTAGTCTTAGCTTCCACCTTTTAGTCATGTACATGATACTCTACTGATTTTACCTGTATAGGCCGTCAATCGACCTTTTCTTGAGGTAACATTGTGTTACAATTATAGTGTCCATTTATCAATAATAATGCTTCAGTGGTGCATGTTTATGGGCATCTGTGATGTCTGCTTCAGAAAACTTGATTATATTACAGAGGAAAAGGATGACATTTTAGTACAGACACTTTCATCCTTGATAAAGTGGAATATTGATTCTGATTATCAGAAAATAAGACCAGAGGAAACGAATTTGCTTCACATATTTGCTCATGTAGTTAGGGCAGACACCACAAACATTGCATGTGAGTGGAATTATTTTCTGTTATTAACAATGCCATGGGATGGAGATCAAAGACCACTTCTCCATCTTTTATCCCAGGGACCTATAGCCACGGTGCAGCTAATTACCTTCCTGTATCATTCAACAGCTTCATAGGGATTCTTCATGGCTTCAGCTGGATTTGTGGGACGGAAATGTTTCCCATCAAAGGCATTCCCGAATTAATGGAGTCTATGCTCCAGTCAGGTTATATAGAAGCTATCTCACATACTGTAGGGAATTGTCACTCCTAGGGTAAGAATATGTATCTTTCTCTAACTTTTACTTATTTTCCTAAGATATTATGGTCAGGTGATGTATTTTGAAAAAGAATTTTTTTCCCCAGTAGCTTCTTCTTAATACTTACCTGATCATAATAGACATACACCCTCCCCATAGTTATATCTATATAGAAAGTATGCCTTCCACTCTACTATATTAGTCATTGAAATATTCTTGGGATTTAGTGCCAGTCCCTGTGTTAAAGGGAGGTCACTCTAACTGCTACCTAGATTCTTAGCCAAGACATTTTAGCATGGGAAGGCTGAATTTGTGAGATAATAATAGTTCTCCTAAGGTATTATATGGTAAGTATTATTGAAAAAACAAATTTAACTAGAAACATCCCATCAGCCAGGGAAAAGACATTTGATTAAATTCTTGTCACCTGTGGGAACCTTGACTTTCCATCAGTGCAATTTTATCCAGGTTTTGCCATCTGGAATTTAAAATAAGTTTTATTCTCATTTCTTTGTAAATAATGATAATTTTGTTTGGTATTTATGCTTGAAGTAGATTTAATTTATCATCCTTGTCCTTTAGAAAATTTGGATTGATTGTTGTCATTATTCCATTTGTGTGTGTGTGCATGTGGTTTTATTTGCATGTAAGGGGATCCTGAATTCACTACTTGCCAGACATTGATGTAGTGGCACCATAGTGACTATGTGCCTCAAACAGAAGATAATGTTTTAAAATTAAGAATTATACAAATACTTTACGAAGGTTAACCCTTCCAAATGTAAACATGAAGTACAGAAAGTTCAAATAAAAAAGATCTACAAAACTGTACAATTAATTATCACTCCCTGATACCATATATTTTTTAATAATGTGATGAGTCAGCATAGAGCAGACTTTTAGAACCAAAATATGCATAATCCTAATTAAACAGAAATATATTATGAACCTCAACTGTTTTATTATCATCCTTAAGTACACATTTGAGGATCTGGACAGGTCATATTTTGTACTTTATTGGCAGTAAGTCTTTTGTATAGACACAAACTTTTAAAACAGTTGCAAATAATACTATCCTAAGGTGCCATTCTGTGGTATCGATTTCTGAAAGAAAAAAAATTATCTTATTTTCTTTTAAAGTTTGATAGATGACTAGTGTTGTATGGAAGGATAATATCAAAAGTGAAGCTACAGCAAATCTAGAACCCAAAAAAACTTTTTCCCAGTACATTTAATATGTAAGTAAATAAATGTCTTTGTTCTTTAAACGTTTTATATCTGCTTTTAATATATTTTGTAACAGTGTTCATAAATGATCATATTAATTTTCAGGAATGAAATGTCAGACAAGAGTAATAAGAACTTCTGGATCTCCAATTCGTATGTGTGCATTTTGTCATGCAAGTCCTTCTGCAGTCATTTGGTTAGAGATTTTATGACTTGTGTGATTCAAAATAGTTTCTTCTTGTACCTAGCTGTTGATTCACTAGTTTGGTTACATGCATGTGGGGATGAAGATGGTAAAACTGGGAGCAGGTGTTGGAATGAAGATGGTAAGATTGGGGTGGATGGGTGTACGAGTTAAAAGCAATAAAAAAAAAATCACAGGGACCATGTAGCTTTATTGCAGAATTTGTTTGAAAACAATTTTAAGCTAGTCAATTTCAGGTCTTTTAGTAATTTATACAAATCGATGTATGGGAAGCTAGACTTTACTCAGTTTATAAAATTTAAAAATGATAACATGAAGTCATCTTTTGACAACCAAAATATCATTATTTGATAATTTGGTTAGATTTTTTTTCTATGTAGAATTGAGAAACCATGAATGTTTTATAGTGTAATTTTCTGTGTTGTGTTTTTACTCTTAAAAAGGAATGTACATAATTTTTTAACCTATTTTTATCCCCCACTTTATGAAGAAAAATTGAGGATATAGTATCCATGTTTCTATCTATCATGTTTTTATTTCTGCTCCTCAACTTTAAAGCTGTTAAGTGTTATAGGATACAAATTGGTAAGCCATACTTGCATTATCATCTCTAGAAGGTGTCATGTACCACAATGATGGTCATGGCTCAATATTTTTACATTTTCATAACCTTAACTTCATCTCCACAACTTTATGGTCATTTGAGATTAAGGGATTAAAAATGGTATACTTGTATAACATTGATAGAAGGTTTGATGTGAACCAAACAAAGTCCTATTTAAGGTCCATGTTGCAGTTCAGTATTTCAATGATTCCATCACCTTTTTCTGTTTGCTATCTAACTTTTGAATCTGTTTCAAGATTAATATATGAAGCTTGGTGTCCTATAGATATGTGGTCCTGTCCCCAACACAAGTTTTGGGTCAGTATTTTAAGGTTTATGTTCTTGGTTTACATCACTAAAGCTGTATGAGGGATAAATTCTTCTCAGTTTAATGGCATCTGATGTATAACAGTCAGTTTTTGACCTCCATTGTCCAGGTCATTAATCAGTGTTTTTTTTTTGCTTTTCTTAAATTTCCTTTTGGATAGAGCAAGAAAACTTGGTTATTTTCTGTGTCTTCCCCCTTACATTTACGGCTGTCTTAAAGGACATCATCAGATTTCACTACATTTATTATGACATTTTTTTTACCTCACCATGTTAGACAGTGGTAACTTCACTAAACTTTTTGCCAGAGCAAAAATTTAAACATATACATGATAATTTTGGGACTGATAATTATTATCAAGGTTACTGTCATCTTACAACATGCCTCTGATATTTTTAGTCATATACAAAGGTTACTGTCATCTTACAACATGCCTCTGATATTTTTAGTCATATACAAAGGTTACTGTCATCTTACATCATGCCTCTGATATTTTCAGTTATTGACAAAGTTTACTGTCATCTTACAACATGCCTCTGATATTTGCAGAGTATTAGTATTTGAAATGTGACAAAATATTCCACAAGATTAGAGTAACCTCTCTCTTTTTTCACATTTCATCTATATATAATGATGTAAAATGTGTTTAGATTCACTTTTACCATATTTTGATCAGTTGCAGGTTATGTGGAGTGTATATGTACATTGTATATTTGTGCAAAATGTAATAATAACACTTGCAAGGTTTGGTATTTTGGTTCTGACTTAGTCAGTTTAACAAAATGACATTAAATAAATGTTAGCATAAGAAATTCATTTTAGGATTGACCCTGGAGAGGTTTTGAGATGGTCTTAAATTCTGTTAATGTTTCTTTCCTCTGTAAGACATCACATATATATTAAGAAACTTTAAATAAGGGAATATGATGTCATTTAAATGTAAGCAGGTCTTAAAATAAAGAGTTTGGTAAAATATTTCAGTCTTGAGTCATATTTATTTTCAGAGAAATGCTAGCCCCTTTCCTACCTCCATGCATTTGTTACATAGGTTGTCTGGGCAATTTAGGTCAAATGAAATGTTGATCATAAACAAGTAGGAAATGTAGATCACTTTGACCACTTGGTGAAATACAGTATTGGAATAGAATAACATTGGTGAAATACTGTATTGGAATAGAATAACATTGATGAAATACAGTATTGGAATAGAATAACATTGATGAAATACTGTATTGGAATAGAATAACACTAGTGAATCTTGTCTTGAACCAGATTAAGTTCACACACTTAATTTGAAAATTATAAAATTTAAAATGAGAGAGATGTAAATTTAAAAGTGATTTTTTTTTTTGTGTCATTAAGGTAATGATGTTTAATCAGAGATTAATTATATTTACTAATTTAATACTGCAGGCATCAGAACACATTCACATGCATAACGTAATTACAATATAATGCACACAAATGTTAACAACACAGTGCAGGTCATACCAATTAAATGTTAACAACACAGTGCAGGTCATACCAATTAAATGTTAACAACACAGTGCAGGTCATACCAATTAAATGGTTTAAAATGCAAGGTATCCTAAGTGACATAAAACTGAATTAACAGAGAAAATGCACTCAAACTTAAAAGTTTTTTCCTACATGTACTACTTAGTGTACAAAGGGAGGATTTCAATCAGTCTGACTCTATATTCAATCTAGTGTTATACAAATGTTTGATATCCAAGAAGTGGTGACATAATTGCTCAGCTCAAGTAATTATGCATTTGCAATTATCTAAAGTCTAGCACCAGATTAACTTAGCTTGTGAATTTTATGAAGGATGCAAATCTTATTGAGACCATTTTCAAATAATAGGAACAATAATTTTCATTCCATTGTTCATCCCTACCGTAGGCATGGTAGCATCCATTTATTTGTATACCTTTATCATAAACTGTATGTTCACTGTGTAAGTCAAGTCCAACTGCACTGACCCAGAACTGTGGTATAATGTGCCTGCAGGTCTGGATTGGTGCAGTTTGTTCAGAGTATGTCAACAGTAGAATCTGATACATAATAATTTGCATAGATACATGCAGAAGAATTTTCCCATCTGATATGCATTTCACAATGTACCTTCAAAATGAATTTTGTATGAGTAGCAACTTAATTTCTAAGCCATCTCTGTTCAAAATATATATCTATGTTTTCCATATTTAAACTTGTTAATACTTAATTTTGTCATCACAGTTAACAAATAAATAGTTTTATTTACATGTGGTTGACAGAACATAATCCACGTGAATGTGATTTTCATATTTGTTTTGTGACGGGGCTTCGAGTGGTTTAAAGCGCTCTCCATTACCTGCCATGTATAGCCAATTGTCTGCTGAAAAATGGCATTAAACACTACAACATATTTGTTTTGCAAGAATAACTTGAGTGAGATAATGAAGAAAAATTGTTCCATGTACTGCAATGTTTCCTAAACTTATAACATTCAAATAAGCCATGTAGGACTTAAGCCTTAGCAGCATTCCCCTTCTCCAGTGTCATTGTTGTTTTTTTTAGTGCACATTTTGTGCTTTATTTTTTCTGCCACCTAACCCTTGAAACCCTATCAGGTACCATCCATGGAACAAGTACCACACTTTGGGAAATATTGATATACTGTATTTGTTAAATGGAATATGGACAATTTTCATTTGATGATACATTTGTAGAATTTATGTAGAATGAATGTTTTGCTGTATTTTTTAAATACAAATACCCTTAATAATATATGCATGTGTGTGTGCATGTATGTGTGATTTAGTTTGTTAACATAGCTTTAACACTGTTTAGTTATATCACTATGATGTCTGCAGTGTGGCAGTTTCAAGTAATGTCTAGCACTGGGGCATCACACCAAAGACATATAGCATCATGTTCTTAACTGGTTACATTATCTTGATACCAGGCCAATAAGTCCTAACAATAACCGCTTAATGCTGAGTGCCTAGTATCATTTTATATTTTTTACAAGTCTCTGATATGACTTGGCCAGGGTTCAAACCCACAACCTCATGCAACTGAAGCAGAAGTGCTAACCACTTAGGCTACCTGAGCAGTCCAGGTATGTACGTACATACATGTACATACGTACATATGTATGTATGTATGTATGTATGTATGTATGTATGTATGTATGTAATATCTTTTCAGCTTATAATGAGCAAACTTTTTTTGAGTAACTGAATCACAAACAGGTATAATTTTAAAATTGGTTGAATTTAAACCTGAGACTTTTAGATCCCCTGATCATAATTTAAAGTGAGTTTATGTAAAATTCAGTTCATGTGCCCCATCCATCCAGTATTTGTCACAATTACTTCGGTATATTTTAAACTTCGCAAAAACCACCAAACCTTGGCACAGACCATTCAATTTTGTTCTAGTGAAAATATGGTTGCTATTACTAAAAGAAATAGTTACTTAAAGCATTCTTTCAAGCAGATTTCTTGGCTGACAAGTGCTGCATAGGAAAATGTCAACCAGGTGAAAGATCTCAAGCCATTGGCCTTTCTGTTCTTATTGCATTCCTTGTACTGAATGTTTTTTCATCTACTGTTTGGAATTCTCGCTTCCAAGACATGTCCCATGGGTATGATCAATGGGTTCCATGGGGATATGCCTTGCATATATTGACAGCTTGTATAGAGGACATGTCATTTTGTTCTTTTTGTGTATTTTTATTATTAAAAAAGTCCTTGTTTTATTTTTTTCTCAATGTATCAGTCATAATTCTAGCATCTGAGCAATTCTATTACATGTATATGAAAGAAGAGGTACTATAATGAGTTGACAAAAATCGACATAGTGCTTTTTTGCATTAATTTTGTTTTTAAATTATTGGTCTTAAAATCTGCTTAAGAAGCTATTATCTGCATAGATTGTATTGAGTGGATGTTACATGGTGTGACTTCATTAGCCAATACAACTGCAGCCTGACATGAAAGACGTGCAGTTCACTCACCTGTTAGCATTGTCAGCCCCTATATAATTATTGTTCTGGGGTGAAGTCAGGGGTTTGAGTAGCTTCCTAGTGCTTGCAGTTCACTCACCTAATACCAATACACACGTACTAATATGAATATTGTATCATTGAATAAATTCATGTATCCATGCACTAATCAGAAAGGATCTTCTGCATATTAGGCAGATTGTATTAAATGTTCTAAATGCCTAAACTTTAGGCAAAACCAGTTAAAGATTAAATATGTAGGTCACAGTGACTACTTTTGTAAGGATGTGGTAGTTACAGAGATGCATATCATCATTAATCTTACAATTCTAACAAAATTAGAGCCTGAAAAATGAACATCAAACATAAAATTTTATCCATGTCAGAAATCATAAAATATGAGATGTGATGATTTCTACTAAAATGAAGGATGTGAAAATAAATTGTGAAGTGTAGGTCACAGTAACCTTTATTGCATGATGGTTCTACCCAAAGAGCTACAGAAAATTATCAAGTGTTTTGATTCAAAAATGAACATTAAAAGCAAGATTCATATATTTTAAATTTATATGACTATACTGAAACAATTAGACTAGTTGACCAAGGGTCTGTGGTCTTTGCTTTAGCATGTACTGTGATGTACTTTCTATTGGATGAGAAAACATCAAAGTGCTTCCAAACTCATTATTAAATGTATGTGTTGTGTTGTTATGGTGACTGATTTTATACTGAGAAATAATGATATTATTTAAAGGTATGTCTGTCAAGTCTTTTGTCTATTTGTTAACAAACACCAGTAGATATTGTAAGCACAATAAGAAAGCTTATGCATCAATCATTGTATTTCTCACCAACATATAATTATAAATTTTTTTAAAAACAAAATGGCGATTCGGTATTATCAATGTTTTCGCAAATGTAACTTTTCCTAGTACATGTAGCAGTTTTATGTCCGATAATTTACAAAAAAATTAGGATAATTATTATTTTTTTAACTTGATTATGTATGAAAAATTTAAGGGTATGAAAAATTACATGAAATACAGTAATATGGCAGCTGACCCAAACCAGTGTAACATTCCACTTTGGTGCTCAGTTCTTTCATGTTTTACCCCTACATAAACGTTAATATTATCCCCAATAATCCTTAAAGGCTGGCCATTTCTGACTCCTTCCACAACACCATTGTATGTGTGTGTGTGATTAGGATTTTTAATGTAGCTTTAACAATTTTTCAGTCATATCACTATGATGTCTGCAGTGTGGCAGTTTATAGTAATGTCTATCATACAACAGACACTGTAGCATGATGTCCCACCCAGTCACATTATCCTGACACAAGGCCGACCACTACTAATAGTAACCTCTTAATGCTGAGCACCAAGTGAGGCAGTTGTTAGTACCATTTCGTAAGTATTTGGTATGACTCTGCAGGGGTTCAAAACCACGACCTCCTGCTTCCAAGGCAGACACTCTAACCACTTGGCCATTGAAGCAGTTTAACATCATTGTAACAATGCTTCCAAATATCCTCTATAATGTGGTTGGCAGTTTTGTAGTTAGTAGTCACAGCTACTACCTGAAGATGGTTAAAGACCTGGTTTAAAATTATTATAGTAATTATTGCACTGATTATCACATGCGTAGTATGTAGTAGACAAATTATGTTCTGTATTTTTTGAATTACAAGTAGGATGTAATTGAGGGTGGATAGGTGGAGGCACTTAGCCCCCCCCCCTCCAATTTGCATATGCTGTAAAATTGCAGTAGCCTATATAAGTTGCCCCTCACCAAATCAAGCTTGCCCCCCACCCCCCAAAAAAAAAAAAAAAAAAAAACAACTTTGAAATGATGTTTCTGATTACATATGAAGTCCAACTGCATAGACCCAGATCTACTGATGCATAATGTGCTGGATGATCATGCTTTGTGAAGTCTGTTATGAGTTATTTGTCGAACTCAAACAGACCTTGATCTACAGGTCTATTTTGCATCAGCCAGTTGGGTTCTGTGTTGTTTTCAGATGGAATAGACTTCCAAGTGAGTATATACGGTATAAGATCAATGTGTCAATATGGGTTTATTCCTTATCAATAAATTTGCCTGTCATAAAAGTCCCTGGAAGACAAAACCTGGCCTCCAACAAACTCTTATACTGTTAAGCAGCAGAGAGGGTGAATCCTACAACGTTTTTAGACAAAATTTGATTGAAATCCTAAACCGAGCCGTCTTATAATCTTATTTTAACCAAAAAAAGGCGAACCCTACAACGTTTTCAGACAAAAAATTGATTGAAATCTCCCTACGAAATCATTTTAACTAAAAAAATGAAAACGATTTTTTAATCAATTTTGGTCGCAACTTGTTGTCATCCACCCTCTCTGCTGCTATGGGTTAATAAAAATAATAAAATGATTTTAACCGAATATTTGATCAAGTCCGATACGATATCGTGTCCGAGGATCATGTAGATTTATTGTTGCAAATCCGTGTGGTTTTGACTGAGCATGACTAAAGAAATCTCGAAATTGATTGAAGTCCATATCAGAACACCATGTCTGCCAAATATTTCTAAGAGTATGAGTATCAACTCCGTTGAATACAGACAATAAATTGCAGTTATCTCTGATGACTTTTGGAACCTGAGTGTAGCGTTGAGTGACATATATCACGTCAGTGTTTTTGTGACGCCCACAGGAAAATATTCTAGCAGGATTTTTTTGTTTATCCAACATTATATCGTCGTATACGACTAAATTGTTAATATCTCCATCAATATCATCAATGCTCGGTGCTTCATCGATATCGGTTATAAAATCAATGGCGTTCTCACCCTTAATTTCTGATGCATTCTCGTTAAAATCTTTTAGCACTTCATAACATCGTTGATCATCTACGCTAGGGGCAATTAAATACAACTTATCCCACTTCATCCATCTCATTATTAAATTGAGCAACAATTGCGTTTTACCGGATCCAGATGGCCCGATTATAATCATCCGGATAGAGTTTGGTAGCGCTGCATGATGCTTAATTGGTTCTCTTGTTTTAGTCGCTGAAAAATCAATTATATCCATATTTCTATACATAAATTATGGATCTATATTGTGTGAAGTGTAAAACGCGTACTGGCACAGATGATGTGACGACGGTTACAACTAAAAATAACCGATCAGCGCTTTCTGGTAAATGCGTGCAATGTGGTACAAAGAAATTTAGATTTGTGTCTATGAGATCTGATTTAAAAAAAAACGAGGAGGTGATATCGCAGCCAAATTGGCAAAGCTCCCTGGAACCCCATGGGCAAAGTATCCCGGAGAAAAGCACCTTCCAGGATATAGCTACTGTGGACCGGGAACCAGACTTGATATCAGACTCAATAATCAAAATCAACCCAACCCCGGTGAAGAACCAATAAACGCCATTGATAAGGCCTGTCACCTTCATGATGTTGCTTATAAAAGCAGCAATCTGCAACACAGGCATCTAGCAGATGTGAAATTAATTCATGCGTTAAATGCTATTCCTGATAAATCCTTCAAAGAAAAATTGTCTTCATTTTTGATAAAATCGGCTATGAAAAGTAAATTGATGTTAGGTGCTGGTAATTAATAATATGGAATCAATTTATTATTCTCCGAGGGGATACTGGAGGGGTAACGCTGCAATCAATAAACTCGCTAGAGCTGCAAAAGTGAAAAGAACCACTGCGGCTCATTGGTTATCCAAACAGGCACTATGGCAAATTTATCTACCACCACCTAAACAAATTCAATTCTCGCATTTTGATGTGACCGCTCCTAATGAAGTTCATCAGGCTGATATATTATTTCTGCCACATGATCGTGGTTACAAATACGCGCTAACCGTAGTTGATATTGCAAGTCGATACAAAGAAGCAGAACCGTTAAAAACAAAATCAGCCACTGAAGTCGCTTCTGCATTTGAAAGGATTTATCGACGAGGTCCTCTGCACTGGCCAAATCTATTGCAGGTTGATCCTGGCAAGGAATTTCAGGGTGAAGTGTTATCTACAATGAAACATCATAATGTCACCATACGACGAGGGCATACTGCGCTACATCGCGATCAGGCCATTGTAGAACGATTTAATCGGACGATTGCTGAGCGGTTATTTGGATATCAATACGCAAAAGAATTCATTCAAGAAAAGCGATCCAGTGAATGGGTTAAAAGATTACCATCTGTGATTACTGCACTGAATAACGAGATTACTAGAACAATCAACATGAAACCTATCAACGCGATTAAAAAGAAGTCAATACCCGTACAACCACAAAAAGATTTCAAAGAACCAATTCTTGGTAGTAGTGTCATTGTGAGGTACTTATACGAACCAGGAGAGCTTGAAGGGGGTAGAAAAAGGGCTACTGATCCTATTTGGAGCGTCACTACGCATAAGATATCTAGTATAACACGATCTACGGGTAGACCTCCAGTCTATAAACTGGATTCAACTGCCCCTCAACGAGGATTTACTCGACAACAACTACAAGTGATTCCCGAGGATACGCAATTGCCACCGCATGGTCTTAACTAGCACCGTTGCGTCTATTGCACTCAAGACAAGTCAACATCACATTATTTCTGACATGACCGAGATTGTTATTTTTTCTGTCTACGGTGAATTGGCGAGGATCCTTATCCGAATACTGCCAACGCATTATACAATTGCAACTCGCGCAGTGATTATTCTGTTGTTTCTTCAAAGTGATTATTAGTTCAGCATCAATATCAAATTCTCGTTGTTTTTTTTTGTCCTGTTGTTTGTAACCGGAGAGTTTTTTTTATTAATGATGCTAACATCAATATCACTTATTGTTGTGTAATTATCATCGAAAACAACTCTTCGAAGTTGATTTATGTTTCGTACTCTGGATACTGCGAGATAGATTAAATTCGACCATTCGATGTGATTATCCACCATCCAAACAATTGTATTCGATATAGTCAATCCCTGTGAAGAGTGTATTGTTGCTGCGTATCCTAGCGTCCACGGGGATTTATTAGCACGCAATGCATCTTCAACGACATTGATATCAACCAGCACAATATCATTTAATACCAGAATTTGTTTTTCACTCTGTCCTGGAATATCAACTTCAATATTCTGTTTTCGTGTATCCGACGGCCTATAACAAAGGGGTACTGGAAGCGTTGCAAATTTTTCTTTATGCAATTCAAATAACTTCATTTGAAGTGTGTCCCTGACTATTTTTCTACTTGCAATGATCAAATCGTTTGGTCTCCATGTTTCCCAGAAATCATTCATTTGAGTTTCTGAAATCACTTCACGCGCTATTTCGCATTGGATTCTATCCGGTTGTAATCTAATTAGCGCTTTGAACTCGCGTAATCGTTCATCAAGTGATCTATAATCAGTGGTGATTTCTTCATAGTAGTCTACAAAACCCTTTAGCCATTCATGTGGAGATGCACCGACAAATGGTGGTGGTTGGCCGTGATCCCCGCACATGACGACTTTTGTGTTTTTGTTTAACAACCACTCAAGAAATGTTTTTAATACATCTAATGACACTGTGCATATTTCATCCCAAATTATGATTTCAGGAATGAATTTATCACCCATACGCTCAGGAGTCCATTTGTCACCTTTCCATCGAAAAAAACTGTGATAAGTGCAAGCATTTACCCCTCGTTGTATCATCTCTCTGGCGAGTCTGTGAGTCGGTGTTAGCACAATCATGTTAGAAACGCTAGCGTTTCCACGACGAAATAATTCAATTGCACGAGTTGTCTTTCCTGACCCACCACAACCGTTTAAATAAACTGTCTTGTATCTACATACTGGATCAGATACCGGTGGTGCATTAGAAAATTCTGATTGAATTTCAATACGGTTACAACAAAGATATTTATCATCCATGGCAACGTCTGCGGATTCACAATACTCATGTAGCATCTCCTTTTTAAATCGCCAACGCCCCCAATTTTCTTCGGGATCTGTGAATGCCGCTACAGCTGATTTGTACTTATTGTGTATATACATCGAATCAGTGGCCACTCTAACCGCGGTATTAGGAAATCTATTTATCATCGAAAATAGATTAATAGAAGCATAGGCTAACATTGAACTTCTCAAATGTGTGTGCTGGGAATTATATCCATCACAGTAGGTAACAACCGTACCTAATTTCTCACCATTGGATAGAAAAGCATCCTTACGGGATACAAGTTTTCCCTGTTTCATTAAATCCGCTACAATAAAATCGTACTCAGCGACATCTATGATCAACCGCGAAGAATATTTTGCGTTATCGTATCGTCCACCCTGGGTAAATTTACCGATTATTCTTCTTCCGAGATCTTTTGCTTGTTCTTTTTTCATTTCAAATAACTTCTTAGACCAATTTATGATTTCTTCTTCACTGAAATCTTGAAATTGTTTTCGTAGTTCGTTGATTATTCTATCTAGATTGGGTTGTGGTAGCCAAACTTCTTTCTGAGCTCGATAGCATATAATAGCCTCGGAAACAATCAACGATATTAGCATACCACAATCAATCATATATCTCAATAGCACTATTGGCATCCAGGCCTTTTCAGATAGGTGTCTACCGAGCCAAACATAACTACACGGATGTAACCCTGTAGCTAATTCAAATGATATCACACGAGCGAATCCGGTTAAATCAAAATCAGGCAATGGTCCATTAATCGCAACACGAGTCATTTCATGCGTGGGGTGTCCAAATCGTTTGAAGTACTCAGCGCATTCCCCATACCCGAGAAAACTTCCGGGATAACACGCGGATATATCAATTGAAATCATACCATCACGTGAGTATTTCGTATTCCACAGTCCTCCATGACCAAATTCGACGCAACTCAATTTAACATCCTCGAGAAAATCATTTCGTGTTGGACGCCATGAGTTTTTTTCTCTTGCGAAGTGAGCTACCACTGATGGAATAGTAAAACTATCCGTGAGTAGTTTTTCATGGGAATTCTCCGGTGAAAAATCACTAGCGATTTTTCTCATTCTGTTATCTAATTCTTCAATGCGATATAATTCACCATTTGGTTTTACAAATTGATCGAATTCTTCATCACTTCTAAGTAACCACACTGACACAGGATCATCCTTACACAACGCATGAATAGCATCGAATAATTTCTCTTCATAGAAAACATCCCCGACGAACTCCTTAGGGATATATTTCACGGTTCGTTCTCGTGGAAATATTGTTACCGCAGGTGTCCACGCGTGTTTGTTATGATCAATAATCTGTATTGGTGCTCCATTTTTGTTATATTTCGGTTCGTATAAAACCTCTCCCGTTATCGTCATAACTGTTATTGGAAATCTTAATGATGTTTCTAATTTAGCTATATCAGAAATCTTTGCACCATGCTGTTTCACTGTCAGTTCCCACTCGGTTATTTTCCTACGTCGCAGATCAGTTAGTTTATTTCCTCGGGATGCATTTGTGAAGTGTTCTATTATTCGTTCTGCTACACAATTAAGCCCTGACGAATATTTCATAGGAGCTAGTTTTGCGATATCGGGTTTATCATTTAACGGATATATCCCATAAACCATTGCTGTTACGGGATAAGATCTTTCGTAGTATGGTTTATCAATGCCGGTTAGAATCCCTGGTTTGGAATCTCTACTCACAATGACAGCTTTTTTATTCTTGAGGATTGGTTCAAATTTATCCTTAATAATCCATTTGCCATCGACTTCGATAATGAATTTGATTCGGAAAAAATGCCGTTTTTCCCCAACACGTGAAATTATCACTGCTGCTTTTTCATCATTCATGGTAGCATCAACAACACCATCAATTCGAAATGTTGACCAACAATAAGATGCTCCATCACGCTTGAATTCATTAAAACAGTCTCTGATTTTACTAATCATGGCTTTATCAAGAATTGTATTCTTTGGTGTATTAGAAACTATATCGAGATTGAATTGAGCATCTTTCCAGGGGTAATCTCTCTTGGACGTTTTTTTTGGTTTATCGAGATTAAATCTAGGATTGATTTTCAATAATCTCTTAAACTCTTTCATGTTTCCGTCTATTGGACGTTTTTTGGGTTTATCGAGATTAAATCTAGGATTGATTTTGTTACGTCTTTTTGGTTTATCGAGATTAAATTTAGGATTGATTTTCAATAATCTCTTAAACTCTTTCATGTTTCCGTCTATTGGACGTTTTTTTGGTTTATCGAGATTAAATCTAGGATTGATTTTTAATAATCTCTTAAACTCTTTCATATTTCCGTCTATTGGACGTTTTTTGGGTTTATCGAGATTAAATCTAGGATTGATTTTTAATAATCTCTTAAACTCTTTCATGTTTCCGTCTATTGGACGTTTTTTGGGTCTATCGAGATTAAATCTAGGATTGATTTTTAATAATCTCTTAAACTCCTTATCAGCATTGAATTCAGCATTTTTCGAAGGCGTTTTCCTTAATTCCTTCATGCTATAATTAAAACAAGCATTTAAATGAAAGATTTTTATATAATGAATCACTGCAAGTGGCTTATGATTGGATCAGTAACCCCGTGTAACAAATCATGCAGAAATGAGTTTTGTGGGTATCATATGCAAAGCTTTCGACGTGGAAGCCTTGGTCCGTTACCCTGTATTCTATGTGGAGTTGGGGTCAGGGGAAAATCTCAGTTGTGTTTGAATTGCGGTGGTAAGCGATACAGGGAGTTGAAGCGTTATTATGATAAAAGAATAAAAAATGGACAATCAATCAGAAATTTTGACCCTGACGCTGACAAAGTCAGTATTCTTGACGCTGACAAAGTCAGTATCCTTGACAGAGTCAAGGATAAAATCATAAGAACTCCTCAAGACTACATCGAAAGATTTATCATTAAACCAAACGATGAATTAGACAAACAATAGTATAATATATAAATGAACCAAGAATTCAGACAACACCCTGTGATCACAAATTATGAAGCATCCAGTGATGGTGTTGTAAGAAACCGCAGACTGAAGAAACCAGTTGGGTGGGATAATGGTATGGGGTATTTGATGTTTGGTGCTGGAAAGAAGAAATATTACTGCCATCGTTTCGTGTATGAATGTTTCAATGGATTGATCGAGGATGATTTTGTTATTGATCATATCGATTCTAATCCGAAAAACAATTCTTTATCAAATCTGCAGGCTATCACACAAAGTGAAAATTCCGAACGAGGGGGGACTGGGAAATACTCGAAAAAAGCGAGACCTGTGAAATCTTTGAATACGATAACTAACGAAGAAAAAATATTTCAATCAATGAATGAAGTTAGTAGGCACTTTGATATTTGTATATCCTCAGTACGATTCGTTGCAGAGGGAATAACCAAGACGGCTATTTCAAAAAGGACGGGACAAAAAGTTCAATTTAGTTATGTCTGATGCGTCATATTTTTCATTTAGAAATATATAATTGTTATAGAATAATGAATTCTGAAAACATGAATAGCATTTTATCCGAGATTTCAAAATTGAAAAGTTGGGATATTGAACTATCAGATGGGTTAAATCCTGATCAAATCATGTCTGATTTTCAGGATATAGAATACGGAGTTAACAACAATAAATACATGCTACCAAAGAAGTATGCGCTCATCAAAAGAATTCAGAATTCTATTAAGGACTCTCTCGCATTTTCCAGTGACGTAAGTGTGTTCGCTCCGTTGTATACCATCGTAGAACGAATACGAAAAGAATTGGGGTACGAATACGAATTGAAAAAGGAGGTTAATTCTAAAGTTAGAAACCTACGGGCGTTAATTCAAGAAAATGAACAATTTTGATTGACCATTTATCATTATTTGATTGTGACCGTCCCTTATAGAGATTTTAATTTTTTTTTAGCATTTTTTGATTAAAAATGTCAAAATCAGTGAATAAAAAATTGATGGCTGGTTGGTCTGGTATCAAATACACTAAAAAATTCAAAGTGGGGAAAGTGACATTATTATTATTTTATATACAATTTGGACACTTTCCCCATCGATGAACGAAGGTGTATCACGATGAAATAACACTTCCATGATCGTGTTAGGTCGGATTAAAAAATGGTTTTGCAATTGAAAAATTGTTTCTGATTTTAAATAATGGTCAATGAAGCATTAACAACCCGATTGGCACGTGAACGACTGGATGCAATCAGGAGATTTGTACCAATTCGTGACTCTGTACGGAATAAACTGCAACAACGACAACAAGCGCAGACTGACTTTTCTGTGTCAAGTGAACAACTGTTTACTCCGATAACAAGTGCGACCAAAGATGTGAAAAAGTTAACTGAAGCAGCGATATATGGAGATATTCCTGAGCGAGAACGAGTAAAGAAGGCGCCGCTGCTTGATACGCTTGAAAAGATAGCAGCAGAGACCGGACAAACACGCGCAGGGATACAACAGCTATCCAGTGATATAAAAACTCAGCGCGAGTATGAACAATTAGCTGATATTGATGATTCTGCGCCTGAACCACAACCTGTTGATGTCGTCACCCCAAGAGGTATCCCCTTTATAGACAAATTAACCGAAGAAGCTATAAAAGAAATCAAAGAATCTCAATTAATAAAACTCGAAGATTATGCGGATTTTGGTATTTTCGCTGCCCAAAAATATTATTCAAAGGGAGAGTTTTTAAAAGACGAGTATAAAAACAGTAGAATTAAACGAGACGACTGGGTAGATTGGTTGTATAAAATAAACAAGGATATTACTGGTAATTTGAAAAAGGATACAATTAAGTACAGAACTTTTAAAGCAGGAGTTGATAGCTATGGTATACAAAAACAACAAAGTCGAGGCCGACAAAGACAATTACTTGATGATAGTGAGGGCGCAACTGGTACAACTGAGGAAACAAGCGGAAAAGGATATTCGATTGGAAATCCAAAGGATGTCTTTGACTCTACCACGACATGTCCTGGTAGTGTTATCAATGATATATCACGATTAGAAGTTCTTGTAGGAGGTTTCCGAGCTGGAAATAACTCACCGGAAATAATCAATGAAGCAGCTGATATCTGTAGACGATTATTTCAGGGTGGTATCATGGATATCAAAACATATCGAGATTTCATTGACGAGTTAGTGGAAAGTGGGTATCACAGTGATTAATCACCGAGACTGAATAAAAACGCTAGCGTTTCCAATTGAAAAATGGTTTCTGATTTCAAATAATGATCATACACTACAATCATGATAAACCAACCCCCGTCTACGTAGTTAATTCACGGTTTCCAGTTTATAGAGCATACTACGGAGATGGTTTAGGCAATACCATTGCAGGGTTATTTGCGAGAATGGCTCCAAAAGTGATGCCGTTAGCTAAACAACTAGGAATGAAAGCAATTGAAGTTATTCGTGATAAGGGTATTGGTGCTGTTGGAGATCTTGCTGGAAAAGCATTTTCAACTGCGAAGAATAAATTAACATCATTAGTGAAATCACGAAGTGATTTACGAAAAAAGAAACCGTTACCATCTACAGCAGAGATGCCTGCAAGTGTTAGTAGAATTATAAATAACGCAGTAGACGAAAAATTAGCGTCGATGGCTTTAACCCCCGACCAAAGCAATATTGCAAATATGATAGCAGGAAGTGGCTTTAAAAAACTACGACGATGAAAATCGTTTATGATTTCACGATTTAGACTCTGATAAATAGAATAAAATGTTCAAAAAATCACATGATCCGGCGTTTGATATAGACGCCCCAGTTGGCAAGGATGATTCTGTACGCGATTATCAATATTACGCCTATCATGCCATAGACTCAAATTGTCGAGCAAGAATTGAACTTCAAGTCCATGATACCAGTAAATACTTTTTGCCCTGTGAAGCGTTTATTGAAGTAGAAGGAGAACTTGTAACAGCTGATGATACTCCTGCTGTACCAGCACCGTATCCAGATGGTACTCAAGTCGGTTTTGTCAATAATGGTATTATGGCGTTATTTGAGAGTGCTAGATATCTCATTGATGGAAAAGAAATTGAGTCCATAGATCGCGATGTTGATATGGCTACAACAATAATCGGGTTAGCGAGATATTCCGATGATTATACAAGATCAGCAGGACCCTCTATGATGTTTGCAAAAGATGGTAAGAATACCGCTGGAGGAAATCCATTTGTTGTAAGACGACCAAAAAAACGTGATAATAGTGATGCTGATGTCGAGAATATGATTATAAACAACGACGTTAATTTCAATCTAGGAGCTGCAACACGAAGCTCAATGTTGCAAGGAGCGCGTAAATCATTTTCATGCGCGATTCCACTGAATCACATATTTGGATTCTGTAGAAACGTCAGAAAAGTTATCTACGGGGCGAAGCATACAGTATCGCTTGTACGAAAGAGTGATGATAGTGACGCAATCTGGAGGATTCCAGCGGATGCTGCAAATCCCAATGCTGATGCCGGTAAAGTCAATTTAACAAAAATATCATTGTGGATGCCAGTGTTGACTCCAGCAATCACCGCAGAAGAACGATTACTATCATTTATGGACCAAGGAGGAAAGTCGTTGTTGAGTTGGCTAACCGTGAGTACAGATGTTAAACAATCAAATATCAACGGGTTATTCACGTGGAATCTAGCATCAAAACAAGGCGTTGCTGCGCCACGTCATATATTTATTGCGTTACAGGATAACACACGAGTTGGCGATCAACGTTTCAGTCATAAGATATTTGATCAATTAGGTGTGAAAGACGTCTCACTGAGAATAAACGGCCAGCAGGAACCATCCGAGGATATACAACTTAATTACACAGAAAATCATATTGCTCGCGTGTATCATCGTCTGTTGTCATTTATGGCACGCGATCAAAATGTTGATACTGGTTTGCAAATATCACAATTTGATTTTAAAAATCTGTATCCGATCTATTACTTTTCACTGGAACATCTTGATTTAACAAGACAATCTGTTGTTGATATACATTTTAGAGCTAATGTGTCTCGTGGTGCTATTGCTAATTATAGAGCAGTTGCTGTCATTCTCAGTGATAAATCAATGCTACTTGAAGGTGTTGGTGGAAGAATGAGAGTGGTAGATGCCCCAGTGGAAAACATGTAATTGAAATTGTAAACGATTTAGAATCAATCAATTATGTATAATGTCATATAGTGTTATTAGTGTTGCGTTAACTCCCGGTCAATTAAAAAAATTGCAATCGGAATCAGCTAAAAAATGTGGAACCACAATCACGTTGAAACCCAACCAAATGACTGGTGGTGCAAATAAACTATCACTGACAACTCGTCAAATAAAACATTTCAATGATGCACTTGCAGCCAAAAAAGGTGTTCAGATTACTCTTTCTGCGGCTGCTATCAAAAATATGATTAAAACAGGCGGTATATTTCCGTTGTTAGCTGCGATTCCAGCATTGATTGCAGCAGCAGCCCCAGCAGTGGCTAAAGCAGCGGCGTTAGGGGCTGTTGGTACTGCAGCAGGAATGGCACTAAAGAAGGCAACTGGGAAAGGATATAAAAAAAGGGAAAGGGTCTAAGACTACCAGGAACCCCGTATTCGTGGTACAGCGGGAGATCCGTGAACGGATCGGGTCTAAGACTACCAGGAACGATTTATTAATTCAGGAACCTATGGTTCCCAAATCTTCGATGGTTCCTATGTCCAATTTTGATTTAATGGATGCTGCTAAAAAACTAGCGATTAAAAACTTCAGAGGTGTCTTTATGAAAGATCAATTACCACATCAACCAAACAGCGTTGAAACCGGAATCATTAATTTAGATAACAGCACCGGACCTGGAACTCACTGGGTTGCATACGCTATTGATCCACGTGGGATTGTCTATTTTGATTCATATGGATTAGCCCCACCAAAAGAGTTTATGCGGTATATAAAAACCCTTCCAATGAAGACTTGGTATTCTACGCTACCAACACAAACGATGATTGACCCACCAATATGCGGCAGCGAAGTATTAAATGTCCTTGACGCTATTTCTAACTCCTTGAGTAACCCAAGCGGAAAACCACCACATGTTGTCGTGAATGAATACACTAGTAATCGCTGGCAACGACAGAGTCGTCAAAAACGATTTTAGAGAGAGAAAGAGTTTTACAATAACATGATTGATATTTGGGGGAGATCTTTGAAACCCAAACCCGATGACACTGCACCACCTGATTCTGTCAAGGATGTAAAAAAACTAATCAAAGATGAAATAGCTGAGACGTTGAGCTTAACAAATGTTGATCCTAATGAAATAGTTGTATTTCAAGACAAACAGGGTAAATTGAAATCCAGTGATGTGTCATTGGATGATATTTTAGTTAAACAACGAAACGCAATCGAGAACACCGTTGCGTTATTTTCGGATCAGGGTAAATTGAAAACCAGTAATATTTCTCTGGATGATATTTTGGTTAAACAACAAAACGCAATCGAGGATACTATCGCGTTATTTTCCGATCAGGGTAAACTCAAACCGGGTGTACTCGTTTCGACGATTACAGATCGATTAAAAACTCTCAACGATGAGTTAAACAATTCTGTGTTTGTACTAACAACACTTGAATCTAGAATTGAAGAAAACGGAAAACAGTTTTCAGTTTTTCGTAGAAATATCATTGATAAATTTATTGGAACCCAGTTGGATAAAATTGAAATAAAACTCCCTGATATTAAAAAATCCATCGATGAGACGAAAACTTTCATCGAAGCCGTCAAAGGTGATTTTTCGAGGATGATAACAATCATTGAAAAAACAAAAATTCCTCATGAGAAAACCAATAACGTAGTATATACAATCCAACACGGATCATTTTTGTGGACACCTACAGACAACAAATTAGATATCACTGCAACCGTTAAGGGTATTTATCGATTAACACTGGTGACAACGGTTCAATTTAATATATCATCGTCGAGTTCATCCGAGGTCAACAATACGATTTCAACGATCATCGACAAGGATAAAACTGAAAAGTTCACGATAACATCTACTGATAAACATTTGACTAGAACTCCGGTATCATGGTATGTAGAATTCGTAGCGGATTTAAGTAAATAACTAAATTGAAAGGATTTCACAATTGAAAACGCTAGTGTTTTTAAAATAAAAATGATTTCATCAACTCAATGTCGCTATGATCAGGTCAGAGAATTTCAGAATAGACTCAAAACCCTCACTGAGGAGTATCAAATAAAAATAAAAAAATACCGACGAAGAATCACCGCAATTGATGTTATTGTGTACTCTGTGTCAAGCGTTCTCACTGGCGCCGGAATAATACTAGCATCTGTTACAATGATTGCCCCGGTCGTAGTTCCAATTTGCATTTCTGCGGTGGCTACAATCGGGGGTATATCAACCGGGATAGCAAAAAAGATATCATCATGCAGCCAGAGTAAACTGCAGAATTACTTACTTCAATTTCATATTGCATCAACCGCATATTCGCAGTTATCCCTGATGATATCATCGTCACTCGATAATACGATTATATCAGATAGTGAATTCTCAGCGATGGTCAGTATTTTTGATTCCGCGATATCGAAATTAGAGCGACAACATGAGTATAATAACAATGACAACACCGATGGAATCAGAAAACACGAACCCAAAAAACAAAATGATCTCAATAATATCAACATTACCAGATTGTGAGTTCTCAGTGATGGTCAGTATTTATGATTCCTCGATACCAAAATTAGAAATAAATCATAAGTATAATAACAATGACAACACCGCAGGAATTACTTCAACGAATAGTGGAGAACACGAACCCAGTACAAACAAGCATGATATCAATAACATCAACGAATCCAGAATTCAGTGTGAATTTCCCCTCTCCGGTCCCAGTGAAGGAGATAGCGCTAGCAAAACTACGAGTGTATCACAGTTGGCCTAATATCAGATCAAAATCATTTGGTGGTCAACAACCCAATAATTCTTTAGTGTTTGCAAATAAGAATAAACCAGACGGTACCCCAGACTGGAATGTTGTTTCCATACCAACAGGGTCATACCAAATCGAACAAATCAATGATGAATTCGCGCGTAGAATAAAATCGATTACTGGAGTAGAGTCAAAAATCGCTATAACAGTTCATAAACCGACGCTATCATCCGCAATTGAGATAAACACAGAAGGATACGTCGTAGATATCTATCAAAGCTCTATTAGAACCGTACTAGGATGGCCTGAATTACCACCCCAGAGTAAAACTCTGGAGGAAACCGTTAATTTACCCGAACCACAAAAAACTGATTATATCACCGACAGAATAAAACCCGATAATCCAATAAAAAGCTATAGCTATTACAATAAATTTAATGTTTTTAATGTATTGAAAAATCCCATCGTTAAGAAAGATTTATACTTAATTCGACAGGATAAAATCACTGAAAATTTCACAGCGTTCAATAACGATATTTCGTTGTTGTTAATATCTCTTAAATCTGGCTCTCTCACCCGAGATGAATTTATCAGCGTCGTAGAAACATGCAACAAAATCATCAATGATATGGAAACATTTAATTCACAAATTATTCAAGAGATATTAGGTGACAATAGCCCTGAAACAAAGAATTTATTTGCAGATGAATATAAAATCCGCGTTGAAGATATTCCAACATTCAAACTACCAGGATATAACGTACCAGAACTACAAAAATCTCTCAGTGATGCCATCGATGTTGGTTTTAAAATAATTCATGATGCATGGAAAAAAATAACATCACCGGAAATAAAAATCCTCAAACACAATAATGACCCAGATGGTGGCGGCAGGCATATCGCTCCGTTCAACGTGAATATATCCTCAGTGATTGCGCTCAATTTAGTATGTGATGTTATCGAAGGAAGCTATCAGATTAATCTAGAGCAATCAAATCAAGCTCAGCAAGGATATATTCTTTATTCATTTGCACCAACAGCTCCTCCAGGATTCCTAATTATTGAAAACCCAATTAATCCTGTCTACATGCGATGCCATAATAATTCATTAACCAGAATTAATTTCAAACTCACCGACCAGTCAAATAATCTGATTGATTTACAAGAAGAGGTGTTAGCGATTAGTCTGTTTGTGAGATCCTAAAGACTCGATCAAATCATTTATTATTTTTTGTTATCCCAGAACTGAAAACTTTAGCAGCAGAGAGGGTGGATGACAACAAGTTGCGACCAAAATTGATTAAAAAATCGTTTTCATTTTTTTAGTTAAAATGATTTCGTAGGGAGATTTCAATCAATTTTTTGTCTGAAAACGTTGTAGGGTTCGCCTTTTTTTTGGTTAAAATAAGATTATAAGACGGCTCGGTTTAGGATTTCAATCAAAGTTTGTCTAAAAACGTTGTAGGATTCACCCTCTCTGCTGCTTGTTATGTTATAATGAATGTTGATTGTACAGGTAATAAATCTATATATTTTTTCAAACAATAAGTAAAACAATGTTCTATCTCTGAGAAAGAAGTAAAATATGTTAGTATATCCAATATAAAGTCTACAGTCTTTTGATAATGTATGAAGAAATTATGTTTGACATGCTAAATAATATTTAAAATTTCACTCATTTACACAAAGGTAATTTTTGTCATCAAAGTAAAATCGATCCAGTCATTTTGCATATTTTAACAAACAAACCAATATTTATAAAGACCTATCATGTCTCGTCAACCTGTAACTATTATTTTATCAGTAAAATAATGAAGTGTTGCTTTACAAATACCTTCTGTTAGTTGGCAAACATTACTTTGTAATATCAAGCAGGACTCTCCATCCAGTGACAACAGAATTGTGACATCATTGTACAAAATTAGTATGCCTATGAAATACGGAAAATTAGACCATCACTTTCCAAAAGCATAATACTTTTGTCAAACAGGGCAAAGAGAATATGATATTAAAGAAATTTAAAAAGAAGAAAAGAATCTACAGAAACACACAAAAAATACATATGTAAATGTGTTCACATGCAGTTATTTCAACATTTACTGCCTTTTAATAGACAGACTTAAATGATAACCCCCCAAACCAATGAAAACAGGTATATAAATAATGATCTTGTAAATTTATTGCAAAACAAATTCAGAACATGCACTGGCAGAAAAGGGGAATTGCAAAAATGTTTGTAATATGTAACACTGTGAATTTAAATAATGAACTTTTTCGGAAAATTGCAACAAGAAAATACCATAAAAATAATCACTTTTTCATGAACACATTCATCCAGTAAGACATCTGTCAGTACCCTTTGAAGTCTTAGAGAGTTCATGATCTCTAGGGCATTAGAAGTCTGTAAACAATTTCAAGGCATGGAATCAGGTCTTGTATTATTAATTTAATAATAACTCTGTTTATTGTTAATGAAGCAGTCGGAAGGCTCTCCAGAAGAAATGGCTGACATGTTGCTAATTCGGCCATTAATTTGTGATAATCAAACTCTTTTAAATTTGGATAGTCCTTTTTGAAATGGATAACTGTTGTCAGATCTAACACACTTTTGTCATGCACTTTTTACAATATCCATTAAAATTCTTTACTGCCATTTTGATACTTTTGATATTGCAGCATTGTTTCAGCAATTGTGGCTGCATCAGTATATAGCACACAGTGCAATAATTCTGCTCTGTCATGGTTTGAAAAAAAAAAAACAGCAACAAACCTTTGTCTTTAAACATCATCAATCAATTTTTCTACACCAGGCCTAACACTAACAACTTAATAATGTGCACTAAGTGAGGCAGCTGTAAGTACCACTGCTATAAGTCTCTGATATGACTCAGCCAGGCTTTGAACCCACAACCTCCTGCATCCAAGATGGATTCTCTATCTTCTAGAGCATGGGAACGGTCCCATTATTAAAAGTGACTGTGACCTTGAACAAGGGTGGTAGGTGACTGGATGTGTAGGCTATTGAAATGACTCTTAATTATGATTAAAAAAAGACTAACTATTAAAAATGTTTTCTGAACTCATCATGATCATGCGTTAAAACTGAAACTAAAACATTCAGCAAAATTCTGACAATGGTGCAATCGCTGACCGACAAACAAGTAACGTATATCTCCCCTACTAATGCAGGTGAGGCAATAAAATATAAAAATAGGGACCAAATAATATTTTTTTTATACAAAGGAGTTTTTTTAAAGCTATTTTTAGTAATAGCAGCCATTTGTGAGGGCTGATAGTGGACATTTCTGTAAATTGTAAATTGCCTGTAGCCATAATGCTTCTGAATCTGTTCATATTTTCTTCCTTATTTTGAGTACAATAAGTATAAGAAAGATGTTTGTGTTTATTTTTTGGTAACAGTAACCATGTAATTTGACTCGTAATGGTCATTTACACAAATCTGAGAGAATTTCATGCTTTCATGGCTTCCAGATGTTTATAAAAATGATTTCAATTTGCCAAAATACATTTTGATCTGTGGACAATAGCAATTTTTCATGGGCTGACAAGATGTATGCAGTTCCAAAATGTGATTTCACTAGTCATGTGATCTCAATAGCAACTTTTCATGGACTGACAAGATGTATGCAGTTCCAAAATGTGATTTCACTAGTCATGTGATCTGAAAGGAATATAGTGTGAGACAGATTAGCAATGAAATTTAGTATGGATGAAGCTCATCATGATGATTGACTGTTTATAGCAAACATTGTACATTTGAGGTTGCTATATGTAGATTCAAATAGTAAACACACACACAAATAAAAACATGCAATGAAATTATTTTACTAAGTAACAAAGGAGCAAACTATTATATAATTACATTTTTTTCCAATAAAGATAAATCATGTCATTTTGCCATAAAATTAGAGCAAAAATAGTTAATATTTTGGTTAAGTGCTTTGACTGAAAACTTACTGCTGTTCAATAACTAGGAGAGGAGGATCAGTTTGTCTCTCTTTTGTTAAGGATAAAGTGTCTGCCTGTATTTCTTGTGTGGTTCTAACTGGAAAAAAATTCTTTACCTTTTAGTACCTGATGTGACACATCACACCTAAATTATGGTAATTAATTTGAATAATAAATGTATAAATATGATGGCAATTCAATTAAACCATTGATATTTTAAAAGTAACCAGTCATCTCAGAATATGCATTCAGAGTACTCAGTACTGACAATAAGAAAACAACATTAAGACTATAACAATGTGCGAAGAACCAGTGTACTGCTCGTTAGCACAACCATTTCAAAATGGATTCACTCTAATGGTTAGTACTCCTCCTGCTTCTAAAACATGTCCACTAAATCTCGACAAGGTAGGATCCTGAATAAAACTGAATACCATCATGTGTACATATTATTATTAATATCAGCTGGAAAAGTACAAAATAAAGTGTAACGCCGATTTTCAAAATATTAGCATTGGGGTTTTTTTTGGTAGAAAGATCATCACATTTATTACACCATTCAAAAGTCGTCCTCCAAAACCAAAGCCAAAATTTTTTCAACAAATGCTATTAGTAATGAAGAAGAATCTTTATTCTTAATTTCATCTAAAATCTTTATTCTTAATTTCATCTAAAATCTTTATTCTTAATTTCATCTAAAATCTTTATTCTTAATTTCATCTAAAATCTTTATTCTTAATTTCATCTAAAATCTTTATTCTTAATTTCATCTAAAATCTTTATTCTTAATTTCATCTATCTCCGCTTATTCATGTTACGAATGTAAAAGTGGCATGTCTTAAAGTCAAGTTTAAGACTATAATTTTTGTATGTATACACTGATTTCAAAAGATGCTTATATGCTTATTTCATGATCTTATTAACTGGGTAAGTTGAATTATTGCTTCTTTGACTCATGTTGAGGGATCTTTCACTTTTGGCCGTAAGGAAACTCTTTTTCTTTTTTCCTTTTGGAATATTAGTTGTCTTTGAACAAGTGTGAAATAATATTGGTATTCTCTCCATCTGCAGGCCACCTGCATTTACACGCGAGTATCTGTGTGTGTGTGTGTGTGTGTGTGTGTGTGTGTGTGTGTGTGTGTGATAAAAGCAGCAAAATAAATATAATATTTGTACAAACTTAAAGGGAGAGAGCAGATGGTGAAATCAAGGAAATGCCGTTTGCAGTAAATATTAAAGAAGAGGTCAAAAATATATTTTAACACGTATTCATACTTAGAGAACTTACACGCTTAACCGCATTCTACATAACAACACAACATAATAATCAGGCATTTGTCAAAACCTGTATTGGACATGTTAATGTTGTTATCAAAACCTTGATAATAATTTAAAACTCACAGATGTCTTACGGCCTGAACCTATTCAAACGATCAAATTTTACGGTTGCCAAACTAAAATCCAGGGTATTATGAACATGGTTAGTAAAAAAGACATCCTCATCATCCAAGGAGACTGGAATGCCAAAGTTGGCAAAGATGCTCTAAAAGACTGGAATGATCATTGTGGACCTTCTTGCAATGAGCGTACCAATGAAAGAGGGAGATGACTGCTCGAGTTAGCATGCTACAACAACTTGGTACTAGCCAACACCCTGGGCCAACATAAAGCTGCACGATGCTGGACATGGCACGCACTAAATGGAACCCATCATAACCAGATCGACTACATACTGGTTCAAAACCGTTACCGATCTGGCATCAGTAAAGCAAACACAATAACGTTGCAAGGTGATGATGTTGGGAGTGATCATGACCTCGTCATTATGAACGTCCGAGTGAGGCTGAAGAAAATCGACAAGCCAAAGAAAATCAGGCTCAAATTCAACCTCGAACAACTGAAGGACCCTAACATTTGCAAGTCATTCCAAGCCACAATTGGAGGAAAATTTGCTCCACTCCTTGTGATGGATGTTAATGTTAAATAGATGACAGACACTTTCAACACAGTCATGACAACAGCTGCCAAGAACATCAGTGGCCTCCATCGCACAAAGAAAAATACCTGAGTTATAGAAGAGATTCTGAATCTGTGTGATGCAGGAAGAGATCTCAAAAACACCAGACACACAACAGGGGGAGTGGAATACCGAAAAATAAAGAAGAATATCAGAAAAAGAAAAACTCGAAGAAAGCAAAAGAAGATTGATTGGACAAAAGTGCACAGAGATAGAGAGCAGTCTGATAAAGAATAACAGTAAAAAGGCTTTCCAAATTGCGAAAGACCTCACCAGACAGAAGCAACCAAGAACCAGTACCATTCAAGACAAAAATGGAAAATGCCTCACAGAAGCAAGAGACATTGCAGAAAGATGGATTGAGTATTGTAAGGAACTCTACAACCATCCGTCCACAGGAGACCTAGAGGTGCTTGAAGTTCCAAACTCCACAAATGACAATGATTTCCCCATTCTCAAAGAAGAGGTGGAGTCAGCAATAAGAGCACTGAAGAATGGGAAGGCAGCTGGAGTAGACAACATCCCAGCTAAACTTATCAAGAATGGTGGGGAATCAGTGATAGAGCTACTAATAAAAATCTGCACAAGATCTGGCAGACATGCGAATGGCCAACATAGTTGTGCCAAAATTACAGAACTATCGGTTTGAACAGTCTTGCTAGTAAAGTGATGCTGAAGATCATCTTGAACAGACTGAGCCCACAAGCAGAAGAAATAATCGCTGAAAAACGAGCAGGGTTCTGGAGTGGAAGAATCACAACAAAACAAATATTCAATCTTAGGGTTCTGCGTGAAAAGTACTCACAACATCAACAAGACATCTATCATGTGTTCATAGATATAAAAAAGGCTTTTAACAGAGTGTGGCATGAGCCATTGTGGACCACAATAAAGAAGTACAACATGGGTCAAAGGTTGACCAATACCATTATTCAGCTTTACGCTAAGGCTACCAGTGCAGTAATGGCTCAAGTTTATGTGGGGGACTGGTTCAAGACAACAGTTGGAGTACAGCAAGGCTGTCTCCTGTCACACACGCATGTCAAAGCTAAGAGCCATCTGGAGACAAGAATATCTGTCTGAAACCTAAATTCAGACTATAGAGTGCACAGACCATCTCAATCTTACTGTATTCATGTGAGGCCTAGACCCTGACAGCATAATTAGAACGAAGAATCAAGGTAATTGAAACGAGATGCTACAGAACCATCCCTGGCATCTCTTACATGGACCACATCACAAATGACGAAGTACGTAACACCATCTGGCACAACGTAGGCCATTATGAAAACCTCATCACCACTGTCAACAAGAGAAAGCTAAATCGGTATGGCCATGTCATTAAAGCCAACAGTCTATCCACAACTGTACTGCAGGGCAGTGTCCAATGTGGCAGAAGGAGAGATAGACAAAGAAAAAGTGGACTGACAACATCACATAGACCAGGAAACGTTTTGCGGAGACACAAGCATGGGCACTTGATCGAGACAAGTGGAGGGAAATGGTCATATGTTCATCAACACAGTGCCTCAACGACCACACTAGGTCAAGAGACTGATGATGATGATGATGATGATGATGATGATGAAGATGTTTTTCGAATGTTCCAAGTGATTTTTAGACTGGTTCACTGCTTCTGAAGGCCTGGATAATAGTTCGACTCGACTATTTGGGAAACTGAAGGCCCTTATTACACACATGAGTTTTACAGTAAAGTTATGAGACGATTGTTCTCATAAAGTGTTACGAAATGACTTTAGCCCCCAATTTTTATAATGAAATGTTTTGACTCGTATGTGTCATGGTTAGAGATAGTTCAAACCCTTTCTTAGAGGTATCACTCCCAGTGCTATAGAATGTTGTCCACATCATTGGAGAGAGAGAGAGAGAGAGAGAGAGAGAGAGAGAGAGAGAGAGAGAGAGAGAGAGAGAGAGAGAGAGAGAGAGACTGGGTAACTTTAAGAAAGGCGAATTCTCATAAAGTCTGACGGAATCGAACTTTATTGAAAGTATTGCTATTAGAAATCACATTCTAGATATAGATATACATCTACATAAATTTTAAATTATTATTATAAAAATTAAATAAAAACTGATCATATTCTTTCAAGCTTACCAACGTCATACAATTATGACATTTCTATCTTTAAGAATATAATTTAAATAATTAAATATCCAATACGTCGACAGTTATCAAAAATGGTTAAAAATTGAATATTTCGCACTGGCAGCTAGTTTATTTGTGGCCATTGCAGATCAAATGTTTGATTTACATATCTAAATTAGTATGTTATATGGCTTTTAAAAAATTCCTATTTCTAAATTTAGTAACACTACACATGAAGTTCATATATATATATATATATATATATATATATATATATATATATATATATATATATATATATATATATATATATATATATATATATATATCAATCCTCTCTGCGCCGTCTGGTGCTTGAGGCAACAGCAAGGGAGCACCATTTCGGTCTGTCGGCAGCTATTGCTGGGGTAGTCTGCAGGGTGAGGCCTCTGGTCTTAAGGTCTCTCTCCACGTGTGTGTGTGTGTCTAAAATCAAAGAATAATCAAAGAATACAAAATGTTTCAAATATAACTAACCAGTTACCAAGTTATTAAACCTAAGACAGTCAGATACCTGTTTTGCTACCTTACAGAAAATCGTACAATTACAGATCGAAGTTTCCTTACCTGTTCACCGTTCCAGTAGCCTAGTGGTTAGAGAGTCCGCAGCGCAAGTGGGAGGTGGTGGGTTCAACCCTGATCGAGTCATACTAAAGTCTTACAAAAATGGTACTAACGGCTGCCTCGCTTGGCGCTCATCCTTAAGACGTTAGTGCTAGGACTGTTTGCAGGCTTAGCATTAAGGAAGGTAATAGTAATTTGTACCAAAAAAATGTCTTTATTGAAATAATAAATATTTGAAGTACAAGAATAAAGAACTCTGCTTTTAGTACAATTTGCTAAATATTTTTAATAAAATCAAAGGATTCAATTGGTTAAAATGAAACACCTCATTTGTATATTGAAGACAATCTTCCTTGGATGCACTGAAATGGCCAAATTTAATTCTAGAAATACAAGGAAGCAGCTAGTTTACCTAAGTTGACTGTTACTTGGAGTACTTACCTATATTGACCCCCACAGACTTATTAAAAGTGTTTCACCCCTTTCATAGCAAGGATAGTATATCATACAAGGGATTGTAAACTTCAGAGAGCTGCCAGATTATCACGCGTTCCCATTTGAAGAAGTTCCAAGTGGTCCCTTGCGCACTGAGATCAAAGACAAAGCAGGGGAAGAGGTGGAGCTCTGGGACAATTTGCCTTCAGACTAGAAACATAGCCCTGCTTACGAAAGTTACAAATCGAAGGTAACTGGTTCTGTGTTATGATGTAAAACATTTTACATGTTATATTATTCATATATTAATTAAGATTTCATATTTTGCGAATATCAAAGCCGAAAGAAACATTGACCTTTCCCCTCCATTGTGATAAAAAAAAATTTGGTAATTTTATGATGGTATAAAATACAATATAAACGATAAGATCTCATTTTATGCACTCATGCATGACTTTTAACTCAATAATTTAGTCCACGTACCCATATTTATATTTTAAAATTGACCATCAAAGTTAAATTAAGAGATCTTGGCTCTGATATTATCTTAATGATATGATAATATAGAAGATAATATCAGCGATAAGATCTATTTTTATTACTCTAAATTAACGTTGATGTTCAATTTGACAGTATATGAATGGGTTAATGAACTACACGATTGAGTTAAAATCTGTAACAATGCATTTTTCGATGCGTTGAGAGCATATAATAACTGTTAATTATATCGTATATTTTGTTTACTAACTTATAAAGTGGTTTACAAAAAGTTATAATGCATAATTTACTTCTAATTTTTACAAAGACTTTTGTTAAATTTTAAATAAATTATATCAGTGTGTCAATAAAACGATATTTTTTTTCCAGTGTTAATAATGAACTATAGGAGCAGTGAGGTTGACAAATATGACATGTGTGTAACTTTTACTGGCCCCTTGAACAGATCCATATCATAATGTTACAGTGTACCGGGCGCCTTAATTTACATAACAATAGGGAACAGGTGAGATTTGGACGGTTTGATGAGGAATTTCCGACACACAATAGGTTAGTCTTAGGGGCACCTGATTAAATGGAAAGGACATTTCGCCCCCATCGAATTGACACAGAGGTAGGTGTGTTCAAGTGAGGAGGGTAATGTTATTTTTTCATTTTCAATATGAGGTGGACTGGTAAAAGAGTTTTAAATATAAAGTAATAAGTAAAACAACTCAACACCCACTTCTACACTTCTAGCCCATAATGTTTCAATCAGGGATAAAAACCAGTGGTAAAAGTAGTGCAATCCGCGAGGTCGATGTGAAGACGTCATATTCCAAACATGAAGTTTATGTGTGTGTGTGAGAGAGAGAGAGAGAGAGAGAGAGAGAGAGAGAGAGAGAGAGAGAGAGAGAGAGAAAACAAACTTGTATAATTTTTTGGACCCCATCGTGGAATGCAAGAGCAAAACAGAAGCAAATGATCAGAGAGCTACAAATGCTGCAAAATAACTGCAAAATAATGTAACCAGAACGTGTCACTAATAGCCACCCCCACCATTGGAATAGAGTTGATACTGATAGACGGAGGGTAGGTAACACTATTACCGTATGTTCCCAGTATGAAATGAATTGATTACGAGATATTGAAAAAACAAGTGGTTAAAAATGTTCACATTATAATTCTTGACCCCATGACCACTTCAGAGACAGAACCCAGGGACGTGAGTGATTATCTTAGAAGCAGATTATTCCTGATATGAAATGAATCTGTTAAGGGGATACAAAGCTACAAGTGTTGGATTATATTTTTTTTTTAAATGAGGCGCCGTAGCGGACATAAGCTGATCCAATGAGTAAGTTGCAGTTGAAATTTCGATGTCGTATGCTGAGAAATCCAATATCACGTGTTGGATCAAATTACATGTCCTTCAAGTTCCATTTTCTAGATCGAGATGTTAAAAATTGTATATGTTGATTATACAGTAGTGGTTTAAAGTTCTATTTCTTATGTCGATGTTTTACAGTGTATATTTTGAATTACACAGCGGTGATAGTTGAAATTTTAATATCATATGTCGAGAATCCCTAATTCACACGTTGAAGGTAAATGTTTGTGATGAAAGTTCCATTGCATGTGACGAGTATTTAGATTTCTTCTGTTAAATTTCACAAAAGCGAGAGGAGCCTCCTGGTTTAAAAATAACGCGGCCCGTCAACGAGAGCGACCTCTGGCGAAGAAATCCATAGTAATACTCGACCTGTGAATGGTGACTTTCAAACTGATAATGCATGAAATGTAATGACGCCTCATAATTGAATACACGAATGATGTATCTTAATACTCGATATGATCAATAATTGTTAAAGTGGACGTTGTCATTGTATAATGTAACTTTAAATACCAACATATTAATTCACCAGATATAAATAGCAATTCTGACAACATGTACAATAAAAATGTCGAACTACCGCAGTGTAATTCAACATACACAATCTAAAAACTCAACATACACATGTTAAACCCAAGCTCTACACTTATGATATTGACATTTCTACCACATCGTGTAATTCAAACGACGCAATCTAAAACATCGACATAGAAAATATAACTTTCAACCACTACAGCTTAATTCAACAGATACAATTTAAAAACTCCACATACGAAATGAAACTTTAAGCCCAGTCAATGTGATTCAACATGTTAAAATGAAAGTCTCGACATGTGACATAGCAATTTTAACAGTCGTGTAATTCAGAACATACAATCTAAAATATCGACAGTGGACATCGAATTTTCAAGCATCGCTGTATAATTCACCACCAGATGAAATCTAAATACGGAACATATGAAATAGAGCATTCAACATAAACTTTTTGAACCAATACATAAATCAGGCATTCTCGACTATGACATTGAAATTTCAACCACCGCCGTATAATTCAAATGACACAATCTAAAACCTCGACATAGAAAATATAACTTTCAAAATCACTACTGTTTAATTCAACATATACAATCTAAAATCTAGACCTTGAAAATGAAACTTTAAGGGCATACATTTTTGACACAACATATGAAATTGGAATTCTGGACATTTGACATTCGAATTTCAACGGCAACGTTCTGATTGGACGAGCTTTTTTTGAATCTACGACGCCTAAGGCATCGTGGGAGACTAGGTACCAAACAAGTAATGCATTGGCTACGGCAGTAAGACCGATTTAATAGCTGAAAGGTTATCTGTTAAAAAATCAGTGTAATGGTCATCGAACACTCAAAGAACCCGTTATAATTTGTTGGGGATTGGCAACATCAAACATACCGGTTGTTCATTAAATCAACTTTGTGATATGGTATGATGAACATGGTGGTAGTTAATAAGTGGAAACTATCGATATGTATATTGCGTTGGACATATGAATGATTAATTGGAAAATAGCACTTCAAATGGATTGCCACATTGAGAGTGTATATTGGGGAGAGTAGATCACGTCAACTGAGCATGACATTCACTTACAATTGAGAACTAGCCCGTTTATTGCAATATGTTTTGTAAATAAGATAACAAAATGCGAGGTCTAATAGTAGAGCAATTCACCGCAATTTTTGACCGTATAAAATACCTCCACCCCCTACCTCAAATCACCTTGGATTCCACTCTGTCAGCATTTAAATTAGAACAAAAAGAATGTTGATAAACATTTACTACTTGTACAATGTACTATATGAGGACAAAACTGGTTCAGTGGGCAGATCGTCTGACTCGAAGCCAGCGGGTCTGGAGTTTGAACCGCAAATTTAGCCAACAGGCTATTTGGAGTACCCTTGATCAAGGTCAACTCGGCATGGAAAGTCTGTTATTTGAAGACAGCTGATAACATCAAATATTACCGTATATATTCTATTGCAAGACGAATCCAGCTGCAAAATGCACAGACTCAGATCTGTCGTCGCATAATAAGCTAGTAAATATAGGGGTATGTGGTTGGTTAGGAGTTATCATTAGAGCATGCAGCATAGACCCTGATCTTCTGGCGCATTATGCGACAACAGCTATGGGCATTTGCTGCTTGCAGTTAGACTTAACTTATAAATAAATCCACGATAAAGATATAAAGATTTTATACTAAACACCGTCATCTTGAATTGCAAAGCCTAAGTTGGTTGCTCGCCTTTAAGTCGTGGTAAAGATTCGTCGTCGTCTCACGATGGTCAAACAGGTACGTAGAAATGAGACGAATATGTCAAGAATATAAATACGTATTTCATTCATAATCGTAATTGTAGCCGTTTAATAGACTCCAGTATCTTAAAAAATCTATAAAGCCCGAAATCTAAGTTTATTCATAGTCTAAAAAATGCAGAATAAGCCGTCGTAAAGTCGTAAATAAAGTGGGACAGAGTATTCATCGATTACGTGCCTATAACCATGCCGTTGTTTTTTTTGGGGTTTTTTTGCTGCTCTTGTCCCAAAATCGAACGGTTGAAATCTGTTTAGCACTTCGTGTGTAAGTTCAATTAAAGCATATATGTTTGAAGGTGGTCGATATTGTCCATGGAATAATATTTGACTTAAATATATCCTTTTATTTCTGCAAACATATCGAAGATAAAATCAACATCTGCAAATATCCATTGGCCATGTAAATGTTAATTAGACCCCATATTAGCTTTAAATTGTACACTTATTTTGATCTAAAATAGGGTAAGATCGTGTTCAAAATTATCTTGATGCTCCATTACAATGTATGATCGTGCCGCGAAGAATAATGTATTTGAAGGAATAATGGGTTAATATGCTGACACTTGGATAAATGAAAACCTCTTTAAGATCCCGGTAATGATTTATATCATTTAGGCTTTCAATGACTTCATTTAAATATATAGTTAAAGGGAGAATTTTATGCGTACACTTGTATTACAAAAAAGTTCTCGGATATATGTAGATGTGTATTGAAAGGAGGAGCTGTAAGTATTAAACTTGTTTATTTTGTCTTTAAAAAATCTCCAGTTTAGTTTCAAACGAAAAACGATCACAGAGCTAGCGACTCTCTGGTCACTATCAGGTTAGATATTATAAAGTAATGAATTAAATGTTTGTTTTGTGTAATTTTTAAATTTCCTTTATGCCTTTGGCTTTTAGAATCGAAATGGGGTACAAACCTGCCAGAGTGGTTGGCGAATATTATGTTGGACACATAGATGGACCTCATTACGTGGAAACATCAGTAGCACCATTATAACCGTACTAGTGTATCTACTGACACTATTCACAATTATTATGGGATCCTTCTTTACTCCTATCATCGTAACCCGTACTTAACGAACACATAGATGGGACCGTTTCACGGAGAAGTCATTACTCGTATGTTCAGGATCCATACACGTAGACACATAGAAACAATACACAGTGTTTTATGAGAACTTTTTCATCAATACCATCTCCAGAATCCGTATTGGTGGACAAACCGTAAACCAACTAAAAAAAGATTATTTAATATGTAAATAATATTTAATTCATCACACCTTATTAAAAATCTCTAGGTTTTGTTACCATCTATACCCGCTTAAAAGTCGGATCCAAATGCAACTTCACATACCCATATCTGCTGTCACATCATGTGCCGGCAGATCTGAATGGATGCACTTTGTCAGATCTAGTAGAAAAAATAACATATATACCTATATGTACTGGCACTTGCGCGACGACATATCAGGTACTGTTCTTTTAGCAGTTGGAACCGAGTACATACAGCACATATTTATGTGAGTTCATTCTTGCCTACGCTGATATGTTTCCATTCCTAACTGTAAATATATATTATATTTCTGAAACTTTCCTTATTGAGAAAGAGGGATGACTTTGATTTTGTTTTGGTTTCGATGTTTTTTCGGCACAGCAACACATGTTGATTTTTTAATTTCCCAGTAATTGGAATTAAACGTTTTGGCAAAAGGACAAACCACGGTAACTGATCCAGGTTAGAACGATGGTAGGATTCGAGCCCGCATCAATTCGATCGCAACTCAGGCACGCTAGCCATATGAATTAATAAATAGTATCACCATACACATCAATGACTGTTATGAAATTGTCACATCATGTATCAGGCAAATGTTTTAAAAAATTTCGATATCATTCTTCGATGTCTAACAAAAACCATTTATAACAACAAATATTTCATTTTTATGTTTTTACGGTTTTGTTTTGCGGGACCGCGCTGGCATGTTAATGTCAGTTTTTGTTTTCCTTTTTAACCACACACTTATAATGGGAAATGGAGGTTGTCATCTGCCTTGATGTTTATTGTAGTCAGAGCAGAAGTTTAAAGTTTTGAGGAAGAAAGAAAAAATATCAAAGATTTGATGACTTCTCATATAGTAAAAAAAAAATAAACTTAAAATGTTGGTCCAAAGGATACTGCATGCTTACGAACAAGATGAAATATGCGCGTGCGAGAAAAAAGAGGAATTCAGGATTTTTTTTTTCTTTTTAAAAACATTTTAATTTGGAATTTCCTTAAATCTATGTTAAACATGAGTTGTGGTATTCACAGTGTTGATATTAAAAAGAAAAATAACCAATAACACAAAACAGCACGAGAAAGGAAAAGTGTTATTATCTGATAGAATCTCCTGCGTAATTAAACACGTTATTCCCAATTATACGATTTTAAAGTAGCACGTTATTCCCAATTGTACGATTTTAATGTAGCGCGTTATTCCCAATCCCAATTGTACGATTTTAATGTAGCGCGTTATTCCCAATCCCAATTGTACGATTTTAAAGTAGCACGTTATTCCCATTTGTACGATTTTAAAGTAACAAGTTACACACAATTTTGCGATGTAGATAACGCTTATATTGGATTCTGTTTTATGCATGATACATCCATTATAAAAATGTATTGTTTGTCCTGGCCATTGTAAAAGCTTTTAAGGGTCATCATCAATTCAATGGAAATGTTTGCCGTCAAGAAAGTATCTTATTTATGTAAACATGTCAGTAATATAACCATCACTTAAAAAGTGCGTGTGTTCCCTAATTACTAATGCTGTCCTTTTACGAGGAGATACATTTAAATTACCCCCCAGTATCAGAAATGTATGATTAAGTTTCAGGTACACTTACAGTGCTTCAAAACGTGTATTTTATTATTATTCGAGCCCTCTCTACATCTGGTAACGGAGAGAGTTGTCTCCCTGCAAGGGTAGCACAACAGACAGGTGTTTAAGTGGGTATGGTATTTAATTGTACGACTTGATCATGTATAACCTCTGGTGCTGGTAACAACGTTAGCAAACGCATGGCCAGATTCTAATAATTTTGCCCCCCCCCCCCCCGTGAGTAATGCATTAAAAAAAAAATTGAAAACAAGTTTGATAAGATATTGAACTTAGAAATTTCTTCCGTCGCTTTAGAATTACTTTCTCTTAAGATATACTTTAAAAAATTTACTAACGTGCGGGGCCCCTGTGAACTTTGGTCCAACCAGCCTAAGACCGGCCATGCCTGACGCCTTGGCAAACTGGTGACCATTGGTTTGTTTTGTTTGTTTGTTTTTAGGGTTTAACGCCATTTTTCAGCACACGATAGGCTATATTGGTAGAGGAAGAACCAGGGAAAACCCCCGGAAAGAACCACCGACCCACGAGAAGCTACTGACAAGCTTTCTCACATAACTACATTAGCCGAATCTTAGACTCAAACCCACGTAGACAGAGTTGAGACGGCAGTGATCCGTAACGGAAAGCGCTTTAGACCACTCGGCCACTCGGGGCCCACGGTGACCCTTCGTACCTTGCGTGCAAGTTTCCTTAGTGTATGCCGTCCGTTCATCTCCTGGGATCAACATTATTAAACTATTGAGATTTATCAAGCTCTGGCCAGATTATCCCACTATCTGTGTCATTTCAGAATTAATACATGCATGACGTTTGTACTAGGGATGCTGCTACTTAATACTATTTATTCAGTTAAATATCTCTTTTTAATGCCTTTATACAATATTAGCCGTAGAGACCGATCAAGAACCCTGGGGCAAGAAAAATCCCGGCCTCTTACAGTTATTGTTCCAACACAATTGTTCTTTTATAAAACTAAAATTTGTTTGATCCTGGCCCACTCACGGGCCCGGCCCAGGGGATATAACCCGGTCCCCCCCCCCCCACCTCCCCATTGTCGACCCTGTATGAGAAAATTAGTTTTGTATAAAGCTGCCTGAACATGAGCTGTTGAAAGTATTTACTTTATCATTTTTCATATCTGCCTATTTGGAGCTCGTTAAATACCTATATATAAATTTAAAGTAAGTCTCTCGGCGCATGCGTAATGTCATCTGAAACCATTTTAAGCCTTCTCTTGCATGTCCCCTCCCTCATTATTATTATTATTATTATTATTATTATTATTATTATTATTATTATTATTATCATCATCATCATCATCATCATCATCAGTAGTAGTAGTAGTAGTAGTAGTAGTAGTAGTAGTAGTAGTAGTAGTAGTATTAGCAGCTGTAGTAAAGATATGACCCTATCGACAATCGGCATTTATCATGGCCATCTAACTTAAAGCCGTGAGCTTTAATTTTTTGACAAGTTGATTCCTTATTTGTCATTGTTTACTTTCTTCACCATAGGAATCCTCGAATGCAATGTTTTTTGTTTTTTTTTTATTAACAAGGTGGTACCATTGTTTAAAACACACTGATATATTACGTTTTATAATGGAGTCTACATGATCAGTTTATACCAATTGGTCCCTTGTAATCGAATTTACCTTTAACTGTCGAAATAATATCACCCCGATTATCAATCTATTTAAAACACTCTGTGTAATTATTACCTATTGGGAAGAACAAAATGAAACAAATATCACGGTTATGCAAATTATGAATTATAATTACGATTGTTTTAGTGTATGAGAAGTCAGAAGGCAACCGTAACTGTTGTCAGGTATGTTTTACTTTAACGGTAAATATATATTGAAAACCATATTACAACTAATTCATTTTTACGCATGTGGTGAAAAGAGTATCGAATTTCTCCTTTACAAATCTCATAAGAGTGTCTATTGGAATGCATATTTCAGTTCAGTGCTTTTGAATTTTATCAAAGTTGTCCCCTTTCGAAGGTGTGGAAATAATATACTTCTTTTCATTGATTTAATTTTATATAGTGAGACGCTTTTTTTGTTTGACAGCCAAAAATTTTGTATAAGTTTTTACAAGTCTACAATATTTTTGAACAAAACTGTAATGACAATCAAGCAGTCGTAGTTTCCTTCAGGCATACATGCAGTCATAGTTACAACGGCAATTGCTGACCAATTTAATCCAAATAAAATGGGTTAGAGGGGAACAGGAAAATCACCCATATGTAAGTATAGTTTAATTTACATTGGATATGTTGTAATTATACACTATTTGCTGTATACCATAGTCATTTTTCAGGAGTTTTTTTTTCCTTTTGGACGAATTTAAATGAAGCATAAACACACACACACACACACACGCGCGCGCGCGCGTTACTTGGATGATGAATATGTGCATACTCTGAATCGAACGCTGCTGATCATTCAAATCAAAAGGAGCTAGTAGTCACATAGCTTCAAATGAAAAAGTCTTTGTTCTTTTTAATAGCACTATATCATGGCTTTATCATGTCCAAGAAATGATAGTTAATTGCTGTGCCTAGCCACAAAGATAAAGAGCCTATCCATGCTAGCCTCTGTCGGTATTGACCATGGAAGGCTGGAATACGAATCGAGCACTCAACAATCTGAGCAACAGATCTACAGGGGCTCCAAAAAAGAACTCATTATAATTAGTTCTCAATGCATGTGCTACCTAGATTACATTATAGTTAGTTCTCACTGCTTGTGGTCCCTAGATTAAATTATAGTTTGTTCTCACAGCATGTGGTTCCTAGTTTACATTATAAATTTGTTCCGACTGCTTGTGGTCAATAGACTAAATTATAGTTTGTTCTCACATCATGTGGTTCCTAGTTTACATTATAAATTTGTTCTTACTGCTTGTGGTCAATAGATTAAATTATAGTTGGTTCTCACTGCATGTGGTTCCTAGATTACATTATTGTTAGTTCCCACAGCTTGTGGTCAATAGATTAAATTATCCTTGGTTCTCACTGCACGTGGTTTTCATTGCATGTAGTACATAGATTACATTATAGTTAATTCTTAATGCATGTGATACCTAGATTACATTTTAGTTAGCTCTCATTGTTTGTGAAACCTAGATTACCTTATAGTAATCTCTCACTGCATGTGGTCCTTAGATTATATGTTTGTTCTCACTTAATGTGATACTAAATTACATTTTATTTACCTCTAACTGCGTGTGGTTCTTAGATTAGATGATTAGATTATTATTTCTCATTGTGTGTGGTACCTAAATTGTTCTGTAGTTAGTTTTCACTGCTTGTGGTATTTAGATTGTGGTCACTATAGTTTTTTCTCAGTGCCCTATATTACATTATAGTTAGTTCTCACAGTATGTGATGCCTATATTACATTATAGTTAGTTCTTATAGTTTGTGGTACCTAAATTGTATTATAGTTAGTTCTTACTTATTGTGGTCCCTAGATTGTGGTCATTATAGTTAGTTCTCACTGATTGTGGTCCCTAGATTACATTATGGTTAGTTCTCACTGCGTGTGGTTAATATATTACATTATAGTGAGTTCTCACTGCGTGTGGTTAATATATTACATTATAGTGAGTTCTCACTGCGTGTGGTTAATATATTACATTATAGTGAGTTCTCACTGCGTGTGGTTAATATATTACATTATAGTGAGTTCTCACTGCGTTTGCTCCCTAGATTACCTTAGAGTTAGTTCTCTTTGCTTACTGTACCTTGCTTCTATTCTAGTTCTCATTGCATGTGGTCATTAGATTACATTATAGTTAGCTCTCTCACTGCATGTCGTCCCTAGAATACAATACCGTTAATTCTACCTGCATATTGCCCCTAGTGTACAACATAGTTAGTTGTCACTGCATGTAGTCGCTAGATTTATTGTAATTAGTTCTCATTGATTGTGGTCCATATATTGCATTATAGTTAGTTTCACTGCATTTGGTATCTAGATTACACTTGAGTTAGCTCACATTGTATGTCGTTCCTTCGATTACGTTATAGTTAGTTATCAGTGTGTGTGGTACCTAGATTACATTATAATTAGTTCTGACTGACTGTGGTCCTAGATTACATTATAGTTAATTCACACTACTTGTGGTACCTAGATTACATTATAGTTAGTTCTCACTGCTTATGGTACCTAAATTGCATTTTAGTTAATTCACGCTGCCCCTGGTCCCTATAGTGGATTGTAGTTATCGCTTATAAGTAAAACTATTTAATAAACTACCATGAAAACAGTAAATTTCATGTTTTTAATTTTGTTAAAATTTCATTAAAGTTCAACAAAATTTCTGAAACAACTCTTGCAACTATACAGAAGAGCAGATGTAAAATGTCCCCACTCCATTGTGTTCATCTCTGTAATGTCAGGGATTAGTCAGTAACCTCATGGTAATGTCAGGGATTAGTTCGTAGCCTCAAGGTAATGTCAGGAATTAGTCGGTAACCTCATGGTAATGTCATGGATTAGTTAGTAACCTCATGGTAATGTAAGGGATTAGTCAGTAACATCATGGTAATGTCAGGGATTAGTCAGTAACCACATGGTAATGTCATGGATTAGTCAGTAACCTTATGGTAATGTCATGGATTAGTTCGTAGCCTCATGGTAACGTCAGGAATTAGCTCGTAGCCTCATGGTAATGTCAGGGATTAGTCAGTAACCTCATGGCAATGTCATGGATTAGTTCGTAACCTCATGGCAATGTCAGGGATTAGTCAGTAACCTCATGGTAATGTCAGGGATTAGTTTTTAACCTCATGTTAATGTCAGGGATTAGTTCGTAACCTCATGGCAATGTCAGGGATTAGTCAGTAGCCTCATGGTAATGTCAGGGATTAGTCAGTAACATCATGGGAATGTCAGGGATTAGTCAGTGACCTCATGATAATGTCATGTATTAGTCAGTAACCTCATGGATTAGTCAGTAGCCTTATGGTAATGTCAGGGATTAGTTAGTAGCTTCATTGTAATGTCAGGGATTAGTCAGTAACCTCATGGCAATGTCATGGATTAGTTCGTAACTCATGGCAATGTCAGGGATTAGTCAGTAACCTCATGGTAATGTCAATGATTAGTTTTTAACCTCATGGTAATGTCAGGGATTACTCAGTAACCTCATGGTAATGTCAGGGATTATTCAGTAACCTCATGACAATGTCAGGGATTAGTCAGTAACCTCATGGTAATGTCAGGGATTAGTCAGTAACCTGATGGTAATGTCAGGGATTAGTCAGTAACATCATGGTAATGTTATGGATTAGTTCGTAACCTCATGGCAATGTCAGGGATTAGTCAGTAACCTCATGGTAATGTCAGGGATTAGTCAGTAACCTCATGGCAATTTCAAGGATTAGTCAGTAACCTCATGGTAATGTCAGGGATTAGTTCGTAACCTCATGGTAATGTCAGGGATTAGTCAGTAACCTCATGGTAATGTCAGACATTAGTTCGTAGCCTCGTGGCAATGTCAGAGATTAGTCAGTAACCTCATGGATTAGTTTGTAACCTCATGGATATGTCAAGGATTAGTCAGTAACCTTATGGAAATGTCATGGATTAGTTAGTAACCTCATGGCAATGTCAGTGATTAATCAGTAACATCATGGAAATGTCAGGGATTAGTCAGGAACCTCATGGTAGTGGCATGGATTAGTCAGTAACCTCATGGATTAGTTCGTAACCTCATGGTAATGTCAGGGATTAGTTCGTACCCTCGTGGATATATCAAGGATTAGTCAGTAACCGTATGGAGATATCAGGGATTAGTCAGTAACCTCTTGTCAATGTCAGTGATTAATCAGTAACATCATGGAAATGTCAGGGATTAGTTAGTAACCTCAGTTTTTCAATTTACATGTTTACCGATGAATGTAAACGTTTTTGATTATGTAAGATTTTGTGATGTCTAAGACAATAATAAAATATAAGATGTGTATTCTAGTGGCAGTTTATTAAATATGTTTTAATCGATTTGTAATTACAATAACATAAACATGCTACTATTAACACTTTTTAATTTCTTACAGCGTATGGCTTTTCATGTGCTTATTTGAATAATATGGTCAAAATACATGCTTGACATCCAAAATAGCTCATTCATAGAATTTAAAAACTGCTACTATGCTAGGACTGACTTTAGTTCCAAGCGCTAAATAATTAATTTGCAAAATCGGCATAAACCAACTGATTTCAGTCTTTTGGTTTCAAATACAATTGATTTGGTTTACCTATTGCGGTCACTTCAGCCTTTTTAAATACCACAGGATTCTGGCTGTACAGCACATTGAAGAGTTGTGAAATGGTAGGAAAATATTTGTCTAATACAGTAGCTCTTTCATAATCATCATCAGTCTCTTGACCTAGTGTGGTCGTTGAGGCACTGTGCCGATGAACATCTGACCAGTTCCCGCCACTTGTCGCAATCGTGTGCCAATGTTTGTGTCTCCGCAAAACTTTTCCTGTCCATTCTGTGATGTTGTCAGTCCACTTTTTTCTCTGTCTACCTCTCCTTCTACAACCTTGGACACTGCCCTGCAGTACTGTTGTGGATAGACTGTTGGCTCTAGTGACATGGCCATGCCATTTCAGCTCTCTCGTTTTGACAGTGGTGAGGCGGTCTTCATAATGACATACTTTGTGCCTGATGGTGTTACTCACATTTTCATTTGTGATGTTGTTCATGTACGAGATGCCAAGGATGGTTCTGTAGCATCTCAGTTCAAGTGCCTGTATTCTTCGTTGTAATTCTGCTATCAGGGTCCAGGCCTAACATGAATACAGAAAGATTGAGATGACTGGTGCTCTCAATAGTCTGATTTTAGTTTTCAGACAGATATTCTTGTCTCTCCAGATGGGTCTTAGCTTTGACATAGCTGCCGTTGTTTGTGCTGCTCGGGACAAAATTTTTGCTCTCGATCCCTCTTCCGTGATTATGGAGCCAAAATATTTGAATTGGCCCACTGCTTCCAGTTCCTGTCCTCTGACTTTAAACTTGGTTGAGATTTGTTTGCCACTATTTGTCATCAGCTTCGTCTTCTCGGCACTTATCTCCATGTCAAATCTGGAAGATGTTTCATCCAGGTTCTTCACTAGGTGTTGAACCTCGGTACTCTCCCCAGCACAAGCTGGTTCGAGTTGATTGAGGTACACCGTCTACGCTAAATGTGTTCTTCACTAAGATGGTAAGCTCATCTTCACTGCCTGCCAGCCCATCAATGTCGTCTGCGAAGCGGAGCTTGGTGATGTTACGCCCTTCAATGCTGACTGTCCCACAGTGGTTTTCCAGGGCTTCGCTCATGATGCGCTTAGGAGGAAATCAAAGGCAGGACGAATAAAATGCAAGGCAAGATTCACTATATCCATATAGCCATCATTCTTATAGTTTTAAAGCTCAGTATGAGCTATGCATGCACACGCCTGAGCCTGAACAAGAAGGCCCCGAAACATAATCGCATTAATTTACAGAATATAATCAATTCAATGCCTGAATGTATTAAATATTTATTTTATTGGCTTTCCAGGAAAATAGTTAACCCAAAAAATGCAAATTTCATAATATGCTGCGACTTGTGTCTTCGAAATTTATTTATTATTTTTTTCCCTACAATTACGATAAATGCCAACTGTTTGATTGTTTAAAAATGTGAAATTTATATTAAAAATAATGTAATACATCTAATATATGTATGATATTGTCTAGCATAATTTGTTCCTGTACATTGAAACAAGTAGCGATAATAACAATTCTTAATCTGTAAACTGTAACAGTAATAATACAGAATGCTTTATATGTACACTGTAACAGGCAGTGATAATACAATTAGTAAAATGCTTTATCCTCATACTGTAACAGTGGTAATACAAAATGCTTCATCTGTACACTGTAACAGTGGTAATACAAAATGCTTAATCTGTACACTGTAACAGTAATAATACATAATGCTTTATCTGTACACTGTAACTGGCAGTGATAATACAGAATACTTCATCTGTACGCAGTAACAGTGGTAATACAAAATGTTTTATCTGTACACTGTAACAGACACTGATAATACAACATTCTTTATCTGTACACTGTAACAGTGATAATACAAAATGTTTTAGCTGTACACTGTGATGAACTGTGATAATAATAAACGCTTTATATGGACATTGTAACATGCAGCGATAACAGTAAATGCTTTATCTTTACGCTAAATCATGGTGTGATAATCCTAAATGCTTTATCTTTACGCTAAATCATGGTGTGATAATCCTAAATGCTTTATCTTTACGCTAAATCATGGTGTGATAATCCTAAATGCTTTATCTTTACGCTAAATCATGGTGTGATAATCCTAAATGCTTTATCTTTACGCTAAATCATGGTGTGATAATGCTAAATGCTTTATCTTTACGCTAAATCATGGTGTGATAATGCTAAATGCTTTATCTTTACGCTAAATCATGGTGTGATAATGCTAAATGCTTTATCTTTACGCTAAATCATGGTGTGATAATCCTAAATGCTTTATCTTTACGCTAAATCATGGTGTGATAATCCTAAATGCTTTATCTTTACGCTAAATCATGGTGTGATAATCCTAAATGCTTTATCTTTACGCTAAATCATGGTGTGATAATCCTAAATGCTTTATCTTTACACTAAATCATGGTGTGATAATCCTAAATGCTTTATCTTTACACTAAATCATGGAGTGATAATCCAAATTGCTTTATCTTTACACTAAATCATGGAGTGATAATCCAAAATGCTTTATCTTTACACTGACAGACAGTGATACAACTTACTGCTTTATATGTGCGTTGTCTTTATATTTTCTGTTAAATATGAAGTGGGATACTGAGATATAAATAAACATAATTGTACTTATGTCATTGATAAAACAGCTAATAGGATAATAGCAAAAAACAACCAAACTCCCCTTTCTTCCTAAACTTCCTTGGAAGTATTTTTTAGTATACAACTTCATGGCTCTCGTCAGACAAATAGATTTTTAAGAGTAACTTTAAATCGGAACGGGAAGCAGGTATAGCTTATTTAACGTAGTTACGGGAACATAGTGGTTCTATATAAATATATCTCAATCTTATATTTCTACATGTATCGTATATTGGATACATTTCACATTATACTTGCCAAAATGATTCGCCACGCTGACTGAATGAACTATTACATATAAATCTGTGGCATCTTTCGTTTTTAAACATATTTATGAAAAGATCAATTTTAGACTTAAAAAGTCGTGTGCTTACTCTTTCTTTCCGAATCCTGAAACTCTCTCTCTCTCTCTCTCTCTCTCTCTCTCTCTCTCTCTCTCTCTCTCTCTCTCTCTCTTTATATATATATATATATATATATATATATATATATATATATATATATATATATATATATATATATGTATATATATATATTTGTTTGAACTGACCTGCCGAAAAATAGGATTGTGAGATATCATTAACAATCTAATTCTTCAGTTATGCAATGTGTTGTCGAAAGGAAAAAAAGAGCGCAAGATGACTGAACAGTTGAAAGTATAATATATATATATATATATATATATATATATATATATATATATATATATATATATATATATATATATATATATATATATATATATACGCGTATTGAAACCACAACAAAGGACACCGAGTTGTCGAGTAGTCAAAAGCGCTCTGCGTTACGGATCACTGCCATCTCACCTCTGTCTGCGTGGGTTCGAATGTCAGATTTGGCCAATGTTGGTATGTCAGAAAGCTTGACAGTAGCTTCTCGTGGTTCGGTGGTTCTTACCGGGTTCTTCCTCCGCCATTAACACTGTCTGCCATGTTGATATAGCCTATCGTGTGCTGAAAAATGTCGTTAAACTCTATAACAACAACAACAACAGTCCACATCACATTAATGCATGGTGCACATTTTTCTGTTTAACCCTTCTAACCCTAATGAGTTCACGAAACAAATTTATATGAACATTACAATATGTATTAATACGCCAACAACATATTTGTCGAACAATACCGCATGTTTGTATTTTTCAAATATCTATGGACGATATTCAATCTGTGCAGCATAGGCAGTCAGACCAAGTTTGTTCTATCTTGTGACTCATATTATTTTTATCAGTAAGTTATTAGCTTTTAGTCTAATAGCCGCTGGATTTCAAATGCCTAGACCTCATATTCTAAAGACGGGTTGGGTAGCTGACTCAAATAGGCGATTGGCAAAATATTCACTATTTAAAGGTGACAATGGATGATCAGACTAACCACGTGTTTAATAATTTGCTTCAAAACATGAGGTAACCTATTGAAAACTCGTCCATTAAAATTGTATATTTCTTCCCGCATGATTTGCGTTCACCAGGCTCTGCCTTGTTAATGGACATCATCATCATCATCATCATCATCATCAATCCCGTAACCTAAAAGGTCGTTGGGCCACCACAGATGACATCACAACTACTCTACTCAATCTTTCCCTGTTCTCTGTTGCTCTTTGGCAATTTCCAAATTTCATGTCTGTTCAGTCTTTAATGTTGTCTTCCCACCTCTTTTTCTGTCTGTCTCACCCTCGCATTGTGCCTTGAAAGATTGTGTCAATCCAGATACTGTTGAGACTAAAATGACAATAATAACCAGATAATAAAACAATCTGCAACACACAAGAAAAAAAAAACAATAAAACTCAGATCAGCATGATATTGGTGCTGTACACAGCACAATATCTGTTTAATTATAAAGTTTCAGGTCTGTCAAACAAAACTAATCGATAACGGTGACCATAATTACTGAAGGGAAAAGAAATGTAGAAGAATTTAAATGTAACTTTGTACTCTTTGTTACCCATAAGAAATTAAATTTATTCACAACGATACTGAACGACTGCCGAAGAGAGTACATTTTGTGATATTCTGCTGTCCACAGCTATCGTGGTTATCAGAAATAAATGTCTTTCGAGAAATTTGTTCGCACATTCAATCTAGGAAATCAACAAGAATGTAATACAATGTACTTTATCATTCGTTAACATTTTCTATTTTACGTGGATGCTTTAATTAGTTTTAGAATATCGTAAAACTAATAAACAACGAGGTTTGATCTACATTTGAAACATCACAACATATCGATACTAAAATGAAGTTCCGAATCTGAGCTGACAACAAACTATTGAAATCCGTTTGATTGTAATCCCATTTGTAATTTAGAATTAAATACTAGTTGAAATAAGTGAGCAGTGTCTTGATGCTCTTCCTCTCGAGAGGAATATCAAGTTGTGATCCGCCCATGCGCGATAATACGTATACATAAATACGTATATATGAATATACTCGCAACCGTGTGCTATTAGATCAATGATGAATTTCCACATATTAATCAATAGTGACTGAAAATTACGATACAAAGTGTTAATAATCCCCGTTTTCTAAATGAAATTAATATGGTACATAATTTCATCGCAGTCCTTTCTGCTTTTTGTTTCCCCCTCCCCTCTCATGCATAGTGGTAAAACTACTCAGAAATCGGAGTGAGAGACAAAAAACTTGAAATCGAACTAACATCAAGTAACCTACAAGAATATGGTTCGTTGCAATGGTAGGTGTGCACTTTCGTTGGGATTTATCTACTGTATTTATATAATCAATGATATAAAGTTGTAAGCCTGTTGACATTATACGGTAATTTTCTCTGTGATGTATTAAATGTTTTGTTGTTGTTGTTTCTTAAATCTATTATAACGTTTAAAAAAAAGTATTAATTCTCTCTCTCTCTCTCTCTCTCTCTCTCTCTCTCTCTCTCTCTCTCTCTCTCTCTCTGTAGCTGCGTCTATCTACATATATGTATGTCTATTTATATATCCATATTATATTTGAATACAGTTTATCAATCTAGGATCTGACTATATTAACGTCTGTCGGTCTTTAAATCAATCAATCATCCGTTCATCTGCGTGCATGTCTACCTCCCTTCGTACATTTGTTTTCTTCAATTGTGATTGCAGTCTAGTTCTATATATAATTTCATTGAATTTACTTGCATCAAAACGGATATTTCCAAATTAATGGCGGTATCAGGGTGAACGCATATAATCAAGTAAACATATCTGATTGAACTTTCAAGTGTAAACAGATTTTCGTTCGTGGAAAGTGTTAACAGTGAGAGGAGTCTTATCTACTTCAGTCCTTAGTAACCTAGACAGGAATCTATTAAACTGCACTGACTGCCATGTGCATTTTCAAATGGATCATGTAAATGTATTAGACTTAACCCAGGTACAGAAAAGCTGTATAAAAAATAAAGAACAAAATATTACCATTTTTGGAAAATGAATCTTTGAGAAACCTTGCAGTACTTCGCTGTACCAATCATCAGAGATTGGACCTGCACTATCGCGCAGATTTAGGTCTTTTTTATTTATTTATTTATTTATTTATTTATTTATTTATTTATTTATTTATTTATTTATTTATTCATTTATTTATTTATTTATTTATTTATTTATATGCTGTCTCTGCATCAGCGATTTACATATCTATATCTGTTCGGACTGAAAGCATTATATTTTTCCACATAAAATTAATAGCATCACTTTTTTAACTAAGTCATCATTTGATTTTCTTGATAGGTGTATTAATTCAGAGTAAAAAAAGAATGTTTCTTAAGCCTCGTACGAAATGCAGTTGAAAAGAAGCAATTGTTATGATGCCTAAATACCACCGCTCTATCTGCTATACTGTAATCAGCTATCCGATTATGAAGGCATTTCCTTTGCAAACCCTACGTATGTTGAAACAAGTCCAAAGTATTAAAAAAAGGATGTACCGCGCTGTTTTAAGTACGAAAAGGTGATACGTACTAATGCTGTGTGCTTTCCTTCTCTTAGTAACTATATAGCATGCATTATTTGTATTAATGTGTAACAATATTTGCATTACATCCGTTAATACGTACCAGTGTATTGTAATTACTTCTGTTGATGAAACTTTAAAACGTTGGAAGCTTTCTGCCAGGCATTTAAGACAACAGGAACAAACTGGTGCAACGCAAGAACAATGCCGCGTTTTATAACAACATAACGTCGAGTCACGTGTCTAAACTTGTATATGCAAATCATGTGTGTGTGTGTGTGTGTGTGTGTGTGTGTGTACTAAGAAAAACAAAATGTTAAACGGTTGTTACCACACAAATATTGTCTCACCACATAACTCATGCACTTGAATATAAACCCTTCAAACAGATATCCGCTACCTCACAGCTGTTGTTGCTTTAATTAGAAAGTAAATCTAAGCTGGATGACATAGATTACCATGGTTTCTGAAAAAAGAATGAAACGCAAATTCGTGAAGTGTTCCATATTTTTCCCCAACCTTTGCTGTAATGACAACCGTATTTTTATTTTTTACAACCTGAAAGATTTACTTAATTTATAAATCTTTTCATATGACATACTATACATCTATGAATTATGGTACTATTTATTACGCCAGTACAAGAATCGATAAATATACTCTGACATATAATACAAGTTGTATATTCGCAGACATGTAAGTCTTAAACGTCACATCAAACCAGTTAAACCCATCTTCGCTACTCAGAGAAAATGTTCAAAATTATTATGAAAAAATATAGATATGACTTGTGGATTGAGTTAACTTGCCTCAATTTAAATGTTGCAGGTACTTTTTAATCATTTTTTTCCTGGATGATGTGTTTGTGTTATTGGCCATACACATGTATATCAATACAGTTCTTGAATTCGGTTTAATTTGAAATGTTTGACTCATTTATTCATAAATTAAGATCCTACAATCTGGATTTCTTTAGAATTCTTTAGAACAATCATTTTGTAAAAATAAACAACAAATAAACAAACAAACAAAAAACCTATATTCTTTCTTGCCTATTCAGTAAAACTGAATTTAAATTCTTTTGAAAGAAGTAAATAGTGTTGCTGTTTTGGAATTCGCATTTGAAATGCTTAATATATAGATAAGCATGAGGGGAAACAAGGTTAAGGATAGAGATCTGAAGATTTGGTAAGGAACATTATTGGTATTTACACTACCTTTTATCCCCCACTTTATTGACCTTAACATACCATTTATTTAGATTCAACATGATTAAAAAAATCAAATAAACATAAGCTTTTATGTGCTTTTTACCTACTTAAATGATAATCGTAGGTATAACATTCATGATGATATGAGAAAAATCTATCGTAGTTAAATTGTTAAATATATCGATAGTGCTTTGAATTTGTTTACCAGAGGCGACTTTAACACGTTTCAACAATGTTGTTCCATGACGCCACAATCGATCTTTATTGTTTACACAGTTTGCTGATTCAATAAATAAAGAACATAAATTCTTTAACAATAATCCTTCGCTACCCGTGTCTCACATGTGCCGACGGTTCTTTTATTGCACTCCGGTGTATTTCATTGACACTTTGTTCTTACCTGTGTGTTACAGGTGTCGTATTGTGTATTGTAAAAGGAGAAAGTGTTACTATTATGGTCTTTACAAAAATGTTTTAGGAGTGACTTTTAATTGGGAGTAATTGCTAACTTGGGTATGACCCAGTATCTACATTAACACTCTAGAGTACATGTACTTATTTTTTTTATCTACATCGACCAAAGAAAGCTTTAAACTGGCCTCTTCATGCTGTGTATTTGGTGTTCGCCTTGAACACTGGTGAGGAATGCCAGTATATGGACGATGAAAAATGAATACAATATATATAGGATATACACTGCTATAGTCATCAACTAAAGGTGAGTAAAAGTTCACTTTGTTTTCTGAACATTTTTATTTTAGTATTTAAAATGTATTTTCTAACTTGCGTGTGATATACACAGCATATGATACCGACTGTTTATAATATGATTTCGGGACTTGACAAAACCGCAAAATGATATTTCCGGAGATACACGCACTGGTCTTAATCACTCATTTAATTATGAGTGGATTTATTTGTACATGTGGTAAAGTTAAAGATATTTCCTTAGTTTTAAGAGTACAATTTCAATATCTTCATACTTTTTTTCTGAAAATTTACACGAAAAGAAAACTCAGTAAATTAAATTTAATACATGTTTTTGTTACTCCATGATTATATTATAATTATATATATATATATATATATATATATATATATATATATATATATATATATATATATATATATATATATATATATATATATCACATTCATACTGGTACAGTGATACAGGTATATATGATGTTAATTAAATCACAGTGATAACGGTATATACGGTGGTGCTAGTTTGACAAGAGGAGTACAATGTTGAATTTTACTAACTCCTCTTGTTAAGTATGTATGTATGTATGTATGTATGTATGTATGTATGTATGTGTGTGTGTGTGTGTGTGTGTGTGTGTGTGTGTGTGTGCGCGTGCGTGCGTGCGTGCGTATGTATGGATGTATCTATAAATGTCAAAGAAACGAACTAGGGAGTGAATATGAAAAGGTAAGATGTTAGCATTATTTACTATTTATCTTAAGTCAAGTATAACGATAACAAAAATATAGAATTCCTAAAATTGCCTGGGAAATGCAGATTCGTTATATTCCAGTCTGATTAAAGTCAATCTCCAGTCATACGTGTGGATATGACAGCAACCGATTAGGTGGTTATGTTTAGGTGACATAGGTTATTATTATGTTATCAGCCAGTCAGATAAAGTCTTATATCTTCGCGTTTGGGAGACTGGTCAGTGAGGCTGAAGATGTATATTATGTGCCGAACGATTTGTTTCACTTTCAGATTTTGGAAAGCTGCATTTCCGTTGGCTTATTTCAAAGGTCGCCAGATAATGACCCCTAAACGGTCGCTATCTTCACGCATGACAGTAGGGATCTTTTGTTAATCATATTGGCCATATTCGCAACTGTTGTTAGGAAACATAACTGTAGCATTTTTAATGTTTGTGTTAAACAAATACGACCAATCCTTTTAAGAAATGGACACTTCAATCGTACAAACATTTTACATCATTTGATTAAAATTACCGTGCCAAGAAATATCCAAATCTCCTTCGGTTATCCAACTATTCAATTGTGACCTCCAAACTGTGTTTTATATATTGGGATAAAAGCTAATTTAGACGAATGGAACGAATACAATTACTAAATGGGTAGAAACAATATTTTTGTATCCAAAGAAATTTCCAAATTTGTTATAAATATCAATATTACCATCATATATGGGATACATTGCAAATCTTCTTGTGTGAGGAGAAAAGGAATTCTTTAAATATTAGCTGTTCAATTCCTTGTAGTCAGACCAGATGCATGAATAGTTTTTTGTTCTTTATCCAGTCAATTTCAGTATATTATTGACTATATACTTAAATATACTTAACCTACTCCAGTCAATTGACTTGATACTTAGTCTATGTCGGCTTATAATTCACTGTATATTCAGTTTGCTCTCGTCTCTAATTTACTGTATTTCCAGTATAATCATTTCCATTACTCACTATATATGCAGTCTACTCCTTTCTAGTATTCACAGTACACTCAATCAACTCCTTTTATTATTTATTGTATTCTTATTCTATTCATTTCCATTATTCACTGTATGCTCAGGCTACCCATTTTCATTATTTACTATAAGCAGTCTACCCCTTTCTATTATTCACAGTATACTCAATCAACTTCTTTCTTTTATTCACAGTATACTCAATCAACTTTTCTATTATTCACTGTTTGCTCAGTCTATTCATTTATATTATTAAATGTATACTCAGTCATGTCCTTTCTATTATTCACAGTATACTCAGTCAACTCTTTTCTATTATTCACTGTTTGCTCAGTCTATTCATTTATATTATTAAATGTATACTCAGTCATGTCCTTTCTATTATTCACAGTATACGCAGTCAACTCTTTTCTATTATTCACTGTTTGCTCAGTCTATTCATTTATATTATTAAATGTATACTCAATCATATCATTTCTATTATTCACAGTATACATAGTCTACTCGGTTCTATTATTCACTGTTACTGACCAGATAGCGCCCATCTTTTAGAAACAGAGCAGTGTGGACAATTAAAGATTAAAGGTCTTTTGAAATATCCCAATAGAACATTCTGTTAGGATCGGGGGTGGGGGTGGGGGTGGGGGAGGGTCGCTGTGTTTTACACTCTTACAAAAATGTCTAAGTTATATATTCATTACACCTAAACATATACGTTGTTGATGATGATGCTAAAATGATATAATATACTTGGAAGGTTAGAAGGATGCTACTTCTGAAACATTTATTATGCTTTTTTTAAATCGTAGAAAAAACAAAAGCAAAAACTATGTATCTTAGAACTTTTGCGTTGTTTTTCACGTGTTTTTGGTAATTTTTTGATATTGTTGGGAATAAGATAAAAGTTCTTGATTATTTCTGAGTTTGTTAACCGATCAGTGATCGTTTAATATTCGATTGGATATTCCACGCAAAGTCTTGATAAATCTGGGTCTATTTTTATCAATAGGCTTCAATTCGAAATACTGGAAAATTAAAATTTAGTAAAATCGAGACTATAAATTAAAATTAATTTTTAAAAACTAATAACTTAAAGTGACATATGTTCGACCAAATCAACAAAGTCTTATAATCGTAAACATTTTTAGCTCACATTCTAATAAAATTTGATTCTTACAAATTACTGTGTCTATTTGCATAATTTTCTTCCCTGGCTACTAGAGAAGAAAGTTGCTAATGAAAAACTAATTTATTTATACACACTCGTATTCCCATAAACACCGAGTTAAATAGATATTTATTTCACGGTGTAAATGTAGAAATTGTCTCCAGTACCAGTGTCACACCGTATCTATTACCCTATACAAATGTAACAACTGATTTCAAAATAATGCATTCGAACACCTTTCATGATTACGGAGTTGTATGATTGTAAAGCCTTATCTTGAAAAGAGAACAACACGATTAGACAACTCTTTAAATCAATGTCTCCCTTTTCAGTGAAACAAACGTAGAGCAAATAATATAACTATGTAATAGATTTTATTGTATTGGAAAACATGAAGCGAACAACGCAGCAAAATGTTTTATTGTACTTGGAGAACATTTCACAATTCTATTAACGGCACTAAAGATCGTATGTTGATCGAAATATATTTAGAATTTAATTGAAACAATGGATCGTAAATCTATCCACGACTTACACAGCTAACATTGGCAACATGAATGAATTGTGGTTGTTTATTTACTGAAAGACAGTTTCCATGTACGCTGTGTTTTGTTACTAGTTACGACCTTAATTTTATTTGTATTCGTATGTGTTTATGTTATTTTGTAATCCATTTCGCAATTGAGTAATAGGGAACTAAAATAAATTTTAAGAATACACTCAAATATATATAGGTGTAGGTGTAGGTGTAATATTAACGCCTATTTTGTTTGTCAAGCATTCATTTGGGTTACAAACTGTACGTAGTTGTATGTTACATATAGCCTGTAATTGATTACATATTTGGAACAACTTGGGTGTCTTCCCATCTGAAAAGAGATTTAAAAGGCGCCAAATGTTTCCTTGTTATAGGGAGCTACAAGCTAATTAGTGTCAGTTGACATTGTGATAGGAAGCTTCACTTGTCAGGGTCTCTGTTACGTATATACCCAAGTCAGAGAGCTGATGGAATCCCCAAAATAATACTTTTTTGTATGTTAAGTTGATTTAAGATCGAGCCTACTTCAACCCCTATCCATTATCAAGCATATTTATTACGTTCAAATTACATACACACTATTAATAACAAAAACACATCAAGAAAGATTTCTTCGAAGACTGAAAATATGATAAAGATATAAAATCATGTTTTTTTCTCTAATTTGAACAAAGTAATCATTGTCACCAAAACCTGTAACCACACGCCCCATTTAACGTCAGTAATAGTGAATGTTGTAAGCCTTGCAACTTTGAAGACATTATTTTAATATTTAACGTCATTTTTGCGTCCTTACATATTTCATGTTTTGGAAACATTACTCTATATAGACAACTATATTTCATATACTAGTGTGTGTCAGAAAAATGAAATCTTGTCCTAATAAATCGCTGTTTTTTGTTGTAGAGGAATGTTAAAATAGGGCATATGTATTTACGTACCGTAAACTTATTTATGTAGCTTTAAAAACATCCCACCCCATAATAAAACTGCAAATTTTAATTTTTAAATTATGTGAAAAGTTCGTGGTTAAGCAGTATATGGATAACATAATGACTTATAATGTCTTTCTTTATTATTTCTCGATACTCTGTTACCATGGTAACTGGTATGTGAACACAAAATTCATGTCCATTAAAAATGTCCGCCATCTCATACCGCGCCATGCATCATATAAAGACGGAGGATGGGGGTGGAAGACAGAAAACAGCACTTATACGATAGAGTCCTTTACTCGGTGCTTTAATTTATGCATTTATGAAAAGCTAGATATTCAATAACCCAGTTTTACTAAACAATGTTTGTTTGTATGTATATAAAGGTGTAGTGTAATTTAATAGGAATGGATTGCACGCAGAAGACCGCATTGATGCATGCTATACACTGAGTCAATTACTGGTGAAATTCAATATTGTCGCAAGATATAATGGAGGACGACAATGGAAGGTCTTTTCAATTACCACCCTTAATAATTTCAAATGTTTTTCGTATTAATTTGGCTATTTAAAAATAGGTCAGGCTTAAGCATAATGTATTTACATGTACTAATACCTGAAAGGCTAAAGGTCATCAAAATCACATAAGGAATCCATTTGCGATAACACAAATATTGGAGCCGTGACATTATTTCAATTTGTAAGAGTAAGGAATGATTTCATCATTGAAGACCTATAAAAAAATATATTCTTTCTAAAGGGACTTGACATCAAATTGATTTCCAAAACATTAAACTTTATTTATTTTTTTGCCTTAGTCGCACAAGTTTTTTTTCCAATTTATAAAAACGCATTTTCGACGTCTCAGATATCTACGTAATGTGCTCTTTCAGTGTGGAGGACTGGTGAACCCAAAAGAAACAAAATACTTTTGATTTTCTACTAAGAAGATGTATGATCTTAATAACAAACCTTACGGGTCCCCGAGTTGTTGAGTGGTCTAAAGCGCTCTTCGTTACGGATCACTGCCATCTCAATGTCTGCGTGGGTTCGAGTCTCAGATTCGGACAATGTGGGTATGTGAAAAAGCTTGCCAGTAGCTTCTCGTGGGTCGGTGGTTCTTTCCAGGTGTTTTCCCGGGTTCTTCCTCCACCAGTAATACTGGCCGCCATGTGTAGCCTATCGTGTGCTTAAAATGGCGTTAAACCCTAAACAACAGCAACAACAAACCCTAAAACAAAGAGGTGCAAAGCCAGTGCGCAACAACTTCGCTATCTAGACCCAATATAAATATAAAAAGCCATTAGTAGCACGGAATAGTAATGAGTTTCTTACGCATACCTAAGTAAGGCTTCTGCAGATATAAGACAAGTGCAAGAAAACAGGAGTCTTTCGAACGTTTTAAAAGCTACATGTACCATTAAGCTAGGTTTTTTTTTCCTTTTTTTTTTTTATAAAATTAAACACTACACAGAACTGGCTGGGTACAATACAAGCTTTCTTTCCAGTAAATCGTTTTTAGTCCTGATCAACTCGAGTGTCAACATTATTAATAGTATATGTGAACTCGCATTACTATCACACAGTAAAAATAAAGAAAAACCAATGTAAATATATTCCCACATGGGTTTTCTCCTCGTACAATGACCGCTCTGGTGGCCAAGTGGTTAGAGCATCCGCCTCGGATACGCGAGGTCGTGGATTCGAACCCTGTCTGAGTCATACGAAAGACTTTACAAAATGGTACTAGCAGCTGCCTCACATTGCGCTCAGCATTAAGAGGTTAGTGACAGGACTGATCGGCCTTGTGTCAGGATAATTTTACTGGGTGGGATATGACAGCGGCATACCCTTCATATGTAAGGTTAATTACATTTGTATTCATATCAGTATGTATGTATATGTATGTATGTATGTATGTATGTATGTATGTATGTATGTATGTATGTATGTATGTATGTATGTATGTTTAGAGGTAGTGAAAATACATTTTGACCTTTCCCTATTAAAATACTGAATAATTTGTGACATAAGAATTTTTGTATACTTCTAGATAATTAGGGATGGCGGTCAAGAGTCGAGCACGATATTAGAGGCCGATTACTGGAAGGCTATCACAATAATGATATTTCAGTAGATTTCACATTAAAAGCTTTGAAAAGAATCAGAGTTTACAATGGAATATTTATGATTAAAAGTATTCATTCATGGCACCAAAAAACAGCACTACTTTTTATAAAAAGTATTCGTGACTGTTTTGAGAGGTTCTGGGATGGTGATATCGATAGAGTACGAATCAATGACAAACATACTTTTGCCTTTGCCATACGACTAAATTTTCCATAAAGCGCCAGAGTGTGCGTTTTGAAGTTTTACCGTCGCTCTTTTGCTTGTGAAAATTTTCTTGCTCCACGAGATAATACTTAAATTAGATGATGGACGTAAAGTGTATACCAGCAATAGCTTAAAATGTTGCAAAGGCAGAGAGAGAGAGAGAGAGAGAGAGAGAGAGAGAGAGAGAGAGAGAGACTTTCCCAAAAACATCAGAGAGAGAGAGAGAGAGAGAGAGAGAGAGAGAGAGAGACTTTCCCAAAAACATCATAGTTGGTAAAAGTTATAAAAAAGGACATTTTGGACATAATTAACCGTATCACAAAACATGGTTAAATGTCATGGGGTGATTTGTCCACAGATTTCAACATCAAGCTTTGAACTCAAATGCAATTGTATGTGATTCCAATATATCAGACTGTACTACAGCGTTACATATTCTGGCGTCCAGCATCATCCATCATCCATTTTAATTATGTGATTTATGGAAAAATATAAGCACATGCTTAGAATACCGTCTATACTCGCTTACAAGTCGACTCAAATTGCAAACAAAAAAGATTTTAGTAGGCAATATCATAATGAATTTGCATATCAGAGTGTATGTTTTTGTTCTACTAATTACTTCTATCGAACTACAAAATGTATACAAATGTATTTGACACGAGTCATTTTACCACAGATTTCAATTTTTGCATGGCACTAACGACGATTTCGTAATTTCTTCCTAGTAAAGGTTTTATCCAGCATTATCACGGCAGCAGGAAGCGTTGAGAGTATTTACTGTTTAACAAATAAAATGAGCTACATGATGATCATAATTCCTGGCGGGAATAGCTGATGTGACGAAGTCAATTAGTGCAGCAAATTGCATTTTGTTAACATTTTAGGCTGACTAATTGTGGTAGGCGGTAGGTGAAGGCAGTGGTATTTTATAACAATCTTAGGTTGGCAAATTGCGGTAGGCGGTAGGTGAAGGCAGCAGCTTGACCTGGGAATTAAACAGTATAGAAATTTGGTCAGGTATTATTTGGACGATAAGAGAGGGTAGTCGCATAGTGTGCAACATCGTAACGAGTTCAGATCGTGAATAAACGCAATGAGCATATTTAAAACATATGTTTGTAAGGCAAAGGCGAAATAGTCATTAAGGTGCTTATTTGTTTCATCTTTCTTTAAACAAATCGTATATCAAGCTTAATTGTGGTAATTTAATCAGACAGAACTAATTTAAGAGAAGGTAGCGAAATAATCATCATAACTTTCTGTTTCATCTCATAATTTTCTACTTCATTGACTTGAAATCAGTCATTGCTTCCTCCGTGTTTGTGAAGGAAATTAGTGCTTATTTGAAGGTAAAAGATTATCACGTCGTTCTTCAAATGAATTAGTCATACAAATAACATATGTTAGTATTCTGCATTCAACTTAAATGTTGATGTCCTTGGAGAACTCCATAGATTTAGGTTGGCCAATAAATAATCTACTGATGAGATACGATCTTTGACCTTTTTGAAGATATAAAAGAGGTACACCATTAAGTTTGTTTCACGATATCCCAGTAACAGCTTTCAAACAATCGTCCTATTGATTTTGTAGACATTAATGTCAAAAGTATATATGATGTATGAACTTGTACTTGGGTACAATATGGTACTAAATTATATCATAAACACAGAAGGATACTAACTTTAAAAGCGATTTCATGCAGATTTTAGAATAAATCAGAAATGGCAGTTAAAACATTCAGTAGGTGTTACAATCAGCAAAGAGTGTAGATCTTCAACCTATTCGAAAAGAAGACTTTATCAATTAGGTAAGACAGAAATTCGGTGACAAAGAATACAAATTGTTCCAGGAGTGTCCACAACAGCCTGTGAAAAAAACAAACAGGTAATAGTTATTTTTGTCTACTTATAGAACTTACCCTGGGTTTTATTTGCTAGATAATCCAACCCATAAAACAACGGCAAATAAAATAAAAACCTAAAAATACAAGAAAAAACATACAAAACAGCAGCAGAACCAACAGCAACAACAATAATAAAGAATAATCAAAACCAATAATAAACAAAAAATAAAACAATGTCTCTGCGGGCCTTCTGCCTCCCTTTGCTCCATCTTTAATCCGGCTTTGGATAAGAGGGTGTCTTCTTTCATGCAGATACCTGATTAATTAGAAATATGCAGATGTTTCATATTCTTTGTATTTTTTTAATTAATGTAGGCTATATTAGTAAGACGATATAAACATAGCCATAACCGTGTAAACACGCGTGAACGACATCAGTGGAAACTTGTATATCTTACATTATCGGTCTTTATTTGTAAATTCAAGAAATGAATGGTCATCGTGTTATTTGTTTCTGATTTTCTTTGCTTAGATATTAGACGACCCAAGCACCAACCCATTCAACTCGGCAGTTTGAATCCCCTTTACGCTTTAAAAAAAAAAAAAAAAAAAAAAAAAAAAAAAAAAATCAGTGATATTACAAATTAACGAAACGTTTTAATTTATTAGGTAATTTATAGTTTTGACTGTCACCAGGCTGTCCAAAACATTGTCATCTTATTTGCGATGTACAAAATGAACATGCTCACTATCTTTTTCCGGTTTTCGGAAAAATCTATTTTTTTTAGCTAAGAGATGGAAGTTCAAGGTCAACATAGAGAACCCGTGTCGTCTGAATCCAATATTTGCAATGTCTTGTTTTATTATTTTACAAAATAACAAAATAAAAAGAGCAAGCGGTTTAACACTTATGTACAAAGATTAATAGGAATGTAACTTTCAAAATTACGAAACCTACGGAATTATTTGAAGCTTATCGAAGACAATGAACTACATCACTTTTGTTGTCTGGAGAAAATAGACTCGCACACGCAAATATGGATATGCTAGTAAAGAAACTGATATCTGTTTTGAAAAAAGCAAGGGGGCGACATGACTGCGTTAGGATTAAATTAGCAACTTTTGTCTGTTTAAAAAAATATAACTGTGACTTTTAATTTTTAAAAACGTGGGTGGGGTGGGTGTGTACAAATTATCAGGAGAGTAGGCAAACACTTTAATATCCCGTTGCATAGAAATAGTTTTGCTTTAAGATTAGTTCACAACAAGAGTTTTACACGACTCGATTATACATTATAAGCACGATTCGATTATAAGAATAAATACCATCAGACTATTCGTCAGTAATGCGAACACAGCTTAGCAATAGCGCACCCAACATGTTTGTCTTTGAAATATGTAAACGTTCTCTCGTGGATGATAAAAAAAGTAAAGAGCGCTAAAGTAAAAGCAATTTACTTCTTGGCACTCCTAAAACTATACAAATAGATTATCTGCAATCACCGTTTCTCAGGGTCAGTCTGGACGCCTACTCTGGTGACTACAACGCACGCATTACCATCAAGAACCGCAAGACATGATTTCCCATTACTGCATTTCATTATCATGAATGATTATGGGCTGGTGCAGGTGTGGTTACCTTATCCTGATTAGAGAAAATCATATCAAATACGCATGTAATCAATCTTCGCTTTTCAGTGTTGAAAGGTATCAAACAATAATCGGATAACATTGTGCAATGTTATTTAAATGACACAAACGTGTTGTGGAAATGCAGATCAGAAGATAACCAGACTACTTTTACTGACGCATGATAAATCGCACCTAGTTAAATTATTAAAATTACACTTCAAAAGAAATGGTCGCCAATTACCCTGTTTTATTATTTGTGATTACTTCTTTAGTTCTGTGTTGTATCAAAATAGAGGTCTCCGGTAAAATGAGGCAGGGGACAGTTTTTATACACAAATTTAATGCCGCATTCACCGGGCTAGTATTAAAAAAAAATCATAAAAAAATCAAATACACAAGTGAAGTAAAAAAAGGTCCATATTTTTGGATACCTATATTAAAACAAAGCATAAGAATATTATCCACTTTACCAAAGAAATCAATGATAGTTCAAAGCAGAAGTTCATTCCCCTCAACCCCAAATTATACATGCATTTTTCACTTCTGAAAGTCATTTTGACATCATGTGATGTTCACAGTGCAAACACAAGCCATTGTCCTAGATGACAATTCTGCAAAACAGCATGTACTAAACAGGCCGATGCAATTGAAAATATTTGTCATCCAAGCAGTTTTTGAGATATTCTACTTACCCAGAACCCATGTGTTTACCGCCATGGGATGCTAGCCCGTCTTCCATGCTGGTTATTTGTATTAATCTTTCTACATATTGCAGAGTAGCTATGGACGGTGTACATGTCTGACATTAATTGCATGAACAACACAAGCCCAAAACACCTGGTTCACAAACATTTCCACATCTTTAATTAGTAAACAATAATAACTGAAAAAGTCACACTATATTCTTAAGTTAAAAAATCTGACAGGTTGTTTGATTTGTTTTTGTGTATTAGAAGAAATGCTGAATAAGTAGTTTTTTTGTTAATTTTCTATACGCGTTTTTCGCGTTATTTAATAATCTTAAAGGATCCAATAACCAATACACGACGCAGTTTGTTCTTTTGTATATAGATGTGTGGTGTATTCACCTGAAATCGTCAATTCAATTAGAGAACCGTGCCGAAACATGTTTGACAATAAATCAATTGCTGGTGACACTCAATCTAAGAAATATACAAAAGTGAGCTATAATCAAACGCGTTTATAATTACTCTACTTGAAACTTAAAAAAATGCAGTCTGGTTATTATTTATATTTTTATTTTTATTAGTTTTAGTGGCAAACTTGCAGCAAAGTGAAAAATGGAGACACTGAACTTGAACTGCGAAACAAAAGTGGAATCATATAAGCATTAGTAATACAAATGTTGTATAAAAATATACTAGCAAGTCATACCAGTATTTATATACTGGGCCAACAACAACCGACTGTCCTATCCAAGGCCTGAGAAGAATCAAAGTACTGGAACTACTGCATGAATTTGTTCATTATAAAGTAGATGGATATGATTAATTGTTTTCACCCTGTAGTATGTGTACGACGTTGTTTATTATCGTAGAATACTTGTAAGCAGCAAATGAATCAGTTATTTAAACAGCTAAACATCTTAGCCTGCTCAGCTTTGATGTGTAATGCACTTGAAGAAAGATTAAAGATAAGAAAGATTAAAGATAAGAAAGATTAAAGATAAGAAAGATTAAAGATAAGAAAGATTCGTACCATATTTGATTGTGCAAGAAATAATTCAGCAACGTCTATATATAATTCATTTATTTTTCATGACTAAAACGTGATACATTAGTGGTTCCCAATACCCTGGTCGCGACCCAAATTACTGTCGAGGAGGGTCGCCAGGGTATTTTAAAGTGGTAAATGTGGAAACGGGGTAGTGAGGCTCAGAAAACCTATATTAAGGGTCGCTAACGAGGAAGGTTGAGAAGCACTGTGAAACATGGAAATGCACGTTGCCGCATGGTTCTATGCAATTATGCTCATTTTAAGTGGAATAACGCTATAAAACTATCGTAACAAGTTTCATAATATTTTTTCATATGTTCTTAAAATGACTTTTTTAAATCATTCTCACTGATCGGCCATTGGATGCCAAATATGATCGTTGAGGTAAAAAAAAAATTCTACTATAAATAACTGTGTTTGGACTGTGTTTGAACGAGACCGCTAGTATGGGATATTCCAGTCGTTTACGTAGCGCAATGTTTCGTATGCATTCTATGTGACTTGACGTTTGAAAAGGCTTACGCTCTTTCTATTGACGTATGCTCACGCGCTTTCACGTGAAGGCTGACTTTTGCACTCTTAGGCTCAAAGTCTTATGGTGGAAGTACCTGTAGCTGGCACTCATGATTTTTGTTTCGAAAGTAGATAATGAGATATATTTACATTTCAGCTCACAGCGAGAATTACAGTTTTATGCAATTAGGAAATGAAAAAATGCTACTACTACTGCTACTACTACTTCTCCTATTGCTGCTACTATTGCTGCTGGTGCTACTATTAATACTTACCACTACTACTACTACTACTACTACTAATAATAATAATAATAATAATAATTTCTGTTGATTTCTGTAAACTACATTGCTGACCACGTGCAAAATCCAGATCACACACAAATAATGATATGTTTTCATATCATATATAGCTTAGGAAATAATGTTTGCAAAACACATACAGCTGATGAAGAAATGTTATGTTTTCAAATCATATTGTAATGTCTAACTCTTAGTAAGAGGTACAGTTAATTGGATTTAGTTAAGTTATCTAGAAAATGTCATCCCTCGATATTATGACCCGGTGTGAGTAGAAGATAGAATATGAACAGAGAACAGGTCAAGGCTATTGGGATTAAATAATGCAATAGGAGCCCCTTTAGACAAGAAAAATAACAAATTCAATCCAATTAATGGTGATAATTTCAACTCAACTTAAACGGTATCAACAAGATTTACTAGCAGTGTCTAATTTGGATTTATTTCATCATCATAACCAGTGGTCAAAAAAGCGCAATGTCCACGACTGATTGCATCACTTTCCTCTCGACTGTTCCAACGATTCCTATTTCCAAGAGTCTTCCTTTTCTGCCTGCCTCTTCCTTCTTGGACTTCCTAGATTTTACTCTGTACTCGTCACTTCCCCTATTTCGGACTTCATTTGTCACTTCTCGCTTTTCGGACATCACTCGTCACTTATCTTCTTTTTTCGGACTCTGTCTTGGACTGTTGATTCCCCTATCCCTCAGAAAAATGTTTCCTTAAAGGATACAGTTATCAATAAATCGCTAAATTTACCACTTGCTAGATGTATATAAAATCCCTTCACTTACGTTAATCAGAACATACTAGCCATTATGACACTGCGAAAAGCCTACATACGGTAGTACATTTCCAAAAATTACCTCGTGACCTCTCTATCGAAAAGAAAATGCACATATCCTTACTAACTTCCAGATTATTTAAACATTACGAAAGCAAATATATGTCGTTATCGTTACCTGATAACCATCAGTCAGTTTCGTCCTAACAGACAAAGAAAATCATTTCATATTTATTCATATAACTCTATACATCTTGCACATATGAACATTTTGATTGCATGCAATCAATTCTGCTAATGAACTAATAACTGTACAATTAAAATATAAATTGCATAGCAGCTCTAGCATGAACACATTTCCATGAAATTGAGTAAACGATACATAATATGGAACCTATTCATATCAACAAGTTGCATACAACAGCAATAAAAAAAGAGAATATTACGTGAAAATATGTGCATGTGCATTCAGCACTAAACCCTGTCTTTCTCACAAGACAGGCACCTGGTTCCTTTCTTGTTTAATGAGAAAAGCACTATTCTTTTCTTTGCTTCCTTCCTCAGATCCAACCTTATGTCTTTCAGAAAATTTCGGACTACAGAATTTCTGTCAAGATTAACACTTTAAATTCCCATTACTTCCAAGGTGTGCGTCTTTATTTCACCCGGCCAATCATAATCAGTGGTTTAAAACAAAATCATAAGGCAGTCATTAGTTTCGCCAGTCAGTCTATCTAAAGTACGTTATATAACTTTTCCCTTTGAAGAATGACTATTAAACACGAGTAGGAAGTTCAGCTGTCTCTTTCTCAAGCGTCGTTCTAAGATATCTGGTCATTTTCATTGAATCGGAACACTGGCCCCTTTGAAGTTGTAGCACTGATGTGTAAGAAATTAAGAATAAAGGTCGAAATTACCATTCCCAAATACTCCCCTGATCTAAATGTGATACAATCTTACATCTCCGTGCATTCAACTTTAAGGTTCACTGCTTATTCAAAATTCGATACTTCACACCTATACAGCTTAGGAAATAATGTAATGTTTTCATATTATATACAGTTTAGAAAATAATGTATTTCCTATGTACGGCGTAGGAAATAATGGTTTCATTTTGTCATTGTGGGAATGCTTTTGTGGTGCACACGTGATTTTAGGATAACTGACATTTATCGTTTGACTCTTCTCAAGGAAACAATTCAACGTAGTAGTAAACCATAAGAAATACATCCAGTCCATGGTAAACCTCCTGCTAGTTAGTTTTCTTAAGAGAATTGTCAGTATCGAGAATTTTTTAAAAAAAAATCTAGCTTTAACCGGAACCGTGCGTGTATAGTTATTTATTGTCTAATTTTTACCTCCGGTATCTAGAAGAAGCGCAAGGTGTATATTTACACTCTTGATACCATACATATGACTGCATGAAAATATTTATTTGAAATGTTATGTTTACAGATTTTCGACAATACTAATTACTGGTACTGATCTGAATACAATTCAGAAATTATTTTGAAATAATGCATTCTTCTTTTATATTATCTTATCTTGAAAATAAAGACAAATAGCCGTTTTAATTAATTATCGCTTTTCAGTTGAAGAAGGCAGTTGAGCTTGTAATCTATTTTACAGCACTGAAAGAGAATTGTGCTATAATAGCAATAACAAGAAAGAATGTATTAAAAATAGTGTCCGCACTGATTAGAATTTAATCCGAATTGAATAACAATAGGTAATAAATCAATGCAAGACGAAACCTTTGTTCAAGTGCAATAAGCTAGTTTCCAATTATCCCATTTACTAGCTTAGAATTCGAATCCAACTGCAAACAAGATATACCCAGATCTGCCGTCGCATTATGCAGGTCAGGGTCTATGTCGCTTATTCGACTGATTACTGCTAACATCCTGCATGTACCCTGATCTGACTGCATGTCTTGGTCTTTTCAGTTTACAGTTGGACTAGATTATAAATGGGTAGATACGATGTTGTTTGTGCACCTGAAGCTATTAGCTATTAGTTTGTGTTGTAATTATAGGTTACTGCATTTGCATGAGAAGAAATACTGCACGACCTTGGTAGACGAGTTCATATTTTTCCATACAAATGCCGTAAACTTTTTATTATGTGCTTCTTTTCTTATTCTACCTACGGCTTAATTATATAAACAAAAAGACACTGCAAGAAACAAAGTAACTGAATGAGGACTTTGTATAGCGCCAAATCTTGAGAACTTCTAAGCGCTTTACATCATATATAATGATATGACTACAAAAAGCAAAACATAAAACAATCACCATGAAATTAGAAAACATAAAAACATGCTGAAAATAATTAAGGTAGAAAACATTAATAGGTCTTTAAATTTGTTCATGCAGTTGACAAAGGTGAGTTTTAAGAGCACTCCTGAAATTTGTTTGTGCCTAATTTCAATGGCCAATCCGTTCCACGTTGCTGGGCCATGGTATGCAAAAGAACGTTGTCCATATGACGCCGTTTTCATAGTGGGAATAATGAGTATACGATTGTCAGAAGAGGAGCGTAAGTATCTTGCTCGTGTGTACACATGAGTGAGGTCAGATAAGTATGTTGGACTGGAGTCCGTCTGTGAAACGTAACACAGAGAACACATTTGGTGTTTGATTCTGGATCGAATGGATAGCCAGTGTAAGGTACAGAGAATCGTAGAGGTGTTGCCTGATCGTGGTAATTTACAGACGATCCTTGAAGCTGTGTTTTGAACATTTTGAAGTTTCTGGGATAGATATTGAGAAGAGCAAGACATAATTGAGTTACAATAGCCCAGTCTTGAAAGTACTAATGAACACACAGGTGTTTTAGTGGCATCAACTGAAAAAATATTTGCGAATGGAACTGATGCGTTGCATATGTTTATTGGTGCAATGTGTGTCGTATACTAAACTAAATATACAACCGCCGATTCATCATTACACAACAACAAGATTATTAATGTACACATAACTCCACCCAGATAAGTCTGAATTTAGTCGTGTGCTAGAAATAACTTTCGAAAAAAAGGCGTTTTGGTCTACTTAAAATTGAAATTTTGAGTCATATCGTGAACAAATGCGCATTGCAACAACTTTTCCGTTTGATCTGGAATGAATAGATTTTGGTATTTTGTCGATTCCACGAAATTTCGTGATTCTAGACTGGGCTTATCTGTGCCAATTCTACATGAAATACGTCGGAGCGAGGGAGAAGCGTGTTGATATCTGCAAGTGTGTTTCTGCTCTGACATTGAATGTCTAAAATCATGAGTTTGTAAAAACAAAATATGAAGTCTTTGTTTGCAGTTATCAAAAAGACCCTACGGAATTTAATGTTTATTCTATTTTGAGTGCAGTAAGGAGGACGTAATTGAACTTGGAATATAGTCGAAATTACTGTACAATTTCGAAATGTGAAATCAAGCTTCAGAACCCATGACACGGTTCATGTATTTCGGATTTGCGGAAGTAAAGAAGTACATTTGATGAAATTCAGGATTTAAAACTGCAAGTATAATTTTTTTGCCATCTCTTATTACCAGCTAAAAAAGACATATTATTTGTAGTGACCCTGTATGGCGTCTATAGCAAGCTTAAATCCGAAACATTGTATCAAAAAGTTAAATCAGAATGTGTCAAAGCAGCTGTTATGTGGCAGTCCACGAAACATCTCGTTTAGTTCATTCATAAACAAATTTAATCAACCAAAACGTAGAGCGTCTACTACGAGAGTGTACATTATTTGTATACAAAGTAGTTTGTAATATACTATTGGGCACACGTTGAGTTCAATATGAAGTTGAGCGCGAGTGCAATATCGTAAAATACTGAAAGATTCTGTCAATGTAAAGGAGAAAATGAGCATATAATTATGTTTCATTTTGCATTCATTGAAATTAATATCAATATATTAACAGTACAACGCAAACAAATGCTATTAAAAATAACATAATTATTATCATTTTGAAAGAGGTTTACGATGGCAAAGACGTCCAGTTCAACCTAAAATAATTATGTCTCACACCGAGAAAGGAATGTCAATTATTATGATCGTTATCCATTGGTCAGACCTCGCACTTTGTTAAGTTCTGTTTAAATATATTTCAGACACAGTGGTGTGGCATCCGTGTTTCATTGACAGATAAAAACGCGTGCTTAACACTTGTTGAATGAGGTTTATAAATGTGTCGGTATCTAGGTGTCAGTAATAGTTTTCCCCCCACGTGTGTTCATACTGCACGTGCTGTAGCATAATGCGCATGCAGATCAGTGTCTTGTCTTGTTTATTCTACTGATTAGTTCAAATAAACGTCACGCCCAGATCTGCCAGGACATTATTCGTCTTATAAGCGATTTTAGGCGGTTTTACAATTTTTCCAGACTGCATCAATTGACCAAAACATGAATAAAGTCAGATTCTCCAGGAAACAGAAGAGATAATTTTCTAACAGAGAAATAATAACTATTATTATCTCCTAATACATCTTAATAATTGACTAATCTGTTCACCATTAAATGTCGTATATCATATTAGTGTTGGAATCAAAAGATGGATTAGAATCCGTTTAAGTTCATACAGTTAGTTTCCTGAGAACCATTTTGTAATTGGCTCATTTCTCAGAAATGACAGATAATATAATCATACATGGTTAGCATAGAAGTTGTCTCCTTGAAAGATTCAAATTTGCTTTACATCAGATGATCGTGAAAACGCGTCGTTCAGAAAAGGGTTAAGTAAAACTAACGGATAGGATCTGCGAATTCTGTAGATAAACTTTAAATTCAATCTTAAATTTATTTTATAAAATTGTTTTTATCTAGAAATATTGATCATGCATGTTTTCTTTCTGGTATCAACTATCGACATATCCCTCAGGTGTCTTGAAACATTCTCCATTCGGGCGAGCATTTCAACGGCTTCAGGATTCGGCAAACGTTGAAAGAAATAATGACCGCTATATAAACGGATTCTATTCCATTCATGTTTCTATTTCTTTAAAGCATAGATATTATATAAAGTATCTTTTCAACAAAAAAACAAAACAAAAAGTATCTTGCATTTTTTTCCCTGTAAGCTCGAAACATCTTCCGTTTAAGGCACTAAATTTCCATTAATTTGTTTCATTTGGAGCACATTTGGAGCGCATCCTCAAAATGCCGTATGCACAAGCGGGATGTTGCAGTTGGTACAAACGGTACAACTTTCCCATCCCTCTCTCTATTGGACCCAACAGCTTCAATCCATTTTTTTCGGTACACATGGTCTTTCGGAAAATGAAAGAACCCTTTTGTCCCATCATCGCTCTTTTGGTTACATCCGTAAGCAACACAGTGCACCATATT